>WQNJ02000072.1:0-694301 GCA_016584745.2 Phylloscopus trochilus trochilus | reverse complement strand
TTAGAGGGGCCTCAGGGTGGTTCTGGGGGTTTGGGGTGCCCGGGGGGGTTTGGGGGTGCCCAGGGGGGTCTTGGGGGGGGCTCTGGGGGGTCTCGGGGTGGGGGGGGGCTGAAGGTGGGGCTGGGGGCTCTGGGGGTGCTGGAGGGGTCTGGGGGGGCTCTGGGGGTCTCAGGGGTGCTCAAGGTGGGGCTTGTGGGTTTTGGGGGTCTCCAGGGGTTCTCCGGGGTCTCAGGGTGGTTCTTTGGGACTTTGGGGGTGCCTGGGGGGGTCTCAGGGGGGTCTCAAGGTGGGGCTGGGGGCGCTTTGGGGTGCTGGGGACATCTCTGGGGTCTCGGGGGCTGAAGATGAGGCTGAGGGTTTGGGGGGTCCCCAGGGTGTCTCTGGGGGTGTCTCTGGGGGTACTCAGGGGGGTCTCTGGGGGTCCCCGGGGGGTCTCCGGGGGTCTCAGGGTGGTTTTGGGACCTGGGGGTCTCTGGGGGGGGTCTCCAGGGTGTCTCTGGGGGTCCCCGGGGGGTCTCCGGGGTCTCAGGGTGATTCTGGGGGAACCCAGGGGGTTCTCAGGGGTCTCAGGGTGTTTTGGGACCTGGGGGTCTCTGGGGGTCTCCGGGTGTCTCCGGGGTCTCAGAGTGTCTCTGGGGGTCCCCTGGGGGTGTCTCTGGGGGTACCCAGGGGGGTCTCTGGGGGTCTCAGGGTCGTTCTGGGACTTTGGGCCGTCCCCAGGGTGTCTGTAGGGGTCCCCAGGGTGGTTCTGGGGGTCCCCGGGGGTGTCTCTGGGGTCCCAGCCCCCCCTGAAGCCCCCTCCCCACCTCCCCTGTCCCCCCAGCTGCTGGCTGCTGTCGGCGCTGCTGGTGCCGCTGCTCTTCTACGCCAAGCGCCACAAGTGGTCGGTGCTCAAGAGCAGGAAGATGCTCTACCGGCCCCCCAAATAGGGGCCCCGGGGACCCCCGGGACCCCCCCGGGACCCCCCCCGGGACACCCGGCAGTGGGGGGAGGGGCACTGGGGGGGTCCTGGACCCCTCCCCTCCCCCCCACGTCTTTGTGTTGTGGCCTTGGCCCCCGCGGGGCTGCGGGAATAAAGCCGGGGGGGGCACAGGAGAGCGAGCGGACGTGGGGGCTGATGCTGTGATGGGGGGCTGGGGCTGTGGGGCTGGGGGGCTGGGGCTGTGATGGGGGGCTGGGAGTGGGGCTGGGGCTGGGGGGCTGGGAGTGGGGGGGCTGTGGTCTGTGACCCCATAGCTCTGTGGGGCTGGGAGTGGGGCTGGGAGTGGGAGTGGGGCTGTGATGGGGGGCTGGGGCTGTGGGGCTGGGCTGTGATGGGGGGCTGGGAGTGGGGCTGTGACCCCATAGCTCTATGGGGCTGGGAGTGGGTGTGGGGCTGGGGGCTGAGTCTGTGCTCTGGCTGTGGGGCTGAGTGTGGGGCTGGGGCTGTGACCCCATAGCCCTGTGGGGGCTGGGAGTGCAGCTGGCTCTGTACCATGGGGCTGGAGCTGTGCTTGTGGGCTGTGATCCCATAGCCCTGTGGGGCTGAGTCTGTGATTGGGGCCAAGTGTGGGGCTGAGTGTGGGCGTGGGGCTGAGTCTGTGGGGCTGGGAGTGGGGCTGGGTGTGGGGCTGTGACCCCATAGCCCTGTGGGGCTGAGTCTGTGGGGCTGAGTGTGGGGCTGGGGCTGTGATCTGGGACTGGGGCTGCGACCCCTATTGCTCTGTGGGGCTTGGGAGTGGGGCCTGTGTGTAGGTGTGGGGCTGTGCTGTGGGGCTGAGTCTGTGGGGCTGGGAGTGGGTGTGGGGCTGGGAGTGGGTGTGGGGCTGGGAGTGGGGCCTGTGGACCCCATAGCTCTGTGGGGCCAAGTGTGGGTGTGGGGCTGAGTCTGTGGGGCTGGGTGTGGAACTGTGACCCCATAGCTCTGTGGGGCTGAGTCTGTGATTGGGGGCCAAGTGTGGGGCTGGCAGTGGGGCTGTGACCCCATAGCCCTGTCCCCGTGTCCGTGTTGTGGGGCTGGGGCTGTGCCCAGGCCGTGGGTCAGACCAGGCCGTGGGTCAGGCCGTGGGTCAGGCCGTGGGTCAGTGACCAGGTTGTGGGTCAGGCCGTGGGTCAGGCCGTGGGTCAGGCCGTGGGTCGCCGTGCCCAGGTCAGGCCGTGTCACTGCCATGTCCCCACCGCGGCCCCCCCGGCTGGGGAGTGACCCCTGCCCACCCTGTCCCTGTCCCTGAGTGACCCCTGGCCCTGGCCTTGTCCCTCTGTCCTGTCCCCACGCTGGGGTGTGACCGCCATCCCCATCCCAGCAATGTCCCCGTCCCAATGATGTCCCCGTGTCCCCGTCCCCACGCTGGGGATGTCCCCGTGTCCCCATCCCTGTGTCCGTGTCCTTGTGTCCCTGTCCCCATCCCAATGATGTCCCCATGTCTTGTCCCCACACCAGAGGTGACCGCCGTGTCCCTGGTCCCTGTCCTCATGCTGGGGCTGTCCCCCTGTCCCCATCCTGTGTCCCCATCCCCGTGTCCATGTCCCCCTGTCCGTGTCCCTGTCCCCATGCCAATGATGTCCCCGTGTCCCCAACCCCTGTCCCCAAACCAGGGGTGTCCCCATGGTGTCCCCAGGGTGTCCTCAAAGTGTCCCCAGGGTGTCCCCAGGGTGTCCCCACAGTGTTCCCAAGGGTGTCCCCTCGGTATCCCCAGGTGTCCCCAGGGTGTCCCCAAGGTGTCCCCAGTGTGTCCCCAAGTTGTCCCCAGGCTGTCCCCAGGGTGTCCCCACACGTGTCACTCTGTCACACTCGGTGCCTTTATTGCCCCCTCCCCCGCAGCCCCCCGGTGCCACCCCAGGGTCCCCCCCCCCCCCCCCCCCCCCCCCCCCCCCCCCCCCCCCCCCCCCCCCCCCCCCCCCCCCCCCCACCCCCCCCCCCCCCCCCCCCACCCCCCCCCCCCCCCACCCCCCCCCACCCCCCCCCCCCCCCCCCCACCCCCCCCCCCCACCCCCCCCCCCCCCCCCACCCCCCCCCCCCCCCCCCCCCCCCCCCCCCCCCCCCCCCCCCCCCCCCCCCCCCCCCCCCCCCCCCCCCCCCCCCCCCCCCCCCCCCCCACCCCCCCCCCCCCCCCCCCCCCCCCCCCCCCCCACCCCCCCCCCCCCCCCCCCCCCCCCCCCCCCCCCCCACCCCCCCCCCCCCCCCCCCCCCCCCCCCCCCCCCCCCCCCCCCCCCCCCCCCCCCCCCCCCCCCCCCCCCCCCCCCACCCCCCCCCCCCCCCCCCCCCCCCCCCCCCCCCCCCCACCCCCCCCCCCCCCCCCCCCCCCCCCCCCACCCCCCCCCACCCCCCCCCCCCCCCCCCCCCACCCTCCCCCCCCCCCCCCCCCCCCCCCCCCCCCCCCCCCCCCCCCCCCCCCCCCCCCCCACCCCCCCCCCCCCCCCCCCCCCCCCCCCCCCCCCCCCCCCCCCCCCCCCCCCCCGGCCCCCCCCCCCCCCCCCCCCCCCCCCCCCCCCCCCCCCCCCCCCCCCCCCCCCCCCCCCCCCCCCCCGCCCCGGGCGTCCCTGAGTCCGTCCCTCTGTCCCTGAGTCCCTCCGGCCGTCCGGCCCCCGTCTCCTCCTGGCTCCACCGGTGCCTCGGGGTGTCCCCAAGGTGTCCCCAGGGTGTCCTGAGGTGTCCCCAGGGTGTCCCCGGGGATGTCCCCTCGGTGTCCCCAGGCTGTCCCCAAGGTGTCCCCAGGGTGTCCCTGAGGTGTCCAAGGGTGTCCCTGGGGGTGTCCCCAGGGTGTCCCCAAAGTGTCCCCAAGGTGTCCCCGAAGTGTCCCCAAGGTGTCCCCAAGGTATCCCGAGGGTGCCCCGGGGTGTCCCCAGCCCCCAAAGGTGTCCCCAGGGTGTCCCCCTCAATGTCCCCTCGATGTCCCTCAGGGTCAGTGGCAGTCCTGGCACTGGAGGTGTCCCCAGAGTGTCCCCAGAGGTGTCCCCGTCGGGTGTCCCCAGGGTGTCCCCGAGGTGTCCCCTGGGTGTCCCCAGGCTCAGTGACAGTTCTGGCACTTGGAGGTGTCCCCAGGGTCGCCCTGAGGTGTCCCCTCGGTGTCCCCGGGGTCCCCAGGGTGTCCCCAGGGTGTCCCCAGGCTCAGTGGCAGTTCTGGCACCGGGGGTGTCCCCAGGGTCTCCCTGAGGTGTCCCCTCGGTGTCCCCGGGGTGTCCCCTCGGTGTCCCCGGGGTGTCCCCAGGGTGTCCCCTCGGTGTCCCCAGGGTGTCCCCAAGGTGTCCCCAGGGTGTCCCCAGGGTGTCCCCAAGGTGTCCCCAGGGTGTCCCCAAGGGGTCCCCAAGATGTCCCCTCGATGTCCCCAGGGTGTCCCTGGGGTGTCCCCAGGGTGTCCCCAAGGTGTCCCGAGGGTGCCCCGGGGTGTGCCCCAGCCCCCAAAGGTGTCCCCGGGGTGTCCCCAGGGTGTCCCCTCAATGTCCCCTCAATGTCCCCTCGGTGTCCCCAGGGTCAGTGGCAGTCCTGGCACTGGAGGTGTCCCCTCAGTGTCCCCTCGGTGTCCCCAGGGTGTTCCCCAGGGTGTCCCCTCGGTGTCCCCAGGGTGTCCCCAGGCTCAGTGGCAGTTCTGGCACCGGGGGTGGCACCTCTGCCCGTTGACGTTGCAGCGACAGCCACCGCTGGTGTCCCCGGGGCCCTGCAGGGGACAGGGCAGGGGTCAGCCCGGGGTCACCGTGGGGTCACGATGGGGTCAGCCCGGGGTCACCGCGGGGTCACGATGGGGTCAGCCCGGGGTCAGCCTGGGGTCACCCCAGGGTCAGCCCGGGGTCACCCTGGGGTCACCCTGGGGGTCATTGCATCCCCTCATCCGGGGTCACTCCCTGTGTCACTGGGGTCATTCTGTCACCCCGGGGTCACGCTGAGGTCACGTGGGGTCACTCGGGGTCACCCTGGGGTCACTCAGTGTCACCCCGGGGTCACCCTGGGGTCCTGGGACCCCCCCGAGTCCCCTGAGACCCCGGCCCAGCCTTTGGTGACCCCTCCTCACCTCAGGACCCCCTTGAGACCCCCCCAGGATCCCCCAAACCCCACCCAGGACCCCCTTGAGACCCCCCAAACCCCCCCAGATCCCCCCCAAACCCCCCCAGATCCCCCCCAAATCCCCCCCAGGACCCCCCAACCCCCCCCAAACCCCGCCCAGGACCCCCCAGACCCCCCCAAACCCCCCCAGGACCCCCCCAGCCTCACCCCCGGCCCCCAGCGGGGTCCCTTGGTGACCCAGCACAGCTCTGTCCCGCACACGCTGCACTGCACCCCCTGACCCCTGACCCCCCAAACCCCCCCAGGACCCCCCAAATCCCCCCCAAACCGCCCCCAAACCCCCCCAGGACTGACCCCCGGCCCCCAGTGGGGTCCCTTGGTGACCCAGCACAGCTCGGTCCCGCACACGCTGCACTGCACCCCCTGACCCCTGACCCCCCAAACCCCACCAGGACCCCCCCAGGACCCCCCAAATCCCCCCCAAACTCCCCCCAGGACCCCCCCAGGCCTCACCCCCGGCCCCCAGCGGGGCCCCTTGGTGACCCAGCACAGCTCGGTCCCGCACACGCTGCACTGCACCCCCTGACCCCTGACCCCCAAACCCCCCCAGGACCCCCCAAACCCCCCCCAAACTCCCCCCAGGACCCCCCAAAGCCCCCCCAGGAGCTCCCAGACCCCCAGTGGGGTCCCTTGGTGACCCCGCAGAGCTCAGTCCCGCACACGCTGCACTGCACCCCCTGACCCCCCTGGATCCCTGACCCCCCAAATCCCCCCCAAAGCCCCCCCAAACCCCCCCAGGACCCCCCAAACCCCCCCCAGGGACCCCCCAGGCTCACCCCCGGCCCCCAGCGGGGTCCCTTGGTGACCCAGCACAGCTCTGTCCCACACACGCTGCACTGCACCCAGTCGCAGCCGTCCCTCTTCTGCACCACGATGCTGCAGGTGGGGCAGCGCATCGCCTCCCCCCGCTGCACCAGAGCCTGGGGAGGGGTCCCAGAGGGGGGGTCAGGGTGGGGTGGGACCCCCCAGAGCCCCCCGGGACCCCCCCAGGGACCACCCAGGACCACCCAGGGATCCCCCCCCGGGCACCTCCAGCATCTCCCGCGTCTCCCGCGCGGCCGCGTCCTGCTGAGCCCGCAGCGCCAGCGCCTCGCGGTGCTGCCGGCAGCTCTGGCCCTCGTGGATGGCCTGGGGAGGGGGCGGCAGGGAGATGAGACCCCTCCCCAGAGACCCCCAGACCCCCTGAGACCCCCCTCAAACCCTGGGGACCCCCCCATCCCCGGGAGAGCCCCCCAGTGCCAGCCCCTCCCGGAGCTACCCCTCGTGGGTGGCCTGGGGAGGGGGCGGGGTGGAGATGAGACCCCCCCTCAGAGACCCCCAAACCCCCTGAGACCCCCTGAGACCCCTCCCAACCCCTGAGACCCCCCTCAAACCCTGGGGACCCCCCCAGTCCCGGGAGAGCCCCCCCCAGAACGGGCTCCTCCCGGTGCTGCCGGCAGCTCCGCCCCTCGTGGATGGCCTGGGGAGGGGGTGGCAGAGCTGAGACCCCCTCTCAGAGACCCCCAGACCCCCTGAGACCCCCTGAGACCCCTCCCCAGAGACCCCCAGACCCCCTGAGACCCCCCAAGACCCCTCCCCAGAGACCCCCAGAGACCCCCAGACCCCCTGAGACCCCCCCCAGTCCAAGAGACCCCCCCCAAACCATGGGAGAGCCCCCCAGTGCCAGCCCCTCCTGGAGCTGCCCCTCGTGGGTGGCCTGGGGAGGGGGTGTCAGATCTGGGACCCCTCCCCAGAGACCCCCAAACCCCCTGAGACCCCCTGAGACCCCCCTCAAACCCTGGGGACCCCCCCCAGCCCCGGGAGAGCCCCCCCAGAACGGGCTCCTCATGGTGCTGCCGGCAGCTCCGCTCCTCGTAGGTGGCCTGGGGAGGGGGCGTCAGATCTGGGACCCCCCCCAGAGACCCCCAGACCTCCCCGAGACCACCCAAGACCCCTCCCAACCTCTGAGACCCCCCTCAAACCCTGGGGACCCCCCCATCCCTGGAAGAGCCCCCCCAGAACGGGCTCCTCCCGGTGCTGCCGGTAGCTCTGGCCCTCGTGGATGGCCTGGGGAGGGGGTGGGGGGGAGATGAGACCCCTCCCCAGAGACCCCCAGACCCCCGGGGACCCCTCCCCAAACTCTGAGACCCCCCCAGCCCCGGGAGAGCCCCCCCAAACCATGGGAGACCCCCTCAGTGCCAGCCCCTCCGGGTGCTGCCGGCAGCTTCGCCCCTCGTGGGTGGCCTGGGGAGGGGGCGTCAGATCTGGGACCCCCCCCCAGAGACCCCCAAACCCCCTGAGACCCCCTGAGACCCCTCTCAAACCCTGGGGACCCCCCAGCCCCGGGAGAGCCCCCCCAGTGCCAGCCCCTCCCGGAGCTACCCCTCGTGGGTGGCCTGGGGAGGGGCGGGGGTGGAGATGAGACCCCCCCTCAGAGACCCCCAGACCCTCAGAGACCCCCCCAAACTCTGAGACCCCCCCCAGTCCAGGAGAGCCCCCCAAACCACCGGAGACCTCCCCAGTGCCAGCCCCTCCTGGTGCTGCCCCTCGTGGGTGGCCTGGGGAGGGGGCGGCAGAGCTGGGACCCCTCCCCAGAGACCCCCAGACCCCCCAGAGACCCCCCGAGACCCCTCCCAGAGACCCTCAAACCCCCTGAGACCCCCTGAGACCCCCCCCAAACTCTGAGACCCCCCCAGCCCCGGGAGAGCCCCCCAAGAACGGGCTCCTCATGGTGCTGCCGGCAGCTCCACCCCTCGTGGGTGGCCTGGGGAGGGGGCGTCAGATCTGGGACCCCCCACCAGAGACCCCCAAACCCCCCGAGACCCCTCCCCAGAGACCCCCAAACCCCCCGAGACCCCTCCCCAGAGACCCCTCCCCACCCCCAGCCGGACCCCCGGGTGGTCGCTGGGGGGGTGTCGGGGTGGGTCAGGGTGATTGGGGGGGGTGGGGAGGGGTCCTGGGGTTGAGTCCTGGTGGTCCCAGGGGTGCCCAGGTGTCCCAGGGGTTTCCCAGGTGTCTCCAGGGTGTCCCCAGGTGTCCCCCCAGGTGTCCCCAGTCTATCCCAAGTGTCCCAGTCTGTCCCCAGGTGTCCCCCAAGGTGTCCCCCAGGGGTGTCCCAGCTGTCCCCCCCAGGTCCCCCAGTCTATCCCAGGTCTGTCCCAGGTCTGTCCCAGGTGCCCCCAGGTGTCCCCCAGGTTTCCCCAGGTCTCCCAATGGTCCCAGTCTGTCCCAGTCCATCCCAGGTGCCCCCCAGTGCCCCAGGTGTGTCCCCAGGTGTCCCCCAGGGGTGTCCCAGCTGTCCCCCCCAGGTCCCCCAGTCTATCCCAGGTGCCCCCCAGGTGTCCCAGGTCTGTCCCAGGTGTCTCCAGGTGTCCCAATGGTCCCAGGGGTGTCCCAGTCCATCCCAGGTGCCCCAGGTGTGTCCCCAGGGTGTCCTCAGTCTGTCCCACGTCTCCCAGGTGTCCCAGGAGGGTTTCCCCAGGTGTCCCAAAGTGTCCCAGGGGTGCCCCAGGTGTCCCCAGGTGTCCCAGGTGTGTCCCTAGGTGTCCCCAGGTGTCCCAGGTGCCCCCCAGGTGTCCCCAGTCTGTCCCCAGGTGTCCCCCAGGTACCCCTCAGGTGCCCCAGGTGCCCCCCAGGTCCCCCAGTCTATCCCAGGTGCCCCCCAGGTGTCCCAGTCTGTCCCCCCAGGTGTCCCAATGGTCCCAGGGTGTCCCAGTCTGTCCCAGTCCATCCCAAGTGTCCCCAGGGGTGTCTCAGTCTGTCCCCAGGTGCCCCAGGTGCCCCCCAGGTGTCCCAGTCTATCCCAGGTGTCCCCCCATGTCCCCCAGGTCCCCCAGGTGTGCTCACCTTGCAGTGCAGGCAGTTTCTGGCCCCGCAGACGGGGCACAGGAACTCCCCGGTGCCGGTTCCCGTTGTTCCGGTGTCGGTTCCGGTACCGTTGGTGTCGGTGTCGGTTCCGTTGGTGTCGGTGTCGGTGAAGCACCAGCCCGGGCAGTCCCGGCGCCGGCAGTGGAAGCTGCTCCGGCTGCGCCGCTCGGCCAGAGCCAGGCCCCGGGACAGGAACTGAGCGTGCTCCTCAGGGGACAGCAGCTGGGGATGGACAGACGGACAGACATTGGGGACAGACAGAAAGACATTGGGGACATCACTGAGCCAGGCCCCGGGACAGGAACTGGGCGTGTTCCTCGGGGGAGAGCAGCTGGGGATGGACAGACGGACAGGGGGACATTGGGGACATTGGGGACAGACAGACAGACAGACATTGGGGACATGGGGACATCACTGAGCCAGACCCCGCGACAGGAACTGAGCGTGCTCCTCGGGGGAGAGCAGCTGGGGATGGACAGATGGACAGGGGACATCAATGGGGACAGACAGACAGACATCAATGGGGACATTGGGACATCAATGGGGACAGACAGACACTGGGGACATTGGGGACATCACTGGGCCAGGCCCCGCGACAGGAACTGGGCGTGTTCTTCTGGGGACAGCAGCTGGGACAGACAGACAGACAGACATTAGGGACATTGGGGACAGACAGACAGACAGACATTGGGGACAGACATGGGGACATGGGGACATCATCACTGAGCCAGACCCCGGGACAGGAACTGAGCGTGTTCCTCGGGGGACAGCAGCTGGGACAGACAGACAGGGGGACATTGGGGACAGACAGACAGACAGACAGACATTGGGGACAGCATTGGGGACAGACAGACAGACAGACAGACATTGGGGACATTGGGGACAGCATTGGGGACATCACTGGGCCAGGCCCCGGGATAGGAACTGCGCGTGCTCCTCGGGGGAGAGCAGCTGGGGATGGACAGACGGACATTGGGACATTGGGGACATTGGGACATTGGGGACAGACAGATGGACAGACATGGGGACATCACTGAGCCAGACCCCGGGACAGGAACTGAGCGTGTTCCTTGGGGGAGAGCAGCTGGGGACGGACAGATGGACAGGGGACATCAATGGGGACAGACAGACAGACAGACATTGGGGACATTGGGGACAGACATGGGGACAGACGGACAGGGGGACATCAGTGGGGACAGCAATGGGGACATGGGGACATCACTGAGCCAGGAACTGGGAGTGCTCCTCGGGGGAGAGCAGCTGGGGACAGACAGACGGACAGGGGGACATCAAAGGGGACAGACAGATGGACAGGGGGACATTGGGGACAGCATTGGGGACAGACATGGGGGGACCCCCGTTCCCCATGTGCCCCCGCCCCCGTCCCCTGGTGTCCTCAGTGTCCCTGTGCCCCCCGTGTCCCTCTGTCCCCCCCAATGTCCCCCTGTCCCTGCGTCCCCCACATCCCTCTGTCCCCTCCTTGTCCTCCCGCTGTCCCCTGCTGTCCCCCTGTCCCTGTGTCCCTCTGTCCCCCGCCCCGTCCCCCGGTGTCCCCCTCATTCCCATGCCCCCCTTGTCCCCCCCAGTATCCACAGTGTCCCCCTGTCCCCCCCTGTGTCCCCCCCCCGTGTCCCTCTGCTGTCCCCCTGTGTTCCCCCATGTCCCCTGGTGTCCTTGGTGTCCCTGTGTCCCCCCCTGGGGACAGGGACATGTGTCCCCCCCATGTCCCTGTCCCCAGGGTGTCCCCCCGGTGTCCCCACGTCCCCCCATGTCCCCCCCTGCTGTCCCCCTGCTGTCCCCCTGTCCCTCCATTCCCAGTATCCCTGTCCCCCCCCTGCAGCGTCCCCAGTGTCCCCACATGTCCACCCCTGTGTCCCCCCACCATGTCCCCCGGTGTTCTCAGTGTCCCTGTGTCCCCTCAGTGTCCCCTGTCCCCTGGTGTCTCCCCCATTCCCACGCCCCCCCTGTCCCCCACAGTGTCCCCCTGTCCCTGTGTCCCCTGTGTCCCCCCCTTGTCCCCCGGTGTTCTTGGTGTCCCTGTGTCCCCCAGTGTCCCTGAGTGTCCCCATGCCCCGCCCTGTGTCCCTCCCCCGGTGTTCTCAGTGTCCCCTCAGTGTCCCCCTGTCCCTGTGTCCCCCCCCGTCCCCCTGCTGTCCCCCTGTCCCTCCATTCCCAGTATCCCTGTCCCCCCCCTGCAGTGTCCCCAGTGTCCCCCCATGTCCTCCCCTGTGTCCCCACCCTGTGTCCCCCCATGTCCCCGTGTCACCCCGGTGTTCTCAGTGTCCCTGTGTCCCCTCAGTGTCCCTGTCCCCAGTGTCCCCACGTCCCCCCATGTCCCTGTCCCCAGTGTCCCTCTCCCCCGTCCCCCTGCTGTCCCTGTGTCCCTTCAGTGTCCCCTCAGTGTCCCCCAGTGTCCCCCAGTGTCCCCCAGTGTCCCCTCAGTGTCCCCCCGGTGTCCCCCTGGTGTCCCCGCGGTGTCCCACTGACCGCCCGGATCTCCCTCTCCTGCAGGTGGCTGTCACAGGCGTAGGTGACATCGCGGAAGGGACAGGGCACGGCCGCGCCGGGGCTGTGCTGGATCACGGCTCGGAGACACTCCCTGGATGGACAGATGGACAGATGGACACAGGGACAGACGGACATGGGGCTGTGCTGGATCACGGCCCGGAGACATTCCCTGGGGATGGACAGACAGATGGACAGATGGACACAGGGACAGATGGACACAGGGACACAGGGACAGATGGACAGATGGACACAGGGACAGATGGACAGATGGACACAGGGACAGATGGACACAGGGACAGATGGACACAGGGACACAGGGACAGATGGACACAGGGACAGATGGACAGATGGACACAGGGACAGGGCACGGCCGCGCCGGGGCTGTGCTGGATCACGGCCCGGAGACACTCCCTGTATGGGGACAGACAGACGGACAGATGGACAGATGGACACAGGGACAGATGGACACAGGGACAGATGGACACAGGGACAGATGGACAGATGGACACACGGACACAGGGACAGATGGACACACGGACACAGGGACAGATGGACACAGGGACAGGGCACGGCCGCGCCGGGGCTGTGCTGGATCACGGCTCGGAGACATTCCCTGGATGGACAGACGGACAGATGGACACACGGACACGGGGCTGTGCTGGATCACCGCTCGGAGACACTCCCTGGGGACAGACAGATGGACAGATGGACACAGGGACACACGGACACAGGGACAGATGGACACAGGGACACACGGACACAGGGACAGATGGACAGACGGATACACGGACACGGGGCTGTGCTGGATCTCGGCCCACAGGCATTCCCTGGGGACAGACAGATGGACAGATGGACACAGGGACACACACGGACACAGGGACAGGGCACGGCCGCGCCGGGGCTGTGCTGGATCACGGCCCGGAGACACTCCCTGGGGATGGACAGATGGACAGATGGACACACGGACAGATGGACACAGGGACAGATGGACACAGGGACAGATGGACACATGGACAGATGGACAGATGGACACAGGGACACACGGACACAGGGACAGGGCACGGCCGCGCCGGGGCTGTGCTGGATCACGGCTCGGAGACACTCCCTGTATGGACAGATGGACACAGGGACACAGGGACAGATGGACACAGGGACAGATGGACACAGGGACAGATGGACACAGGGACAGATGGACACAGGGACAGATGGACACAGGGACAGACGGACACAGGGACAGACGGACACAGGGACACAGGGACAGATGGACACAGGGACAGATGGACACAGGGACACAGGGACAGATGGACACAGGGACAGATGGACAGATGGACACAGGGACACAGGGACACACGGACAGATGGACACAGGGACAGGGCACGGCCGCGCCGGGGCTGTGCTGGATCACGGCCCGGAGACACTCCCTGGATGGGGACAGACGGACGGACAGATGGACACAGGGACAGATGGACACACGGACACAGGGACAGATGGACAGATGGACACAGGGACACAGGGACAGATGGACACAGGGACACAGGGACAGATGGACAGATGGACACAGGGACAGATGGACACAGGGACACAGGGACAGATGGACACAGGGACACAGGGACAGATGGACAGATGGACACAGGGACAGATGGACACAGGGACACAGGGACAGATGGACAGATGGACACACGGACACAGGGACAGATGGACAGATGGACACAGGGACACAGGGACACACGGACAGATGGACACAGGGACAGGGCACGGCCGCGCCGGGGCTGTGCTGGATCACGGCTCGGAGACACTCCCTGGATGGACAGATGGACAGATGGACACAGGGACAGACGGACATGGGGCTGTGCTGGATCACGGCCCGGAGACATTCCCTGGGGATGGACAGACAGATGGACAGATGGACACAGGGACAGATGGACACAGGGACACAGGGACAGATGGACAGATGGACACAGGGACAGATGGACAGATGGACACAGGGACAGATGGACACAGGGACAGATGGACACAGGGACACAGGGACAGATGGACACAGGGACAGATGGACAGATGGACACAGGGACAGGGCACGGCCGCGCCGGGGCTGTGCTGGATCACGGCCCGGAGACACTCCCTGGGGATGGACAGATGGACAGATGGACACACGGACAGATGGACACAGGGACAGATGGACACAGGGACAGATGGACAGATGGACACAGGGACAGATGGACAGATGGACACAGGGACAGGGCACGGCCGCGCCGGGGCTGTGCTGGATCACGGCCCGGAGACACTCCCTGTATGGGGACAGACAGACGGACAGATGGACAGATGGACACAGGGACAGATGGACACAGGGACAGATGGACACAGGGACAGATGGACAGATGGACACACGGACACAGGGACAGATGGACACACGGACACAGGGACAGATGGACACAGGGACAGGGCACGGCCGCGCCGGGGCTGTGCTGGATCACGGCTCGGAGACATTCCCTGGATGGACAGACGGACAGATGGACACACGGACACGGGGCTGTGCTGGATCACCGCTCGGAGACACTCCCTGGGGACAGACAGATGGACAGATGGACACAGGGACACACGGACACAGGGACAGATGGACACAGGGACACACGGACACAGGGACAGATGGACAGACGGATACACGGACACGGGGCTGTGCTGGATCTCGGCCCACAGGCATTCCCTGGGGACAGACAGATGGACAGATGGACACAGGGACACACACGGACACAGGGACAGGGCACGGCCGCGCCGGGGCTGTGCTGGATCACGGCCCGGAGACACTCCCTGGGGATGGACAGATGGACAGATGGACACACGGACAGATGGACACAGGGACAGATGGACACAGGGACAGATGGACACATGGACAGATGGACAGATGGACACAGGGACACACGGACACAGGGACAGGGCACGGCCGCGCCGGGGCTGTGCTGGATCACGGCTCGGAGACACTCCCTGTATGGACAGATGGACACAGGGACACAGGGACAGATGGACACAGGGACAGATGGACACAGGGACAGATGGACACAGGGACAGATGGACACAGGGACACAGGGACAGATGGACACAGGGACAGACGGACACAGGGACAGATGGACACAGGGACACAGGGACAGATGGACACAGGGACAGATGGACACAGGGACACAGGGACAGATGGACACAGGGACAGATGGACAGATGGACACAGGGACACAGGGACAGATGGACACAGGGACAGATGGACAGATGGACACAGGGACAGGGCACGGCCGCGCCGGGGCTGTGCTGGATCACGGCCCGGAGACACTCCCTGGATGGGGACAGACGGACGGACAGATGGACACAGGGACAGATGGACACACGGACACAGGGACAGATGGACAGATGGACACAGGGACACAGGGACAGATGGACACAGGGACACAGGGACAGATGGACAGATGGACACAGGGACAGATGGACACAGGGACACAGGGACAGATGGACACAGGGACACAGGGACAGATGGACAGATGGACACAGGGACAGATGGACACAGGGACACAGGGACAGATGGACAGATGGACACACGGACACAGGGACAGATGGACAGATGGACACAGGGACACAGGGACACACGGACAGATGGACACAGGGACAGGGCACGGCCGCGCCGGGGCTGTGCTGGATCACGGCTCGGAGACACTCCCTGGATGGACAGATGGACAGATGGACACAGGGACAGACGGACATGGGGCTGTGCTGGATCACGGCCCGGAGACATTCCCTGGGGATGGACAGACAGATGGACAGATGGACACAGGGACAGATGGACACAGGGACACAGGGACAGATGGACAGATGGACACAGGGACAGATGGACAGATGGACACAGGGACAGGGCACGGCCGCGCCGGGGCTGTGCTGGATCACGGCCCGGAGACACTCCCTGTATGGGGACAGACAGACGGACAGATGGACAGATGGACACAGGGACAGATGGACACAGGGACAGATGGACACAGGGACAGATGGACAGATGGACACACGGACACAGGGACAGATGGACACACGGACACAGGGACAGATGGACACAGGGACAGGGCACGGCCGCGCCGGGGCTGTGCTGGATCACGGCTCGGAGACATTCCCTGGATGGACAGACGGACAGATGGACACACGGACACGGGGCTGTGCTGGATCACCGCTCGGAGACACTCCCTGGGGACAGACAGATGGACAGATGGACACAGGGACACACGGACACAGGGACAGATGGACAGACGGATACACGGACACGGGGCTGTGCTGGATCTCGGCCCACAGGCATTCCCTGGGGACAGACAGATGGACAGATGGACACAGGGACACACACGGACACAGGGACAGGGCACGGCCGCGCCGGGGCTGTGCTGGATCACGGCCCGGAGACACTCCCTGGGGATGGACAGATGGACAGATGGACACACGGACAGATGGACACAGGGACAGATGGACACAGGGACAGATGGACACATGGACAGATGGACAGATGGACACAGGGACACACGGACACAGGGACAGGGCACGGCCGCGCCGGGGCTGTGCTGGATCACGGCTCGGAGACACTCCCTGTATGGACAGATGGACACAGGGACACAGGGACAGATGGACACAGGGACAGATGGACACAGGGACAGATGGACACAGGGACAGATGGACACAGGGACACAGGGACAGATGGACACAGGGACACAGGGACAGACGGACAGATGGACACAGGGACACACGGACAGATGGACACAGGGACACACGGACACAGGGACAGGGCACGGCCGCACCGGGGCTGTGCTGGATCACGGCCCGGAGACATTCCCTGTATGGACAGATGGACAGATGGACACAGGGACAGATGGACACAGGGACAGACGGACAGATGGACACAGGGACAGATGGACACAGGGACAGGGCACGGCCGTGCCCGGGCTGTGCTGGATCACGGCCCGGAGACACTCCCTGGGGATGGACAGACGGACAGATGGACACAGGGACAGATGGACAGATGGACACAGGGACAGATGGACAGATGGACAGACGGACACAGGGACACACGGACACGGGGCTGTGCTGGATCACGGCTGGTAGGCATTCCCTGGGGACAGACAGACGGACAGATGGACACACGGACACACACGGACACGGGGATGGACACACGGACAGACAGATGGACAGACGGACACAGGGACACACACGGACACACAGACACACGGACGGACAGACAGATGGATGGACGGACAGACGGACACACGGACAGACAGATGGACAGATGGACACAGGGATGCACACGGACACACGGACACTTGGACACGTGGACTGATGGACGGACAGACGGACACAAGGACAGACGGACACAAGGACAGACGGACGGATGGACACACGGACACAGGGACAGACGGACACACAGACGGACAGACAGATGGATGGACGGACAGACGGACACAGGGACAGATGGACACAGGGACAGACGGACACACAGACAGACGGACACAGGGACAGGCAGCACCGCGCTCACTGCAGGGCGGGGGGGGTCACCAGGTCGGTGTGGAGCTGTCTCGGGGGTGGGCCCAAGGTTGTCCCCGTTCCGCCCTCGGCTCTATCCCAGGTCAATCCCGGGTCAATCCCGGCTCTATCCCGGGTTAATCCCAGGTTAATCCCGGCAATATCCCAGCTCTATCCTGGGTCAATCCCGGGTCAATCCCGGCTCTATCCCGGCTCTATCCCGGCTCTATCCTGGGTCAATCCCGGCTCTATCCCAGGTCTATCCCGGCTCTATCCCGGCTCTATCCCAGGTCAATCCCAGGTTAATCCCAGGTCTATCCCAGGTTAATCCCAGGTTATCCCAGGTCTATCCCGGGTCTGTCCCGGGTTTGTCAGTACCTGCAGAAGCTGTGCAGGCAGTCCCGCAGCAGCACCCCCTGCCCCGGGCCCACCCCGGCTCTATCCCAGGTTAATCCCAGGTCAATCCCAGGTCTATCCCAGGTTTATCCCGGGTCTATCCCGGGTCAGACCCAGTCCATACCTGCAGAAGCTGTGCAGGCAGTCCCGCAGCAGCACCCCCTGCCCCGGGGCCACGCCCTGCAGGCAGATCCCGCCCGGGGCTCTATCCTGGATCAATCCCAGGTCAATCCCAGGTTATCCCGGGTCTATCCTGGGTCTATCCCGGTCCATACCTGCAGAAGCTGTGCAGGCAGTCCCGCAGCAGCACCCCCTGCCCCGCTGGCACCCCCTGCAGGCAGATCCCGCTCTGTCCCGGCTCTATCCCAGGTTATCCTGGGTTAATCCCAGGTTATCCCAGGTCTATCCCGGGTCTATCCCGGGTTTGTCAGTACCTGCAGAAGCTGTGCAGGCAGTCCCGCAGCAGCACCCCCTGCCCCGCTCTGCCCCAGCTCTATCCCACGTCAATCCCAGGTCAATCCCAGGTCAATCCCAGGTCAATCCCAGGTCAATCCCAGGTTATCCCAGGTCTATCCCGGGTCTATCCCGGGTTTGTCAGTACCTGCAGAAGCTGTGCAGGCAGTCCCGCAGCAGCACCCCCTGCCCCGCTGGCACCCCCTGCAGGCAGATTCTGCCCAGGGCTCTATCCCAGGTTAATCCCAGGTTAATCCCAGGTCAATCCCGGGTCAATCCCGGGTCTGTCCCGGGTCAATACCTGCAGAAGCTGTGCAGGCAGTCCCGCAGCAGCACCCCCTGCCCCGGGCCCACCCCCTGCAGGCAGATCCCGCCCTGGCTCTATCCCAGGTCAATCCCAGGTTAATCCCAGGTTATCCCGGCTCTATCCCGGGTCTATCCCGGGTCTGTCCTGGGTCGGTCAGTACCTGCAGAAGCTGTGCAGGCAGTCCCGCAGCAGCACCCCCTGGCCCGGGCCCACCCCCTGCAGGCAGATGCCGCACTCTATCCCAGCTCTATCCCAGGTCAATCCCGGCTCTATCCCAGGTTATCCCAGGTTATCCCGGGTCTATCCCGGGTCAGTACCTGCAGAAGCTGTGCAGGCAGTCCCGCAGCAGCACGCCCTGCCCCGGGCCCACCCCCTGCAGGCAGATCCCGCCCGGGGCTCTATCCCGGATCAATCCCAGGTTAATCCCAGGTTAATCCCAGGTTATCCCGGGTCAATCCCGGGTCTATCCCGGGTTTGTCAGTACCTGCAGAAGCTGTGCAGGCAGTCCCGCAGCAGCACCCCCTGCCCCGGGCCCACCCCCTGCAGGCAGATGCCGCACTCCAGCGCCTCGGGGTTGGGCACCAGCTCCGCCTGCTCCGCCCGCAGCAGCGCCTGGAAGTTCCGCTGCCGCTCCGCCTCCAGCGCCTGCAGGGGGGAGAAAAAATAATGGGAAATTGGGGAAAAATTGGGGAAAAATTGGGGAAAATAATGGGGAATAATGGGAAAATAATGGGGGAAATATCGGGGAAAATAATGGAGAAAATGGGAAAAATATTGAGAAAAAAAATGGGGAAATAATGGGGGAAATAATGGTGAAATAATGGGGAAAATGGGAAAAAATAATGGGGAAATAATGGAGAAAACAGGAAAATAATGGGGGAAAAACGGGGAAAATATTGGGGAAAATAATGGAGAGAATGGGAAAAATATTGAGAAAAATAATGCAGGAAATGAGAAAAATAATGGGGGATTAATGGGGGAATAATGGGGGAATAATGGGGGAAAACAACGGGGAAATAATGGGGAAAATGGGAAAAATATTGAGAAAAATAATGGGGAAATAATGGGGGAAAATGGGGGAAATGGGGGAAATAATGGAGTAAAATGGGGGAAAAATGGGGGAATAATGGGGGAAATAATGGGGAAAATGGAAAAAAATAATGGGGGAAATAATGGGGGAATGATGGAGAAAATATTGAGGAAAATAATGGGGAAAATGGGAAAAAATAATGGGGAAATAATGGGGGAATAATGGGGGAAATAATGCGGGAATAATGGGGGAATATTGAGAAAAATAATGGAGAAAATAGGAAAAATATTGAGAAAAATAATGAGGAAATAATGGAAAAAATGGGGAAAATGGGGAAAATAATGGGGAAATAATGGAGAAATAATGGGGAAAATAATGGGGGAAATAATGGGGAAAATGGGGAAAATAATGGGGAAATAATGGGGAAAATGGGGAAAATAATGGGGAAATAATGGGGAATAATGGGGGAATAATGGGAAAAATGAGAAAAATAATGGGAAAAATGGGAACAGGAATGGGAATGGGAACGGCCCCGCTGGGCACTGGTGGATCCCCAATCCCAGATCCCAGTGATCCCAGTGATCCCAGTGATCCCATTAACCCCGTAACTGCTGGCACTGCCGGGCCCCATCCCGCTCCCATAAATGATCCCATTGACCCCACAGATCCCACAGATGATCCTACAGATCCCAGATCCCGTTAACCCCTTACCTGCTGGCACTGGTGGGCCCCATTGACCCCATAGATCCCATAGATGATCCTACAGATCCCCCATTAACCCTTTACCTGCTGGCACTGGCGGGCTCCGTCCTGCTCCCATAGATGATCCCATAGATGATCCCATATCCCATTAACCCTTTACCTGCTGGCACTGGCAGGCCCCATTGACCCCACAGATCCCATAGATGATCCCATAGATCCCACAGATCCCATAGATGATCCCATAGATGATCCCATATCCTGTTAACCCCGTACCTGCTGGCACTGCTGGACCCCACAGATCCCATAGATGATCCCATATCCCATTAACCCTTTACCTGCTGGCACTGGCGGGCCCCATCCTGCTCCCACAGATCCCATAGATGATCCCATATCCCATTAACCCTTTACCTGCTGGCACTGGCGGGCCCCATCCTGCTCCCACAGATCCCATAGATGATCCCATAGATGATCCCATAGATGATCCCATAGATGATCCCATATCCCATTAACCCTTTACCTGCTGGCACTGGCGGGCCCCATCCTGCTCCCACAGATCCCATAGATGATCCCATAGACCCCACAGATCCCCAATCCTGTTAACCCTTTACCTGCTGGCACTGGCGGGCCCTGTCCTGCTCCCATAAACGATCCCATTGACCCCATAGATGATCCCACAGATCCCCCATTAACCCTGTACCTGCTGGCACTGGCGGGCCCCACAGATCCCATAGATCCCATAGATGATCCCATAGATGATCCCATATCCCATTAACCCTTTACCTGCTGGCACTGGCGGGCCCCATTGATCCCATAGATCCCATGGATGATCCCATAGATTCCAGATCCCATTAACCCTTTACCTGCTGGCACTGGCGGGCCCCATCCTGCTCCCATAAATGATCCCATTGACCCCATAGATGATCCCATAGATGATCCCATAGATGATCCCATAGATCCCATAGATCCCCAATCCAATTAACCCCTTACCTGCTGGCACTGTCGGGCCCCATCCTGCTCCCATAGATGATCCCATATCCCGTTAACCCCTTACCTGCTGGCACTGTCGGGCCCCGTCCTGCTCCCATAGATGACCCTATAGATCCCATAGATGATCCCATAGATCCCCAATCCCATTAACCCCGTACCTGCTGGCACTGTCGGGCCCCGTCCTACAGATCCCATAGATGATCCCATATCCCATTAACCCCGTACCTGCTGGCACTGGTGGGCCCCACAGATCCCATAGATGATCCCATAGATGATCCCATAAATGATCCCATTGACCCCATAGATCCCACGGATCCCCCGTTAACCCTTTACCTGCTGGCACTGTCGGGCCCCGTCCTGCTCCCTCTGCAGGCGCCGCTGCTCGGCGGGGTCGGGGCGGTGCCCCCCGGGCACCCGGTACCCCTGGGGCCGGGGGGAGCTGCACATCTCACAGCCCGGGCGGGTGGGCTTGTTCAGGAACGTGCACCGGGGGCAGGACCAGCCCTGCAACGGGATTGGGGTCATCTGTGGGGTTATTGGGATCATTGGGATCTATGGGATCATTGATGGGATCGGGGCACATCTCACAGCTGGGGCGGGTGGGCTGGTTCAGGAACGTGCACCGGGGGCAGGGCCAGCCCTGGAATGGGATTGGGGTCATTTGGATGACCTATGGGATCTATGGGGTCAATGGGGTCATCATTGGGGTCATTGGGATCTATGGGACCATTGATGGGGTCAATGGGGTCGGGGCACATCTCACAGCCCGGCCGGGTGGGCTTGTTCAGGAACGTGCACCGGGGGCAGGACCAGCCCTGGAACGGGATTGGGGTCATTTATGGGGTCACTGGGGTCAATGGGATCATCAGTGGGGTCATTGGGATCTATGGGGTCATTGGGATCATTTGGATCATCTATGGGGTCAATGGGATCAGGGCACATCTCGCAGCCCGGGCGGGTGGGCTTGTTCAGGAACGTGCACCGGGGGCACGGCCAGCCCTGCAACGGGGTCATGGGGTCATTGGGGTCATTTATGGGGTCATTGGGGTCATTTATGGGGTTATTGGGATCTATGGGATCATCTATGGGGTCAATGGGGTCGGGGCACATCCCACAGCCCGGCCGGGTGGGCTTGTTCAGGAACGTGCACCGGGGGCACGACCAGCCCTGCAATGGGATTGGGGTCATTGGGATCATCTATGGGGTCTATGGGGTCATTTATGGGGTCAATGGGATCTATGGGATCATCTATGGGGTCATTGGGATCGGGGCACATCTCGCAGCCGGGGCGGGTGGGCTTGTTCAGGAACGTGCACCGGGGGCAGGACCAGCCCTGGAACGGGGTCATGGGGTCATTTATGGGGTTATTGGGGTCATTGGGATCTATGGGATCATCTATGGGGTCAATGGGATCGGGGCACATCTCACAGCCGGGGCGGGTGGGCTTGTTCAGGAACGTGCACCGGGGGCAGGACCAACCCTGGAACGGGATTGGGGTCATTGGGGTCATCTGTGGGGTCATTTATGGGGTCATTGGGGTCATTGGGATCATCAATGGGGTCAATGGGATCGGGGCACATCTCACAGCCCGGCTGGGTGGGCTTGTTCAGGAACGTGCACCGGGGGCAGGACCAACCCTAGAATGGGATTGGGGTCATTGATGGGGTTATTGGGGTCATTTATGGGGTCACTGGGGTCATTGGGATCATCAATGGGGTCTATGGGGTCAATGGGATCTATGGGTCTGTCAGATCATCTGTGGGATCTGTGGGAATGGGAATGGGAAGGAGAATGGGAAGAGGGGCAGTGCCCACCCTGGAACACTGGGATTGGGATCAGGGCTTGGGATCAGGGCTTGGGATCAGGGATCAGGGATCAGGGTTTGGGATCAGGATCAGGATCAGGGTTTGGAATAAGGGTTTGGAATCAGGGTTTGGGATCAGGATCAGGGATCAGGGTTTGGGATCGGGATCAGGGTTTGGGATCAGGGATCAGGATCAGGGTTTGGGATCAGGGATCTGGGATCAGGGTCTGGGATCAGGGTTTGGGATCAGGGATCGGGATCAGGGATCAGGGTTTGGGATTGGGATCAGAGTTTGGGATCAGGGTTTGGGATCAGGGATCAGGGTTTGGGATCAGGGTTTGGGATCAGGGATCAGGGATCGGGATCGGGATCAGGGTTTGGGATCAGGGATCAGGGTTTGGGTTTGGGATCAGGGTTTGGGATCAGAGTTTGGGATCAGGGATCAGGGTTTGGGTTTGGGATCAGAGTTTGGGATCAGGGATCAGGGATCAGGGATCAGGATCAGGATCAGGGATCGGGATCAGGATCAGGGTTTGGGATCAGGGATCAGGGTTTGGGATCAGGGATCAGGGTTTGGGATCAGGATCAGGGTTCGGGATCAGGGTTTGGGATCAGGATCAGGGTTTGGGATCAGGGATCAGGGTTTGGGATCAGGATCAGGGTTTGGGATCAGGATCAGGGTTTGGGATCAGGGATCAGGGATCAGGGATCAGGATCAGGATCAGGGATCGGGATCAGGATCAGGGTTTGGGATCAGGGATCAGGGTTTGGGATCAGGATCAGGGTTTGGGATCAGGGATCAGGGTTTGGGATCAGGGATCAGGGTTTGGGATCAGGATCAGGGTTTGGGATCAGGGATCAGGGTTTGGGATCAGGATCAGGGTTTGGGATCAGGGATCGGGATCAGGATCAGGGTTTGGGATCAGGGATCGGGGTTTGGGATCAGGATCAGGGTTTGGGATCGGGATCAGGATCAGGGTTTGGAATCAGGGTTTGGGATCAGGATCAGGTTCAGGGTTTGGAATTGGGATCAGGGTTCGGGATCAGGGATCGGGATCAGGGATCAGGGATCAGGGTGTGGGATCAGGGTTTAGGATCGGGATCAGGACCCCCGTACCTGCTCAGGTGAGGGTGGGCGGGGCTCGGGGGCGGTGGGCGGGGCCCCGGCGCTGTCCCAGAGCTGCAGCGACTCCAGGGGATCCCCCAGGTCCCCGGGATCCAGCGGCTCCGCGGCCTCGGGGACACGGCCTGGGGGGGACAGAGCCGGACAGCGGGCTGGGATCGGGGCTGGGATCAACGGGATCGGGGCTGGGATCCGCTGGGATCGGGGCTGGGATCCACGGGGATCCGCGGGGATCGGGGCTGGGATCGACTGGGATCGAGGCTGGGATCTGCTGGGATCAGGGGTGGGATCCACTGGGATTGGGATTGGCCGGGCATGGGAGTGGGATCGGGGCTGGGATCCACTGGGATCCACTGGGATCTGGGGTGGGATCCGCTGGGATCCGCTGGGATCCGCTGGGATTGGCTGGACATGGGATTGGGATCGGGGCTGGGATCCACTGGGATCGGGATCGACTGGGATTGGGACTGGGATCCGCTGGTTTCCGGACTGGGATCGACCGGGATCGGGGTCGGCTGGACATGGGAATGGGAGCAGGGCTGGGATCCACTGGGATTGGCCGGACACGGGAATGGGATCGGGGACCGGGATCTGCTGCGATCGGGAGCGGGATCCACTGGGATCTGGATCAGCCAGACACGGGAATGGGATCAGGGCCGGGATCCACTGGGATCAGGACTGGGATCGACTGGACACAAGATCCACTGGGACCAGTGCTGGGATCAGGACTGGGACCAGCCGGACATGGGAATGGGAGCAGGGCTGGGATCCACTGGGATCATGAATGGGATCCACTGGGATCAGGAAAAGGGGGCGGCAGCAGCAGCAGGAGGAAGATGAGGAGGAGGAAGAGGAAGGAAGAAGATGAAGGAGAAAGGAGAAGGCAGGAACAGGAGGAGGATGAGGAAGGAGAAGCACCAGGAGAATGAGGAAGGAGGAGGAGGAAGATGAGGAAGGCACCGCAGCAGCAGGAGCAGAAGAGGAGGATGATGAAGATAATGAAGATGAAGAAGATGATGAAGACGGAACAGGAGGACAAAAACCGAGCAGGGGCAGGGTGAGGATGAGGAGGAAGGAGCAGCAGGAGGAGGAAGATGAGGAGGAAGAGGAAGGAAGAAGATGAAGGAGAAAGGAGAAGGAAGGAACAGGAGGAGGAGGAGGAAGGAGAAACAGGAGGAGGAAGATGAGGAAGGAGAAGAAGCAGCAGGAGGATGAGGAAGGAGCAGGAGGAGGATGAGGAAGGAGCAGCAGCAGCAGGAGCAGAAGAGGATGATGATGAAGATGATGAAGACGGAACAGGAGGACAAAAACTGAGCAGGGGCAGGGTGAGGATGAGGAAGGAAGAGCAGGAGGAGGATGAGGATGAGGAGGAAGGCACAGCAGCAGGAGGAGGAGGATGAGGAAGAGGAAGGAAGAAGATGAGGGAGAAAGGAGAAGGCAGGAACAGGAGGAGGATGAGGAAGAGGAGGAAGCAGCAGGAGGACGAGGATGAGGATGATGAAGGAGCACCAGGAGGATGAGGAAGGCACCGCAGGAGGAGGAGGAGGAAGAGGATGATGATGAAGATGACGAAGATGGAACAGGAGGACAAAAACCGAGCAGGGGCAGGGTGAGGATGAGGAGGAAGGAGCAGCAGGAGGAGGAAGAGGAAGGAGAAACAGGAGGAGGAAGATGAAGAGGAGGAAGGAAGAAGATGAAGGAGAAAGGAGAAGGCAGGAACAGGAGGAGGAAGATGAAGGAGAAGCAGGAGGAAGATGAGGAAGGAGGAGAAGCAGCAGGAGGATGAGGATGAGGATGAGGAAGGAGCAGCAGGAGGGCGAGGAAGGCACAGCAGGCGGAGGAAGAGGATGATGATGAAGATGATGAAGATGGAACAGGAGGAGGAGGAGGAAGGAGAAGCAGGAGGAAGATGAGGAAGGCACAGCAGCAGCAGGAGGATGAGGATGAGGATGATGAAGGAGCAGGAGGAGGATGAGGAAGGAGCAGCAGGAGGAGGATGAGGAAGGAGCAGCAGCAGCAGCAGCAGGAGCAGAAGAGGATGATGATGAAGATGATGAAGATGATGAAGATGATGAAGATGATGAAGATGATGAAGATGGAACAGGAGGACAAAAACCGAGCAGGGACAGGGTGAGGATGAGGAAGGAAGAGCAGGAGGAGGATGAGGAGGAGGAAGGAAGAAGATGAAGGAGAAAGGAAAAGGAAGGAACAGGAGGAGGAGGAGGAAGAGGAGGAAGCAGCAGGAGGACGAGGATGAGGATGATGAAGGAGCAGCAGGAGGGCGAGGAAGGCACAGCAGGAGGAGGAGGAAGAGGATGATGATGAAGATGATGAAGATGATGAAGATGATGAAGGTGATGAAGATGATGAAGACGGAATAGGAGGACAAAAACTGAGCAGGAACAGGAGGAGGATGAGGAGGAAGGAGCAGCAGGAGGAGGAAGAGGAAGGAGAAACAGGAGGAGGAAGATGAGGAAGAGGAAGGAAGAAGATGAAGGAGAAAGGAGAAGGAAAGAACAGCAGGAGGATGAGGAAGGAGAAGCAGAAGGAAGATGAGGAAGGCACAGCAGCAGCAGGAGGATGAGGATGAGGATGATGAAGGAGCAGCAGGAGGAGGAGGATGAAGATGATGAAGATGATGAAGACGGAACAGGAGGATAAAAACTGAGCAGGGGCAGGGTGAGGATGAGGAGGAAGGAGCAGCAGGAGGAAGATGAGGAGGATGAGGAAGGAAGAAGATGAAGGAGAAAGGAGAAGGCAGGAACAGGAGGAGGAGGAGGAGGAAGGAGAAACAGGAGGAAGATGAGGATGATGACGATGAGGAAGGAGCAGGGGCAGGATGAAGATGATGATGAGGATGCTGAGGATGAAGATGATGATGATGATGATGATGACGGTGAGGAAGGCCGCACCTGCCCCAGGTGAGCCACCCCCTGTGCTGAGAGGAGGAAGAGGAAGGAGCAGGATGAGGATGAGGATGAGGATGATGATGATGAAGATGATGACAATGATGAGGAAGAAGCAGGATGACAACGAGGATGAGGATGATGACGAGGCTGGCGAGGAAGGCCACACCTGCCCCAGGAGGAAGAGGAAGGAGCAGGGACAGGGTGAGGATGATGAGGAGGGAGCAGGATGAGGATGAGGATGATGAAGACGATGAAGATGAAGAAGCAGCGGCAGCAGGACGAGGATGATGAGAATGATGAGGAAGGAGCAGGATGAAGATGAGGATGAAGGAGCAGGATGAAGATGAGAATAAAGATGAGAATGAGGATGAGGATAAAGATGAGGATGAGGATGAGAATGAGGATGAGGATGAAGATGAGGATGAAGGAGCAGGATGAGAATGAAGATGAGGATGAGGATGAGGAGAAAGATGAGGATGAAGATGAGGATGAAGATGAGAATGAGGATGAGTATGAAGAGGAAGGAGCAGGATGAAGATGAGGATGAAGATGAGGATGAAGAGGAAGGAGGAGGATGAGGATGAAGATGAGGATGAAGGAGCAGGATGAAGATGAGGATGAGGATGAGGATGGTGAGAAAGCAGCGGGAGCAGTAACAGCGGGATGATGATGATGATGATGATGAGGATGATGATGATGATAAGGAAGGTGATGAAGGCCGTACCTGTCCCAGGTGTGTCCCCCAGCCCCAGGGCACTGATCAGGTGCTGAGGAAGCTGAGGAGGAAGAGGAAGGAGCAGAGGGACAGGAGCAGGCACAGGAGGAGCAGGGACAGGAGCAGGATGACACAGAGGATGATGATGATGATGATGATGATGATGATGATGAGGAAGGTGATGAAGGCCATACCTGTCCCAGGTGTCCCAGGTGTGTCCCCCAGCCCCAGGGCGCTGATCAGGTGCTGAGGAAGCTGAGGGGCGCTCAGCAGGAAGAGGAAGGAGCAGGGACAGGGACAGGGACAGGATAACACTGACACTGATGAGGATGATGATGATGATGATGATGATGAAGGCCGTACCTGTCCCAGGTGTGTCCCCCAGCCCCAGGGTGTTCAGCAGGTGCTGAGGAAGCTGAGGAGCGCTCAGCAGGAAGAGGAAGGAGCAGGGACAGGAGCAGGGACAGGAGCAGGATGACACTGATGATGATGATGATGAGGAAGGTGATGAAGGCCATACCTGTCTCAGGTGTGTCCCCCAGCCCCAGGGCACTGAGCAGGTGCTGAGGAAGATGAGGAGCGCTCAGCAGGAAGAGGAAGGAGCAGGGACAGGATGATAAGGAAGGACAGGATGATAACACAGAGGATGATGATGATGATGATGATGATGATGATGATGATGATGATGAAGGCCATACCTGTCCCAGGTGTGTCCCCCAGCCCCACAGCACTGATCAGGTGCTGAGGAAGCTGAGGAGGAAGAGGAAGGAGCAGGGACAGGGACAGGATGACACTGATGATGATGATGATGACGATGATGATGAAGGCCATACCTGTCCCAGGTGTCCCAGGTGTGTCCCCCAGCCCCAGGGCCCCCAACAGGTGCTGAGGAAGCTGAGGGGCGCTGAGGAGGAAGAGGAAGGAGCAGAGGGACAGGAGCAGGGACAGGATAACACTGACACTGATGATGATGATGAGGAAGGTGATGAAGGCCATACCTGTCCCAGGTGTGTCCCCCAGCCCCAGGGCACTGATCAGGTGCTGAGGAAGATGAGGAGCACTGAGGAGGAAGAGGAAGGAGCAGGGACAGGAGCAGGAGCAGGATGATGAGGAAGGACAGGATGACACAGAGGATGATGATGATGATGATGATGATGATGATGATGATGATGATGATGAGGAAGGTGATGAAGGCCGTACCAGTCCCAGGTGTCCCAGGTGTGTCCCCCAGCCCCAGGGCACTGACCAGGTGCTGCTGAGGAAGCTGAGGGGTGCTGAGGAGGAAGAGGAAGGAGCAGGGACAGGGACAGGAGCAGGGACAGGATGATGAGGAAGGACAGGATGAAAACACAGAGGATGATGATGATGATGATGATGATGAGGAAGGTGATGAAGGCCGTACCTGTCCCAGGTGTGTCCCCCAGCCCCAGGGCACTGAGCAGGTGCTGAGGAAGATGAGGGGCGCTGAGGAGGAAGAGGAAGGAGCAGGGACAGGAGGAGCAGGGACAGGGTAACACTGACACTGATGATGATGATGATGAGGAAGGTGATGAAGGCCATACCTGTCCCAGGTGTCCCAGGTGTGTCCCCCAGCCCCAGGGCCCCCAACAGGTGCTGAGGAAGCTGAGGGGCGCTGAGGAGGAAGAGGAAGGAGCAGGGACAGGGACAGGGACAGGATGACACTGATGATGATGATGATGATGATGATGATGATGATGATGATGATGATGATGAAGGCCGTACCTGTCCCAGGTGTATCCCCCAGCCCCAGGGCGCTGATCAGGTGCTGAGGAAGATGAGGAGCACTCAGCAGGAAGAGGAAGGAGCAGGGACAGGGACAGGATGATGATGAAGGAGCAGGATGATGATGATGATGATGATGATGATGATGATGATGATGATGATGACGACGATGATGACAATGAAGGCCATACCTGTCCCAGGTGTCCCAGGTGAGTCCCCCAGCCCCAGGGCACTGATCAGGTGCTGAGGAAGCTGAGGAGCACTGAGGAGGAAGAGGAAGGAGCAAGGACAGGGACAGGGACAGGAGCAGGATGATGAGGAAGGACAGGATGAAGATGATGATGATGACGATGATGATGAAGGTGATGAAGGCCATACCTGTCTCAGGTGTGTCCCCCAGCCCCAGGGCACTGAGCAGGTGCTGAGGAAGATGAGGAGCACTCAGCAGGAAGAGGAAGGAGCAGGGACAGGAGCAGGGACAGGATAACACTGACAATGATGATGATGATGATGAGGAAGGTGATGAAGGCCATACCTGTCCCAGGTGTGTCCCCCAGCCCCAGAGCGCTGAGCAGGTGCTGAGGAAGATGAGGAGCGCTGAGGAGGAAGAGGAAGGAGCAGGGACAGGAGCAGGGACAGGGACAGGATGATGAGGAAGGAGCAGGATGAAGATGATGATGATGAGGAAGGTGATGAAGGCCGTACCTGTCCCAGGTGTGTCCCCCAGCCCCAGGGCATTGATCAGGTGGTGCTGAGGAAGCTGAGGAGCGCTCAGCAGGAAGAGGAAGGAGCAGGGACAGGAGCAGGATGATAACACAGAGGATGATGATGATGATGATGATGATGACGATGATGATGATGAAGGCCGTACCTGTCCCAGGTGTGTCCCCCAGCCCCAGGGCCCCCAGCAGGTGCTGAGGAAGATGAGGGGCGCTCAGCAGGAAGAGGAAGGAGCTGGGACAGGAGCAGGGACAGGGACAGGATGACACAGAGGATGATGATGATGATGACGATGATGATGATGACGATGATGATGACGATGATGAAGGCCATACCTGTCCCAGGTGTGTCCCCCAGCCCCAGGGCGCTGATCAGGTGCTGAGGAAGATGAGGGGCGCTGAGGAGGAAGAGGAAGGCCGTGTCGCCGTCGCTCCGCACGCCGTAGGAGCCGAGGCTGCGCCCGTCCCGGCAGAGGCTCTGCCCGATGATCCAGCGCTGGGAACAAACTGGGAACCCCAGCTCACGGTGAACCTGGAATGGGTTAAACTGGGATATACTGGGATGGACTGGGATGGACTGGGATGGACTGGGATGGACTGGGATGGACTGGGATATACTGGGATGGACTGGGCAGAGGCTCTGCCCGATGATCCAGCGCTGGGAGCAAACCGGGAACCCCAGCTCACGGTGAACCTGGGATAGAGCAAACTGGGATGGACTGGGATGGACTGGGATGGACTGGGATGGACTGGGATGGACTGGGATGGACTGGGCAGAGGCTCTGCCCGATGATCCAGCGCTGGGAGCAAACTGGGAACCCCAGCTCACGGTGCACCTGGAACCAAACTGGGATGGACTGGGATATACTGGGATATACTGGGATATACTGGGATTGACTGGGATATACTGGGATGGACTGGGATGGACTGGGCAGAGGCTCTGCCCGATGATCCAGCACTGGGAGCAAACTGGGAACCCCAGCTCACAGTGAACCTGGAATGGGGAAACTGGGATGGACTGGGATGGACTGGGATGGACTGGGATGGACTGGGATGGACTGGGATGGACTGGGCAGAGGCTCTGCCCGATGATCCAGCGCTGGGAGCAGACTGGGAACCCCAGCTCCCGGTGCACCTGGAATGGGGAAACTGGGATATACTGGGATATACTGGGATGGACTGGGATGGACTGGGATGGACTGGGATATACTGGGATGGACTGGGATGGACTGGGATGGACTGGGATGGACTGGGCAGAGGCTCTGCCCGATGATCCAGCGCTGGGAGCTCACCGGGAACCCCAGCTCACGGTGCACCTGGAATGGGGAAACTGGGATATACTGGGATGGACTGGGATATACTGGGATATACTGGGATGGACTGGGATATACTGGGATGGACTGGGATATACTGGGATATACTGGGATGGACTGGGATATACTGGGATGGACTGGGATGGACTGGGATGGACTGGGATGGACTGGGATATACTGGGATGGACTGGGATGGACTGGGATGGACTGGGATGGACTGGGATATACTGGGATGGACTGGGATGGACTGGGATATACTGGGATGGACTGGGATGGACTGGGATATACTGGGAGGGACTGGGATGGACTGGGCAGAGGCTCTGCCCGATGATCCAGCGCTGGGAGCAAACTGGGAACCCCAGCTCACGGTGAACCTGGGATAGAGCAAACTGGGATATACTGGGATGGACTGGGAGGGACTGGGATGGACTGGGATGGACTGGGATATACTGGGATGGACTGGGAGGGACTGGGATGGACTGGGATGGACTGGGATATACTGGGAGGGACTGGGAGGGACTGGGAACCCCAGCTCCCGGTGCACCTGGGATGGAATGGGATATACTGGGATAAACTGGGAACAAACTGGGACGGACTGAGAACAAACTGGGAACAGACTGGGAACCCCAGCTCCCGGTGCACCTGGGGTGGGATCACACTGGGATGGACTGGGATGGACTGGGATATACTGGGAACAAACTGGGATGGACTGAGAACAAACTGGGAACAAACTGGGAAACCCAGCTCCCGGTGAACCTGCAATGGGATATACTGGGATATACTGGGAGCAAACTGGGAACAGACTGGGAACCCCAGCTCCCGGTGCACCTGGGAGCGGAATGGGATATACTGGGAGGGACTGGGAGGGACTGGGAACAAACTGGGATGGACTGAGAACAAACTGGGAACCCCAGCTCCCGGTGAACCTGCAATGGGATAAACTGGGATGGACTGGGAGGGACTGGGAACAGACTGGGAGCTGGCCAGGAAACCCAGCTCCCGGTGCACCTGGAACAGGGGAACTGGGATATACTGGGATATACTGGGATGGACTGGGATATACTGGGATATACTGGGATATACTGGGATATACTGGGATATACTGGGATATACTGGGAACAGACTGGGAACAGACTGGGAGCAAACCGGGAACCCCAGCTCGCGGTGCACCTGGGGTGGGATAAACTGGGATATACTGGGAGGGACTGGGATATACTGGGAACTAACTGGGAACAGACTGGGAACCCCAGCTCCCTGTGCACCTGGAATGGGATGGCGGAACTGGGATGGACTGGGAGCAAACTGGGATGGACTGGGAGGGAACTGGGAAGGACTCAGGTGAGCCCAGGTGACCCCAGGTGACCCCAGGTGAGCCCAGGTGACCCCCAGGTGACCCCCAGGTGACCCCAGGTGACCCCAGGTGACCCCAATGACCCCCAGATGACCCCAAATGACCCCAGGTGACCCCAGGTGAGCCCAGGTGACCCCAGATGACCCCAGGTGACCCCCAGGTGAGCCCAGATGACCCCCAGGTGACCCCAGGTGACCCCAGATGAGCCCAGGTGAGCCCAGATGACCCCAGGTGAGCCCAGGTGAGCCCAGGTGAGCCCCAGATGACCCCAGGTGAGCCCAGGTGAGCCCAGATGACCCCAGATGACCCCAGATGACCCCAATGACCCCCAGATGACCCCCAGGTGAGCCCAGGTGACCCCAGATGACCCCAGGTGACCCCCAGGTGACCCCAGGTGAGCCCAGGTGACCCCAGATGACCCCAATGACCCCCAGGTGAGCCCAGGTGACCCCAATGACCCCCAGGTGAGCCCAGGTGACCCCAATGACCCCCAGGTGACCCCAATGACCCCCAGGTGACCCCAGGTGACCCCAATGACCCCCAGGTGAGCCCAGGTGACCCCCAGGTGACCCCCAGGTGAGCCCAGGTGACCCCAGATGACCCCAGGTGACCCCCAGGTGAGCCCAGGTGAGCCCAGATGACCCCCAGATGACCCCAGGTGACCCCAGATGACCCCAGTGACCCCAGATGACCCCCAGATGACCCCAGGTGACCCCCAGGTGAGCCCAGGTGACCCCCAGATGACCCCCAGATGACCCCAGGTGACCCCAGATGACCCCAGATGACCCCAGGTGAGCCCAGGTGACCCCAGGTGAGCCCAATGACCCCCAGCTGACCCCCAAGTGACCTCAGATGACCCCAGGTGACCCCCAGGTGACCCCCAGATGACCCCCAGATGACCCCAAGGTGACCCCAGATGACCCCAATGACCCCCAGATGACCCCAATGACCCCCAGATGACCCCCAGGTGAGCCCAGGTGACCCCCAGGTGACCCCAGGTGAGCCCAGGTGAGCCCAGGTGAACCCCAGGTGAGCCCAGGTGACCCCAGATGACCCCAGGTGAGCCCCAGATGACCCCCAGGTGACCCCAATGACCCCCAGGTGACCCCCAGGTGAGCCCAGGTGACCCCCAGATGACCCCCAGATGACCCCAAGTGAGCCCAGGTGAGCTCAGGTGACCCTGGCTGACCCCAGATGACCCCAGGTGAGGCCGCACCTGCTCCTTGAGGGCGCCGATGGTGAGGTGGGGCTGCACCCGCAGGGTGGCGCTGGCCGAGCAGGCGGCGTCCTCGATGCAAACAGACAGGCTGGGGAGTAATTAATTACAGATTAATTAGCCTGGGAAATTAATTAATATAGGAATTTGATATGGGAAATGATATAAATTAATATGGGAAATGTGGGATTGGGGTTTGGGGTTTGGGGTTTGGGCCGAGCAGGCGGCGCCCTCGATGCACACAGACAGGCTGGGGATTGATTAATTAGAGATTAATTAGCCTGGGAGTTAATTAACGTGGGAAATTAATTAATATGGGAATTAAATATGGGAAATGATATTAATGTGGGAAATGTGGATTTGGGGTTTGGGGTTTGGGGTTTGGGCCGAGCAGGCGGCGTCCTCGATACAAACAGACAGGCTGGGGAATGGGAAATTAATTAACACGGGAAATTGATTAGCGTGGGAGTTAATTAATGTGGGAATTTAATGTGGGAATTATATGGGAAATGATATAAATATGGGAAATGTAAGATGGAAATGGGGGTTTGGGGTTTGGGGTTTGGGGTTTGGGGTCTGGGCCGAGCAGGCGGCGTCCTCGATGCAAACGGACAGGCTGGGGGGAGATTAATTAGAGATTAATTAGCCTGGGAGTTAATTAATGTGGGAATTTAATATGGGAAATGATATTAATATGGGAAATGTGGGATTGGGGTTTGGGGTTTGGGGTCTGGGGTTTGGGCCGAGCAGGCGGCGTCCTCGATGCAAACGGACAGGCTGGGGGGAGATTAATTAGAAATTAATTAGTGTGGGAAATTAATTAACGTGGGAAATTAATTAATATGGGAATTAAATATGGGAAATGATATTAATATGGGAAATGGGGGTTTGGGGTTTGGGCCGAGCAGGCGGCGTCCTCGATGCAAACGGACAGGCTGGGGATTAATTAATTAAAATGGGAAATTAATTAGTGTGGGAAATTAATTAATGTGGGAGTCACGTGGGATGGGGAAATAAGGGATTGGGAAAGGTGGGCAATAAATATGGGAGTTATATCAATATGGGAAATAGGGAATATGGGAATTAATGAATGTGGGAATTAATGAATGTGGGAATTAATGAATATGGGAATTAATGAATGTGGGAATTAATGAATGTGGGAAATAATGAATGTGGGGAATAATGAATGTGGGAATTAACGAATGTGGGGATTAATGAATGTGGGAATTAATGAATGTGGGAATTAATGAATGTGGGGATTAATGAATATGGGAATTAATGAATATGGGAAATAGTAAATATGGCAATTAATGTGGGAAATAATGAATGTGGGAATTAATGAATGTGGGAATTAATGAATGAGGGAATTAATGAATGAGGGAATTAATGAATATGGGAAATAATAAATGTGGGAATTAATGAATGTGGGAATTAATGAACGTGGGAAATAATAAATATGGGAAATAAAAAAATAAATATAGGAAATAAATATGAGAAATAGTAAATATGGAAAATAATAAATATGGGGAATAAACATGGGAAATAATAAACATGGAGAATAATAAATATGGGAAATAATAAATATGGGAAAAAATAAATATAGGAAATAAATATGGCAAATAGTAAATATGGGAAATAAATAATGAATATGGGAAATAAATATGTGAAATAATAATTATGTGAAATAATACATATGGGAAATAAAAAACAAATACAGGAAATAAATATGGGAAATAGTAAATATGGGAATTAATGAATATGGGAAATAATGAATATGGGGAATAAATATGGGAAATAATAAATATGGGAAATAAATAAATAAATATAGAAAATAAATATGGAAAATAATAGTAAATATGGCAAATAATGAATATGGGAAATAATAAATATGGAAAATAACAAATATAGGAAATAAATATGAGAAATAGTAAATATGGGAAATAAATAATGAATATGGGAAATAAATATGGGGAATAATAAATATGGGAAATAATGAACATGGGAAATAATGAATATGGGAAATAATAAATATGGAAAATAACAAATATAGGAAATAAATATGGGAAATGGGAAATATGGGAAATAATGAATATGGGAAACAAAAAAATAAATATAGAAAACAAATATGGGAAATAATAAATATAGGAAATAAATATGGGAAATAGTAAATATGGGAAATAAATAATGAATATGGGAAATAATAAATGTGGGGAAAAATAAATATGAGAAATAATAAATATGGGAAATAAAAAAACAAATACAGGAAATAAATATGGGAAATAATAAATATGGGAAATAACGAACACGGGAAATAATGAATGTGGGAATTAATGAACGTGGAAAATAACAAATATAAGAAATAAATATGGGAAATGATAAATATGGGAAATAAATAATGAATATGGGAAATAAAACCGGGAAATAAATAAACATGGGAAATGATAAGGGAAGTGTGGGAATGGGATTGAGAAATGTGGGACTGGGGTTTGGGATTTGGGATTTGGGGTTTGGGATTTGGGAATTTGGGGGTTTGGGATTTGGGGTTTGGGAATTTGGGATTTGGGGTTTCGGAATTGGGGATTTGGGGATTTGGGATTTGGGGTTTGGGATTTGGGAATTTGGGATTTGGGAATTGGGATTTGGGGTTTGGGGATTTGGAGGTTTGGGGATTTGGGGTTTGGGATTTGGGATTTGGGGTTTGGGATTTGGGGTTTGGGGTTTGGGATTTGGGGTTTGGGATTTGGGGGTGTGGGGTTTGGGGTTTGGGATTTGGGATTTGGGAATTTGGGGGTTTGGGAATTTGGGGATTTGGGGTTTGGGAATGGAGAGGAGGGAGGAGGAAGAGGAGGAAAAGCAGCAATGAGAGGGGAGGAAGGAGAGGAAGAGGAGGAAGAGGAAGAAGAGAAAAAGGAAAGAAGCCGAAGAAGGGAAAAGGAGAAAAGGAAAAGGAGGAGGAGGAGGAGGAGGGAGCGCGCCAGGGAGGAAGCAAGAGGAAGAGGAAGGAGGAGGAGGAGGAAGGACAGCAGGGGCAGAGGATGAGGATGATGATGATGAAGATGAGGATGATGATGATGGGAAGGGCACAGAATGAGAATGAGGATGATGAGGATGGCAGGGGCAGAGGATGAGGATGAAGATGGGGAAGAGGAAAGCAGAGGATGAGGATGAGGACAGCAGGGGCAGAGGATGATGAAGATGACGATGATGAAGATGACGATGAGGATGATGAGGAAAGCACAAGATGAAGATGACGATGATGAGGATGAGGACGAGGATGATGATGATGAAGATGGCAAGGGCAGAGGCTGAAGATGACAATGACGATGATGATGATGGGGAAGAGGAAAGCAGAAGATGAGGATGATGATGATGATGGGGACGAGGATGAGGACAGCAGGGATGGAGGATGATGATGATGATGATGAGGAGGAGGAGGATGATGATGGCAGGGGCAGGGGATGATGATGACAATGAAGATGAGGATGATGAAGATGAGGATGAGGATAATGAGGATGAGGAAGAAAGCAGAGGATGGGGACGAGGATGATGAGGATGAGGAAGAAAGCAGAGGATGAGGATGACGATGAAGATGATGATGAGGATGATGAGGAAAGCAGAGGAGGAGGACAAGGCCAACGATGAGGACGATGAAAACGAGGAAGAGGATGATGAGACCGAGGAAGAGAACGAGGATAACGATGATGAGGATGATGAGGATGCTGATGGTGATGGTGGTGAGGAGGAGGAGGAAAGCACAAGATGAAGATGACGATGAGGATGAGGATGGCAAGGGCAGAGGCTGAAGATGACGCTGATGATGATGATGACGGGGATGAGGAAAGCAGAGGATGAGGATGAGGATGAGGACAGCAGGGACAGGGGATGATGATGATGAAGATGAGGATGATGAGGCTGAGGAAAGCAGAGGATGGGGACGAGGATGATGAGGATGACGAGGATGAGGAGGATGAGGAGGAAAAAAGCAGAGGATGAGGATGAGGCTGAAGATGACAATGATGACAATGATGATGGGGACGAGAAAAGCAGAAGATGAGGATGATGATGAAGATGAGGATGATGATGATGAGGAAGACAAGGAAGACGAGGAAGACGAGGATGACGAGGAAGAGGAGGAAGACGAGGAAGGTGAGGAAGGTGAGGAAGGTGAGGAAGACGAGGATGAAGATGATGATGATGATGCTGATGATGAGGAAGACGAGGAAGACGAGGAAGGTGAGGAAGGTGAGGAAGATGAGGATGATGAGGATGATGAGGATGATGATGATGATGAAGATGAGGAAGATGAGGGAGATGAGGAAGATGAGGAAGACGAGGAAGATGAGGAAGGTGATGAAGGCCGTACCTGATCTCGGTGCCGGGCTGGGGCTCCCTGGGCCGCACGCTCAGCTCCGCCCGGCGCCGCGCCAGCGCCACCGCGCTCTGCCGGGCCAGCGCCTCGTCCCCGAGGGCCACCGCCTCGGCCAGGGACAGCGCCAGCTCCTCTGGGGACACGGGGACAGCGGGGGTCATTGGGGTCAATGGGGTCAATGGGGTCAATGGGGGCATTGGGGTCATCGGGGTCATTGGGGTCATTGGGGTCATTGGGGTCAATGGGGTCATTGGGGTCATTGGGGTCAATGGGGACATTGGGGTCATTGGGGTCAATGGGGGCATTGGGGTCATTGGGGTCAATGGGGTCAATGGGGTCAATGGGGTCATTGGGGTCAATGGGGTCAATGGGAGCATTGGGGTCATTGGGGTCAATGGGGGGATTGGGGGCATTGGGGACATTGGGGTCAATGGGGGCATTGGGGTCAATGGGGACATTGGGGTCAATGGGGTCATTGGGGTCAATGGGGTCAATGGGAGCATTGGGGTCATTGGGGACATTGGGGTCAATGGGGTCAATGGGGTCATTGGGGTCATTGGGGACATTGGGGTCAATGGGGTCAATGGGGTCATTGGGGTCAATGGGGACATTGGGGTCAATGGGGTCAATGGGGTCAATGGGGTCAATGGGGGCGTGGCCCAGCGACAGAATTCCCAAAAATTCCCCAAAATTCCCAAAAATCCCCGAATTTTCCCCAAAATTTCCAGAAATTCCTGAAAATTCCCCCAAATTCCCGGAATTTCCAAAAAAAATTCCCCAAATTTCCCAGGAATTTCAAAAAAATGCCCAAAAATTCCTGAAAATTCCCCAAATTTCCCCCAAATTCCAAAAAATTTCCCAAAATTTCCCCAAAACTCCCCCAAATTCCTGAAATTTCCCAAAATATTTTCCAAACCCCTGAAAATTCCCAAAAATTCCCAAAACTTCCCAATCATTTCCAAAAATTCCCCCAAATTCCTGAAAACTCCCAAAAATTCCCCAAAAATTCCCAGAAAGTCTCAAAATTTCCCAAAAATTCCCTCAAAATTTTCCAGATTCTCAAAATTTCCCAGAATTTCCCGAAAATTCCTGAAAATTTCACAAAAATTCCAAAAAATTCCCAGAAATTCCCTAAAATTCCCAATAATTCCCAAAAATTCCCAAAATTTCCTGAAAATTCGGAACATTCCCCAAAATTTCCCGAATTCCCAAATAACCAAAAGTAACCAAAATTTCCAAAAATTTCCAAAAAATTCCTGAAAATTCCCAAAATTCCAAAAAAATTCCCAAAAGTTCCTGAAATATCCCGAAATTTTTTTCAGATTCCCCAAAATTCCCAGAATTTCCTGAAATTTCCCAAAAAGTGCCAAAAATTCCCCAGAATTCCTCAAAATTCCCAAAAAAATTCCCAAAAAATCCGCAAAAATCCCCCAAAATTTCCCCAAAATTCCCAAAAAATCCCAAGAACTCCTGAAAATTCCCAAAAAATTCCCAAAAAATTCCCAAAAATCCCCCAAAATTTTCCAATAATTCCCAAAAATTCCCAAAATTTCCCAGAAATTCCCAAAAATTCCCTGAAATTTCCCAAAATTTCCCAGAAATTCCCCCAAATTTCCTGAAAATTCCTGAAATTTCCCAAAAATTGCCAAAAATTCCCCAGAATTCCTCCAAATTCCCCAAAAAATTCCCAAAAATCCCCCAAAAATTTCCCCAAATTCCCCAAAATGTCCCAAAAATTCCTGAAAATCCTCAAAATCTCCCAAAAATTCCCCAAAAATCCCAAGAACTCCTGAAAATTCCAAAAAAATTCCCCAAAAATTCCCAGAAATTCCCAAAAAACTCCCCAAAATTCCCAATTCCCCAAAACTCCTGAAAATTCTAAAACATTCCCAAAAAATTCCTGAAAATCCCCCAAAATTTTTCAATAATTCCCAAAAATCCCCCCAAAATTCCCAAAACTTCCCAAAAAAATTCCCAAAAAATTCCCAAAAATTTCCCCAAATTCCTCAAAATTTCCCAAAAATTCCCAAAAATTCCTCAAAATCTCCCAAAAATTCCCAAAAAAACCCCCAAGAACTCCAGAAAATTCCCAAAAAATTCCCAAAAAATTCCCAAAAATCCCCCAAAATTTTCCAATAATTCCCAAAAATCCCCCCAAAATTCCCAAAACTTCCCAGAAATTCCCCAAAATTCCCCCAAATTTCCAGAAATTTCCCAAAAATTCCCCAAAATTTCCTGAAAATTCCCAAAAATTCCTCAAAATCTCCCAAAAATTCCCAAAAATACCCCCAAGAACTCCAGAAAATTCCCAAAAAATTCCCAAAAATCCCCCAAAATTTTCCAATAATTCCCAAAAATCCCCCCAAAATTCCCAAAACTTCCCAGAAATTCCCCAAAATTCCCCCAAATTTCCAGAAATTTCCCAAAAATTCCCCAAAATTTCCTGAAAAAATCCTGAAAATTCCTGAAATTTCCCAAAAAGCGCCAAAAATTCCCCAGAATTCCTCAAAATTCCCCCAAAAATTCCAAAAAACTCCTGAAAATTCCCAAAAATTCCTGAAAATTCCTGACAATTCCCCAAAATTCCCAAAAATTCCTGACAATTCCCAAAATCTCCCAAAAATTCCCAAAAAAATCCCAAGAACTCCTGAAAATTCTCAAAAAACTCCCCCCAAAATTCCCAAAATATTCCCCAAAATCCCCCAAAATTTTCCAATAATTCCCAAAAATTCCCAAAATTTCCCAGAAATTCCCAAAAATTCCCTGAAATTTCCCAAAATTTCCCAGAAATTTCCCAAAAATTCCCCCAAATTCCTGAAATTTCTCAAAAATTGCCAAAAATTCCCCAGAATTCCTCAAAATTCCCCAAAAAATTCCCCAAAACTCCTGAAAATTCCCAAAAACTCCTGAAAATTCCTGAAAATTCACTGAAATTCCCAAAAACTCTTGAAATTTCCCAAAAAATTCCCAAAAATTCCCAAAAATTCCTCCAAATTCCCAAAAATTCCTAAAAAAATTCCTAAAAACTCCTTGAAATTCCCAAAAATTCCTCCAAATTCCCAAAAAATTCCCAAAAATTTCCCCAAATTCCCCAAAATCTCCCAAAAATTCCCCAAAAAATCCCAAGAACTCCTGAAAATTCCCCAAAAATTCCCAAAAAATTCCCAAAATTTCCCAAAATTCCCAGAAATTCCCAAAAAACTCCCCAAAATTCCCCACAATTTCCAAAAACTCCTGAAAATCCCAAAACGTTCCCAAAAAATTCCCCAAAATCCCCCCAAATTTCCTGAAAATTGCTGAAATTTCGCAAAAATTGCCAAAAATTCCCCCCAAAATTCCCAAAAATTCCTGAAAATTCCTGAAAATTCCCAAAAAAATTCCTAAAAATCCCCCAAAATTCCCCAAAATTTCCCAAAAATTCCTGAAAATCCCCAAAATCCCCCCAAAATTCCCCAAAAAAATCCCAATAACTCCTGAAAATTCCCCAAAAATTTCCCAAAAATTCCCAGAAATTCCCAAAAAACTCCCAAAAATTCCCCACAATTCCCAAAAACTCCTGAAAATCCCAAAATATTCCCAAAAAATTCCCAAAAATCCCCCCAAATTTTCCAATAATTCCCAAAAATCCCCCCAAAATTCCCAAAACTTCCCAGAAATTCCCCAAAATTCCCAAAAATTTCCTGAAAAAATCCTGAAAATTCCTGAAATTTCCCAAAAAGTGTCAAAAATTCCCCAGAATTCCTCAAAATTCCCCCAAAAATTCCCAAAAATTCCCCAAAAATTCCCCCCAAATTCCCCAGAATTTCCCAAATTTTCCCAAAAATTCCTGAAAATCCCCAAAATCTCCAAAAAAAATCTCAAGAACTCCTGAAAATTCCCCAAATTTCCCAGAAATTCCCAAAAATTCCCTGAAATTTCCCAAAATTTCCCTGAAATTTCCCAAAATTTCCTGAAAATTCCTGAAATTTCCCAAAAATTGCCAAAAATTCCCCAGAATTCCTCCAAATTCCCCAAAAAATTCCCAAAAATCCCCAAAAATTCCTGAAAATTCCCCAAAATTCCTCCAAATTCCCAAAAATTCCAAAAAAAATTCCTAAAAACTCCTTGAAATTCCCAAAAATTCCCAAAAAATTCCCAAAAATTTCCCCAAATTCCCCAAAAAATTCCCAAAATTTCCCGAAAATTCCCCAAAATCCCCCAAAAATTCCCCAAAATTCCTCAAAATACCCAAAAATCACCCAAAAATTCCCAAAAATTCCTCAAAATCTCCCAAAAATTCCCAAAAAAACCCCCAAGAACTCCAGAAATTTCCAAAAAAATTCCCCAAAATTCCCAAAATTCCCCAAAATTCTCCCCCACTCCCCGCCGTGCCGGCCGTACCGGTCTGTGCCAGCTCCAGCTCCCGCAGCCGCGCCTCCTCCGCCTCCCCCTCGCTGTCCCCGGGCGGGGCCACCGGAGCCGTCACCGCGTCACCCTCGGGGGCTGCGGGGACACCGAGGGGGGGCGGGGCTGTCACCGGGGTTGGGGACATGGGGACAGGGCCGGGGGACACCCCAGGGTGACAGGGCAGGGACACAGGGCAGGGGACACCTTGGGGTGACAGGGCAGGGACACGGGGGCAGCCAAGGGACACCCCAGGGTGACAGGGCAGGGGACACAGGGACAGGGCAGGGACACCCTGGGGTGACAGGGCAGGGACACCCCAGGGTGACAGGGCAGGGGACACAGGGACAGGGCAGGGACACCCTGGGGTGACAGGGCAGGGACACCCCAGGGTGACAGGGCAGGGACACCCCAGGGTGACAGGAGCAGGGACACAGGGACAGCCAAGGGACATGGGGACAGGGCAGGGGACACCCTGGGGTGACAAGGCAGGGACATGGGGACAGGGCAGGGGACACCCTGGGGTGACAAGGCAGGGACATGGGGACAGCCAAGGGACATGGGGACAGGGCAGGGGACACCCCGGGGTGACAGGGCAGGGGACACCCTGGGGTGACAGGGCAGGGACAGCCAAGGGACACCCTGGGGTGACAGGGAAGGGACATGGGGACAGGGCAGGGACACCCCAGGGTGACAGGGCAGGGACACCCTGGGGTGACAGGGCAGGGACAGCCAAGGGACACCCTGGGGTGACAGGGAAGGGACATGGGGACAGGGCAGGGACACCCCAGGGTGACAGGGCAGGGACACCCCGGGGTGACAGGGCAGGGACATGGGGACAGGGCCAGGGGTCACCTCCAGGCCTTGGCGGTCACCCCAGGGTGGGCAGCTGGCCCTGGCACCCGGTGCCCGTCTGTCCCCAGCTCTGTCCCCGTGTCCCCAACCCCGTCCGCCTGTCCCCATGTCCCCATGTCCCCATGTCCCCAGCCCTGTCCATGTCCCTCTGTCCCCCTGTCCATGCTCCCGTGTCCCCCATGTCCCCCTGTCCCCCATATTCCTCCTGTCCCCAGCCCTGTCCCTGTCCCCTCCTGTCCCCCCTGTCCATCTGTCCGTCCCTGTGTCCCCCTGTCCCACCTCTCCGCGCCTCCCTCGGGGAGCTGCCCAGCACCGTGTCCCCATGTCCCCCTGTCCCTGTGTCTGTCCCCCTGTCCATCTGTCCGTCTGTCCCCCTGTCCCCAGCCCTGTCCCCCTGTCCCTGTGTTTGTCCCCATGTCCCTGTCCCTGTCCATCTGTCTGTCCCCTGTCCGTCCGTCCCACCTCTCCGCGCCTCCCTCAGGGAGCTGCTCAGCACCGTGTCCCCCTGTCCCCCTGTCCCTGTGTCCCTGCCCCCTGTCCCCTCTGTCCCCCTGTCCCCAGCCCTGTCCCTGTGTCCCCTCTGTCCCCATCCCCCTGCCCCCTGTCCGTCTGTCTGTCCCCTGTCCCCCTGTCCCACCTCTCCACGCCTCCCTCAGGGAGCTGCTCAGCACCGTGTCCCCCTGTCCCTGTCACCATGTCCCCATGTCCCCCTGTCCCTGTGTCCCTGTCCCCAACCCTGTCCCCATGTCCTCTCTGTCCCTGTGTCCATCTGTCCCCTGTCCCTGTGTCCGTCTGTCTGTTCCACCTCTCCGTGCCTCCCTCAGGGAGCTGCTCAGCACCGTGTCCCTGTCCCCATGTCCCAATGTCCCCCTGTCTGTCCCCCTGTCCCCAGCCCTGTCCCTGTCCCCCTGTCTGTCTGTCCCCTGTCCTCTCTGTCCCCATGTCCGTCCGTCTGTCCCCTGTCCCCCTGTCCCACCTCTCCACGCCTCTCTCAGGGAGCTGCTCAGCACCGTGTCCCCATGTCCCTGTCCATCTGTCCCCCTGTCCCCAGCCCTGTCCCCAGCCCTGTCCCCCTGTCCGTCTGTCTGTCCCCGTGTCCCTGTCCCACCTCTCCGCGCCTCCCTCAGGGAGCTGCTCAGCACCCGTGTCCCCCTGTCCCTGTGTCTGTCCCCTTGTCCCGATGTCCCCCTGTCCCTGTGTTTGTCCCCATCCCCCTGTCCCCTGTCCATCTGTCCGTGTGTCTCCCTGTCCCCAGCTCTGTCCCTGTGTCCGTCTGTCTGTCCCCCTGTCCCCCTGTCCCCGTGTCCGTCTGTCCGTCCCCGTGTCCCTGTCCCACCTCTCCGCGCCTCCCTCAGGGAGCTGCTCAGCACCATGTCCCCATGTCCCAATGTCCCCATGTCCCTGTGTCTGTCCCCCTGTGTCCTCCTGTCCCTGTCCCCAGCCCTGTCCCCATGTCCCCTGTCCTCTCTGTCCCTGTGTCCATCTGTCCATCTGTCCCCCTGTCCCACCTCTCCGCGCCTCCCTCAGGGAGCTGCTCAGCACCGTCCACCACTGCTGGGCCTCGCGCTCCTCGGGGAACCGCAGCGCCACCTCCTCTGACCCCTCCGTGACCTCCGACCCCGCCGTGACCTCCGACCCCGCCGTGACCTCCGACCCCGCCGTGACCTCCTCGGTGACCTCTGACCCCGCGGGTGCCCCCCGGGGCAGGCGCAGGCGGTGCCGGGCGGGGCCGCAGACGCGATAGGAGACGGCGCGAAGGTCACACTCGGCCAGTGGCGCCTGCGGGGACGGACGGACGGACACAGGGACGGACACAGGGACACAGGGACGGACAGATGGACAGAGGGACAGACACGGGGACACGGGGGACAGACGGACAGAGGGACACGGGGGACAGAGGGACATCAGGACATCAGGACAGACAGACATGGGGACAGACGGACAGGGGGACAGGGGGACAGAGGGACACCAGGGACAGACAAGGGGATGGACAGACAGACACAGACGGACAGACAGACACGGGGACACGGGGGACAGACAGGGGGGACACCGGGGACAGATGGACAGACGGACACCGATGGACACGGGGACAGACGGACAGAGGGACACCAGGGACAGAGGGACAGGGGGACAGATGGACACCGGGACAGACAGGGGGACACGGGGACAGACACCGGGACAGACAGGGGGACACGGGGACAGACACCGGGACAGACAGGGGGACAGACAGACGGACACAGGTGGACACCGACGGACACGGGGACAGACAGGGGGACAGACGGATGCCGGGGACAGACGGACAGGCAGGGGGACGTGGGGACAGAGGGGACAGAGGGACGGACAGACAGACACAGACGGACAGGGGGACACAGGGACAGAGGGACAGACAGGGGGACACCAGGACAGATGGACACCGGGGACAGACGGGGGGACAGAGGGACATGGGGACAGATGGACAGGGGGACAGACAGGGGGACAGACAGGGGGACAGACAGACGGACACAGATGGACACCGACGGACACCAGGACAGACAGGGGGACAGACGGACACCGATGGACAGATGGACACCGGGGACAGAGGGACAGAGGGACAGCCAGGGGGACACCAGGACATGGGGACAGACAGACGGACACAGGTGGACACCGACGGACACGGGGACAGACAGGGGGACAGACAGATACCGGGGACAGACGGACATGGGGACAGACAGACAGACAGACAGGGGGCCGTGGGGACAGAGGGGACAGAGGGACGGACAGACCAACACCGACGGACAGGGGGACACAGGGACAGAGGGACACCGGGACAGACGGGGGGACAGAGGGACAGACAGGGGGACAGGGGGGACAGACAGATGGGGACAGCGCGACAGATGGACAGAGGGACATGGGGACACGGGGACAGACGGACAGAGGGACAGATGGACATAGGGACAGACAGACACAGATGGACACCAGGACAGAGGGACAGACAGACAGAAGGACAGAAGGACAGAAGGACACAGAGGTCACCACCCTCGAGCGACTTCAAACCGCTGCTCCGAAGGTGTAAAGTTACTACCTCTAGTAAGGCTACCACCTTTAGTAAAGTCACTACCTTTAGTAAAATTACTGCCTTCAGTAAAATTACCACCTTTAATAAAATTACTACCCTTATTAAAATTACCACCTTTAGTAAAGCCACTACCTTTAGTAAGACTACCACCTTTAGTAAACTTATTATCTTTGGTGCTAAAGTCACCACCTTTAGTAAAGTTACTACCTTTAGTAAGGCTACTACCATTAGTTAAATTACTATTTTTAGTAAAACTGTTATCTCTAGTAAAGTTACTATCTTTAGTAAACCTACCACTTTTAGTAAAACTGGTACTTTTAGTAAAGTTACTATCTTTAGTAAAGCTACTACCCTTAGTAAAATTACCACTTTTAGTAAAGTTATTGTCTTTAGTAAAGTCACCACCTTTAGTAAAATTACTACTTTTAGTAAGGTTGCTACCGTTAGTAAAGCTACTCCCGTTAATAAAACTATCTTTAGTAAAGTTACTACCCTTAGTAAAATTACCACCTTTAGTAAAGCCACTACCTTTAGTAAAATTCCTACCTTTAGAAAAGCTATTATCCTTAGTAAAACTACTACCTTTTGTAAGACTACCACCTTGAGTAAAGCTACTACCATTAGTAAAATTACTACTTTTAGTAATACTACTACCTTTGGTAAAGTTATTATCTTTAGTACTAAAGCCACCACCTTTAGTAAAATTACTACCCTTAGTAAAATTACTACCTTTAGTAAAGCTACTACCTTTAGTAAGACTACTACCGTTAGTAAAATTACTATTTTTAGTAAAATGACTACCTTTAGTAAAGTTACCACCTTTAGTAAAGCTATTATCTTTAGTAAAGCTACTACCTCTAGTAAGACTACCACCTTTAGTAAAGTTATTATCTTTAGTACTAAAGTCACCACCTTTAGTAAAGCTACTACCTTTAGTAAAATCAGTACTTTTAGTAAAATCACTACTTTTAGTAAAATCACCACCTTTAGGAAGGCTACTACCTTTAGTAAAATTACTATTTTTAGTAAAATTACCACCTTTAGTAAAGTTATTATCTTTAGTAAAGCTACCACTTTTAGTAAAATTACTACCTTTAGTAAGGCTACTACCGTTAATAAAGCTACTACCGTTAGTAAAGTCACTACCCTTAGTAAAATCACCACCTTTAGTAAAACTATTACCTTTAGTAAGACTACTACCTTTACTAAAGCTACTACCATTAGTAAAATTACTATTGTTAGTAAAATTACTACCTTTAGTAAAGTTATTATCTTCAGTAAACCTACCACCTTTAGTAAAGTCACTACCGTTAGTAAACCCACTCCCTTTAGTAGAATCACTACTTTTAGTAAAACTACTCCCTTTAGTAAGACCACTACCTTTAGTAAAGTTACTACCCTTAGTAAAATCACTACCATTAGTAAATTCACTACTTTTAGTAAATCCACTACCCTTAGTAAAGTCACCACCCTTAGTAAATTTACTACCTTTAGTAAAATTACCACTTTTAGTAAAATTACCACCCTTAGTAACATTACAACCCTTAGTAAAGTTACTACCGGGTGTAAAGTTACTCCGAGTTGCAAATCCCGGGGGGAACAACCCCGGGACAATCCCGGGGGGTCAATCCCGACCCCCTCCCCCTCCCCCACCCCTCCCCCACCCCCCCAGGCCCCGCCCCCCCCTCCCCCTCCCCTCCCCTCCCCCCTCACCGCGCCGCCCCCCGCCTCCGCCAGCCTCAGGCCCAGGCGGAAGCGGCGCCGCCCGTCCTTGCCCGGTTGCACGCTGAGCTGCAAGCGCAGCGCCGTCCCGACAGCCCCGGGAAAGAGGCGGCAGGGAGCCGCCAGCTCCGCCCGGGCCGCCATCAACACCGTGCCAGGCCCAGGCCCGGGGGCTCCGGGCGCCGCCATGGCGGCCCCGCCACTTCCGGCTTCACCCTCAGCCCCCCCAGCGGTCACTTCCGGCGGAACGGCGGGAAACGCGGCCCCGCGCGCGAAGGTTCCGGGAGGGGTGGGGTTGGGGAAAGGAGAGTTCCGGCCTGGCCACGCCCACTCCCCCGCCCCCGCTGTGATTGACAGCCGCTCTCTCCGTCTTTGTCCGCGCCGGCCAATGGCAGCGCCGAGCGCCCCCGCGGTGGGCGGGGCGGCGCGGTCTGCGCTGAGCGACGTGGGGATCGACCAATGAAAGGCGAAGGCGGCGGTGATTGACGGGTGCGACGGCCAATGGGATGGCGGGCCGCGGGCGCCGCTCGGGCGGGGCGGGCGCGGGCGGGGCCGCTGTCGCCGCTGTTGCCGTCCGGTGCCGCAGGAGAAGGTCGCCCGCTCGCCCGCTCGCTCCGAGGGGACTCCCAACATCTCGCTCGGCCGCTCACGCCGTCCCGAGCACTCGGGGGACATGTCGAGGTGGGCGGAAGCCCGGTGGGCCGGCGCCAGACGGCGAACGGCGGCCGCGGCACACGCGCCCTCCTCGAGCTTTCCCCGGAGACTCCTCCCTTTACACGCGCCCCGAGCCTGAAGGCGCTGCCGCGGCCAGGAAGCACCGACGGGGGAGAGCAGGACGCGCCGGTAGGTCCGCTCGGCCTGTCGCCCCCTCCCTCCCCTGCGCGCCCAGACGCCTCGCGGACTGCAACTCCCAGCATGCCCCGCGCCGCTCTGCCGCGGCCCGGCCCCGCGCGCAGCCGCGGGGCACGACGGGAGCTGTAGTCCAGCGACGGCGGGGCTGCGCCGCCCGCGCGGGGCCTGCCGGGAGCTGCAGTCCGCCAATACCTCGCCGCCTTCCCCGCGCGGGGCATGCCGGGAGCTGTAGTCCGCCGCTCCGTCTCTGCAAAGTGGCGCGCGGTGCACGCCGGGAACCGTAGTCCCGCGCGCGGTGCACGCCGGGAGGGCGCTTCCTGTGGGGAACCGCGGAGAGGCTTTTCCGCCTTTTTATTTTCCGCTGTTTTTTCCTCTTTTTCCCTTTTTTTCGCCTCTTTTTCGTCCTTTTCCTCTCCCTCCCCTCTCCCCGCATCTCCCCCTCCGCCTGTCACCCTTCTCCCCCTTTTCCTCCCCTTTTTTTTCCCCCTTTTTTCTCTCCTTTCCCGCTGCCGTTTCCGGTTTGTTTTTCCCGGTTTTTTTTTTTTTCCCGCTTCCTTTTCCTCTCATTCCCGGTTTTTTTTTCCCTCCGCAGCGGGAATCGCAGGAGGATGAAGCTTCTGGAAAATTCCAGCTTCGAGGCCATCAACTCGCAGCTGACGGTGGAGACGGGCGACGCCCACATCATCGGCAGGTGAGGGGGGCGGGGATTTGGGGGGAAATTTGGGAATTTTCTCCCGGGAAATTTGGGAATTTTGTCCTGGAAAGTTCAGGGAATTTGGGAATTTTGTCCCTGAGAAATTTGGGAATTTTGTCCCGGAAAAGTTCGGAAAATTTGGGGATTTCGTCCCAGGAAATTTGGGAATTTTGTCCCGGAAAAGTTCTGGGAATTTGGGAATTTTGTCCCTGAGAAATTTGGGAATTCCATCCCTGGGGAATTTGGGAATTCTCTCCTTGGAAAGTTTCGGGAATTTGGGAATTCTGTCCCAGGAGGAGCTCCAGGAAATTTGGGAATTCTGGCCTGAAGATGTTCAGGGAATTTGGGAATTTTGTCCCGGGAAATTTGGGAATTTTGTCCCAGGAAATTTGGGAATCTTGTCCCGGAAAAGTTCGGGGAATTTGGGATTTTTTTTCCTGGAAAATTTCTGGGAATTTGGGAATTTTGTCCCTGAAAAATTTGGGAGTTTTGTCCCTGGGGAATTTGGGAATTCTCTCCTTGGAAAGTTTCGGGAATTTGGGAATTTTGTCCCAGGAAGAGCTCCAGAAAATTTGGGAATTCTGCCCTGAAAAGTTCCGAGAATTTGGGAATTTTGTCCCTGGGAAAGATTCGGGAATTCTGTCCCAGGAAATCTGGGGATTCTGTCCTGAAAAAGTTCCGGGAATTTGGGAATTCTGCCCTTGGAACTGCTCCAGGAAATTTGGGAATTTTGTCCCTGGAAAGTTCGGAAAATTTGGGGATTTTGTCCATGAAAAATTTGGGAATTTTGTCCCTGAAAAGGTTCTGGGAATTTGGGGAATTTTCGTCCCAGGAAAGATCCGGGAATTTGGGAATTCTGACTTGGAAAATTTCTGGGACTTTGGGAATTTTGTACCTGAGAAATTTGGGAATTTTGTCCCTGAAAAGTTCTGAGAATTTGGGAATTCTGCCCTGAAAAAGCTTCGAGAATTTGGGAATATTGTCCCTGGGAAAGATCCGGGAATTTTGTCCCTGAGAAATTTGGGAATTCTGTCCCAGGAAGAGCTCCAGGAAATTTGGGAATTCTGCCCTGAAAAATTTGGGATATTTGTCCCTGGGGAATTTGGGAATCTTGTCCCTGAAAAGGTTCAGGGAATTTGGGGAATTTTCGTCCCAGGAAAGATCCGGGAATTTGGGAATTCTGTCCCTGGAAAATTTCTGGGAATTTGGGAATTTTGTCCCTGAGAAATTTGGGAATTTTGTCCCAGGAAGAGCTCCAGAAAATTTGGGAATTCTGCCCTGAAAAAGCTCCGGGAATTTGGGAATTCTTTCCCCAGGGAATTTGGGGAATTCCGCCCCGGTCCTGTCCCGGATCCCGGCCCCTCCCCAAAATCCCCAAAAAATCTGGCGGGAAAAGCCCTTCCCTGGCTCCCAGATCCCTCCTGCTCTCCCTGAGAACCCCTGGGAAGGGATCTGGGATCCCCTGGGATCTGCTGGGATCCTCTGGGTCGCTCCCTGGATCCCAAATCCCTTTTGTTTTCCTTGGGAGGGCTCCGGGATCTCCTGGGATCCCCCTGTTGGTTCCCTGGATCCCAGATCCCTCCTGCTTTCCCCCCCCCAAAAAAAAAAACACCACCTTGGAAAGGATCTGGGATTCCCTGGGATCTCTTGGTCGTTCCCTGGATCCCAGATCCCTTTTTGTTCCCCTGGAAGAGCTCTGGGATCACTTGGGACCCCTCTGCTCATCCCCTGGATCCCAGATCCCTCCTGCTCCGCCTGGGATCCCTTGGGAGGGCTCTGGGATCTGCTGGGCTCCCTGAGGATCCACCCCAGCTCGTCCCCTGGATCCCAAATCCCTCCTGTTTTCCCCCAAAAACCCCCTGGGAAAGGCTCTGGGATCTCCTGGGATCCCCTGGGTCACTCCCTGGATCCCAGATCTCTCCTGCTCTCCCTGAAAACCCCTGGGGGGGCTCTGGGATCTCCTGGGATCCTCTTGGTCATTCTCTGGATCCCAAATCCTTCCTGTTTCCCCCCAAAAAAAACCCTGGGAGAGCTCTGGGATCTCCTGGGATCCTCTTGGTCGTTCCCTGGATCCCAAATCCCTTTTGTTTTCCTTGGGAGAGCTCTGGGATCTCCTGGGATCTCTGCAGATCCCCCTGCTCCTTCCCAGCATCCCCTGGATCCCAGATCCTTCCTGCTTTCCCAAAAAAAACCCCTGGGAGGGCTCTGGGATCACTTGGGATCTTCTTGGTCATTCCCTGGATCCCAAATCCCTCCTGTTTTCCCCCAAAAACCCCCTGGGAAAGGCTCTGGGATCGCTTTGGGATCCCCTGGGTTGCTCCCTGGATCCCTCCCTGATCTCCCTGAAAACCCCTGGGGGGGCTCTGGGATCTCCTGGGATCCTCTTGGTCACTCCCTGGATCCCAGATCCCCCCATGATCTCCCTGGGATATTCTTGGTCATTCCCTGGATCCCAAATCCCTTCTGTTTCCCCCCAAAACCCCCTGGGAAAGGCCCTGGGATCACTTTGGGATCCCCCGGGTCGCTCCCTGGATCCCAAATCTTTGTTTCCCCCCCGGGATCCCCCCCGGGATCCCCCAGGATCGAGAGCTACTCGTGCAAGCTGGCGGGGATCGACAAGCAGCTCTTCAAGCAGTTCTGCCACGAGGGGCAGCCCCACGCGCTGGAGGCGCTCAGCCCGCCCCAGAGCTCCGGACTCAGCCCCGGCAGGTACCCGGGATCCACTGGGGATCGACTGCGGGATCTACTCTGGGATCAGGGAGCTGGGATCTGGGGATCTGCCCCAGGATCAGGGATTAGGGACTGGGATTGGGGATCAGGACCCGCACCGGGATCAGGGAGTGGGATCTGCAGTGTGATTGGGGATCTGGAACCAGGATCTGGGATCCAGGGATCCGCATCGGGATCCAGGATCTGGATCTCGGATCGTGGTATCTGGGGATCCACATCGGGATTGGGGATCTGGGACCGGGATAAGGGACCGGGATCTGGGATCCGGACCAGGATTGTGCAATCTGGGACTGGAATCGGGGATCTGCCCCAGGATCAGGGATCTGCACTGGGATCTGGGACCAGGATTGGGGATCTGGGATTAGAGACTGGGATTGGGGATCAGGATCTGGGGATCCACACCGGGATTCGGGGATCTGCGCTGGGTTTGGAGATCTGGGATCAGGATTTGGGACCGGCACTGGTATCGGGAATCCGCACCGGGATCGGGGAGCCGGGATCTGGAGTCTGGGGATCTGGGATTGGCACCGGGATCTGGGGATCCACACTGGGTTTGGAGATCTGGGATCGGCACCAGGATCTTGGGATCAGGGACTGGGATTGGGGACCAGGATCTGGGATCTCTGCCAGGATCTGGGATTGGGATCTGGGGATCTACACCAGGATCTGGGATCTGGGGATCAGGAACCAGGATTTGGGATCTGGGATCTGGGGATCTGCCCCAGGAGGGGCAGCCCCAGGTGCTGGAGGCGCTCAGCCCGCCCCAGAGCTCCGGACTCAGCCCCGGCAGGTACACGGGATCTACTGGGGAGCTACTGCGGGATCTGGGACTGGGATCTGGGGATCCACTCTGGGATCGGGATCTGGGATCTGGGACCAGGATCTGCGCTGGGATCCAGATTGGGGATCAGGGGATCTGGGATCCACACTGCGATCTGGGGATCCGCACAGGGTTCTGGGATCAGGGAGCCGGGGATCTGGGACTGGGATCTGGGGATTGGGATAAGGGACCGGAATCTGGGATCTGCACCAGGATTGTGGAATCTGGAATCGGGGATCTGGGGATCCACACCGGGATCTGGGATCTGCGCCAGGATCAGGGATTACGGACTGGGATCTGGGGCTCCACACCAGGATGTGGGGGTCTGGGATCTGGGACCGGGGCCAGGGATCAGGGACCAGGATCTGGGATCTGGGGATCCACCCCGGGATCGGGGATCTGCACCGGGATCCGGGATTGGGATCTGCATTGGGATTGGGGATCTGGAATCTGGGAGTGGGATCTGGGATTGGGATCTGGGGTCCAGGGATCTGCATCGGGATTCAGGATCTGGATCTGGGATCGTGGGATCTGGGACTGGGGTCTAGGGATCCACACCGGGATTGGGGATCTGCACTGGGATCTGGGACAGGGATCAGGGATCTGGGGATCCAAACCAGGATCAGGGATCCATGCCAGGATCGGGAATCCGGGACCGGGATCTGGGGATCTGGGACTGGGGAGCCGGGGGTCTGAGGATTGGGGATCTGGGGATCTGGGACCAGGAGCGGGGATCTGGGATCCACCCTGGGATCGGGGGATCCACCCTGGCATCCGGGATCGGGGGGGGGCGGGTGGCGCCCGTGTCCCCCGGTGAGGCTCTGGTGACATTGCCAGGCTCGGGGACACTCGGGTGACACCGTGGTGGCCCTGGTGACATTGTGGTGACAGTGGTAGCACCCTGGTGGCCCTGGTGATGCCGTGGTGGCCCTGGTGACACTCTGGTGACGCCGTGGCGGTGTCCCCAGGCCAGGTGACAGTCCGCTCAGTGACACCTGCAGCTGCCAGGTGCTGTGGTGACACTGCAGTGACATTGGTCACACCGTGGTGTCCATGGTGACACCGTGGTGGCCCCAGTGACCCTGGGGTGACACTGATGTCCCTGCTGTCCCCCCAGGCCAGGTGACAGTCCCCTGAGTGACACCTGCAGCCACCAGGCGCTCTGCTGTCCCTGGTGGCATTGTGGTGACATTGGTGACACTGTGGTGTCCCAGGTGACCCTGGTGACACTCTGGTGACACTGACCATGTCCCCAGGCCAGGTGAAAGCCCCCTGAGTGACAACTGCAGCCACAGGACGCTGTGGTGACACTGGTGACACTGGGGTGACACTGGGGTGTCTCTGCTATCCATGGTGACACTGTGGTGGCACAGGTGACACTGGTGACCCTGGTGACACTCTGGTGACACTGTGATGTCCCCAGGCCAGGTGACAGCCCCCTGAGTGACACCTGCAGCCGCCAGGCGCTCTGGTGACACTGCAGTGACATTGGTCACACTGTGGTGTCCATGGTGACACTGCAGTGGTACAGGTGACACTGTGGTGGCCCAGGTGACCCTGGTGACACTGATGTCACTGTGATGGCACTCTGGTGACACTGATGTCCCTGCTGTCCCCCCAGGCCAGGTGACAGCCCCCTCAGTGACACCTGCAGCCGCAAGACACTCTGGTGACACTGGGGTGACATTGGTCACACTGTGATGTCTATGGTGGCACAGGTGACACTGATGTCACTGTGATGGCGCTGTGGTCACTCTGGTGACACTGTGATGTCCCCAGGCCAGGTGACAGTCCCCTCAGTGACACCTGCAACCGCAAGACGCTGTGGTGACACTGCAGTGACACTGGTCACACTGTGATGTCTATGGTGACACTGTGGTGGCACAGGTGACACTGATGGCACACTGGTGACCCTGGGGTGACACTGATGTCACTCTGGTGACACTGACCATGTCCCCAGGCCGGGTGACAGTCCCCTGAGTGACACCTGCAGCCGCCAGGCGCTCTGGTGTCCCTGGTGACACTGGGGTGTCTTTGTTATCCATGGTGACACTGTGGTGGCCCAGGTGACACTCTGGTGACACTGATGTCCCTCTGGTGTCCCCAGGCCGGGTGACAGCCCCCTCAGTGACACCTGCAGCCGCAGGACGCTCTGGTGACACTGGGGTGTCTCTGCTATCCATGGTGACACTGGGGTGGCACAGGTGACCCTGGTGACACTGATGTCCCTGCTGTCCCCCCAGGCCAGGTGACAGTCCCCTCAGTGACACCTGCAGCCGCCAGGTGCTCTGGTGACACTGCAGTGACATTGGTCACACTGTGCTGTCCATGGTGACACTGTGGTGGCCCCAGTGACCCTGAGGTGACACTGATGTCACTGTGATGTCCCCAGGCCGGGTGACAGCCCCCTCAGTGACACCTGCAGCCACCAGGTGCTGTGGTGACACTGCAGTGACACTGGTCACACTGTGCTGTTCATGGTGACACCGTGGTGGCACAGGTGACACTGGAGTCACACTGGTGTCACTCCGGTGACCCTGATGTCCCTGCTGTCCCCCCAGGCCGGGTGACGGCCCCCTGAGTGACACCTGCAGCCGCCAGACACTCTGGTGACACTTGGGTGACATTGGTCACACTGCGGTGTCCATGGTGACACTGCAGTGACACTGGGGTGTCTCTGCTATCCATGGTGACACTGCGGTGGCACAGGTGACCCTGGTGACACTGTGATGGCACTGTGGTCACTCAGGTGACACTGACAATGTCCCCAGGCCGGGTGACATCCCCCTCAGTGACACCTGCAGCCGCAGGACGCTGTGGTGACATTGGTGACACTGGGGTGACATTGGGGTGTCTCTGCTATCCAAGGTGATACTGGGGTGACACTGGGGTGTCTGTGCTGTCCTTGGTGACACTGAGGTGGCACAGGTGACCCTGGGGTGACACTGATGTCCCTGTGGTGTCCCCAGGCCGGGTGACAGCCCCCTGAGTGACGCCTGCAGCCGCAGGATGCTGTGGTGACACTGGGGTGACACTGGGGTGTCTGTGCAGTCCATGGTGACACCGTGGTGTCCCCGGTGACCCTGGTGACACTCTGGTGACACTGTGATGTCCCCAGGCCAGGTGACAGCCCCCTCAGTGACACCTGCAGCCGCAGGACTCTGTGGTGACACCGGTGACACTGGGGTGACACTGGGGTGTCTCTGCTATCCATGGTGACACTGTGGTGGCCCAGGTGACACTGATGACCCTGGGGTCACACTGATGTCACTCTGGTGACACTGACCATGTCCCCAGGCCGGGTGACAGCCCCCTCAGTGACACCTGCAGCTGCAGGACGCTGTGGTGACACTGCTGACACTGTGGTATCCATGGTGACACTGTGATGACCTTGGTGACACTGTGGTGACACTCTGGTCACACTGATGTCCCCCTGCTGTCCCCCCAGGCCAGGTGACAGTCCCCTCAGTGACACCTGCAGCCACCAGACACTGGGGTGACACTGGGGTGTCTGTGCTGTCCCTGGTGACACCATGGTGTCCCAGGTGACACTGATGACCTTGGGGTCACACTGATGTCCTTGCTGTCCCCCCAGGCCGGGTGACAGTCCCCTCAGTGACACCTGCAGCTGCCAGACGCTGTGGTGACACCGGGGTGACACTGGTCACACTGTGCTGTCCATGGTGGCACTGTGGTGGCCCAGATGACCCTGGGGTCACACTGATGTCACTCTGGTGACACTGACCATGTCCCCAGGCCAGGTGACAATCCCCTCAGTGACACCTGCAGCCACCAGGTGCTGTGGTGACACTGGGGTGACACTGGGGTGACATTGTGGTGTTCATGGTGACACTGAGGTGGCACAGGTGACCCTGAGGTGACACTGATGTCCCTGCTGTCCCCCCAGGCCAGGTGACAGTCCCCTGAGTGACACCTGCAGCCACCACGCGCTCTGGTGGCACTGGGGTGACATTGGTCACCCTGTGCTGTCCATGGTGACACTGCAGTGACACTGGGGTGTCTCTGCTATCCATGGTGACACTGTGGTGGCCCCAGTGACCCTGGTGTCACTCTGATGTCCCTGTGGTCCCCCCAGGCCAGGTGACAATCCCTTCAGTGACACCTGCAGCCGCCAGGCGCTCTGGTGACACTGCAGTGACATTGGTCACACTGTGGTGTCCATGGTGGCACAGGTGACACTGATGTCACTGTGATGACACTCTGGTGACACTGATGTCCCTCTGGTGTCCCCAGGCCAGGTGACAGTCCCCTGAGTGACACCTGCAGCCGCAGGGCGCTGTGGTGACACTGGGGTGACACTGCAGTGACATTGTGGTGTCCATGGTGACACTGTGATGGCACAGGTGACCCTGGGGTCGCACTGCTGTCCCTCTGGTGTCCCCAGGCCAGGTGACAGCCCACTGAGTGACACCTGCAGCCACAGGACGCTGTGGTGACACTGGGGTGACATTGTGGTGACACCAATGTCACTGTGATGACACACTGGTGACACTCTGGTGTCTCTGGTGACACTGTGGTCACTCTGGTGACACTGACCATGTCCCCAGGCCGGGTGACAGCCCCCTGAGTGACACCTGCAGCCACAGGATGCTCTGGTGACACTGGGGTGACATTGGGGTGTCTGTGCTGTCCTTGGTGACACTGAGGTGGCACAGGTGACCCTGGGGTGACACTGATGTCCCTGCTGTCCCCCCAGGCCAGGTGACAGTCCCCTGAGTGACACCTGCAGCCGCCAGACACTGGGGTGACACTGCAGTGACACTGGGGTGTCTCTGCTATCCAAGGTGACACTGGGGTGGTACAGGTGACACTGATGTCACTGTGATGACACTCTGATGACCCTGGTGTCACTCTGATGTCCCTGCTGTCCCCCCAGGCCAGGTGACAGTCCCCTCAGTGACACCTGCAGCCGCAAGACGCTGTGGTGACACTGGTGACACTGCAGTGATACTGATGACACTGCAGCGGTACAGGTGACACTGTGGTGGCCCAGGTGACACTGATGACCTTGAGGTGACACTGATGTCCCTGCTGTCCCCCCAGGCCGGGTGACAGCCCCCTGAGTGACACCTGCAGCTGCCAGGTGCTCTGGTGACACTGTGGTATCCATGGTGACACTGTGGTGGCACTCTGGTCACACTGATATCCCCCTGCTGTCCCCCCAGGCTGGGTGACAGTCCCCTCAGTGACACCTGCAGTTGCAAGACGCTGCGGTGACATTGGTGACACTGGGGTGATGCTGGTGACACTGCAGTGACATTGGTCACACTGTGATGTCTATGGTGACATTGCGGTGGCACAGGTGACCCTGGGGTCACATTGATGTCCCTCTGGTGTCCCCAGGCCAGGTGACAGTCCCCTCAGTGACACCTGCAGCCGCAAGACGCTGTGGTGACACTGGGGTGACACTGGTGACACTGTGCTGTCTATGGTGACACTGTGGTGGCCCAGGTGACCCTGGGGTGACCCTGGTGACACTCTGGTGACCCTGATGTCCCTGCTGTCCCCCCAGGCCAGGTGACAGTCCCCTGAGCGACACCTGCAGCCGCAAGACGCTCTTCTACCTGATCGCCACCCTGAACGAGGCCTTCCGGCCCGACTACGACTTCAGCGCCGCCAAGAGCCACGAGTTCAGCCGGGAGCCCAGCCTGAACTGGGTGGGACTGGGAGCAAACTGGGAGGGGAGTGGGGGGGACTGGGAGGGACTGGGAGGGGATTGGGGGGGACTGGGAGGGACTGGGAGGGACTGGGATGGGAGTGGGAGGGGACTGGGATGGGAGTGGGAGGAACTGGGAGGGACTGGGAGGGAACTGGGAGGGAACTGGGGGGGACTGGGGGGGACTGGGAGGGAACTGGGAGCAAACTGGGAGGGACTGGGAGGGGATTGGGGGGGACTGGGATGGACTGAGAGGGACTGGGAGGGGAGTGGGTGGGGACTGGGAGGGAACTGGGAGGGAACTGGGGGGGACTGGGAGGGACTGGGAGGGAACTGGGAGGGACTGGGAGGGACTGGGAGCAAACTGGGGGGGACTGGGAGGGACTGGGATCAGATTGGAGGGGTTGGGATAAACTGGGAGGGGACTGGGAGGGACTGGGAGGGACTGGGAGGGGATTGGGGGGGGACTGGGAGGGACTGGGGGGGACTGGGGGGACTGGGAGGGGAGTGGGAGGGACTGGGAGGGACTGGGAGGGAACTGGGAGGGGACTGGGATCAAACTGGGTGGGACTGGGGGGGACTGGGAGGGAACTGGGAGGGACTGGGAGGGACTGGGAGGGACTGGGAGGGGATTGGGGGGGACTGGGAGGGACTGGGAGGGACTGGGATGGGAGTGGGAGGAACTGGGAGGGACTGGGAGGGAACTGGGAGGGAACTGGGGGGGACTGGGGGGGACTGGGAGGGAACTGGGAGCAAACTGGGAGGGACTGGGAGGGGATTGGGAGGGAACTGGGAGGGACTGGGAGGGACTGGGAGGGACTGGGAGGGAACTGGGGGGGACTGGGGGGGACTGGGAGGGAACTGGGATCAAACTGGGTGGGACTGGGGGGGACTGGGAGGGAACTGGGAGGGACTGGGAGGGACTGGGAGGGACTGGGAGGGAACTGGGGGGGACTGGGGGGGACTGGGAGGGAACTGGGATCAAACTGGGTGGGACTGGGGGGGACTGGGAGGGAACTGGGAGGGACTGGGAGGGACTGGGAGGGACTGGGAGGGGATTGGGGGGGACTGGGAGGGACTGGGAGGGACTGGGATGGGAGTGGGAGGAACTGGGAGGGACTGGGAGGGAACTGGGAGGGAACTGGGGGGGACTGGGAGGGGATTGGGGGGGACTGGGAGGGACTGGGAGGGACTGGGATGGGAGTGGGAGGGGACTGGGATGGGAGTGGGAGGAACTGGGAGGGACTGGGAGGGAACTGGGAGGGAACTGGGGGGGACTGGGGGGGACTGGGAGGGAACTGGGAGCAAACTGGGAGGGACTGGGAGGGGATTGGGAGGGAACTGGGAGGGACTGGGAGGGACTGGGAGGGACTGGGAGGGAACTGGGGGGGACTGGGGGGGACTGGGAGGGAACTGGGATCAAACTGGGTGGGACTGGGGGGGACTGGGAGGGAACTGGGAGGGACTGGGAGGGACTGGGAGGGAACTGGGGGGGACTGGGGGGGACTGGGAGGGAACTGGGATCAAACTGGGTGGGACTGGGGGGGACTGGGAGGGACTGGGAGGGGACTGGGAGGGACTGGGAGGGACTGGGAGGGGACTGGGAGGGACTGGGAGGGACTGGGAGGGGGCTGGGAGGGAACTGGGGGGGAACTGGGAGGGGCTGGGAGGGGACTGGGAGGGAACTGGGAGGGAACTGGGAGGGAACTGGGAGGGGACTGGGAGGGAACTGGGAGGGAACTGGGATTGAACTGGGAGGGACTGGGAGGGAACTGGGATTGAACTGGGAGGGACTGGGAGCACTCATCTCCGTTCCTGTGTCCCGTGTTCCTGTCCCTCTGTCTGTCTGTCCTTTGTCTCTGTGTCTCTGCCTGTGTCCCCCTGTCTGTCCCCCCATTCTTGTCCCTCTGTCCCCCTGTCCCTGTGTCCCTTTGTCCCCCTGTCTGTCCCTCTGTCCCCTGTCTCTGTCCTCCTGTTCCCTCTTCCTGTGTCCCCCTGTCCTTCTCCCCTGTCCCCCTGTCTGTCCCCATCCCCCTGTTCTTGTCCCTCTGTCCCCTGTCCCCTTGTCCCTCTGTCTGTCCTTCTGTCTCTCTGTCCCCCTGTCCGTCTGTCCCGTGTCTCTGTGCCTCTGCCTGTGTCCCCCGTCCGTGTCCCCCTGTCTGTCCCTCTGTGTCCCCGTCTGTCCCCGCGTCCCCCTGTCCGTCCCCGTGTCCCTGTCCCCCTGTCTGTCCCTGTCCCTGTCTCTCTGTCCCTGTCCCCGTGTCCCTCTGTCCCTGTCTCTCTGTCCCCATCTGTCCCTCTGTCCCTGTCCCTCTGTCCGTCCCCCTGTCTGTCCCCATGTCCCTGTCTCTGTCCCCGTGTCCCTCTGTCTGTCCCTGTCTGTCCTGGTGTCTGTTCCTCTGTCCCCCTGTCTGTCCCTGTCCCTGTCCCCCTGTCTGTCTCCGTGTCCCTGTCCCCCCCGTCTGTCCCTCTGTCTCCCTGTCCCTCTGTCCCTGTCCCCCTGTTCCTCTGTCCCTGTCACTCTGTCCTTCTGTCCCTGTTCCTCTGTCCCCCCTGTCTGTCCTGCTGTCTGTGTCCCTGTCCCCATGTCCCCCTGTCCATCCCCGTGTTTGTTGCTTTGTCCCTGTCCCTGTCCCCCTGACCGTCTCCGTGTCCCTGTCCCCCCCGTCTGTCCCTCTGTCTCCCTGTCCCACTGTCCCTGTCCCTCTGTCTCTGTCCCCCTGTCTGTCCCCGTGTCCTGCTGTCTGTCCCCATGTCCCTGTCCGTCCCTGTCTCCCTGTCCCCCCGTCTGTCTGTCTGTCCCTGTCCCTGTCCCCGTGTCCCTCTGTCTGTCCCACTGTCCGTGTCCCTGTCTCTGTCTCTCTGTCCCCCTGTCCCCCTGTCTGTCCCCCTGTCTGTCCACATGTCCCTGTCCCCCCCATCTGTCCCTGTCCCCCTGTCCTCTGTCCCCCTGTCTGTCCCTGTCCATGTCCTTGTCCCTGTCCCCCTGTCCCTGTCCCTGTCCCCCTGTCTGTCCCCGTGTCCCTGTCCCTCTGTTTGTCCCTGTCTGTCCCCCTCTCCGTCCCCCGTCTGTCCCCGTGTCCCTGTCTCTCTGTCCCCCTGTCTGTCCCTCTGTCGCTGTCCCCCTGTCCGTCTCTGTGTCCCTGTCCCCCCGTCTGTCCCCGTGTCCCACTGTCTGTCCCTGTCCCCCTGTCTGTCCCTGTCCCTCTGTCCCCCTGTCCCCCTTGTCCGTCCCTGTGTCTCTGTCTCTGTCCCTCTTCCCCTGTCTGTCCCTCTGTCCCCCTGTCTGTTCCCGTGTCCCTGTCCCTGTCCCCCTGTCTGTCCCCCTGTCTGTCCCTCTGTCCCTGCCCCGCTGTCCCTGTCCCCCTGTCTGTCCCCCTGTCTGTCCCTGTCACCCTGCCCTGTCCCCTGTCTCTGTCCCCTGTCTCTGTCCCCCTGTCTGTCCCCCTGTCTGTCCCCGTGTCCCTGTCTCTGTCCCTGTCCCCCTGTCTGTCCCGGTGTCCGTGTCCCTGTCGCTCTGTCCTTCTGTCCCTGTACCTCTGTCCTTCTGTCTGTCCTGCTGTCCATGTCCCTGTCCCCATGTCCCCCTGTCCGTCCCTGTGTCTGTCTCTCTGTCCCGCTGTCCATCCCTGTGTCCCTCTGTCCCCCTGTCTGTCCCTGTCCCCCGTGTCCCCGTGTCTGTCTCTGTCCCCCTCTCTGTCCCTGTCCCCCTGTCTGTCCCCCTGTTCCTCTGTCCCTGTCCCCCTGTCCGTCCCCGTGTCTGTCCCTCTGTCCCTGTCCCTCTTCCCCTGTCTGTCCCTCTGTCTCCCTGTCCTGCTGTCCCTCTGTCTGTCCCCCTGTTCCTCTGTCCCTGTCCCTCTGTCCCCCTGTCTGTCCCCCTGCCCCCCATCTGTCTCTCTATCCCTGTCCCCCTGTCTGTCCCTGTCGCTCTGTCCCTGTGTCCCCCTGTCCGTCCCCGTCTGTCCTTGTCCCCCTGTCTGTCCCTCTGTCCCCCTGTCCCCCTGTCTGTCCCCCCTGTCCCCCCCCTGTCCCCCTGTCTGTCCCCCTGTCCCCCCCTGTCCCCCTGTCTGTCCCTCTGTCCCCGTGTCCCCCTGTCTGTCCCTGTCCCCCCATCTGTCCCCGCGTGTCCCCCTGTCTGTCCCTGTCCCCCCATCTGTCCCCGTGTCCCTGTCTCTGTCCCTCTTCCCCTGTCTGTCCCCCTGTCCGTCCCTGTCCCCCCGTCTGTCCCCATGTCCCTGTTGCTCTGTCCTTCTGTCCCTGTCCCCCTGTCTGTCCCTGTCCCCCTGTCTGTCCCTGTCCCCCTGTCTGTCCCTGTCTGTGTCTCTGTCCCCGTGTCCCTGTCCCTGTCCCCTGTGGCTGTGCTGCCCCCAGGTGGTGAACGCAGTGAACTGCAGTCTGTTCTCGGCTGTCCGGGAGGATTTCAAGGCGCTGAAGCCGCTGCTCTGGGACGCCGTGGACGAGGAGATCTGCCTGGCCGAGTGCGACATCTACAGGTGGGATCCGGGGGGATCGGGGGGGATCTGGGGGGATCCTGGGCCTTCTCAAGGGATCCTGGGCCTTCCTGGGTGATCCTTGGGGGGATCCTGGGGGATCTGAGGGGATGTGAGGGGATCCTGGCCCTTCCTGGGGGATCCTGGCCTGTTTCTGGGGGATCCAGGGGGATCCTGGGCCTTCCCAAGGGATCCAAGGGGATCCTGGGCCATCCTGGGGGGGATCCTGGGGGGGTCTGAGGGGATCTGGGGGGATCCTGGGCCTTCCCAAGGGATCCAAGGAGATCCTGGGGGGACCTGGGGGGATCTGAGGGGATCCTGGGCCATCCTAGGGGGATCTGGGGGGATCCTGGGCTTTCCTGGGGGATCCTGAGGGGGTCCTGGTGGGATCCTGGCCCTTCCTGGGGGATTCCAGACTGTTTCTGGGGGATCTGGGGGGATCCTGGGCCTTCCCAAGGGATCCAAAGGGATCCGGGGGGGATCTGAGGGGATCTGGGGGGGATCCTGGGCCTTCCTGGGGGATCCTGGGGGGGATCCTGGGGGATCCTGGGCCTTCCCAGGGGATCCTGGGGGAATCTGGGGGGATCTGAGGGGATCCTGGGGGGATCTGAGGGGATCCTGGGGCCTTCCCAAGGGATCCTGGGGGGATCCTGGGGGATCTAGGGGGGTCTTGGAGATCCTGGGCCTTCCTGGGGGATCCTGGGGGGATCTGAAGGGATCTGGGGGGGATCCTGGGCTTTCCTGGGGGATCCTGGGGGGATCTGAGGAGATCCGAGGGGATCCTGGGCCTTCCCAGGGGATCCTGGGGGGATCTGGGGGGATCTGAGGGGATCCTGGGCCTTCCTGGGGGGGATCCTGGGCCTTTCCCAAGGGATTGGGGGGGGATCTGGGGGATCTGAGGGGATCCTGGGCCTTCCCGGGGGATCCCTGGCCTGTTTCTGGGGGATCCAGGGGGATCCTGGGCTTTCCCAAGGGATCCTGGGGGGGATCCTGGGGGATCTAGGGGGGTCTGGGGAGATCCTGGGCCTTCCTGGGGGGGTCTGAGGGGATCTGGGGGGATCCTGGGCCTTCCCAAGGGATCCTGGGTGGATCCTGGGGGGATCCCAGGGGATCCTGGGCCTTCCCGGGGCATCCCAGCCCTTCCTGGGATATTCCAACCCTTCCTGGGGGATCCTGGGACTTCTCAAGGGATCCAAGGGGATCCTGGGGGATCCTGGAAGATCCCAGCCTGTTCCTGGGGGATTCCAGGGGATCCTGCCCTTTTCTCAGGGATCCCAGGGATTCCAGCCCTTCCCAAGGGATCCTGGGGGATCCCGGCCCTTTCCCATGGGATTTTGGCTTTTCCCATCGATCTCCGGCCTTTCCCACCCCTCGGAATTCCCAACACCCCCCCCCAAAATTCCCAAACCACCCCCCAAATTCACCAGAATTTCCAAACTCCTCTGAAATTCCCGAACCTCCTCAAAATTCCCAAATCCTTCTGGAGTTCCCCAAACCCCTCTGGAATTCCCAGCCTCCCCAGGAATCCCCAAATTTCTCTGGATTTCTCCAATCCCTTGGGAATTCCCAAACTCCCCCAAAATTCCCCAAATCTTCTCAAAATTCCCAATCCCCCCCCAAAATTCCAAACCCCTTGGAATCACCAAATCCCTCTGGATTTCTTCAGTCTCTCTGGAATTCCTAAACCCCCCCAAAATTCCCAAATCTTCTCAAAAGTCTCAAACTCCCCCAGAATTCCCAAACTCCTCTGGAATTCCCAAGCTGCCCAAAATTCCCAAACTCCCCAGAATTCCCAACCCCCTCTGGAATCCCCAAACATCTCAGAATTCCCAAATTCTTCTGGAATTCCCAAATCCCTCTGGCTTTCTCCAAATCCCTTGGGGATTCCCAAACTCCCCCAAAATTCCCAAATCTTCTCAAAATTCCCAAACTCCCCCAGAATTCCCAAACCCCTTGGAATCACCAAATCCCTCTGGATTTCTCCAGATCCTCCGGATTTCCCAAACTCCCCAAAATTCCCAAACCCCCCCCAGAATTCCCAAACCACTCTGGAATCCTCAAGCCTCTCAGAACTCCCAAATTATTCTGGAATTCCCAAACCCCCTCCCGAAATCCCCAACCCCCCAAAATTCCCAAATCTTCCAAAATTCCCAGTCCCCCCAAATTCCCCAACCCCCCCAAAATTCCCAAATCTTCTCAGAATTCCCAAATCCCTCTGGAATTTCCCCAACCCCCTCCCCCAAAATTCCAAGCCCCGCCCCCAGGAATTTCCCAATCCCCCCCAGAATTCCCAACCCCCTCTGGAATCCCCAAACATCTCAGAATTCCCAAATTCTTCTGAAGTCCCAAATCCCTCTGGATTTCTCCAGATCTGTCTGAAATTCCCAGTCCCCCCAAAATTCCCAACCCCCCCCAAAATTCCCAAATTTTCTCAAAATTCCCAAATTCCTCTGGAATTTCCCAAAACTCCCCCAAATTCCCAAACCCTTTGGAATCACCAAATTCCTCTGGATTTCTCCAGATCTGTCTGGATTTCCAACCCCCCCCAAAATTCCCAACCCCCCCCCCAGAATTCCCAAACCACTCTGGAATCCTCAAGCCTCTCAGAACTCCCGAATTATTCTGGAATTCCAAACCCCCTCTGGAATCCCCAAACAGCTCAGAATTCCAAATTCTTTTGGAATTCCTAAATTCCTCTGGATTTCTCCAAATCTGTCTGAAATTCCCAACCCCCCCCAGAATTCCCAAATCCCCCCAGAATTCCCAAATTTTCTCAAAATTCCCAAACCCCTTGGAATCACCAATCCCTCTGGATTTCTCCAAATTCCTCCTGGAATTCCCAAACCGCCCCCAGAATTCCCAAATCTTCTCAGAAATTCCCAACCCCCTCTGGAATTCCCAAACCCCCCAGAATTTCCAAACCTCCTCAAAATTCCCAAATCTTCTCAAAATTCCCAAATCCCTCTGAAATTCCCAAACTCCCCCAAAATTCCCAAACCCTTTCCAGAATTCCCAAATCTTCTCAAAATTCCCAAATCCCTCTGGAATTCCCAAACCTTCCCGAAATTCCCAACCCCCCCGAAAATTCCCAAATCCCTTCAGAATTCCCAAACTCCTCTGGAATTCCCAAATCTTCTCAAAATTCCCAACTCCCCAAAATTCCCAACCCCCTCCCAAATTCCCAAATCTTCTCAAATTCCCAAATCCCTCTGGAATTTCCCCAACCCCGCCCCCAGGAATTTCCTAATCCCCCCCCAGAATTCCCAAACCCCCTCTGAATCCCCAAACATCTCAAAATTCCAAACTCCCCTGAAATTCCCAAATTTCTCTGGATTTCTCCAAATCCCTTGGGAATTCCCAAACCCCCCCCAAAATTCCCAAATCCCTCTGAAATTCCCAATCCCCCCCCAAAATTCCCAAACCCCTTGAATCACCAAATCCCTCTGGATTTCTCCAGATCCCTCCAGATTTCCCAAACTCCCCAAAATTCCAACCCCCCCCCAAAATTCCCAAACCCCCCCCAGAATTCCCAAACCACTCTGGAATCCTCAAGCCTCTCAGAACTCCCAAATTATTCTGGAATTCCCAAACCCCCCCCAGAATTCCCAAACCCCCCCAAAATTCCAAATCTTCTCAAAATTCTCAAACTCCTCTGGAATTCCCAAACTCCCCAAAATTCCCAAACTCCCCAAAATTCCCAACCCCCCCAGAATTCCCAACCCCCTCTGGAATTCCCAATTCCCCCCCAGAATTCCCGAATTCTTCTGGAATTCCCAACCCCCCCCAGAATTCCCAAACTCCCCCAGAATCCCCAACCCCCCCAAAAAATTCCCAAATCTTCCCAAAATTCCCAACCCCTCTGGAATTCCCTTCCCCCTTTTCCCAGCTACAACCCCGACCTGGCCTCGGATCCCTTTGGCGAGGACGGCAGCCTCTGGTCCTTCAACTACTTCTTCTACAACAAACGGCTCAAGAGGATCGTCTTCTTCACCTGCCGCTCCATCAGGTGAGGGATCCGCTGGGATCCGCTGGGATCCGGCAGGGGAGAGCCCCAGAGCCATCAGGTGAGGGATCCAGCCTGGGGATCCGCTGGGATCTGCTGGGATCCGGCAGGGGAGGGCTCCCGGGATCCTCGGGGATCTGTCAGGTGAGGGATCCCGGGGATCTGCTGGGATCCAGCAGGAGAGGGAGCCCCCTGGGGATCCCTGGGGATGCAGCAGGGGAGGGATCCACCCGGGGATCTATCCCAGGATCTGCTGGGACCTGGCAGGGGAGGGAGCTCTGGGATCTTCTGGGATCCGGCAGGGGAGAGCCCCAGATCCATCAGGTGAGGGAGTCCTGGGATCTGCTGGGATCTGGCAGGGGAGGGAGTCCAGGATCCCTGGGGATCCAGCAGGTGGGAGCCCCAGATCCATCAGGTGAGGGATCCAGCCTGGGGATCTGCTGGGATCCGCTGGGATCCAGTAGGGGAGGGAGCCTGGGATCCTCGGGGATCTGCCAGGTGAGGGATCCCGGGGATCTGCTGGGACCCGGCAGGGGATGGAGCCCAGGATCCCTGGGGATCCAGGTCAGGGAGCTCTGGATCTGCTGGGATCTGTCAGGTGAGGGATCCCGGGGATCTGCTGGGATCCAGCAGGAGAGGGAGCCCCCTGGGGATCCCCGGGGATCCAGCAGGGGAGAGCCCCAGATCCATCAGGTGAGGGATCCAGCCCTGGGATCCGCTGGGATCTGGTAGGAGAGGGAGCCTGGGATCCCCAGGGATCCTTCAGGCGAGGGAGGGATCTGTCCCCGGGATCCCCTGGGATCTGTCAGGGGATGGAGCCCAGGATCCCTGGGGATCCAGCAGGTGAGGGAGCCCTGGGATCTGCTGGGCTCTGTCAGGGACGGAGCCCTGGGATTCTCAGGGATCTGTCAGGTGAGGGATCCACCCAGGGATCTATCCCGGGGATCTGCTGGGGTCTGCTGGGATCCGGCAGGGGAGGGAGCCCAGGATCCCCGGGGATCCAGCAGGGGAGAGCCCCAGATCCATCAGGTGAGGGATCCGCCCGGGGATCTGCTGGATCTGCTGGGATCCAGCAGGGGAAAGCCCCCTGGGGATCCAGCAGGGGAGGGATCCCTGGGATCCTCAGGGATCTGTCAGGTGGGAGCTCTGGGATCTGCTGGGATCTGGCAGGGGAGGGAGCCCAGGGATCCCTGGGGATCCAGTAGGGGAGGAAGCTCTGGGATCTGCTGGGATCCAGCAGGAGAGGGATCTGTCCTGGGGATCCCCTGGGATCCACCAGGTGAGAGCCCCCCGGGATCCCTGGGGATCCAGCAGGGGAGAGCCCCAGATCCATCAGGTGAGGTATCCAGCCCAGGGATCCCCTGGGATCTGCTGGGATCCGGCAGGGGAGGGAGCCTCCTGGGGATCCCCTGGGATCTGTCAGGGGACAGAGCCCAGGATCCCTGGGATCCAGCAGGTGAGGGAGCCCTGGGATCTGCTGGGCTCTGTCAGGGGACGGAGCCCTGGGATTCTCAGGGATCTGTCAGGTGAGGGATCCACCCGGGGATCTATCCCGGGGATCTGCTGGGATCCGGCAGGAGAGGGAGCCCAGGATCCCTGGGGATCCAGCAGGGGAGAGCCCCAGAGCCACCAGGTGAGGGATCCATCCCAGGGATCCCCTGGGATCTGCTGGGATCCGGCAGGGAAAGGAGCCCTGGGATTCTCAGGGATCTGTCAGGTGAGGGATCCACCCGGGGATCTATCCTGGTGATCTGCTGGGATCCAGCAGGGGAGGGAGCCCAGGATCCCTGGGGATCCAGCAGGTGAGGAAGCCCTGGGATCTGCTGGGATCTGTCAGGTGAGGGATTTTCCTAGAATTCCAAGGGGATTTCCTGAGGGATTCCCCGGAATTCTGAGGAGATTTCCTGGAATTCGGGATTTCTTTGCAATTCCAAAGGCCCTTCCTGAAGGGATTTCCATGGAATTCCCAGGGGATTTTTTTGGAAGGGATTTCCTGAGGGGATTCCCCACAATGCCCAGGGGATTTCCCAAAATCCCAAGGAGATTCCCCAGAATTCCTGAGGGGATTCCCCCGGAATTCCCCTCGGGATTCCCCCAAGCCCCGCCCCCTTTCCCCTCCCCCACAGCGGGTACACCCGGCCGGACGCCGGCGCCGAGCTGGACATGGAGCTGGGCCAGGGCGACCCCGGAGACCCCGAGGGCGGCGGCATCGAGGACGACAGGTGAGGTGGGCGGGGCGGGGTGGGCGTGGCCTGGGTGGGGTGGGCGTGGCCCAGGTGAGGCAGGTGATGCCTCCCTGTGACATCGAGGAGGACAGGTGGGTGGGCGGGGCGGGGTGGGTGTGGCCCAGGTGAGTCAGGTGACGCCCCCCCCTGTGGCATCGAGGGCAGGTGGGTGGGGCGGGGCAGGGTGGGCGTGGCCCAGGTGAGGCCAGGTGGGGTGGGCGTGGCCCGGGTGGGGTGGGCGTGGCCCAGGTGGGGTGGGGTGGGCGTGGCTCGGGTGGGGTGGGCGGGGCCCAGGTGAGGTGGGCAGGCAGGGGTGGGCGTGGCCCAGGTGAGGCAGGTGACGCCCCCCCTGTGGCATCCAGGAGGAGAGGTGGTGGGTGGGGCAAGGTGGGCGTGGCCAAGGTGAGCCAGGTGACGCCTCCCTGTGGCATCAAGGAGGACAGGTGGGCGGGGCAGGGCAGGGTGGGCGCAGTCCAGGTGAGGCGGGGTGGGCGTGGCCCAGGTGAGGTGGAGCAGGAGTGGGTGTAGCCGGGGTGGGGTGGGCGTGGCCCAGGTGAGGTGGGCAGGCTGGGGTGGGCGTGGCCCGGGGGTGGGGTGGGTGTGGCCCAGGTGAGGTGGGGTGGGCGTGGCCCAGGTGAGGTGGGTGACGCCCCCACCCTATGCAGGCTGCAGGTGATGTGCATGTGAGGGTCCCGGAACCGGAACCAGGACCGGCACCAGGACTGGGAACAGAACCCGGAACGGAACCAGAACCGGGAATGGAACCGGAACTGGGACCGGGACTGGGAACGGAACCGGGAATGGAACACGAACTGGGACCGGAACCCGGAACGGAACCAGTGATGGGACTGGGAATGGACTGGGAACAGACCCAGCACCGGGCACGGAACCGGAACCGGGAATGGAAACGGAACCAGGAACGGGCCTGGGCACAGACCTGGAATGGAACCAGCACTGGGAATGGACTGGGAACAGACCCAGCACCGGGCACGGAACTGGGAACAGAACCAGGAACGGAACCAGGAACGGGACTGGGAATGGACTGGGAACAGAACCAGCACCAGGAACGGAACCAGCACTGAGAACCGACTGGGAATTGGACTGGGAACGGAACCAGCACCAGGAACGGGCCCGGGAACGGAACCAGCACTGAGAATGGACTGGGAATGGGACTGAGAACGGACTGGGCACGGAACCAGCACCGGGAACGGGCACGGAACCAGTGCTGGGAATGGACTGGGCTCGGAACCAGCACTGGGAACGGGACTGGCAACCGAACCAGCATCGGAAACCGGGAACGGAACCGGGAACGGAACCGGGATCAGAACCGGGAACTGAACCAGGAACTGAACCGGGATCAGAACCGGGAACTGAACTGGGAACTGAACTGGGAACTGAACCGGGATCGGAACCGGGAACCGAACCGGGATCAGAACCAGGAACTGAACCGGGATCAGAACCAGGACTGAACCGGGATCAGAACCGAGACCCGAACCACCCCCGCTCCTTCCTGCCCCCCCTCCCCTCCCCTCCCCTCCCCTCCCCTCCCCCCGTGTGTCCCCCCCCCCGCCCCCCTCCCCGTCCCCTGGAGCCCCCCGGGAGCTCCGGGAAGCTTTGGCTGCACTTTACGGCTCCGCCCTCCTCGGCTGCACTGACCCCGGCCCTCCCGCGGGGCTCCGTCCGTCCCTCTGTCCATCCCTCTGTCCCTCTGTCCATCCCTCTGTCCGTCCGTCCGTCCGTGCCGGGGGTGGGAATTCCCCGCCCCCACCCCCGGAACCCCCGGAATTCGCCCCCCATCCCACCCCCCCAGCGCTTTTTCAAGAGTTTGGCTTCGCTCTGCGCCCGCCCCGGCTCTGCTCCTCTGTGGGTGGGTGGGTGGTGCTGGGGTCTCACCTGCGCCAGGTGAGCCCTGGGTAGGTGGGGGGGGGCGGGGTCCTAAAGGGATTCTGGGGGTTGGGGGAGGGTCAGCCTGAGAGGGTTTGGGGGGTCCCAGCCTGGTCCGTGGGGGATCTGGGGCTGGGGGATCCCGTCCTCGTCCTGGGGGGATCTGGGGGAGTCCCACCCTGATCCTGGGGGGTTCCTTGGGGGGTCCCACCCTGATCCTGGGGGGGTCTGGGGGGTCCCACCCTCATCCTGGGGGGATCTGGATCAGAAGGATCCTATCCTGATCCTGGGGGGTCCCACCCTGATCCTTGGGGGGATTTTGAGCTGGGGGGTCCCACCCTGATCTTGAGGGGATCTGGGGGGTCCTACCCTCATCCTGGAGGGATCTGGAGAGGTCCCTGGGGGGTCCCACCCTGATCCTGGGGGGGGTCTGGGGGGTCCCACTCATCCTGGGGGGACCTGGAGGGGTCCCTGGGGGCGTCCCACCCTGATTCTGGGGGTTCCCACCCTGATCCGCGGGGGATCTGGGGCTGGGGGATCCCATCTGCGCCTCCCTTGGGATTTAGGATTTGGGGGCTGGGGGATCCCACGCTGATCCTGAGGGGATCTGGGGGGTCCCACGCTCATCCTGGGGGGATTCGGGGGGGTCCTACCCTGATCCTAAGGGGATCTGGGGCTGGGGGGTCCCACCTTGGTCCTGAGGGGGTCTGGGGGTTCCCACCCTGATCCGCGGGGGATCTGGGGCTGGGGGATCCCATCTGCGCCTCTCTTGGGATTTAGGATTTGGGGCTGGGGGATCCTGAGGGGATCTTCTGGGGGTCCCACCCTGATCCTGAGGGGCTCTGGGCCTGGGGGGTCCCACACTCATCCTGGAGGGATTTTGAGCTGGGGGTTTCCATCCTGATCCTGAGGGGTTTTGGGACTGGGGGGGTCCCACACTGGTCCTTGAGGGGGTCTGGGGGGTCGTACCCCTCATCCTGGGGGGATCTGGATCAGGAGGATCCCACCCTGATCCTTTGGGGATCTGAGGCTGGGGGGGGGTCTCATCTGCACCTGCCTTGGGATTTGGGGCTGGGGGATCCCATCCTCGTCCTGGGGGTATCTGGGGGGTCCCACTCTCATCCTGGGGGAGTCTGGGGGGTCCCACCCTGATCCTGGGGGGATCTGGAGGGGTCCCTGGGGGTTCCCACCCTGATCCTGAGGGGATCTGGGGCTGGGGGATCCCATCTGCGCCTCCCTTGGGATTTAGGATTTGGGGCTGGGGGATCCCCACCTTGGTCCTGAGGGGATCTGGGACTGGGGGGGGAGGTCCCACACTGGTCTTTGAGGGGGTCTGGGGGGTCCCAGCCTGATCCGCGGGGGATTTGGGGCTGGGGGATCCCATCTGCGCCTCCCTTGGGATTTAGGATTTGGGGGCTGGGGGATCCCACGCTCATCCTGGGGGGATTCGGGGGGGTCCTACCCTGATCCTAAGGGGATCTGGGGCTGGGGGGTCCCACCTTGGTCCTGAGGGGGTCTGGGGGTTCCCACCCTGATCCTGAGGGGATCTTCTGGGGGGTCCCACCCTTATCCTGGAGGGATTTTGAGCTGGGGGTTTCCACCCTGATCCTGATGGGTTTTGGGGCTGGGGGGGTCCCACACTGGTCCTTGAGGGGGTCTGGGGGGTCCCACCCTCATCCTGGGGGGATCCCTGGGAGGTCCCACCCTGATCCTTTGGGGATCTGAGGCTGGGGTGGGGTCTCATCTGCACCTTCCTTGGGATCTGGGGCTGGGGGATCCCATCCTCATCCTGGGGGGTTCCTTGGGGGGTCCCACCCTCATCCTGAGGGAGTCTGGGGGGTCCCACCCTGATCCTGGGGGGGGTCTGGGGGTCCCACCCTCATCCTGGGGGGACCTGGAGGGGTCCCTGGGGGTTCCCACCCTGATCCGCGGGGGATCTGGGGCTGGGGGATCCCATCTGCGCCTCTCTTGGGATTTAGGATTTGGGGCTGGGGGGTCCCCACCTTGGTCCTGAGGGGATCTTCTGGGGGTCCCACGCTCATCCTGGGGGGGGTCTGGGGGTCCCACCCTGATCCTGAGGGGATCTGGATCAGGAGGATCCCACCTTGATCCTGGGGGGTCGAGGGCTGGGGGCTCCCACCCTGATCCTGAGGGGATCTGGGGGGTCCCACCCTGATTCTGGGGGGGGGTCTGGGGGTCCCACCCTCATCCTGGGGGGACCTGGAGGGGTCCCTGGGGGTTCCCACCCTGATCCTGGGGGGGTCTGGGGCTGGGGGATCCCATCTGCGCCTCCCTTGGGATTTAGGATTTGGGGGCTGGGGGGTCCCCATTGTCAGCCTGAGGGGATCTGGGGGGTCCCACCCTTATCCTGGGGGGGGTCCTTGGGGGGTCCCACCCTGATCCTGAGGGGATCTGGATCAGGAAGATCCCACCCTGATCCTGGGGGGGTTTGGGGCTGGAAGGTCCCACCTGTACCTCCCTTGGGATTTAGGATTTGGGGCTGGGGGGTCCCCATTGTCAGCCTGAGGGGATCTAGGGGGTCCCACCCTCATCCTGGGGGAATTTGGGGCGTCCTACCCTGATCCTGGAGGGGTCCCTGGGGGGTCCCACCCTGATCCTGGAGGGGTCCCTGGGGGTCCCACCCTGATCCTGGGGGGATCTGGGGCTGGGGGGTCCCCACTTTTTCTGAAGAGTTTTTGGGGGTCCCACCCTGATCCTGAGGTGATTTGGGGCTGGGAGATCCCACCCTGATCCTGAGGGGATCTGGGGGGTCCCACCCTTATCCTTGGGGGGTCCCACCCTCATCCTGAGGGAGTCTGGGGGGTCCCACCCTGATCCTGAGGGGATCTGGGGGGTCCCACCCTGATCTTGAGGGGCTCTGGGCCTGGGGGGTCCCACCTGCACCTCCCTTGGGATCTGGAGCTGGGGGGCCCCACCTTGATCCTGGGGGGACCTGGGGGGGGTCCCTGGGGTGCCCCACCCTGATCTTGAGGGGCTCTGGGGCTGGGGGGTCCCCCCCTGATCCTGAGGGGGATCTGGATCAGGGAATGGGGGGGTCCCACCTGCCCCCCCCCCAGACCTCTCCAGGTGCAGATTCCGGGCTCTGATTCCGGAATCCCGGCCCCGTTCCCGCTCCAGGGACCCACCCCCCCAAATCGGGGGGGGCTCCCCTCTGCTCCCCCCACCCCAGCACCTCTGCCAGCCCCGGGGGTCCCCAAATCCCCCCCTGAGGTTGGAGCTCCGCCCCTTTGCAGGGACAATAAAGGATTTTTGGGATTTGCCCCCAATTCCTGGGGTGGGTTGGGGGTCCCTGGGGTGCCTCAGCCCCCCGGCCTCAGCCCCTTTTGCCCCCGCAGCTTCAGCCCTGGCCGGGGGTGCGCTCGGGGGGGAAACTGAGGCAAGGAGGGAGGGGAAAGATAAAAAGGGTCCCTGAGCCCTGCAGGGGCGCAGTCCCGGGGTTTAGGGCACTGGGAATGGACTGGGAACGGGACTGGGAATGGGACTGGGAATGGGAATGGGACTGGGAATGGAACTGGGAATGGGACTGGGAATGGGACTGGGAACGGAACTGGGACTGGGAATGGGAAAGGGAACGGAACTGGGAATGGGAATGGGACTGGGAATGGGACTGGGAACGGAACTGGGACTGGGACTGGGACTGGGACTGGGACTGGGACTGGGAATGGGACTGGGAATGGGAATGGGAAAGGAACTGGGACTGGGACTGGGACTGGGAATGGGACTGGGAATGGGACTGGGAACGGAACTGGGACTGGGACTGGGACTGGGAACGGAACTGGGACTGGGAATGGGACTGGGACTGGGAATGGGACTGGGAGTGGGAATGGGACTGGGACTGGGACTGGGACTGGAATTGGGAAAGGAACTGGGACTGGACTGGGACTGGGAATGGGACTGGGAATGGAGCTGGGACTGGGAATGGGAATGGGAATGGGACTGGGAATGGGAATGGGAATGGGAATGGGACTGGGACTGGGAATGGGAATGGGACTGGGACTGGGACTGGGAATGGGACTGGGACTGGGACTGGGACTGGGAATGGGAATGGGACTGGGGCTGGGAATGGGACTGGGAATGGAACTGGGACTGGGAATGGGACTGGGAATGGGACTGGGACTGGGAATGGGACTGGGACTGGGAATGGAACTGGGACTGGGACTGGGAAAGGAACTGGGAATGGGACTGGGACTGGGAATGGAACTGGGAACGGAACTGGGATTGGGAATGGAACTGGGAATGGGACTGGGAATGGAATTGGGAATGGGAATGGAACTGGGAACGGAACTGGGACTGGGAATGGGACTGGGAATGGGACTGGGAACGGGACTGGGAACGGAACTGGGACTGGGAATGGGACTGGGAATGGAACTGGGACTGGGACTGGGAATGGAACTGGGACTGGGAAAGGAACTGGGAATGGGAATGGGAATGGAACTGGGACTGGAAAAGGAACTGGGACTGGGAATGGAACTGGGACTGGGAACGGAACTGGGACTGGGACTGGGACTGGGACTGGGAACGGAACTGGGAATGGGACTGGGAATGGAACTGGGAATGGGACTGGGAATGGAACTGGGAATGGGAATGGAACTGGGAATGGGAATGGGACTGGGAATGGGACTGGGACTGGAAATGGACTGGGACTGGGACTGGGAATGGGACTGGGACTGGGAATGGGACTGGGAATGGGAATGGGACTGGGACTGGGAATGGGACTGGGAATGGGACTGAGACTGGGAACGGGACTGGGAATGGGAATGGGACTGGGACTGGGAATTGGACTGGGAATGGGACTGAGAATGGAACTGGGACTGGGAATGGAACTGGGAATGGGACTGGGAATGGGACTGGGACTGGGAATGGGACTGGGAAAGGAACTGGGAATGGAACTGGGACTGGAAATGGGACTGGGAATGGGAATGGGACTGGGAATGGAACTGGGACTGGGAATGGGACCGGGACTGGGAATGGGAATGGGACTGGGGCTGGGAATGGAACTGGGACTGGAAATGGGACTGGGACTGGGACTGGGAACGGAACCAGCACCAGGAACGTGCTTGGGAGAACAAAGAGAGGCATTAAGAGAGCAATTAAGGGAGCAATTAAGAGAAGAATTTAGTGACCGATCCCCTGCCAGGGAGCGGATTTTTCCCTTCTGCCGAGGAGGGGGAGGGGAGGGGGCTCTGCCAGCCAATGGGGGCTGACCTGGGGGAGGGGAGGTGGGGCACAGGTGGGGTCAGGTGGAGGGGGTGCAGCGCAGGGGCTCATGGGAAGGCTTTGTGCGAGGGCATAGAACAGAAACACCCAGTGCAATGGAACAAAGTGGGCAAACAAACTCTTCATGTTCTGCTTTATTCCTTTATTCTTTTGCTCTTTATTCTCTGCCTCATCCCTTTATTCTCTGCTTTGTGCCTTTAATCTCTGCTTTATGCTTTTATCCTTTTATTTTCTGTTTTATCCTCTGCTCTGTGTGTTTTTCCTCTGCTTTCTCTTTTTATCTTTTGCTTTATTCGTTTATCCTCTGCTTTTTTATCCTTTGCGTTATCCCTTTGGCTGCTGTGCTGGCACACACCCGGCCAGCAGGGGGCGCTGCAATGGCTCACTCCTGGCCAGCAGGGGGCGCTGCGGGTCACATTCACAGCCAGCAGGGGGCGCTGTGCTGGCACACACCTGGCCAGCAGGGGGCGCTGTGGCAGCTCACTCATCCCATCCAGCAGGGGGCGCTGCAATGGCACACACACCCCATCCAGCAGGGGGCGCTGCAGTGTCTCACACACCCCCATCCAGCAGGGGGCGCTGCAGTGGCACACTCACCCCCATCCAGCAGGGGGCGCTGCAGTGGCACACACACCCCATCCAGCAGGGGGCGCTGTGGTGGCACACACACTCCCATCCAGCAGGGGGCGCTGCAGTGTCTCACACACCCCATCCAGCAGGGGGCGCTGCAGTGTCTCACACACCCCATCCAGCAGGGGGCGCTGCAGTGTCTCACACACCCCCATCCAGCAGGGGGCGCTGTGGTGGCTCACTCCAGGCCAGCAGGGGGTGCTGCAGTGTCTCACACCCCCATCCAGCAGGGGGCGCTGCGGTGGCACACACCCATCCAGCAGGGGGCGCTGCAGTGGCACACTCACAGCCAGCAGGGGGCGCTGCAGTGTCTCACACCCCCATCCAGCAGGGGGCGCTGCAGTGGCACACTCGCCCCCATCCAGCAGGGGGCGCTGTGGCGGCTCACCTAATCCAGCAGGGGGCGCTGCGGTGGCTCACTCCTAGCCAGCAGGGGGCGCTGTGGTGGCTCACTCCAGGCCAGCAGGGGGCGCTGCAATGGCATATCACTCCCAGCCAGCAGGGGGCGCTGTGGTGGCTCACTCCAGGCCAGCAGGGGGCGCTGCGGCGGCGCACACCCATCCACCAGGGGGCGCTGCAGTGGCTCACACACCCCATCCACCAGGGGGCGCTGCAGTGTCTCACACCCCCCATCCAGCAGGGGGCGCTGCAGTGTCTCACACCCCCCATCCAGCAGGGGGCGCTGCAGTGGCACACACAGCCCCATCCAGCAGGGGGCGCTGTGGTGGCTCACTCGTGGCCAGCAGGGGGCGCTGCGGCGATCCCAGCGCAATTCAAACTTTTCCCGTTTCTGTTTCTCCTTCCACATCCGAGCTCTCCAAGCCCCGCGCTCCCCTCTGCCCTGCAAAATTCCCCAAAATCCCAACCCCACAATCCCAAAAATCCCAACCCCACAATTCCCAAAAATCCCAAACCCAAAATCCCCAAAAATCCCAACTCCACAATCCCCAAAAATCCCAACCCCACAATTCCCAAAAATCCCCGGCCCCACAATTCCCCAGCCCCACAATTCCCAAAAATCCTCAACCCCACAATTCCTAAAAAATCCCCACCCCACAATTCCCAAAAATCCCAACCCCACAATCCCCAAAAATCCCAACCCCACAATCCCCAAAAATCCCAACCCCACAATCCCCAAAAAATCCCCAATTTTTTTTTTATTGGCAAATTTTTTTTATCAAATTAAGGAAAAAAAAACCACAAAAAAAAAAAAAAAATCCAAAAAAGGAATTTATATAAAATCTGATTTTATATAAAATATATAAATGTATAACTTAAGGTATGTGTACGATCGAGAATATAAAATGCAGAATTTATATAAAATATTAAATATATAAAATTTATAAAATGAATAAAATAATATAATATAATATATATATAAAAATAAAATAATAAAATAAAATTTATAAAATATAAAATATATAAAATATAAAATATTTTATATTTTATATTTTATAGAATCGAATATTTCGTATTATGTGAAATACGAAACCGCCGGAATTTATATAAAATACTTCATTATTTAAAATATCAAATGTATAAAATATTATATAAAATATAAACCGCCAGAATTTATGTAAAATATGACGTTCTGTAAAATATAAAATAGATAATTACATTCTATAAAATATAAACCACCAGAATTTATATAAAATGTTACATTATTCAAAATAGAAAATACAGAATATGATATATTATATAAAATATAAACGGCCTGAATTTATATAAAATATTACATTCTATAAAATATGAAATATATAATGTAATGTATTATGTGAAATATAGAATTTACATAAAACATTAAATTCTATAAAGTATAATTTATGTAATACGTCATATTATATAAAATATAGGAGGCCAGAATTTATATAAAATATTGCATTATAGAAAATAGAAAATATGTAATGTTTCATATTATATAAAATAGAAACCGCCCAAATTTATATAAAATATTGCGTTATAGGAAATAGAAAAATATAAAGAAGAAAATATAAAATGTAAAATATAAAAGATAAAAAATACAATGTAAAATATAAAAGATAAAAAATAATATATATAATGTATATTATAGTATATTATATAAAATATAAGTCGTGGAAACTTATATAAAATATTCAACTCTGTAAAATATAAAATATAAAATATAAAATATAACATGTTATATAAAATAGAAACCGGCCGAATTTGTCTGAAATACTCAATTATATCAAATATTCGATTCTATAAAATGTCCAATTCTATAAAATATAGAATAAATGATTTAAAATACAAACTGCCCGAATTTATCTAAAATATTTAATTATACGAAATATCCAATTCTATAAAATATCCAATTCTATACAATGTAAAAATATAAAATATAAAATATAAAATATAAAAATAAAATATAAAATATAAAATATAAAATATAAAATATAAAATATAAAATATAAAATATAAAATATAATATAAAATATAAGCTGCCCGAATTTATCTAAAATATATAATTATATAAAATATTAAATTACATAAAATATTCAGTTCTATAAACTATAAACCGCCCGAATTTATCTAAAATATTAAATGATATAAAATATCCAATTCTATAAAATATAAAATATAAAATATAAGCTGCCCGAATTTATCTAAAATACTTAATTCTATTAAAAAAATATAAAATATTCAATTCTATAAAATATGAAATATGAAATATGAAATATGAAATATGAAATATGAAATAGAAATATGAAATATAAAATATGAAATATAAAATATAAAATATAAAATATAAAATATAAAATATAAAATATAAAATACAAACCTCCCGAATTTATCTAAAACATTCAATCCTAAAAACATTAAATCCTATAAAACAATAAATCCTATAAAACATTAAATTCTATAAAATATTCAACATACAATATATCATATAAAATATAAAATACAAAACATTATAGAAATTATTCAATCCTATAAAACATTAAATTCTGTAAAATATTCATTTCTATACGATATGCAACATACAATACACAATATACAATACACAATGTACAATATACAATATACGATATAAAAGACACAATATTCAATATAAAATATAAAATGTAAAATATAAAATATAAAATACAAACCGCCCGAATTGATCTAAAATATTCAATCCTACAAAACATTAAATGTTATAAAATATTCAATTCTGTACCGTATACAACATACAACATAAAATATAAAATACAAAATATAATATATAAAAATGTATATAAACGATTCAATTCTATAAAACATGGAATTCTATAAAATATTCAATTCTATGCCAGATACAACATAAAATATAAAATATACAATATAAAACATAAAATATACAATATAAAATATAAAAATAATATAAAATACAAAATATTATATAGATAAATTCTGTAAGACATTAAATTCTAAAAAATATTCAATTCTATACCGTATACAACATACAACATAAAATATAATATATACAATATACAATTTACAATATACAATATACAATATAAAATATAAAAATAAAATAATATAAAATACAAAATGTTATATGGATAATTGAATTCTGTAAAACATTAAATTCTATAAAATATTCAATTCGATACCATATACAACATACAGCATACAACATACAACATACAATATAAAATATACAATATGCAATATACAATATACAATATACAATACACAATACACAATATACAATATAAAATATAAAAATAAAATAATATAAAAACCAAAACATTATAGGAATTATTCAATCCTATAAAACATTAAATTCTATAAAATATTCAATTCTATACCATATACAACATACAACATAAAATATAAAATATATAATATACAATATTAAATATACAATAGACAATATACAATATAAAATATAAAAATAAAAAAATATAAAATACAAAACATTATATGGATAATTAAATCCTGTAAAACATTAAATTCTATAAAATATTCAATTTTATACCATATACAACATACGACATAAAATAGAAAATATAAAATATGCAATATAAAATATAAAATATACAATATACAATATACAATATAAAATACAAAATATAAAAATAAAAGAATATAAAATACAAAATGTTATATAGATAATTAAATCCTGTAAAACATTAAATTCTATAAAATATTTAATTCTATACCATATACAGCATACAACATAAAATATAAAACGCAAAATATAATATATAAAAATGTGTATAAATTATTCAATTCTATAAAACATTAAATTCTATAAAATATTCAATTCTATGCCGTATACAACATACAACATAAAATATAAAATGTACAATATAAAATATACAATACACAATATAAAATATAAAAATAAAATAATATAAAATACAAAATATTATATAGATAATTAAATTCTGTAAAACATTAAATTCTATATATACAATATACAATATACAATATACAATATACAATATACAATATACAATACACAATGTACAATATACGATATAAAAATAAAAGAATATAAAATACAAAACATTATATGGATAATTAAATCCTGTAAAACATTAAATTCTAAAAAATATTCAATTCTATACCGTATACAACATACAACATAAAATATAATATATACAATATACAATATACAATACACAATATACAATATACAATATAAAAATAAAATAATATAAAATACAAAATATTATATAGATAATTAAATTCTGTAAAACATTAAATTCTATAAAATATTCAATTCTCTACCATATACAACATACAACATAAAATATACAATATACAATATATAATATACAATATACAATACACAATATACAATATACAATATAAAAATAAAATAATATAAAATACAAAATATTATATGGATAATTAAATCCCGTAAAACATTAAATTCTATAAAATATTCAGTTCTCTACCACGTACAATATACAACATAAAATATACAATATACAATATACAACATACAATATAAAATATAAAATACACAATACACAATATATAATATACAATATAAAAATAAAATAATATAAAATACAAAACATTATATGGATAATTAAATCCTGTAAAACATTAAATTCTATAAAATATTCAATTCTATACCATATACAACATACAACATACAACATACAACATAAAATATACAATATACAATATAAAATATACAATATACAATATAAAATATAAAAGTAAAATAATATAAAATACAAAATATTATATGGATAATTAAATCCTGTAAAACATTAAATTCTATAAAATATTAAATTCTATACCATATACAACATACAACATAAAATATAAAATATACAATATACAATATACAATATACAATATACAATATGCAATATAAAAATAAAATAATATAAATTACAAAATATTATATGGATAATTAAATCCTGTAAAACATTAAATTCTATAAAATATTCAGTTCTCTACAACGTACAATATACAACACACAATATACAACACACCATATAAACCACAAAACATATTAAAAATTTACATAAATAATTAAATTCTTTTTTTAAAAAATCCCAATTCTCTCAAATCCCAACCCGGGCCGCTTAAGCCCCGCCCCCCCCCCCCCTTATTCCCCTCCCCCACCCCCCCGCAGGAATTTGTCACCTCCCGGGGCCACTTTGTCACCGCCACCAGGGACAAAGTGGAGCCGTGTCCGGGGACCCCCCCCCGCCCCATAGCGACCCCATAGCGACCCCCCCGCCCCACAGCGGCCCCACTGAGGGGCGAGATAAGGCCCCCCCCACCCCCACCCCGTGTCCCGATATAGAAGCGACAGCGACAGCGCTGTCACCGCTCGCGGGTGTGGGGACATTGGCCAGGGACAGCGACACCCCCCCCCACCCCGGCTCTGCCCCACAGGAGCCCCTAAAAAGGGAATTCGGGTTCCTGCCCCATGGAATTCCTGAAAATGGATCCCCCTGCCCCATAGAATGCCCTAAATAAGGGATCTCCATCCCAGCCCCATAGAATGCCCTAAAAAGGGAATTCGCATTCCTGCCCCATGGAATTCCTTTAAAATGGATCCCCTCTGCCCCATAGGATCCCCTAAAAGGGAATTCGCGTTCCTGCCCCATGGAATTCCCTAAAATGGATCCCCTCTGCCCCATAGAATCCCCTACATACGAACCCTCTGCCCCATAGAATCCCCTAAATAAGGGAATTCACATCCCTGCCCCATAGATTGCTCTAAAAAGGGAATTCAGGCTCCTGCCCCATAGAATTCCTTAAAACGGATCCCCTGCCCCATAGAACCCCCTAAATGGGACCTTCCTGCCCCATAGAATTCCTTAAAATGGATCCTCTACCCCATAGGATCCCCTAAATACGAACCCTCTGCCCCATAGGATCTCCTAAAAGGGAATTCGCATTCCTGCCCCATGGAATTCCTTAAAATGGATCCCCTGCCCCATAGGATCCCCTAAATAAGGGATCTCCATCCCTGCCCCATAGAATGCCCTAAAAAGGGAATTCGCGTTCCTGCCCCATGGAATTTCTTAAAATGGATCCTCTGCCCCATAGAATCCCCTAAATACGAACCCTCTGCCCCATAGGATCTCCTAAAAAGGGAATTCGGGTTCCTGCCCCATGGAATTCCTTAAAATGGATCCTCTGCCCCATAGAATCCCCTAAAATGGAACCCCACTGTCCCTGCCCCATAGAAAACCCCCTGCCCCACAGAATCCCCCCCCCCAAAATGCCACCCCACACCCCCCCCCAGAGGTCCCTCTGCCACCCCCCCCTCCCCCGACCCTACAGAGACCCCATTGGGAGGGGGGAGCGGGGGGAGGGGAAGTGTGGGGCCGCCCCCTCCCCCTCCCCCTCCCGGCCCCTCCCCACCCCCCCCCCCCAGCGCCCCCTATAAAATCTGTGGGGCCGCGGGGCTGCTCCAGGCGCTGCTGTGGGGCACCGAGAGAGGGTGAGGGGTCTCTGTGGGGTGGGTGGGGGATCTATGGGGTCTCTATGGGGTGGGTGGGGGATCTATGGGGTCTCTATGGGGTGGGTGGGGGTCTATGGGGTCTCTGTGGGGTGGGTGGGGGTCTATGGTGTCTCTATGGGGCACATGGGGATCTATGGGGTCTCTATGGGGTGGGTGGGGGTCTCTGTGGGGCACATGGGGGTCTATGGGGCACACGGGGGTCTGTGGGGTGCGTGGGGGTCTCTGTGGGGCACAGGGGGGTCTGTGGGGTGTGTGGGGTCTCTATGGGGTCTCTATGGGGTGCACGGGGATCTGTGGGGCCCACGGAGGTCTATGGGGTGGATGGGGTTCTCTATGGGGTGCGTGGGGGTCTGTGGGGTGGGTGGGGGTCTCTGTGGGGCACAGGGGGGTCTGTGGGGTGCATGAGGGTCTCTATGGGGTGCACGGGGGTCTGTGGGGTGCACAGGGGTCTCTATAGGGTCTCCATGGGGCACACGGGGATCTATGGGGCACAAGAGGGTCTGTGGGGTGCAGGGGGGTCTCTGTGGGGTCTCTATGGGGTGTCTGTGGGGCACAGGACCGGTTATGGGGCACACGTGGGTCTGTAGGGTGCGTGGGGGTCTGTGTGGGGCACGGGGGGGTCTATGGGGTGCACGGGGGTCTGTGGGGTGCACAGGGGTCTATGGGGTGGATGGGGTTCTCTATGGGGCACACGGGGGTCTGTGGGGCACACGGGGGTCTATGGGGTGGATGGGGTTCTCTATGGGGTGCACGGGGGTCTCTATGGGGTCTCTATGGGGCACAGGGCCGGTTATGGGGCACACGGGGGTCTATGGGGTGCGTGGGGGTCTCTGTGGGGTCTCTGTGGGGCACACGGGGGTCTGTGGGGTCTCTATGGGGTCTCTCCGGGGTCTCTATGGGGCACAGGGCCGGTTATGGGGCACACGGGGGGATCTATAGGGTGCATGGGGGTCTCTGTGGGGCACAGGGGGGTCTGTGGGATGTGTGGGTGTCTGTGGGGTCTCTATGGGGTCTCTATGGGGCACACAGGGATCTGTGGGGCACACAGGGATCTATGGGGCACAGGGATCTGTGGGGCACACAGGGATCTATGGGGCACACAGGGATCTGTGGGGCACACAGGGATCTATGGGGCACAGGGATCTGTGGGGCACACAGGGATCTGTGGGGCACACAGGGATCTATGGGGCACACAGGGATCTGTGGGGCACACAGGGATCTATGGGGCACAGGGATCTATGGGGCACACAGGGATCTGTGGGGCACAGGGATCTGTGGGGTACACAGGGATCTATGGGGCACACAGGGATCTGTGGGGCACACAGGGATCTGTGGGGCACAGGGATCTGTGGGGCACACAGGGATCTATGGGGCACAGGGATCTATGGGGCACACAGGGATCTATGGGGCACAGGGATCTATGGGGCACACAGGGATCTATGGGGCACAGGGATCTGTGGGGCACACAGGGATCTATGGGGCACAGGGATCTGTGGGGCACACAGGGATCTGTGGGGCACAGGGATCTATGGGGCACACAGGGATCTATGGGGCACAGGGATCTGTGGGGCACAGGGATCTATGGGGCACACAGGGATCTGTGGGGCACAGGGATCTGTGGGGCACACAGGGATCTGTGGGGCACAGGGATCTGTGGGGCACACAGGGATCTGTGGGGCACAGGGATCTGTGGGGCACACAGATCTATGGGGCACACGGGGATCTGTGGGGCACACAGGGATCTATGGGGCACACAGGGATCTATGGGGCACAGGGATCTATGGGGCACACAGGGATCTGTGGGGCACACAGGGATCTATGGGGCACAGGGATCTATGGGGCACACAGGGATCTATGGGGCACACAGGGATCTATGGGGCACAGGGATCTGTGGGGCACACAGGGATCTGTGGGGCACAGGGATCTATGGGGCACAGGGATCTATGGGGCACACAGGGATCTGTGGGGCACAGGGATCTATGGGGCACACAGGGATCTGTGGGGCACACAGGGATCTATGGGGCACAGGGATCTGTGGGGCACACAGGGATCTATGGGGCACAGGGATCTATGGGGCACAGGGATCTGTGGGGCACACAGGGATCTATGGGGCACAGGGATCTATGGGGCACACAGGGATCTGTGGGGCACACAGGGATCTGTGGGGCACAGGGATCTATGGGGCACAGGGATCTGTGGGGCACACAGGGTTCTATGGGGCACACACGGATCTATGGGGCACACAGGGATCTGTGGGGCACAGGGATCTGTGGGGCACACAGGGATCTATGGGGCACACACGGATCTATGGGGCACAGGGATCTGTGGGGCACACAGGGATCTGTGGGGCACACAGGGATCTGTGGGGCACAGGGATCTGTGGGGCACACAGGGATCTGTGGGGCACACAGGGATCTATGGGGCACACAGGGATCTATGGGGCACACAGATCTATGGGGCACACAGGGATCTATGGGGCACAGGGATCTATGGGGCACACAGGGATCTATGGGGCACACAGGGATCTATGGGGCACAGGGATCTGTGGGGCACAGGGATCTATGGGGCACACAGGGATCTGTGGGGCACAGGGATCGATGGGGCACACAGGGATCTATGGGGCACAGGGATCTATGGGGCACACAGGGATCTATGGGGCACACGGGGATCTGTGGGGCACACAGGGATCTATGGGGCACACAGGGATCTATGGGGCACACAGGGATCTGTGGGGCACAGGGATCTATGGGGCACACAGAGATCTATGGGGCACAGGGATCTATGGGGCACACAGGGATCTATGGGGCACACAGGGATCTATGGGGCACACGGGGATCTGTGGGGCACAGGGATCTATGGGGCACACAGGGATCTGTGGGGCACACAGGGATCTGTGGGGCACAGGGATCTATGGGGCACAGGGATCTATGGGGCACACAGGGATCTATGGGGCACAGGGATCTGTGGGGCACACAGGGATCTATGGGGCACAGGGATCTATGGGGCACACAGGGATCTATGGGGCACAGGGATCTATGGGGCACACAGGGATCTGTGGGGCGCCCCCCTCACCCCCGTGTCCCCTCCCCCCCCAGATCTCCCCATCCCACCCAGCGGAGCCACAGAGTGCAGGTGAGGGGGAGGGGCTGTGGGTGGGGTCTGTCCCCACCCCCCTGGGGTGACACCTGGGGGTCAGGGTGACCATGGGACCCCATGGGTGACCTTGGTGCCCCATTGATGCCATCAATGACCTTGGTGGCCAATCCATGACCTCGGTGCCCCAATTGATGACCTCAGGGCCCCATCCATGACCTTGGTGCCCCATGGGTGACCTCGGTGCCCCATCAATGACCTTGGTTCCCCATCCATGACCTTGGTGGCCAATCCATGACTGTGGTGGACAATCCACCACCTTGGTTCCCCATCCATGACCTCGGTGCCCAATGGGTGACCTCGGTGCCCCATCACTGACCTTGGTGCCCCATCCGTGACCTTGGTTCCCCATGGATGACCTTGGTGCCCCATGGGTGACCTCAGTTCCCCATGGGTGACCTCGGTGTCCCATCCATGACCTTGGTTCCCCATCCATGACCTTGGTTCCCCATCCATGACCTTGGTTCCCATCAATGGCCGGTGTCCCATCAATGTCATCCATGACCTTGGTGGCTCCATGCACGACTGTGGTGACCAACCCATGACCTCGGTGCCCCATCAGTGCCATGGATGACCTTGATGCACCAATTGATGACCTCGGTGCCCATAAATGACCATGGTGCCCCATCAATGACCTTGGTGGCCAATCCATGACCTTGGTTCCTCATCCATGATCTTGGTGCCCCATCAATGTCATGGTTGACCTTGGTTCCCCATCCATGATCTCGGTGCCCCATGGGTGACCTTGGTGTCCCATCACTGACCTCAGTGCCCCATTGATGACCTTGGTTCCCCATCCATGACCTTGGTTCCCATCAATGGCCGGTGTCCCATCAATGTCATCCATGACCTTGGTGGCTCCATGCATGACTCTGGTGGCCAACCCATGACCTCGGTGCCCCATCAGTGCCATGGATGACCTTGATGCCCCAATTGATGACCTTGGTTCCCCATCCATGACCTGAGTGCCCCATGGGTGACCTCAGTGTCCCATGGGTGACCTTGATGCACCAATTGATGACCTCGGTGCCCATAAATGACCATGGTGGCCAATCCATGACCTCAGTGCCCCATCCATGACCTCAGTACCCCATGGGTGACCTTGGTGCCCCATTGGTGACCTCAGTGACCAATCCATGACCTCGGTGCCCTATTGATGACCTTGGTGCCCATAAATGTCCATGGTGGCCAACTCATGACCATGGTGGCCCATTGCTGACCTTGGTTCCCCATCCCTGACCTCGGTGTCCCATCCATGACCTTGGTTCCCCATCCATGACCTTGGTTCCCCATCCCTGACCTCGGTGTCCCATGGTTGACCTCAGTTCCCCATCCCTGACCTCGGTCCCCCAACCATGACCTGAGTGTCCCATCACTGACCTCGGTGTCCCATGGGTGACCTTGGTTCCCCATTGCTGACCTCAGTTCCCCATCCATGACCTTGGTGTCCCATGGGTGACCTTGGTGTCCCATCCATGACCTCGGTGCCCCATCCATGACCTCGGTGTCCCATGGGTGACCTCGGTGTCCCCTCAATGACCTTGGTGCCCCATCAATGACCTCGGTGTCCTATGGATGACCTTGGTTCCCCATTTGTGACCTTGGTACACCATGGATGACCTTGGTGCCCCAATTGATGACCTCAGTGCTCCAGGGATGACCTTGGTGCCCCATCCATGACCTTGGTTCCCCATCCATGACCTGGCTGTCCCATGGGTGACCTTGATGTTCCATCACTGACCTCGGTGCCCCATTTATGACCTTGGTGCCCCATCCATGATCTTGGTGCCCCATCAATGTCATGGTTGACCTTGGTGCCCCATCCATGACCTTGGTTCCCCATCCATGACCTCGGTGTCCCATCACTGATCTCGGTGCCCCATGGGTGACCTCGGTTCCCCATCCATGACCTGGGTGTCCCATGGGTGACCTTGGTGTCCCATCACTGACCTCGGTGCCCCACCCATGACCTTGGTTCCCCATCCATGACCTTGGTGTCCCATCACTGACCTTGGTGCCCCATCCATTACCTCGGTGTCCCATGGGTGATCTCGGTGTCCCATCACTGACCTTGCTTCCCCATCCATGACCTCAGTGCCCCATCCATGACTTTGGTGACTCCATTGATGACCTCAGTTCCCCATCAATGATCTCGGTGCCCCATCAATGCCATGGTTGACCTCGGTGCTCCATCAATGACCTCGGTGCCCCAATTGTGACCTTGGTTCCCCATGGATGACCTTGGTGCCCCATCAATGACCTCGGTGTCCCATGGGTGACCTCGGTGTCCCCTCAATGACCTTGGTGCCCCATCAAGGACCTCGGTGTCCCATTGATGACCTTGGTTCCCCATTGGTGACCTTGGTTCCCCATTGGTGACCTCGGTGCCCCACCACTGACCTTGGTTCCCCATCCATGATCTCGGTGTCCCATGGGTGACCTTGGTGTCCCATCACTGACCTCGGTGCCCCATTGATGACCTTGATGCCCCAATTGATGACCTTGGTTCCCCATCCATGATCTTGGTGCCCCATCAATGCCATGGTTGACCTTGGTCCCCCATCCATGACCTCAGTGCCCCATCACTGACCTTGGTGCCCATAAATGACCATGGTGGCCAACTCATGACCATGGTGGCCCATTGCTGACCTTGGTTCCCCATCCATGACCTCGGTCTCCCATCCATGACCTGGGTGTCCCATGGGTGACCTTGGTGTCCCATCACTGACCTCGGTGTCCCATCCATGACCTCGGTGCCCCATCCATGACCTGAGTATCCCATGGGTGACCTCAGTGACCAATCCATGACCTTGGTTCCCCATTGCTGACCTTTTTCCCCCATCCATGACCTCGGTGTCCCATCAATGTCATGGTTGACCTTGGTGTCCCATTCATGACCTTGGTTCCCCATCCATGACCTCGGTGTCCCATCACTGATCTCGGTGCCCCCTGGTGGACCTTGGTCCCCCATCCATGACCTGGGTGTCCCATGGGTGACCTTGGTGTCCCATCACTGACCTCGGTGCCCCATCCCTGACCTTGTCCCCCATCCATGACCTGAGTGTCCCATGGGTGACCTCTGTCCCCCATGGGTGACCACCCTGCAGCCATGGCGGACGCGGTGCTGGCGGCGCTGGGCGCGGCCGCCCCCTTCCTGCGGCCGGGCGAGCGCGAGCGCCTGGCGGCCACCACGAGACCTTTCGACCCCCGGGCCGAGTGCTTCGTGCCCCACCCCGGCCACGAGTTCGTCAAGGGACGCGTGCTGGACAGACAGGGGGACAGCGTCACCGTGGAGACCGAGCTGGGAGAGGTGACATCTGGGGGGTCATGGGGACTTTGGGGTCACAGGGGACATTGGGTGAGACGTCACCGTGGAGACCCACCTGGGACAGGTGACACCAGGGGGGTCATGGGGACTTTGGGTGGGACGTCACCATGGAGATCCACCTGGGAGAGGTGACATCTGGGGGGGGGTCACAGGAGGGTCACTGGGGACGTTGGGTGGGACGTCACTATGGAGACCCACCTGGGAGAGGTGACATCTGGGGTGGTCACAGGGGGGTCACTGGGGACGTTGGGTGGGACGTCACCATGGAGACCCACCTGGGACAGGTGACATTGGGGAGGTCATGGGGACTTTGGGGCCATTGGGAGGTCAAGAGGACATCAGGTGGGACATCACCATGGAGACCCACCTGGGGCAGGTGACACCAGGTGGGTCATGGGGACTTTGGGGTCACAGGGGATGTTGGGTGGGACGTCACCATGGAGACCCACCTGGTAGAGGTGACATCTGGGGGGGTCACAGGGGTCACAGGGGACGTTGGGTGGGACGTCACTATGGAGACCCACCTGGGGTAGGTGACACTGGGGGGGTCATGGGGACCTGGGGGTCACAGGGGATGTTGGGTGGGACGTCACCATGGAGACCCACCTGGGACAGGTGACACCAGGGGGGTCATGGGGACCTCGGGGTCACTGGGGACATTGGGTGGGACGTCACCATGGAGACCCACCTGGGACGGTGACACCGGGGGGGTCATGGGGACTTTGGGGTCGCAAGGGATGTTGGGTGGGACGTCACCATGGAGACCCACCTGGGAGAGGTGACACCGGGGGGGTCATGGGGTTCACAGGGGATGTTGGGTGGGACGTCACCATGGAGATCGAGGTGGGAGAGGTGACACCAGGGGATCATGGAGGGATCACTGGGGACGTTGGGTGGGACGTCACCATGGAGACCCAGCTGGGAGAGGTGACATTGGGGGGGTCATAGGGACTTTGGGGCCATTGGGAGGTCATTAGGGACATCGGGTGGGACGTCACCATGGAGACCCACCTGGGACAGGTGACACCAGGGGGGTCATGGGGACCTGGGGGTCACAGGGGATGTTGGGTGGGATGTCACCATGGAGACCCACCTGGGACAGGTGACATCTGGGGGGTCATGGGGACCTTGGGGTCACAGGGGACATTGGGTGGGACGTCACCATGGAGATCGAGGTGGGAGAGGTGACACCAGGGGATCATGGAGGGATCACTGGGGACGATGGGTGGGACATCACCATGGAGACCCACCTGGGGCAGGTGACACCAGGGGGGTCATGGGGACTTTGGGGTCATGGGGAGGTCACAGGGACATCAGGTGGGACGTCACCATAGAGACCCACCTGGGGCAGGTGACATCAGGTGGGTCATGGGGACTTTGGGGTCACAGGGGACGTTGGGTGGGACATCACCATGGAGACCCACCTGGGAGAGGTGACATCTGGGGAGGTCACAGGAGGGTCACTGGGGACATTGGGTGGGACGTCACCATGGAGACCCACCTGGGACAGGTGACACCAGGGGGGTCATGGGGACATGGGGGTCACAGGGGACATTGGGTGGGACGTCACCATGGAGACCCACCTGGGACAGGTGACACCAGGGGGGTCATGGGGACATGGGGGTCACAGGGGACATTGGGTGGGATGTCACCATGGAGATCCACCTGGGACAGGTGACACTGGGGGGGTCATGGGGACTTTGGGGCCATTGGGAGGTCAAGAGGACATCAGGTGAGACATCACCATGGAGACCCACCTGGGACAGGTGACATTGGGGGGGTCATGGGGACCTTGGGGTCACAGGGGATGTTGGGTGGGACGTCACCATGGAGACCCACCTGGGAGAGGTGACACCAGGGGGGTCATGGGGATGTGGGGGTCACAGGAGACGTTGGGTGGGACGTCATCATGGAGACCCACCTGGGAGAGGTGACATCTGGGGGGATCACAGGAGGGTCACTGGGGACGTTGGGTGGGACATCACCATGGAGACCCACCTGGGACAGGTGACACTGGGGGGGTCATGGGGACCTTGGGGTCATAGGGAGGTCAAGAGGACATCAGGTGGGACATCACCGTGGAGACCGAGCTGGGAGAGGTGACACCAGGGGCGGTCACAGGGGGGTCATGGGGACATTGGGTGGGATGTCACCATGGAGACCCACCTGGGACAGGTGACATTGGGGAGGTCACAGGAGGGTCACTGGGGACGTTGGGTGGGACGTCACTCTGGAGACCCACCTGGAACAGGTGACACCAAAGGTGGTCACGGGGACCTCAGGGTCAAGGGGACCTTGGGGTCATGAGGAGGTCACAGGGGACATCAGGTGGGACATCACCATGGAGACCCACCTGCGACAGGTGACACCAAGGGTGGTCACACTGACCTGGTGGTGGCCACATGCGGAGAGGTCACCACGGAGAGGTGACCTCCCCCTGGGTGACCCCTGGGTGACCCCAGCAGACGGTGACGGTGAAGGAGGGGGACGTCCACCAGCAGAACCCCCCCAAGTTCGACAAGATCGAGGACATGGCCATGCTGACCTTCCTCCACGAGCCCGCCGTGCTCTTCAACCTCAAGGAGCGCTACGCCGCCTGGATGATCTACGTGAGACACCAAAAATGGGGGCGGGGCTTCAAAAAATGGGGGCGGGACCTCAAAAAATGAGGTGGAACCTCAAAAATTGGGGGTGGGACTTCATAAAATGGAGGTGGGACCTCAAAAATTGGGGTGGGAACCCAAAAAAACGTGGTGGAACCTCAAAAAATGGTGGTGGGACCTCAAAAATCGTGTCAGGAACCCCAAAAAATGGGGATGGGACCTCGAAAAATGGAGGTGGGACCTCAAAAAATGGTGTGGAACCTCAAAAATTGGGGGTGGGACCTCAAAAAATGGTGGTGGGACCTCAAAAATTGGAGCAGGAACCCAAAAAAAATGTGTAGGACCATGAAATTTGGGGGTGGGGCCTCCAAAAATGGGGGTGGAGCTTCCAAAAAATGGGTCGGGACCCCAAAAAATGGTGGTGGGACCTCAAAAAATGGTGGTGGGACCTCAAAAAATGGTGGTGGGACTTCATAAAATGGTGGTGGGACCTCAAAAAATGGGGCAGGAACCCAAAAAAATGTGTGGGACCATGAAATTCGGGGGTGGGGCCTTCAAAAAATGGGGGTGGAGCTTCCAAAAAATGGGGCGGGACCCCAAAAAATGGGGTGGAACCTCAAAATGGGGGTGGGACTTCATGAAATGGAGGTGGGACCTCAAAAAATTGGGTCAGAAACCCAAAAAAATGGGGGTGGGACCTCAAGAAATGGAGATGGGATCTCAAAAATTGGGGCAGAAACCGAAAAAAACGTGTAGGACCATGAAATTTGGGGGTGGGCCGTCAAAAAATGGGGGTGGAGCTTCCAAAATTGGGGCAGGAACCCAAAAAAACGTGTGGGACCATTAAATTTGGGGGTGGGCCATCAAAAAAAGGGGGTGGAGCTTCCAAAAAATGGGGCGGGACCCCAAAAAATGTGGTGGAACCTCAAAAAATGGTGGTGGGACCTCAAAAATTGGGGCAGGAACCCAAAAATGGGGATGGGACCTCGAAAAATGGAGGTGGGATCTCAAAAATTGGGGTAGAAACCCAAAAAAACGTGTGGGACCATGAAATTTGGGGGTGGGGCCCCAAAAAATGGGGGTGGAGCTTCCAAAAAATGGGGCGGGACCCCAAAAAAATGAGGTGGAACCTCAAAAAATGGTGGTGGGACCTCAAAAATTGTGTCAGGAACCCAAAAATGGGGATGGGACCTCGAGAAATGGAGGTGGGATCTCAAAAATTGGGTCAGGAACCCAAAAAAACGTGTGGGACCATGAAATTTGGGGGTGGGAACCCAAAAAATGAGGTGGAACCTCAAAAAATGCGGGTGGGACCTCCAAAAATGGGGGTGGGGCCTCAAAAAATGGAGGTGGGACCTCAAAAATTGTTTCAGGAACCCAAAAAAAATGGGGGTGGGACCTCAAAAATTGGGGCAGGAACCCAAAAAAACGTGTGGGACCATGAAATTTGGGGGTGGGCCCTCCAAAAACGGGGGTGGAGCTTCCAAAAAATGGGGCGGGACCCCAAAAAATGGTGGTGGGACCTCAAAAATTGGGGGTGGGACCTCATAAAATGGAGGTGGGACCTCAAGAAATGGGTCAGGAACCCAAAAAAATGTGTGGGACCATGAAATTTGGGAGTGGGACCTCCAAAAACGGGGGTGGAGCTTCCAAAAAATGGGGCGGGACCCCAAAAAATGTGGTGGAACCTCAAAAAATGGTGGTGGGACCTCAAAAATTGGGGCAGGAACCCAAAAAAACGTGTAGGACCATGAAATTTAGGGGTGGGGCTTCAAAGAATGGGGGTGGAGCTTCCAAAAATTGGGGCAGGAACCCAAAAATGCGGATGGGACCTCGAAAAATGGAGGTGGGACCTCAAAAATTGTGTCAGGAACCCAAAAAATGGGGGTGGAACCTCAAAAAATGGAGGTGGGACCTCAAAAAATGGGTCAGGAACCCAAAAAAAAAGTGTAGGACCATGAAATTTGGGGGTGGGGCCTCAAAGAATGGAGGTGGAGCTTCCAAAAAATGGAGGTGGGACCTCAAAAATCGTGTCAGGAACCCAAAAAAATGGGGGTGGGACCTCAAAAAATGGGGGTGGAGCTTCCAAAAAATGGGGGTGGGACCTCAAAAATTGGGGCAGGAACCCAAAAATGGGGGTGGGAACCCAAAAAATGAGGTGGAACCTCAAAATATGGTGGTGGGACCTCAAAAATTGTGTCAGGAACCCAAAAATGGGGATGGGACCTCGAGAAATGGAGGTGGGATCTCAAAAATTGTGTCAGGAACCCAAAAAAACGTGTGGGACCATGAAATTTGGGGGTGGGAACCCAAAAAATGAGGTGGAACCTCAAAAAATGGGGGTGGGACCTCCAAAAATGGGGGTGGGGCCTCAAAAAATGGAGGTGGGACCTCAAAAATTGTGTCAGGAACCCAAAAAAACGTGTGGGATCATGAAAATCGGGGGTGGGGCCTCAAAAAACGAGGGTGGAGCTTCCAAAAAATGGAGGTGGGACCTCAAAAATTGTGTCAGGAACCCAAAAAAATGGGGGTGGGACCTCAAAAATCGGGGCAGGAACCCAAAAATGGGGATGGAACCTCAAAATATGGTGGTGGGACCTCAAAAATTGGGTCAGGAACCCAAAAAAACGTGTGGGACCATGAAATTTGGGGGTGGGACCTCCAAAAATGGGGGTGGAGCTTCCAAAAAATGGGGCGGGACCCCAAAAAATGTGGTGGAACCTCAAAAAATGGTGGTGGGACCTCAAAAAATGAGGTGGAACCTCAAAAAATGGAGGTGGGACCTCAAAAAATGGAGGTGGGACCTCAAAAAATGGAGGTGGGACCTCAAAAAATGGGGCAGAAACCCAAAAAAATGGGGGCGGGACCATGAAAATCGGGGGTGGGACCTCCAAAAATGGGGGTGGGACCTCAAAAAATGGAGGTGGGATCTCAAAAATTGGGTCAGGAACCCAAAAAATGAGGTGGAACCTCAAAAATTGGTGGTGGGACTTCATAAAATGGTGGTGGGACCTCAAAAAATGGGGCAGAAACCCAAAAAAACCGTGTGGGACCATAAAATTTGGGGGTGGGCCATCAAAAAATGGGGGTGGAGCTTCCAAAAAATGGGGCGGGACCCCAAAAAATGGTGGTGGGACCTCAAAAATTGGGGGTGGGACTTCATAAAATGGAGGTGGGACCTCAAAAAATAGGGCAGGAACCCAAAAAAATGGGGATGGGACCCCAAATTTACCCCTCAGACCCCAAATTTGTCCTCCCCAGACCCCAAATTTGTCGTTCCCAGACCCCAAATTTGCCCCCCCCAGACCCCAAATTTGTCCTCCCCAGGTCCCAAATCTCTCCCCCAGACCCCAAATTCATCCCCCAGACCCCAAATTTGTCCTCCCCAGACCCCAAATTTGTCCCCCCAAACCCCAAATTTGCCCCCCCCAGACCCCAAATTTGTCCTCCCCAGACCCCAAATTTGCTCCCCCAGACCCCAAATTTGCTCCCCAGACCCCAAATTTGTCCTCCCCCGACCCCAAATTTGCCCCCCAGACCCCAAATTTGCCCCCCCAGACCCCAAATTTGCTCCCCCAGACCCCAAATTTGCCCCCCAGGTCCCAAATTTGCCCCCCCAGACCCCAAATTTGCTCCCCAGACCCCAAATTTGTCCTCCCCAGACCCCAAATTTGCCCCCCCAGACCCCAAATTTGTCCCCCCCAGACCCCAAATTTGCCCTCCCCAGACCCCAAATTTGTCCTCTCTGCCCCCCCAGACCTACTCGGGGCTCTTCTGCGTCACCGTCAACCCCTACAAGTGGCTGCCGGTCTACGACCCCCAGGTGGTGGCCGCCTACCGGGGCAAGAAGCGCAACGAGGTCCCGCCCCACATCTTCTCCATCTCCGACAACGCCTACCAGTACATGCTGACAGGTGGGGCAGCCCCGGAACGGCTCACCTGGCGAGGGCGGGGAGCCCCGAAAGTTTCCTTCACCTGGTGGAGAACCCCAAAATCTTCCTCAGCTTTGGTGGAGAACCCCAAAATTTCCATCACTTTTGGTGGAGAACCTCAAAAGTTTCATCACCTTTGGTGGGGAAGCCCAGAATTTCCATCACTTTTGGTGGAGAACCTCAAAAATTTCCATCATCTGGTGGAGAACCTCAAAAATTTCCATCATCTGGTGGAGAACATCAAAATTTCCATCACCTTTGGTGGGGAACCTCAAAAATTTCCATCGCCTTGGGTGGAGAAGCCCAAAATTTCCTTCACTTTTGGTGGGGGACCCTGAAATTTCCTTCATCTTTGGTGGGGAACCTCAAAAGTTTCCTTCACCTGGTGGGGAACCCCAAAATCTTCCTCACCTTTGGTGGACAACCCCAAAATTTCCATCACCTTTGGTGGAGAACCCCAAAATTTCCATCGCCTTGGGTGGAGAAGCTCAAAAGTTTCCTTCACCTTGTGGGGAACCCCAAAATTTCCTTCACTTTTGGTGGGGAAGCCTAAAATTTCCTTCACCTGAGGAGGTGGAGAACCCCAACATTTCCATCACCTTTGTCTCACCTGGGAAGGTGGAGAACCTCAAAATCTCCTCACCTGGAGGATGGAGAACCTCAAAAATTTCCTTCACCTTGTGGGGAACCCCAAAATCTTCCTCACCTTTGGTGGGGAACCCCAAAATTTCACTCACCTGGGAGGTGGAGAACCCCAAAATTTCCATCGCCTTGGGTGGAGAACCTCAAAAATTTCCATCACCTGGTGGGAAATCCCAAAATCTTCCTCACCTTTGGTGGGGAACCCCAAAATCTCCCTCACCTTGGGTGGGGAACTCCAAAATTTCCTTCACCTTTGCTGGGGAACCTCAAAATTTCCATCATCTGGAGGGTGGAGAACCCCAAAAGTTTCCTTTACCTGGTGGGGAACCCCAAAATCTCCTTCACCTGGGAGGGTGGAGAACCCCAAAATTTCCATCACCTTTGGTGGGGAACCCCAAAATCTCCCTCACCTTGGGTGGGGAACTCCAAAATTTCCTTCACCTTTGGTGGGGAACCTCAAAATTTCCATCACCTTTGGTGGAGAACCTCAAAAATTTCCATCATCTGGTGGAGAACCTCAAAATTTCCATCATCTGGTGGGGAACCTCAAAATTTCTATCGCCATGGGTGGAGAACCTCAAAAATTTCCATCACCTGGTGGGGAACCTCAAAATCTCCATCACCTGGTGGAGAACCTCAAAATTTCCATCATCTGGTGGGGAATCCCAAAATCTTCCTCACTTTGGGTGGAGAACCCCAAAAATTTCCTTCACCTTGTGGGGAACCCCAAAATCTTCCTCACCTTGGGTGGGGAACCCCAAAATTTCCTCACCTGTCTCACCTGGGAAGGTGGAGAACCTCAAAATCTCCTTCACCTTGTGGGGAACCCCAAAATCTTCCTCACCTTGGGTGGGGAACCTCAAAACTTCCATCACCTTTGGTGGAGAACTTCAAAAATTTCCTTCACCTTTGGTGGGGAACCTCAAAATTTCCATCATCTGGAGGGTGGAGAACCCCAAAAGTTTCGTTTACCTGGTGGGGAACCCCAAAATCTTCCTCACCTTGGGTGGAGAACCTCAAACATTTCCTTCACCTTTGGTGGGGAACCCCAAAATTTCCATCACCTTTTGTGGTTAAGCCCAAAATCGTCTTCACCTGGGAGGTGGAGAATCCCAAAATTTCCATCACCTTGGGTGGAGAAGCTCAAAAGTTTCCTTCACCTTGTGGGGAACCCCAAATCTTCCTCACCTGTCTCACCTGGAGGGTGGAGAACCCCAAAATCTCCATCACCTTTGGTGGAGAACCTCAAAATTTCCTCACCTGGAGGGTGGAGAATCCCAAAATTTCCTTCACCTTTGGTGGAGAACTTCAAAAATTTCCTTCACCTGGTGGGGAAGCCCAAAATCTTCCTCACCTTGGGTGGAGAACCCCTAAACTTCCATCATCTGAAGATTGGAGAACCCCAACATTGCCTTCACCTTTGGTGGGGAACCCCAAAATTTCCTTCACTTTTGGTGGGGAAGCCTAAAATTTCCTTCACCTGAGGAGGTGGAGAACCCCAAAATTTCCATCACCTTTGTCTCACCTGGGAAGGTGGAGAACCTCAATATCTTCTCACCTGGAGGGTGGAGAACCTCAAAAATTTCCTTCACCTGGTGGAGAACCCCAAAATTTTCATCATCTGGAGGGTGGAGAACCTCAAAAATTTCCTTCACCTGGTGGGGAACCCCAAAATCTTCCTCACCTTTGGTGGGGAACCCCAAAATTTCCTCACCTGGAGGGCGGAGAACCCCAAAATTTCCATCGCCTTGGGTGGAGAACCTTGAAAGTTTCCTTCACTTTGTGGGGAACCCCAAAATCTTCCTCACCTTGGGTGGGGAACCCCAAAATTTCCATCACCTTTGGTGGAGAACCTCAAAATTTCCATCACCTTGGGTGGGGAACCCCAAAATCTTCCTCACCTTTGGTGGGGAACCTCAAAAGTTTCCTTCACCTTTGGTGGGGAACCCCAAAATCTCCCTCACCTTGGGTGGAGAACCTCAAAACTTCCATCATCTGGAGGGTGGAGAACCCCAAAAGTTTCCTTCACCTGGTGGGGAAGCCCAAAATCTTCCTCACCTTTGGTGAAGAACCCCAAAATCTTCCTCACCTGTCTCACCTGGGAAGGTGGAGAACCTCAAAATCTCCTCACCTGGAGGGTGGAGAACCCCAAAATCTCCATCACCTTTGGTGGAGAACCTCAAAATTTCCACCAGGTGGGAGAGTGGAGAACCTCAAAATTTCCTCACCTGGAGGGTGGAGACCTCCAAAATCTTCACCTGGGAGGGTGGAGAACCCCAAAATCTCCCTCACCTTTGATGAAGAACCCCAAAATCTTCCTCACCTGTCTCACCTGGGAAGGTGGAGAACCTCAAAATCTCTTTGCCTGGAGGGTGGAGAACCCCAAAATTTCCTTCACATTTGGTGGAGAACTTAAAAAATTTCCTTCACTTGGTGAGGAAACCCAAAATCTCCATCACCTTTGGTGGAAAACCCCAAAATTTCCTCACCTGTCTCACCTGGGAGGGTGGAGAACCCCAAAATTTCCTTCACCTTTGGTGGAGAACCCCAAAATTTCCTTCACCTTTGGTGCGGAACCCCAAAATTTCCATCATCTTGGGTGGAGAACCTCAAAATCTCCATCACCTGGTGGGGAAGCCCAAAATCTTCCTCACCTTGGGTGGAGAACCTCAAAATTTTCCTTCACCTTTTGGGGAACACCAAAATCTTCCTCACCTTTGGTGGAGAACCTCAAAATTTCCATCATCTTTGGTGGAGAACCTCAAAATTTCCATCATCTTTGGTGGAGAACCTCAAAATCTCCATCACCTTTGGTGGAGAACCTCAAAATTTCCATCATCTTTGGTGGAGAACCTCAAAAGTTTCCTTCACCTTTGGTGGGGAACCCCAAAATTTCCTTCACTTTTGGTGGAGAACCCCAAAATTTCCATTGCCTTGGTTGGAGAACCTCAAAAGTTTCCTTCACCTTTGGTGGAGAACCCCAAAATTTCCTCACCTGTCTCACCTGGGAGGGTGGAGAACCCCAAAATCTCTTTGCCTGGAGAGTGGGGAACCCCAAAATTTCCTTCACCTTTGGTGAAGAACCTCAAAATTTCCTCACCTGTCTCACCTGGGAGGGTGGAGAACCCCAAAATCTCCATCACCTTTGGTGGAGAACCTCAAAATTTCCTCACCTGGAGGGTGGAGACCTCCAAAATCTTCACCTGGGAGGGTGGAGAACCCCAATATCTCCCTCACCTTTGATGAAGAACCCCAAATCTCTCTCACCTGGGAGGGCGGAGCCCCCAAGCCCCACCCCCCCCATCACCCCCACCTCACCTGGTGGCACCTGAAGCCCCCCAAGCCCCCCCTGACCCCTCTGTTCCCCCCGCAGACCGCGAGAACCAATCCATCCTCATCACGTGAGTCCCTGACCCCGCCCCCTCGGCGCGAGCCCCGCCCACAACTGACCCCTGAGTGACCCCCCCCACGTGGCCCCGCCCCCTTTTCCCCAGCGGCGAATCAGGGGCCGGGAAAACGGTGAACACCAAGCGCGTCATCCAATACTTCGCCAGCATCGCCGCCATCGGCGACCGCAAGAAGGAGGCGGCCAATAGCAGCAAGGTAGGTGGGCGGGGTTCTGGGTAGGTGGGTGGGGCTTCCCGGAGGCTCCGCCCACCCGCACCTGGTGGTGTCACACCTGTCCCACCCCACCCCACCCCACGCCAGGGCACCCTGGAGGATCAGATCATCCAGGCCAACCCGGCGCTGGAGGCCTTCGGCAACGCCAAGACCGTGCGCAACGACAACTCCTCGCGATTCGTGAGTGGGCTGGATCTGTGGGGCAGAGGATCTATGGGGCAGGATCTATGGGGCAGGGTCTCTGTAGGGCTCTATGGGGCAGGGTCTGTGGGGCAGGGTCTCTATGGGGCAGGGTTTCTATGGGGCAGGGTCTGTGGGGCAGGGTCTCTATGGGGCAGGATCTATGAGGCAGGATCGATGGGGCAGGGTCTCTGTAGGGCTCATGGGGCAGGGGCTCTATGGGGCAGAGGATCTATGGGGCAGGGTCTTTGGGGCAGGGTCTCTATGGGGCAGGGTCTCTGTAGAGCTCTATGGGGCAGGATCGATGGGGCAGAGTCTATGGGGCAGGGTCTCTATAGGGCAGAATCTATGGGGCAGGGTTTATGGGGCAGGGTCTCTGTGGATCTCTATGGGGCAGGTTCTCTGTGGGGCAGAGTCTATAGGGCAGGATCTATGGGGCGGGGTCTCTGTAGGGCTCTATGGGGCAGGGTCTATGGGGCAGGGTCTATGGGGCAGGATCTATGGGGCAGGGTCTATAGGGCAGGGTCCATGGAGCAGGTTCTCTGTGGATCTCTATGGGGCAGGGTCTATGGGGCAGGGTCTATGGGGCAGAATCTATGGGGCAGGGTCTATGGGACAGGGTCTCTGTGGATCTCTATGGGGCAGGGTCTCTGTGGGGCAGAGTCTATGGGGCAGGATCTATGGGGCAGTCTTTGTAGGTCTCTATGGGGCAGGATCTATGGGGCAGGGTCTCTATGGGGCAGGATCTATAGGGCAGAATCTATGGGGCAGGGTCTATGGGACAGGGTCTCTGTAGGTCTCTATGGGGCAGGATCTATGGGGCAGAATCTATGGGGCAAGGTCTCTATGGGGCAGGATCTATGGGGCAGAGGATCTATGGGGCAGGATCTCTATGGGGCAGAGGATCTATGGGGCAGGGTCTCTATGGGGCAGGGCCTATGGGGCAGGCTCTCTATGGGGCAGGGTCTCTATGAGGCAGGGTCTATGGGGCAGGATCTATGGGGCAGGATCTATGGGGCAGGGCCTATGGGGCAGGGCCTATGGGGCAGGGCCTATGGGGCAGAGGATCTATGGGGCAGGATCTATGGGGCAGGGTCTCTATGGGGCCCTATGGGGTAGGGTCTATAGGGCTGGATCTATGGGGCAAAGTCTCTGTAGGTCTCTATGGGGCAGAGGATCTATGGGGCAGCGTCTCTGCGGGGCAGGGTCTCTGTGGGGCAGGGCCTATGGGGCAGGGGCTCTATGGGGCAGAGGATCTGTGGGGCAGGATCTCTATGGGGCAGGATCTATGGGGCAGGCTCTCTATGGGGCAGGGTCTCTGTGGGGCTCTATGGGGCAGGCTCTCTATGGTGCAGGATCTATGGGGCAGGATCTATGGGGCAGGGTCTCTATGGGGCAGGGTCCATGGGGCAGGGTCTCTGTAGATCTCTATGGGGCAGGCTCTCTATGGGGCAGGATCTCTGGGGCACAGGATCTCTGGGGCAGGATCTATGGGGCAGGGTCTCTATGGGGCAGGATCTATAGGGCACAGGATCTATGGGGCAGGCTCTCTATGGGGCAGGGTCCCTATGGGGCAGGGTCTCTATGGGGCAGGGTCTCTATGGGGCAGGGTCTCTGTGGGGCACAGGATCTATGGGGCAGGCTCTCTATGGGGCAGGCCCCACACTCATCCCCATTGCCCTCCAGGGGAAATTCATCCGCATTCACTTCGGGGCCACCGGGAAGTTGGCGTCGGCCGACATCGAGACCTGTGAGTGACCACCCTGGCTGGTGGCTCCGTCAGGTGTCCATCTGTCCACCCATCTCCTGATCCTTCTGTGTCCATCTGTCCGTCCGTCCATCTCCTCATCCCTCCACATGTCCATGTGTCCATCACTGGTTGGTGGATCCATCAGGTGTCCATCTGTCCGTCCACCCATCTCCTGATCCCTCTGCATGTCCATGTGTCCATCCCTGGTTGGTGGATCCATGAGTTGTCCATCTGTCTATCCATCCCTCCCACCCTCCATATGTCCATCTGTCCATCCCTGGTTGATGAATCCATGAGGTGTCCACCTGTCCATCCATCTCCTCATCCCTCCACGTGTCCATCTGTCCATCCCTGGTTGGTGGATCCATGAGTTGTCCATCTGTCCATCCATCTCCTCATCCCTCCATGTGTCCATCTGTCCATCCCTGGTGGGTGGATCCATCAGGTGTCCACCTGTCCATCCATCTCCTGATCCCTCTGTGTCCATCTGTCCATCCCTGGTTGGTGGATCCATCAGGTGTCCATCTGTCCACCCATCTCCTCATCCCTCCACATGTCCATCTGTCCATCCGTGGTTGACTGATCCATGAGGTGTCCATCTGTCCACCCATCTCCTCATCCCTCCACATGTCCATCTGTCCATCCCTGGTTGATGGATCCATGAGTTGTCCATCTGTCCACCCATCTCCTCATCCCTCTGTGTCCATCTGTCCATCCCTGGTTGGTGGATCCATGAGTTGTCCATCTGTCCACCCATCTCCTCATCCCTCTACATGTCCATGTGTCCATCACTGGTTGGTGGATCCATGAGTTGTCCATCTGTCCATCCATCTCCTCATCCTTCTGTGTCCATCTGTCCATCCGTGGTTGGTGGATCCATGAGGTGACCATCTGTCTTTCCGTCCATCTCCTCATCCCTCCACATGTCCATCTATCCATCCCTGGTTGGTGGATCCATGAGTTGTCCATCTGTCCACCCATCTCCTCATCCCTCTGTGTCCATCTGTCCATCCCTGGTTGGTGGATCCATGAGTTGTCCATCTGTCCACCCATCTCCTCATCCCTCCACGTGTCCATCTGTCCATCCTTGGTCAATTGATCCATGAGTTGTCCATCCCTCCATCCATCTCCTCACCCCACCATTCCCATCTCCTCGTCCCACCATCTCCATCTTCTCATCCATCCATCCATCCATCCATGGACTTGTCCATCCCTCCATCCCTCCATCCCTCTCCATGGTTGATGGATCCATGAAGTCTCCTGTCCTGTTGTCCATCCCTCCATCTCATCCCACCATCTCCATCTCCTCATCCATCCATCCATCCATCCATCCATCCATTGCTCTCCATGGTTGATGGATCCACGAGCTGGTGTCCCATCCTGTTGTCCATCCCACCATCTCCATCTCCTAATCCATCCATCCATCCATCCATCCATCCATCCATCGCTCTCCATGGTTGATGGATCCATGAAGTCTCCTGTCCTGTTGTCCATCCCTCCATCTCATCCCACCATCTCCATCTCCACCTCTCCCCTCACCCCACCTTCTCCCCCTCCGCCCTCCCAGACCTCCTGGAGAAGTCCCGCGTCATCTTCCAGCTGAAGGCCGAGCGGAACTACCACATCTTCTACCAGATCCTCTCCAACAAGAAGCCGGAGCTTCTGGGTGAGCTGGGCCACCACCGTGACCTGGGGACTTCTCCTTCTCACCTCCCCCCGAAATCTGGGGTGGTTTGGGGAACGCTCAGTGGTGTCTCCATCCTGCACCAGAGATGCTGCTGGTCACCTCCAACCCCTACGACTACGGGTACGTGTCCCAAGGAGAGGTGACCGTGGCCTCCATCGATGACGCCGAGGAGCTGCTGGCCACCGACGTGAGCGGGGAGGGGTGGGCCTGGGGAGGGATGGATGGAGAGATGGACGGACGAGTCCAGGGATGGATGGAGAGATGGATGGACGAGTTGATGGAGGGATGGATGGATGGGATGGATGGACCAGTCCATGGTTGGATGGAGGAAGTTCTGAAATGGATGGATGGATGAGTCCATGGATGGACGGATGGATGGATGAATGGATGGATGGTTGGACAAGTCCATGGATGGAGGGATGGATGGACAGATGGACCCCTCAATGGTTGGATGGATGAAGTTCTGAAATGGATGGATGGATGAGTCCATGGATGGATAAGTCCTCAGAAGGATGGATGGATGGATGGATGGATGGATGGATGGATGGATGGAGAAGTCCATGAATGGATGGATGGATGGATGGATGGATGGATGGAGGAATGGATAGAGGAATGGATGGAGGGATGGATGGACCACTCCATGGTTGGATGGATGAAGTTCTGAAATGGACGGATGGATGAGTCCATGGATGGATAAGTCCTCAGAAGGATGGATGGATGGATGGATGGTTGGACAAGTCCATGGATGGATGGATGGATGATGAATGGATGGATGGAGAGATGGGTGGATGACTCTATGGATGGATAAGTCCTCAGATGGATGGATGGATGGATGGATGGAGGAATGGATGGAGGGATGGATGGAGGGATGGATGGACCACTCCATGGTTGGATGGATGAAGTTCTGAAATGGATGGATGGATGAGTCCGTGGATGGATAAGTCCTCAGAAGGATGGAGGGATGGATCCAGGGATGGATGGATGGATCACTCCATGGTTGGATGGAGGAAGTTCTGAAATGGATGGATGGATGAGTCCATGGATGGATAAGTCCTCAGAAGGATGGATGGATGGATGGATGGAGAAGTCCATGAATGGATGGATGGATGGATGGATGGATGATGAATGGATGGATGGATGGAGATATGGGTGGATGACTCTATGGATGGATAAGTCCTCGGATGGATGAATGGATGGAGGAATGGATGGAGGAATGGATGGAGGGATGGATGGACCACTCCATGGTTGGATGGATGAAGTTCTGAAATGGACGGATGGATGAGTCCATGGATGGATAAGTCCTCAGAAGGATGGAGGGATGGATCCAGGGATGGATGGATGGACCACTCCATGGTTGGATGGATGAAGTTCTGAAATGGATGGATGGGTGGATGGATGGATGGATGGACCAGTCCATGGTTGGATGGAGGAAGTTCTGAAATGGATGGATGGATGGATGGACAAGTTCATGGATTGATGGAAGAAGTTCTGCAATGGATGGATGAATGGGTGAGTCCATGGATGGATGGATGGATGGATCCAGAACAAGAGTCCTGAGCTGGATGAACGAACCCATGGATGAACGAACGAGTCCATGGACAAGCCCTTCAAATGGAGAAACCCATGGCTGGATGTGTCCCCATTGGCCAGCTGGGCCAACCAGTGGGAAGGACAGTGGGAGGTACCCTCAGGTGGTGACCATCCCAGACGGTGACCATCCCAGCTGGTGACCATCACAAGTGGTGGCCATCCCAAATAGTGACCATCCCAGCTGGTGACCATCCCAGATGGTGGCCATCTCAGATAGTGACCATCCCAAATAGTGACCATCCCAGATGGTGACCATCACAGGTGGTGTCCATCCCAAATAGTGACCACCACAGCTGATGACCATCCCAGATGGTGACCATCACATGTGATGACCATCACAGGTGGTGACCATCCCAGATAATGACCATCAGAAGTGGTGACCATCAGAAGTGGTGACCATAACCCGTGGTGACCACCCCAGAGAGTGACCATCCCGGATGGTGACCATCCCAGATGGTGACCATCACAAGTGGTGGCCATCCCAGCTGGTGACCATCCCAGCTGGTGGCCATCCCAGATAGTGACCATCACAATTGGTGACCATCCCAGATAGTGACCATCCCAGATAGTGACCATCCCAGATGGTGACCATCACAAGTGGTGACCACCCCAGACAGTGACCATCCCACATGATGACCATCACAGGTGGTGACCATCAGAAGTGGTGACCATCCCAGACAGTGACCATCCCAGATAGCGACCATCACAGGTGGTGACCATCCCAGATAGTGACCATCACAAGTGATGACCATCCCAGATAGTGACCATCCCAGATAGCGACCATCCCAGATAGTGACCATCACAAGTAGTGACCATCCCAGCTGGTGACCATCCCAGCTGGTGACCATCCCAGATAGTGACCATCCCAGATGGTGACCATCCCAGATAGCGACCATCACAACTGATGACCACCACCAATGGTGACCAGCAGAGGCCACGCCCTCACCTGGCCCCTCCACCCCTCCCAGAGCGCCTTTGACGTCCTGGGCTTCACGGCCGAGGAGAAGGCCGGCGTCTACAAGCTGACGGGCGCCATCATGCACTTCGGCAACATGAAGTTCAAGCAGAAGCAGCGCGAGGAGCAGGCGGAGCCGGACGGCACCGAAGGTGGGGCGGGGACAACTCGGGGCGGGGACCACCAGGTGAGGTGACACCTGACCACGCCTCTCCCCTCTCCGCAGATGCCGACAAGTCCGCCTACCTGATGGGGCTGAACTCGGCCGACCTCCTCAAGGGCCTGTGCCACCCGCGCGTCAAGGTGGGCAACGAGTACGTCACCAAGGGCCAGAGCGTCCAGCAGGTCTACTACTCCATCGGCGCCCTGGCCAAGGCCGTCTACGAGAAGATGTTCAACTGGATGGTGGTGAGGATCAACAACTCGCTGGACACCAAGCAGCCGCGGCAGTACTTCATCGGCGTCCTGGACATCGCCGGCTTCGAGATCTTCGACGTGAGGCTCGGGGCTCTGCTCGGGATGCATCTCCTGCAGCTTCCTGGTGGCCTCGGGTGGGGTTTTGGGTCTCGGCGTCGATGGCGCCGAGGGTTGCGTTGACCTCGGTGATCCCGTTGGGTGTTGGCGCCTTTGGGTGTCCCTCTTGGGTGTTGTCTTGAATCCTTTGGGTCTCAGGTTGACCCCGTTGGTCTCGTTGGATGTTCTGTTGACCCTGTTGGGTGTGGAGTTGACCCCATTGGGTGCTGAGGTGACCCGAAGGACTCAGCTGACCCCATTGGGTGTTGAGTTGACCCCATTGGATGTAGAGTTGACCCCGTTGGATGTTGAGGTGACCCCAAGGTCTCAGTTGACCCCATTGGGTGTTGAGTTGACCCCATTGGGTGTAGAGTTGACCCCACTGGGTGCTGAGTTGACCCCGTGTCCTCAGTTGACCCAGCTGGGTGCCGAGTTGACCTCATTGGGTGCTGAATTGTCCCCATTGGGTGCTGAGTTGACCCCGTTGGGTGTTGAGGTGACCCCAAGGTCTCAGTTGACCCCATTGGGTGCTGAGTTGACCTCATTGGGTGTTGAGGTGACCCCATGGACTCAGTTGACCCCACTGGATGTTGAGTTGACCCCATTGGATGTTGAGTTGACCCCACTGGGTGCCGAGCTGACCCCATTGGGTGCCGAGTTGGCCCCATTGGGTGCTGAGTTGACCTCATTGGGTGCTGAGTTGACCCCATGGACTCAGCTGACCCCATTGGGTGCTGAGTTGACCCCATTGGATGTAGAGTTGACCCCGTTGGGTGTTGAGGTGACCCCAAGGTCTCAGTTGACCCCATTGAGTGCTGAGTTGTCCCCATGGACTCAGTTGACCCCATTGGGTGCTGAGTTGACCTCATTGGGTGCTGAGGTGACCCCATGGACTCAGTTGACCCCACTGGGTGCTGAGTTGACCCCATTGGGTGTTGTCCCCACTGGGTGCTGAGTTGACCCCATTGGATGTAGAGTTGACCCCGTTGGGTGTTGAGGTGACCCCAAGGTCTCAGTTGACCCCATTGGGTGTTGAGTTGACCCCACTGGGTGCTGAGTTGTCCCCATTGGGTGTTGACCCCATTGGGTGCTGAGTTGACCCCATGGACTCAGTTGACCCCACTGGGTGCTGAGTTGTCCCCATTGGGTGTTGACCCCACTGGGTGTTGAGTTGACCCCAAGGTCTCAGTTGACCCCATTGGGCTTGAGCTGGCCCTAAGGACTCAGTTGACCCCATTGAGTGCTGAGTTGACCTCATTGGGTGCTGAGGTGACCCCATGGACTCAGCTGACCCCATTGGCTGCTGAGTTGACCCCATTGGATGTAGAGTTGACCCCGCTGGGTGTTGAGGTGACCCCAAGGTCTCAGTTGACCCCATTGGATGTTGAGTTGACCCCATTGGATGTTGAGGTGATCCCAAGGTCTCAGTTGACCCCATTGGCTGCTGAGTTGACCCCATTGGGTGCTGAGTTGACCCCATTGGGTGCTGAGTTGTCTCCACTGGGTGCTGAGTTGTCCCCATTGGGTGCTGAGTTGTCCCCATTGGGTGCTGAGTTGACCCCATTGGGTGCTGAGTTGTCCCCATTGGGCACTGAGTTGACCCCATTGGGTGTTGAGTTGACCCCATTGGATGTTGTGTTGACCCCGTTGGGTGTTGAGGTGACCCCAAGGCCTCAGTTGTCCCCATTGGGTGTTGAGTTGACCCCACTGGGTGCCGAGTTGACCCCATTGGGTGCCGAGTTGACCCCGTGTCCTCCCCCACCCATCTCTCCCCCCCCCACCAGTTCAACAGCTTCGAGCAGCTCTGCATCAACTTCACCAACGAGAAGCTGCAGCAGTTCTTCAACCACCACATGTTCGTGCTGGAGCAGGAGGAGTACAAGAAGGAGGGCATCGAGTGGGAGTTCATCGACTTCGGCATGGACCTGCAGGCCTGCATCGACCTCATCGAGAAGGTGCCACCACCACCACCACCACCACCACCCTTGGGACCTTCAGGGGGGTTCAGCAGAGGTGGCTCCATCCGGCTGGAGGAGCCCCTCAGGTGCCCCCCCCACCCAGCTCCTTTCTGGGTGTTGTCCTCCAACACGAGGTCTCCTCGCCCGCAGCCCATGGGGATCATGTCCATCTTGGAGGAGGAGTGCATGTTCCCCAAGGCTTCGGACATGACCTTCAAGTCCAAGCTCTACGACAACCACCTGGGCAAGTCGGCCAACTTCGGCAAGCCGCGCAACGTCAAGGGCAAGTCGGAGGCGCACTTCTCGCTCACCCACTACGCCGGCACCGTGGACTACAACATCCTGGGCTGGCTGGAGAAGAACAAGGACCCCCTCAACGAGACGGTGGTGGGGCTCTACCAGAAATCCGCCCTCAAGCTCCTGGCCCACCTCTTCTCCAACTACGCCGGGGCCGACTCTGGTGGGTGATGGAGGGGTGGAGAAGACAGCTGCTTGCAGGGGGAGTTGTCCTGGTTGCCCCGCCTCATCCCACCGCTCTTCTCCTCAGGTGGTGATGGTGGGAAAGGGAAAGGGGCCAAGAAGAAAGGTTCCTCCTTCCAGACGGTCTCGGCTCTGCACCGGGTGAGAGACCCGGGCTGGGTCTGCTGCTGCGGGGGGCAGGAGGAGAAGGTGGTCCCACCACCCTCCCCTGCCTCTCCCACCGCTCACCCTCACCCTGTCCTCCCCAGGAGAACCTCAACAAGCTGATGGCCAACCTGAAGACCACCCACCCGCACTTCGTCCGCTGCCTGGTCCCCAACGAGCGGAAGCAGCCGGGTGAGCCGAGGGCGGGGCCGGGAGGTGTGGGCTGAACCCCCCTGGAGGTCCCAGGGGTGGTGGTGGTGGTGGTGGTGGCACCTTCTCGATGAGGTCCATGCAGGCCTGCAGGTCCATGCCGAAGTCGATGAACTCCCACTCGATGCCCTCCTTCTTGTACTCCTCCTGCTCCAGCATGGGCGTGGCTCTGGGGGGGGGGTTGTCCCCTCACCTGGTCCCATCTCCTGCTGCAGGTGTGATGGACAACGCCCTGGTGATGCACCAGCTGCGCTGCAACGGCGTCCTGGAGGGGATCCGCATCTGCCGCAAGGGCTTCCCCAACCGCATCCTCTACGGGGACTTCCGCCAGCGGTGGGGACACGGGGGGGACAGGGAGGGGACAACCCCCCGATCAGGGGGTGGGTGGTGGTGGTCACCTCCTCTCTGGCCAGCAGGTACCGCATCCTGAACCCGGCGGCCATCCCCGAGGGGCAGTTCATCGACAGCCGCAAGGGCGCCGAGAAGCTCCTGGGCTCCATCGACATCGACCACAACCAGTACAAGTTCGGGCACACCAAGGTAGAGGTCACGGCCGGTCCCAGCGTCCTTCGGGTGTGGTGGACAGGCTCACGTGGCCGTCTGTCCGTCTGTCCCTCCTGGATCCCTACCCCGTCCCTTCCACCCGCACCACAACTGGTTTGTTCCCACCGGGTGAGATCTCCACCCGGTGGTGCCACCGTCCGAGGTGAGCATGGACCTTGTGGTCCCCATGGTCGCCGTGTCCATCTGTCCATCTGTCCATCCATCCATCCATCCATCCCCGTGTCCATCCGTCCATCCCTGCGTCCATCTGATCCCCTTGGGTGAGATTTTGTGGTGCCACCATCCAAGGTGGGCATGGACATCACAGCCCCCATCATCGCCGTGTCCACCTGTCCATCCGTCCATCCCTGTGTGTCCATCTGTCCATCCCTGTGTCCATCTGTCCATCCCTGTGTGTCCATCTGTCCATCCCTGTGTCCATCCATCCATCCATCCATCCATCCCCATGTCCATCTGTCCATCCCTGTGTCCATCTGATCCCCTTGGGTGAGATTTGGTGGTGCCACCATCCAAGGTGAGCATGGACCTCACAGCCCCCATGGTCGCCGTGTCCACCTGTCCATCTGTCCATCCCTGTGTGTCCATCTGTCCATCCCCGTGTGTCCATCTGATCTCCCTGGTTGAGATTCTCACGGTCCCTGTTCCCTGTGGTCCCGCCTTCCAAGGTGAGCATGGACATCATGGTCCCATGATTGCCGTGTCCATCTGTCCCTCCTCATGTCCATCTGTCCATCTCCATGTCCATCTGTCCATCCCTGTGTCCATCTGATCCTCCTGGGTGAGATCTCATGGTGCCACCATCCAAGGTGAGCATGGACCTCATGGCCCCCATGATCACCATGTCCATCCATCCATCCATCCATCCATTCATCCTTGTGTGTCCATCTGTCCCTCCCTGTGTCCATCTGTCCGTCCATCCATCCATCCATCCATCCCATGTGTCCATCTGATCCCCCTGGGTGAGATCTCATGGTGCCACCATCCAAGATGACCATGGACCTCATGGTCCCATGATCACCGTGTCCATCCATCCATCCCTGTGTCCATCCATCCATCCCGTGTGTCCATCTGATCCCCCTCGGATGAGCCCTCACGGTCCCACCACCCCAGGTGGACACGGACCTGATGGCACCACCACCATCCCCAGGTCTTCTTCAAGGCGGGGCTGCTGGGGCAGCTGGAGGAGATGCGGGACGAGCGCCTGTCCCGCATCATCACGCGCATCCAGGCGCGGGCGCGCGGGCAGCTGATGCGCCTGGAGTTCAAGAAGATCGTGGAGCGCCGGTGAGACGGGGCTGGAGATGTCTTCTTCTCACCTGGTCACTCACTTGGGGAACGTGGTGGCACCTGTGTCCTCCTCCTCCTCCTCCTCCTCCTGGCAGGGACGCGCTGCTGGTGATCCAGTGGAACCTCCGGGCCTTCATGGGGGTGAAGAACTGGCCGTGGATGAAGCTCTACTTCAAGATCAAGCCCTTGCTGAAGAGCGCGGAGACGGAGAAGGAGATGCAGGTGGGTGGGAAGGGTGGGCGGGGCCGCTGGTGGTCTTAGGTGGGTCTCGGGTGAGGGTCTTTGACCTTCTTGAGGTCTCCTGGAGCAGAACATGAAGGAGGAGTACGGGCGGCTGAAGGACGCCCTGGAGAAGTCGGAGTTGCGGCGGAAGGAGCTGGAGGAGAAGATGGTCTCCATGCTGCAGGAGAAGAACGACCTCCAGCTCCAAGTGCAGGCTGTGAGTCTCATCCACCCCGAAACGACGTCACATGGGGTCCACCACCGTCCCCACCGCCCCGTGGGACAACCCCGCTCTGCTTGGTGTCCCCCAACAGGAGCAGGACAACCTGAACGACGCCGAGGAGCGCTGCGACCAACTGATCAAGAACAAGATCCAGCTGGAGGCCAAGGTGAAGGAGCTGACGGAGCGGCTGGAGGACGAGGAGGAGATGAACGCCGAGCTGACGGCCAAGAAGAGGAAACTGGAGGACGAGTGCTCGGAGCTGAAGAAGGACATCGATGACCTGGAGTTGACCCTGGCCAAGGTGGAGAAGGAGAAACACGCCACCGAGAACAAGGTGAGGACGGGGTGAGGCCTCGACCACCAGGTGAGGGGACTTGAGTCTGCTCAGCCTGGTTGGGGTGGGGGGAGGAGACCCAAGGCTGCTTGGGTTGGGTTAAGAAGACCAAGATTGGTTGGGTTGGTGAGACCTAAAACTGGTTAGGTTGGGTTGAGAAGACCAAAGTTGGTTAGATTGGGTTGGTGGGACCCAAGTTGGGTTGGGTTGAGAAGACCAAGGTTGGTTGGGTTGGGAAGAACAAGGTTGGTTGGGTTGGTGAGACCTAAAGTGGATTGGGTTGGGTTGAGCTGAGAAGACCAAGGTTGGTTAGATTGGGTTGGTGGGACCCAAGTTGGGTTGAGCTGAGAAGACCAAGGTTGGTTAGGTTGGGTTGGTGGGACATAAAAGGGGTCAGGTTGGGTCTAGTTGAGAAGACCAAGGCTGGTTTGGTTGGGTTAGGAAGACCAAGGTTGGTTAGGTTGGTGAGACCTAAAATGGGTTGGGTTGAGTTGAGTTGGGTTGAGTTGAGAAGACCAAGGTTGGTTGGGTTGGGTTGGTGGGACATAAAATGGGTTGGTTTGGATTGAGATGACCACGGATGGTTGAGGTGGGTTGAGAAGACCTGATGCATTGGTTTGAGTTGAGGACACCCAAGGCTGGGTGGGATCTTCCAGCTTGGGTTGAGGAGACCCAAGGCAGGTTGGGAAGCTCCGATGTCGGTTGGGTTGAGCTCATTGAGAAGACCCAAAGTCCTTTGGGTTCTCCTGCTTTGAAACGTCATTGGCTGAGGTGAACATCAACCTCTCCTGACTCTTCTCCCGCAGGTCAAGAACCTGACCGAGGAGATGGCCGGGCTGGACGAGACCATCGCCAAGCTGACCAAGGAGAAGAAGGCCCTGCAGGAGTCCCACCAGCAGACGCTGGACGACCTGCAGGCCGAGGAAGACAAAGTCAACACCTTGACCAAGGGCAAGGTCAAGCTGGAGCAGCAAGTGGACGACGTGAGTGTGGCCGGTCCCACCCCAGGCCCTGCTGAGGAACCCGTGGGGCAAAGATCAACCAAACTCGAGGTTTCTCCCCATCTCCGTGTCCCCCTCACAGCTCGAAGGCTCCCTGGAGCAGGAGAAGAAGATCCGGATGGACCTGGAACGCGCCAAGAGGAAACTGGAAGGCGACCTGAAGCTGACCCAGGAGAACATCATGGATCTGGAGAACGACAAGCAGCAGCTGGAGGAGAAGCTGAAGAAGTGAGGCTGGGTCCCCCTGCTGTGTGAGGTCCAGGTGAGGGCCACCAGGTGAGACCTCAGCTACCTCCTCTGCCTCCACAGGAAGGAGTTTGAGATCCACCAGCAGAACAGCAGGATCGAGGACGAGCAGGCGCTGGCTCTGCAGCTCCAGAAGAAGCTGAAGGAGCTGCAGGTGGGAGAAGAAGCTGGGTCTGTGTCCGGTTGGGTTGGACTGGAGGATCTCCAGCTGGTTGGGTTGGGTTGGGTTGACGAGGAACCTGATGGTTGAGCTGGAGAGCCTCAAGGTGGTTGGGCTGAGCAGAAGAGGCTCCACTTGGCTGGGCTGTCTTGGTGGGGTTGAAGAGCCTCCAGCTCTTTTGGAGTTGGGTTGGGCTGAGTCTCCAACAGGTTGGGTTGACCTGAAAGGTCTCCAGATGGTTGGGTTGGGTTGGGTTGGGTTGAGTTTCCACCTCGTTGGGTTGACCTGAATGGTCTCCAGCTGGTTGGGTTGACTTGAATGTTCTCCAGATGATTGGGTTGGGATGGGTTTGGTCTCCAACAGTTTGGGTTGACTTGAATGTTCTCCAGATGGTTGGGTTGGGTTAAGTTCATTTGGGTTGAGTCTCCACCTGGTTGGGTTGACCTGAATGGTCTCCAGCTGGTTGGGTTGAGTCTCCACCTGGTTGGGTTGACCTGAATGGTCTCCAGCTGGTTGGGTTGAGTCTCCACCTGGTTGGGTTGACCTGAATGTTCTCCAGCTGGTTGGGTTGGGTTGGGATGGGTTGTGTTGAGTCTCCAACAGCTTGAGTTGACCTGAATGTTCTCCAGCTGGTTGGGTTGAGTCTCCACCTGGTTGGGTTGACCTGAATGGTCTCCAGCTGCTTGGGTTGAGTCTCCAACAGGCTGGATTGACTTGAATGTTCTCCAGCTGGTTGGGTTGAGTCTCCACCTGGTTGGGTTGACCTCAATGTTCTCCAGCTGGTTGGGTTGGGATGGGTTGTGTTGAGTCTCCAACAGCTTGAGTTGACCTGAATTGTCTCCAGGTGGTTGTGTTGGGTTGTGTTGCATTGGGTTGAGTTGAGTTGAGTTCAGTTGAGTTGAGTTGAGTCTCCACCTGGTTGGGTTGACCTGAATGGTCTCCAGCTGGTTGGGTTGAGTCTCCAACAATTTGGGTTGACTTCAATGGTCTCCAGATGGTTGGGTTGGGATGGGTTGGGTCTCCAACAGTTTGGGTTGACTTGAATGTTCTCCAGATGATTGGGTTGGATTAAGTTCATTTGGGTTGAGTCTCCACCTGGTTGGGTTGACCTGAATGATCTCCAGCTGGTTGGGTTGAGTCTCCACCTGGTTGGGTTGACCTCAATGTTCTCCAGCTGGTTGGGTTGGGTTGGGATGGGTTGTGTTGAGTCTCCAACAGCTTGAGTTGACCTGAATGGTCTCCAGATGGTTGTGTTGGGTTGTGTTGCGTTGGGTTGAGTTGAGTTGAGTTGAGTTGAGTCTCCACCTGGTTGGGTTGACCTGAATGGTCTCCAGCGGTTGGGTTGAGTCTCCAACAGGCTGAGTTGACTTGAATGTTCTCCAGCTGGTTGGGTTGAGTTGGGTTGGGTTGGGTTTCCACCTGGTTGGGTTGACCTGAATGGTCTCCAGCTGGTTGGGTTGAGTCTCCAACAGTTTGGGTTGACTTCAATGGTCTCCAGATGGTTGGGTTGGGATGGGTTGAGTCTCCAACAGTTTGGGTTGACTTGAATGTTCTCCAGCTGGTTGGGTTGAGTTGTGTTGGGTTGAGTTTCCACCTGGTTGGGTTGACTTGAATGTTCTCCAGATGATTGGGTTGGGTTAAGTTAATTTGAGTTGAGTCTCCACCTGGTTGGGTTGACCTGAATGGTCTCCAGCTGGTTGGGTTGAGTCTCCAACAGGCTGGATTGACTTGAATGTTCTCCAGCTGGTTGGGTTGAGTCTCCACCCGGTTGGGTTGACCTCAATGTTCTCCAGCTGGTTGGGTTGGGTTGCGTTGGGTTGAGTTGAGTTGAGTCTCCACCTAGTTGGGTTGACCTGAATGTTCTCCAGCTGGTTGGGTTGGGTTGAGTTGGGTTGGGTTGAGTCTCCACCTGGTTGGGTTGACCTCAATGTTCTCCAGCTGGTTGGGTTGGGTTGAGTTGGGTTGGGTTGAGTTTCCACCTGGTTGGGTTGACCTCAATGTTCTCCAGCTGGTTGGGTTGGGTTGGGATGGGTTGTGTTGAGTCTCCAACAGCTTGAGTTGACCTGAATGGTCTCCAGGTGGTTGTGTTGGGTTGGGTTGAGTTGAGTTGGGTTGGGTTGAGTCTCCACCTGCTTGGGTTGACTTCAATGTTCTCCAGCTGCTTGGGTTGGCTTGAGCAGAGGCCTTGGGTGGCTCCCATCCCACCACCCCCTTGCCCGGCAGGCGCGGATCGAGGAGCTGGAGGAGGAGCTGGAGGCCGAGCGGACGGGCCGGGCCAAGGTGGAGAAGCAACGCTCGGAGCTGTCGCGGGAGCTGGAGGAGCTCAGCGAGCGGCTGGAGGAAGCCGGTGGGGCCACCTCGGCCCAGCTGGAGCTCAACAAGAAGCGCGAGGCCGAGTTCCAGAAGCTGCGGCGCGACCTGGAGGAGGCCACGCTGCAGCACGAGGCCACGGCGGCCGCGCTGAGGAAGAAGCACGCCGACAGCGTGGCCGAGCTGGGCGAGCAGCTGGACAACCTCCAGCGCGTCAAGCAGAAGCTGGAGAAGGAGAAGAGCGAGCTCAAGCTGGAACTGGACGACCTCAGCGCCAACGTGGAGCAGCTGATCAAGTCGAAGGTAGGAGGGGGTGGAGATGGACAGCAGGGGATCATGGGACGGTTTGTGTGGGACAGGAACGGCGAGAACGTCCAGCTCCATCAACCCATGGGGGCAGGGACAGCTTCTGCTAGACCAGGCTGGGTTGGGTCAAGTTGGCTGAAGAACCTTCAGCTGTTGAGTGGGGTTGAGCGTCCATCTTGTTCAGTTGCCTGAAGAACCTTCAGCTGAAGGTTCAGCTGAAGGGTCTCCAAGTGGTTGAGTTGGGTTGAGTGTCCACCTTGTTGGGTTGAATCGCTTGAAGAACCTACAGCTGGTTGAGTTGAAGAGTCTCCAAGTAGTTGAGTTGGGTTGAGTGTCCACCTTGTTGAGTTGCCTGAAGAACCTCCAGCTGAAGGCTGAGCTGAAGAGTCTCCATGTGGCTGAGGTGACCTCAGTTGGGTTGAGCTGAAGAGCCTCCAAGAAGTTGGGTTGGGTTGGGTTGAGTGTCCATCTTGTTGAGTTGCTTGAAGAACCTTCAGCTGAAGGTTGAGCTGAAGAGTCTCTAAGTGGTTGATCCCACCCAGGGACACCTCCCACTAGACCAAGTTGGGTTGGGTCAAGTTGGGCTGACGAACCTTCAGCTCTTGAGTTGGGTTGAGTGTCCACCTTGTTGGGTTGAGTCGCTTGAAGAACCTTCAACTGGTTGAGCTGAAGGATCTCCAAGTGGTTGAGTTGGGTTGAGTGTCCACCTTGTTGAGTGGAGTCACGTTGAAGAACCTTCAGCTGGTTGAGTTGGGTTGGGTGTCCACCTTGTTCAGTTGCCTGAAGAACCTTCAACTGGTTGAGCTGAAGGACCTCCAAGTGGTTGAGTTGGGTTGAGTGTCCACCTTGTTGGGTTGAGTCGCTTGAAGAACCTTCAGCTGGTTGAGCTGAAGAGTCTCCAACTGATTGAGTTGGATTGGGTGTCCACCTTGTTGAGTTTCCTGAAGAACCTTCAGCTGAAGGTTGAGCTGAAGAGTCTCCATGTGGCTGAGGTGACCTCAGTTGGGTTGACCTGAAGAGTCTCCAAGAAGTTGGGTTGGGTTGGGTTGAGTGTCCACCTTGTTGAGTTGAGTTCCTTGAAGAACCTTCAGCTGGTTGACCTGAAGAGTCTCCAAGAAGTTAGGTTGGGTTGGGTTGAGTGTCCACCTTGTTGAGTTGAGTTCCTTGAAGAACCTTCAACTGGTTGACCTGAAGAGTCTCCAAGAAGTTAGGTTGGGTTGGGTTGAGTGTCCACCTTGTTGAGTTGCGTTCCTTGAAGAACCTTCAACTGGTTGACCTGAAGAGTCTCCAAGAAGTTGGGTTGGGTTGGGTTGAGTGTCCATCTTGTTGAGTTCCTTGAAGAACCTTCAGCTGAAGGTTGAGCTGAAGACCCTCCAAGCGGTAGAGTTGGGTGGATCCCACCAGAGACACCTTCCACTGGACCAGGTGTCTCCAAGCCCCACCCCACCTGGCCTTGGTCACCTCCCACCACGGGGCGTGTCCACTCTGGCCCCGCCCCCCTCCCCGCAGGTGGCCATGGAGAAGATGTCGCGCTCCATGGAGGACCAGGCCGCCGAGCACTTGGCCAAGCTGGAGGAGACCCAACGAGTCCTCAACGACGCCAACGCCCAACGCGCCAAGCTGCAGACGGAGAACGGTGAGGAATTATTAATTATTATTATAATAATTATAATTATTACTAATAATTTTAATAATTTAATAATTTTAACATTTTTAATCATTTTAATCAATTTAATCAATTTAATAATGTTACTGATTTTAATAATGTTAAATAATTTTAAATAATTTTAAATCATTTTAAATTGTTTTAAATAACGAAATAATTTTAATAATGTTAATAATTTTAAAAATGCCAATAAATTTTATAATTTTAAATAATTTTAATAATGTCAATAATTTTAATAACATTAATAATTTTAATAATTCTAATAATGCCAATAATTTGTATAATTTTAAATAATTTCACTAATGTCAATAATTTAAATAATTTTAAATAGTTTTAAATAACTTGAAATCATTTAAAATAATTTTAAAGAACTATATAATTTTAATAATGTTTATAATTTTAATAATTTTCATAATGCAAATAATTTTTTAAATTTTAAATAATTTTAATAATGTCAATAATATAAATAATTTTAAATAGTTTTAAATAATTTTAAATCATTTAAAATAATTTTAAATAACTAAATAATTTTGATAATGTTAATAATTTTAATAATTTTAATAATGCCAATAATTTTTATAATTTTAAATAATTTTAATAATGTCAATAGTTTAAATAATTTTAAAGAGTTTTAAATAATTTTAAATCATTTTAAATAATGTTAAGAATTTTAATGTCAATAATTTTAATAATTTTAAATAATTTTAAATAAATTCCCTCCTTGCCCTTCCGATCCCCATTTTCTGCCTCTCCCCGCGCCGGAAATCGAAATTTTGTCAAATCCGCCTCGATTTCTCCAAAATTCTCCAAAATGCTCCAATATTCTCCAAAATTCTTAAATATTCTCCAAAATTCTCCGAAGTTCTCCAAAATTCTCCAAAATTCTCCAAAATTCTCAAATATTCTCCAAAATTCTCCAAAGTTCTCCAAAGTTCTCCAAAATTCTCCAAAGTTCTCCAAAATTCTTCAAAGTTCTCAAAAATTCTCCAAAATTCTCAAAAATTCTCCAAAGTTCTCCAAAGTTCTCCAAAATTCTCCAAAATTCTCCAAAATCTCAAATATTCTTCAAAATTTTCCAAAATTCGCAAATATTCTCCAAAATTCTCCAAAGTTCTCAAATATTTTCCAAAATTCTCCAAAATTCTCCAAAATCTGCAAATATTCTCCAAAGTTTTCTAAAATTTTCCAAAGTTCTCCAAAGTTCTCCAAAATTCTCCGAAATTCTCAAATATTCTCCGAAATTTTCCAAAATTCTCCAAAATTTGCAAATATTCTCCAAAGTTCTCCAAAATTCTCCGAAGTTCTCAAATATTCTCCAAAGTTCTCCAAAATTCTCCAAAATTCTCCAAAATCTCAAATATTCTCCAAAGTTCTCCAAAGTTCTCTAAAATTCTCCAAAGTTCTCCAAAAGTCTCCAAAGTTCTCCAAAATTCTCCAAAATTCTCAAATATTCTCCAAAATTTTCCAAAATTCTCAAATATTCTCCAAAGTTCTCCAAAAGTCTCCAAAATTCTCCAAAAGTCTCCAAAATTCTCCAAAATCTCCAAAATTCTCTTTTTTGCCCCAAACCCCAGGGGAGCTGGCGCGGCAGCTGGAGGAGAAGGAGGCCCTGGTGTCCCAGCTGACCCGCGGGAAGGTCTCCTACACCCAGCAGCTGGAGGACCTCAGGAGGCAGCTGGAGGAGGAGATGAAGGTGAGCTCGGAGCCTCCAGGTGGCTCCCAGGTGTTCTTCACCATCCTGGGTCTATCTATGGTGGGCTTCCATCTCCACCTTGGAAGGTCCAGGCAGGGTTGGGTTGGTCTGGAAAAGGTTGGGTTGGTCTACAGATGATCCAAGCTGGAGATCTCCAAGAAGCTCAAGTTGAGTCGGATCCAATGGTGCCACCTTCTCCTGAAGGTCCAGTTGATCTGGAAGAGGTTGGGAGGGGTCTGCAGAAGGTCCAAAAAGGGTTGGGAGAAGGTTGGCTTGGTCTACACAAGGTCTGGTTGGGTTGTGGTGACCAAGAGCAGCTCTTGCTGAGCTGGAGACCTCCAAGAAGCTCAAGATGACTTGGATCCAATGGTGCCACCTTCTCCTGAAGGTTGGGTTGATCTGGAAGATGTTGGGTTTGTCCATGGAAGGTCCAAGGATGGTTGGGTTGTCCATGGAAGGTCCAGATAGGGTTGGGTTGGTCTGGAGAAGATCGGCTTGGTCTACAGGAGATCTGGTTGGGTTGAGGTGACCAAGACCACCAAGCTGGAGACCACCAAGAAGCCCAGGTTGACTTGGATCCATCGGTGCCATCTTCTCCTTTAGGTTGGGTTGGTCTGGAAGATGTTGGGTTGGTCTCGAAGAGGTTGGGTTGGTCCATGGAAGGTCCAAGGATGGTTGGGTTCATCTAAAGTGGTCTAAGGAGGGTTGGGTTGGTCCATGGAAGGTCTAAATAGGGTTGGGTTGGTCTGGAGTAGTTTGGCTTGGTCTACACAAGGTCTGGTTGGGTTGTGATGACTGAGACCACCAAGCTGGAGACCACCAAGAGGCTTAGGTTGACTTGGAACCATCGGTGCCACCTTCTCCTGAAGGTTGGGTTGATCTGGAACAGGTTGGGTTGGTCCATGGAAGGTCCAAGGATGATTGGGTTGGTCCATGGAAGGTCTAAATAGGGTTGGGTTGGTCTGGAGAAGGTTGGCTTGGTCTACAGAAGGTCTGGTTGGGTTGAGGTGACCCAGAGCAGCTCTTGTTGAGCTGGAGACCTCCAAGAAGCTCAGGTTGACTTGGATCCATTGGTGCCACCTTCTCCTGAAGGTTGGGTTGGTCTGGAAGACGTTGGGTGGGTCTGGAGAAGGTTGGCTTGGTCTACAGAAGGTCTGGTTGGGTTGTGATGACTGAGACCACCAAGCTGGAGACCACCAAGAAGCTCAAGTTGACTTGGAACCATCGGTGCCACCTTCTCCTGAAGGTTGGGTTGATCTGGAACAGGTTGGGTTGGTCCATGGAAGGTCCAAGGATGATTGGGTTGGTCCATGGAAGGTCTAAATAGAATTGGCTTGGTCTGGAGAAGGTCAGCTTGGTCTACAGAAGGTCTGGTTGGGTTGAGGTGACCCAGAGCAGCTCTTGTTGAGCTGGAGACCTCCAAGAAGCTCAAGTTGAGTTGGATCCAGTGGTGCCACCTTCTCCTGAACGTTGGGTTGATCTGGAACAGGTTGGGTTGGTCCATGGAAGGTCCAAGGATGGTTGGGTTGGTCCATGGAAGGTCCGGATAGGGCTGGGTTGGTCTGGAGAAGGTTGACTTGGTCTACACAAGGTCTGGTTGGGTTGAGGTGACCAAGACCACCAAGCTGGAGACCACCAAGAAGCTCAAGTTGACTTGGATCCAATGGTGCCACCTTCTCCTGAAGGTTGGGTTGGTCTGGAAGACATTGGGTGGGTCTGGAAGGGGTTGGGTTGGTCCATGGAAGGTCCAAGGATGGTTGGGTTCATCTAAAGTGGTCTAAGGAGGGTTGGGTTGGTCCATGGAAGGTCTAAATAGAATTGGCTTGGTCTGGAGAAGATCAGCTTGGTCTACAGGAGATCTGGTTGGGTTGAGGTGACCAAGACCACCAAGCTGGAGACCACCAAGAAGCTCAAGTTGACTTGGATCCAGTGGTGCCACCTTCTCCTGAAGGTTGGGTTGATCTGGAAGAGGTTGGGTTGGTCCATAGAAGGTCCAGACAGAATTGACTTGCTCTGGAGAAGGTTGGGTTGTTCTGGAGAAGGTTGGCTTGGTCTACAGAAGATCTGGTTGGGTTGTGGTGACCAAGCCCAGCTCTCGCTGAGCCTGAGCCACCCAAGAGGCCTCCAGGTGACCCCAGCGGTGGCCACCTTCTCCTCGCCAGGCCAAGAACGCGCTGGCGCACGCGCTGCAGTCGGCGCGGCACGACGGGGACCTCCTGCGGGAGCAGTACGAGGAGGAGACCGAGGCCAAGGCCGAGCTCCAGCGCTCGCTCTCCAAGGCCAACTCCGAGGTGGCCCAGTGGAGGACCAAGTACGAGACGGACGCCATCCAACGCACCGAGGAGCTGGAGGAGGCCAAGTGAGTCACCCCTGGTCCCGTGGGTGGAGCTTCTGTGGGGTCAGGGGTGGAGATCAACCTTGGGAGAACGTTCTGGAGAAGGTTCTGGAGGAGTCTGAGTCATCATCCCAGGGGTGGAGCTTCTGTGGGGTCAGGGGTGGAGATGACCCTTGGGAGAACATTCTGGAGAAGGTTCTGGAGGAGGCCAGGTGAGTCAAGGCCCCGTGGGTGGAGCTTCTGTGGGGTTGGGTGGAGACCATCCACGGTCTGGAGAAGGTTTGGAGGAGTCCGAGTCATCACCCCGTGGGTGGAGCTTCTGTGGGGTCAAGGTGGAGACCTGAGAGGGTCTTGAAGAAGGTTCTGGAGAAGGTAGAGCAACCTGGAGGTGGCAGAGCAGAACCTTGACCGAGAGCCGGGTGGGAGAAGGTTCAGGTGGTCCCACCAGCTGGAGAAGGTTCTGGAGAAGGTGGAGAGACCAGGAGGTGGCAGAGCAGAACCTTGGCCAACAGCCGGGTGGGAGAAGGTTCAGGTGGCCCCACCAGCTGGAGAAGGTCCTTGAGAAGGTTCTGGAGAAGGTAGAGTGACCTGGATGTGGCAGAGGAGGTGGCAGAGCAGAACCTTGACCAAGAGCCGGGTGGGAGAAGGTTTGGGTGGCCCCACCAGCTGGAGAAGGTCCTTGAGAAGGTTCTGGAGAAGGTTCTGGAGAAGGTTCTGGAGAAGGTAGAACCACCTGGAGATGGCAGAGCAGAACCTTGACCAACGGCCGGGTGGGAGAAAGTTTGGGTGGCCCCACCAGCTGGAGAAGGTCCTTGAGAAGGTTCTGGAGAAGGTAGAACCACCTGGAGATGGCAGAGCAGAACCTTGACCAAGAGCCAGGTGGGAGAAGCTTCAGGTGGCCCCACCTGGCCCATGGGTGACTCCGGGTGGCCCCGGGGGACAGGAAGAAGTTGGCGCAGCGGCTGCAGGAGGCCGAGGAGGCCGTGGAGGCCGTCAACGCCAAGTGCTCCTCGCTGGAGAAGACCAAGCACCGGCTGCAGAACGAGATCGAGGACCTGATGGCCGACGTGGAGAGGTCCAACGCCGCCGCCGCCGCCCTGGACAAGAAGCAGAGGAACTTCGACAAGGTGGGACGGGCGGCCCAGGTGGCGCCCCAGGGGCGGTGGGGGCGGCCCTGGAGGTGACAGCCTGGGTTGTCCCCCAGGTGGTGGCCGAGTGGAAGCAGAAGTTCGAGGAGTCGCAGACGGAGCTGGAGGCATCGCAGAAGGAGGCCCGGGCCCTCAGCACCGACCTCTTCAAGCTGAGGAACGTCTACGAGGAGTCCCTGGAGCACCTGGAGACCTTCAAGAGGGAGAACAAGAACCTCCAAGGTGACCCCCACGGGGTCCTTCTGCCCAGCTGGGCATCACCATGGGGGTCCCAACAGTGCCACCTTCTCCTGAAGGTCCAGGGAGGGTTGGGTTGGTCCAGGGAAGGTTGGGATGGTCTGGAGAAGGTTGGATTGATCTGGAGAAGGTTGGGTTGGTCCCAGGAGGTTGGGTTGGTCCCAGGAGGTTGGGTTGGTCTGGAGAAGGTTGGGTTGGTCTGGAGAAGGTTGAGTTGGTCCAAGGAAGGTTGGATTGATCTGGAGAAGGTTGGGTTGGTCCAAGGAGGTTGGGTTGGTCTGGAGAAGGTTGGATTGATCTGAAGAAGGTTGGCTTGGTCTACAAAAGGTCTGGGTTGGGTTGTGGTGGCCAAGAGCAGCTCTTGCTGAGCTGGAGACCTCCAAGAATCTCAAGCTGACTTGGATCCAATGGTGCCACCTTCACCTGAAGGTCTGCAGAAGGTTGGGTTGGTCTGGAGAAGGTTGGATTGATCTGGAGAAGGTTGGGTTGGTCCAAGGAAGGTTGGGTTGGTCTGGAGAAGGTTGGGATGGTCTGGAGAAGGTTGGGTTGCTCTGAAGAAGGTTGGCTTGGTCTACACAAGGTCTGGGTTGGGTTGTGGTGACCAAGAGCAGCTCTTGCTGAGCCGGAGACCTCCAAGAAGCTCAAGCTGACTTGGATCCAATGGTGCCACCTTCTCTTGAAGGTCTGAGGAAGGTTGGGTTGGTCTGGAGAAGGTCGGGTTGGTCCAAGGAAGGTTGGATTGGTCCAAGGAGGTTGGGTTGCTCTGGAGAAGGTTGGGTTGGTCCAAGGAAGGTTGGGTTGGTCTGGAGAAGGTTGGGTTGGTCCAAGGAAGGTTGGGTTGGTCTGGAGAACCTTGGGTTGGTCTGGAGAAGGTTGGGTTGGTCTGGAGAAGGTTGGGTTGGTCCAAGGAAGGTTGGGTTGGTCTGGAGAAGGTTGGCTTGGTCTGGAGAAGGTTGGCTTGGTCTACACAAGGTCTGGGTTGGGTTGTGGTGACCAAGAGAAGCTCTTGCTGAGCCGGAGACCTTCAAGAAGCTCAAGATGACTTTGATCCAATGGTGCCACCTTCTCCTGAAGGTCTGAGGAAGGTTGGGTTGGTCCAAGAAAGGTTGGGTTGGTCTGGAGAACGTTGGGTTGGTCTGGAGAACGTTGGGTTGGTCTACACAAGGTCTGGTTGGGTTGTGGTGACCAAGAGCAGCTCTTGCTGAGCTGGAGACCTTCAAGAAGCTCAAGTTAACTTGGATCCAATGGTGCCACCTTCTCCTGAAGGTCCAAGGAAGGTTGGGTTGGTCCAAGGAAGGTTGGGTTGGTATGGAGAAGGTCGGGTTGGTCTGGAGAAGGTTTGGTCAGTCCAAGGAGAGTTGGGTTGCTCCAAGCTCCACCTTCTCACCCACCCAGAGGAGATCTCGGACCTCACGGAGCAGCTGGCCGCCGGCAACAAATCCATCCACGAGCTGGAGAAGGTCCGCAAGCAGCTGGACGCCGAGAAGCTGGAGCTCCAAGCCGCTCTGGAGGAGGCCGAGGTCAGGACCAAACCACCACCCCTTGCTTTCTCCTGGTGGTGTGGAACACCTCCACCAAGTCCATGTCTTCTCCATCCCACCCCACCCCAGGCCTCCTTGGAGCACGAGGAGGGGAAGATCCTACGGGCCCAGCTGGAGTTCAACCAGGCCAAGGCGGAGTTCGAGCGCAAGCTGGGCGAGAAGGAGGAGGAGATGGAGCAGGTGAAGCGCAACCACCTGCGCGTGGTGGAGTCCCTGCAGACCTCGCTGGACGCCGAGACCCGCAGCCGCAACGAGGCCCTCAGGCTGAAGAAGAAGATGGAGGGCGACCTCAACGAGCTGGAGATCCAGCTGGGCCACGCCAACCGCGGCGCCAACGAGGCCCAGAAGCAGCTCAAGGCGCTGCAGGGTTACCTGAAGGTACCTGGCCGTGGTGGGGTGGAGCTGCCTGAAGGTCTCATGGGGGTGTAGGAGACCCTGAAGGTCCTGTGAGGACGTGGAAATCCTGAAGGTCCCATGAGAACATGGAGGGCCTGAAGGTCCCATAAGGACGTGGAGGTGTGGGAGACACCTGAAGGTCCCATGGTGGTGTAGGAGGTCCTGAAGGTCCCATAAGGACGTGGAGGTGTGGGAGACACCTAAAGGTCCCATGGTGGTGTAGGAGGTCCTGAAGGTCCCATGAGGACTTGGAGGTGCAGAAGGTGCCATGAGGACATAGAAATAGTGAAGGTCCCATGAGGACATGGAGATCCTGAAGGTAGCTGTCCATGGGGACATGGAAGTTTAGGAGGTCCTGAAGGTCCCATGGGGGTGTAGGAGGTCCTGAAGATCTCGTGGAGGTGTAGGAGGTACCTGAAAGTCCCATGAGGACGTGGAGGTGCAGAAGATCCCATGGGGTCTTGGAGGTGTGATAGGTACCTGAAGGTCCCACAAGGACATGAAGATGTAGGAGACACCTGAAGGTCCCATGGTGGTGTAGGAGGTCCTGGAGGTCCCATGAGGACGTGGAGGTGCAGAAGGTGCCATGAGGACATGGAAATCTTGAAGGTCCTATGAGGACATGGAGATCCTGAAGGTAGCTGTCCATGGGGACATGGAAGTGTAGGAGGTCCTGAAGGTCCCATGGGGGTGTAGGAGGTCCTGAAGATCTCGTGGAGGTGTAGGAGGTCCTGAAGGTCCCATGAGGATGTGGAGGTCCAGAAGATCCCATGGGGTCATGGAGGTGTGATAGGTATCTGAAGGTCCCACAAGGACGTGGAGGTGTAGGAGACACCTGAAGGTCCCATGGTGGTGTAGGAGGTCCTGAAGGTCCCATGAGGATGTGGAGGTGCAGAAGGTGCCATGAGGACATGGAAATAGTGAAGGTCCCATGAGGACATGGAGATCCTGAAGGTAGCTGTCCATGGGGACATGGAAGTTTAGGAGGTCCTGAAGGTCCCATGGGGGTGTAGAAGGTCCTGAAGATCTCGTGGAGGTGTAGGAGGTACCTGAAAGTCCCATGAGGACGTGGAGGTGCAGAAGATCCCATGGGGTCATGGAGGTGTGATAGGTACCTGAAGGTCCCACAAGGACATGAAGGTGTAGGAGACACCTGAAGGTCCCATGAAGGTGTAGGAGGTACCTGAAGGTCCCATGAGGACGTGGAGGTGTGGCAGGTTCCTGTCCATGGGGACATGGAGATCCTGAAGGTACCTGGCCAGGAGATGTGGAGGTGTAGGAGAAACCTGAAGGTCCCATGAGGACATAGAGGTGTAGGAGGTTCCTGTCCATGGGGACATGGAGATGTAGGAGGTCCTGAAGGTCCTGTGAGGATGTGGACGCCCTGAAGGTCCCATAAGGACAGAGAGGTCCTGAAGGTCCCATGGAGGTGTGGGAGGTCCTGAAGGTCCCATGAGGACGTGGAGGTGTAGGAGATATCTGAAGGTCCCACAGGGACATGGATGTATAGGAGATACCTGAAGGTCTCATGGTGGTGTGGGAGGTCCTGAAGGTCCCATGGGGACATGGAGGTGTGAGAGGTACCTGAAGATCCCACAAGGACATGGAGGTGTAGGAGATACCTGAAGGTCTCATGAGGACATGAAGGTGTAGGAGACATCTGAAGGTCCCATGAAGGTGTAGGAGACACCTGAAGGTCTCATGGAGGTGTAGGAGATACCTGAAAGTCCCTGGACGTGTGAGAGGCACCTGTCCCATGGAACACGGAGGTGTAGGATGTTCCTCAAGGAACTTATCCATGGAAACATTGAGGTCCTGAAGATACCTGTCCATGGACACCTTGGGGTGCAGGAAGTCCCATCACCTCATGGGGGGGTGGGCTCGATGGACCTACCTCTCCCTCCCCACCACCTGGTGGACCCACCACCTCGTGGACCTCCTGGACCCATCACCACCACAATGGACCCACCATGATGATGATGATGATGATGATGATGATGATGGAGGAACCATCCACATCCTGGTGGACCCACCACCCCTTTCCCACCACCCCGCAGGACACGCAGCTGCAGCTGGACGACGCCGTCAGGGTCGGCGAGGACCTGAAGGAGAACGTGGCCATGGTGGAGCGCAGGAACTCCTTGCTGCAGTCTGAGCTGGAGGAGCTCCGGGGCCTGGTGGAACAGACCGAGAGGGCCCGGAAATTGGCCGAGCAGGAGCTGATCGAGGCCAGCGAGAGGGTCCAGCTCCTCCACTCGCAGGTGAGACCTCACCTGCCCACCAGGAGAGGAGGTCATCTCCAACCAGGCATGTTCCAGCCCAGGAGAAACATCTCTGCTGGGTTGGGGACCTCGAGGTGGCTCATGACCAGCTCCACCTTCTCCTGAAGGTCTGGAGGACGTTGGGTTGGTCTGGGGGTAGTTGGGTTGATCTAAAGGAGGTCCAGGGAGGGTTGGGTTGATCCATGGAAGGTCCAAGGAGGGTTGGGTTGGTCTAAAGTGGTCTAAGGGGGGTTGGGTTGGTCTGGAGAAGGTTGGCTTGGTCTACACAAGGTCTGGGTTGGGTTGTGGTGACCAAGAGAAGCTCTTGCTGAGCTGGAGACCTCCAAGAAGCTCAAGCTGACTTGGATCCAATGGTGTCACCTTCTCCTGAAGGTCTGAGGAAGGTTGGGTTGGTCTGGAGAAGGTTGGGTTGGTCTGGAGGAGGTCGGGTTGGTCTGGAGAAGGTTGGGTTGGTCCAAGGAACATCAGATTCCCTTCCATGTCCCATCACCAAGAGCCCCCAGAAGATCCTTGACCCTGCAGAGACACAGGAGGAGCCCCCAAGACCTTGGTGGAGGACCTGAGGGCTGGGACAACACCCCCAGACCCACCTCCTGATGTCCCCGCAGAACACCAGCCTGATCAACCAGAAGAAGAAGATGGAGGGCGACATCTCCCAGCTGCAGACCGAGGTGGAGGAGGCCGTCCAGGAGTGCCGCAACGCCGAGGAGAAGGCCAAGAAGGCCATCACCGACGTGAGTGTCGCGGTGCCACCACCACCACCGCCGGGGCCACCACGGGGGTGGGGAGGGGACCTCCTGTGGACACGCCCCTGCTGGTCCCCAGGCGGCCATGATGGCGGAGGAGCTGAAGAAGGAGCAGGACACCAGCGCGCACCTGGAGAGGATGAAGAAGAACATGGAGCAGACCATCAAGGACCTGCAGCTGAGGTTGGACGAGGCCGAGCAGCTGGCGCTCAAGGGGGGCAAGAAGCAGCTGCAGAAGCTGGAGGGGCGCGTGAGGGACCTGGAGAACGAGCTGGAGAACGAGCAGAAGCGCAACGCCGAGAGCGTCAAGGGCCTGCGCAAGTCCGAGCGGCGCGTCAAGGAGCTCAGCTACCAGGTGAGACCATGGAGGTGGGACCGTGGAGGTGGGACCATGGGGTTGGGTCAAGGAGCTCAGCTACCAGGTGAGACCTGGAGGTGGGACCATGGAGGTGGGACTGTGGAGGTGGGACCATGGGGTTGGGTCAAGGAGGTGGGACTGTGGAGTTGGGACCATGGAGGTGACATCATGGAGCTCAGCTACCTGGTGAGACCATGGAGGTGACACTGTGGAGGTGGGACCATGGAGGTGGGACCATGGGGTTGGGTCAAGGAGCTCAGCTGCCAGGTGAGACCCTGGAGGTGGGACCATGGAGGTGGGACCATGGAGGTGGGACCATGGAGGTGGGATCATGGGGTTGGGTCAAGGAGCTCAGCTGCCAGGTGAGACCCTGGAGGTGGGACCATGGAGGTGAGACCATGGAGGTGAGACCATGGAGGTGGGACCATGGAGGTGGGACCATGGAGGTGGGACCATGAAGGTGACATCAAGGAGCTCAGCTACCAGGTGGGACCATGGAGGTGGGACCATGGAGGTGGGACTGTGGAGGTGGGACCGTGGAGGTGGGACCATGGAGGTGGGAGCATGGGATTGGGTCAAGGAGCTCAGCTACCAGGTGAGACCATGGAGGTGAGACCATGGAGGTGGGACCATGGGGTTGGGTCAAGGAGCTGAGCTGCCAGGTGAGACCATGGAGGTGGGACCGTGGAGGTGGGACCGTGGAGGTGGGACCATGGGGTTGGGTCAAGGAGCTCAGCTACCAGGTGAGACCTTGGAGGTGGGACCATGGGGTTGGGTCAAGGAGCTCAGCTGCCAGGTGAGACCATGGAGGTGGGACCGTGGAGGTGGGACCGTGGAGGTGGGACCATGGGGTTGGGTCAAGGAGCTCAGCTACCAGGTGAGACCTTGGAGGTGGGACCATGGGGTTGGGTCAAGGAGCTCAGCTACCAGGTGGGACCATGAAGGTGGGACCATGGAGGTGGGACCATGGAGGTGACATCATGGAGCTCAGCTACCAGGTGAGACCATGGAGGTGGGACCATAGAGGTGGGACCATGGAGGTGGGACCATGGGGTTGGGTCAAGGAGCTCAGCTGCCAGGTGAGACCCTGGAGGTGGGAGCATGGAGGTGGGACCATGGGGTTGGGTCAAGGAGTTGAGCTACCAGGTGAGACCATGGAGGTGGGACCATGGAGGTGAGACCATGGAGGTGAGACCATGGAGGTAGGACCATGGGATTGGGTCAAGGAGGTGGGACCGTGGAGGTGGGACCATGGAGGTGACATCATGGAGCTCAGCTACCTGGTGAGACCATGGAGGTGACACCGTGGAGGTGGGACCATGGGATTGGGTCAAGGAGCTCAGCTACCAGGTGAGACCATGGAGGTGGGACTGTGGATGTGGGACCATGGAGATGAGACCATGGAGGTGGGACCATGGGGTTGGGTCAAGGAGCTCAGCTACCAGGTGAGACCATGGAGGTGGGACCATGGGATTGGATAAAGGAGCTCAGCTACCAGGTGAGACCATGGAGGTGAGACCATGGGGGTGGGATCATGGAGGTGGGACCATGGGGTTGGGTCAAGGAGCTCAGCTACCAGGTGAGACCATGGAGGTGGGACCGTAGAGGTGGGACCATGGAGGTTGGGTCAAGGAGCTCAGTTACCAGGTGAGACCCTGAAGGTGGGACCATGGAGGTGAGACCACGGAGGTGGGACCACGGGGTTGGGTCAAGGAGTTGAGCTACCAGGTGAGACCATGGAGGTGGGACCGTGGAGGTGGGACCGTGGAGGTGGGACCATGGGGTTGGGTCAAGGAGTTGAGCTACCAGGTGAGACCATGGAGGCGGGACCATGGAGGTGACATCATGGAGCTCAGCTACCAGGTGAGACCATGAGGTTGGGTCAAGGAGCTCAGCTACCAGGTGAGACCATGGAGGTGGGACCGTGGAGGTGGGACCGTGGAGGTGGGACCATGGGGTTGGGTCAAGGAGCTCAGCTACCAGGTGAGACCATGGAGGTGGGACCATGGAGGTGGGACCATGGGGGTGGGACCATGGGGTTGGGTCAAGGAGCTCAGCTACCAGGTGAGACCATGGAGGTGGGACCATGGGATTGGGTCAAGGAGGTGGGACCGTGGAGATGAGACCATGGAGGTGGGACCATGGAGGTGGGACCATGGGGTTGGGTCAAGGAGCTCAGCTACCAGGTGAGACCGTGGAGTTGACATCATGGAGGTGGGACCGTGGAGGTGGGACCATGGAGGTGGGACCATGGGATTGGGTCAAGGAGCTCAGCTACCAGGTGAGACCGTGGAGTTGACATCATGGAGGTGGGACCGTGGAGGTGGGACCATGGAGGTGGGACCATGGGATTGGGTCAAGGAGCTCAGCTACCAGGTGAGACCATGGAGGTGGGACCATGGAGCTGGGTCAAGGAGCTCAGCTACGAGGTGAGACCATGGAGGTGGGACCGTGGAGGTGGGACCATGGAGGTAGGACCACGGGATTGGGTCAAGGAGGTGGGACCGTGGAGGTGGGACCATGGAGATGACATCATGGAGCTCAGCTACCTGGTGAGACCATGGAGGTGATACTGTGGAGGTGGGGCCATGGAGGTGGGACGATGGGGTTGGGTAAAGGAGCTCAGTTGCCAGGTGACACCATGGAGGTGTGAGAGACACCATGGAGGTGGGACCATGGAGGTGGGTCAAGTAGCTCAGCCCCCAGGTGAGACCATGGAGGTGGGACCATGGAGGTGGGACCATGGAGGTGGGACCATGGGGTTGGGTCAAGGAGCTCAGCTACCAGGTGAGACCATGGAGGTGAGACCATGGAGGTGACACCATGGAGGTGGGACCATGGGATTGGGTCAAGGAGCTCAGCTACCAGATGAGATCATGGGGTTGGGTCAAGGAGCTCAGCTGCCAGGTGAGACCATGGAGGTGACATCATGGAGCTCAGCTACCAGGTGAGACCACGGAGTTGGGTCAAGGAGCTCAGCTACCAGGTGAGACCATGGAGATGAGACCTGGAGGTGGGACCATGGGGTTGGGTCAAGGAGCTGAGCTACCAGGTGAGACCATGGAGGTGGGACCGTGGAGGTGGGACCATGGAGGTGGGACCATGGGATTGGGTCAAGGAGCTCAGCTACCAGGTGAGACCATGGAGGTGGGACCATGGAGGTGACATCAAGGAGCTCAGCTACCAGGTGAGACCTGGAGGTGGGACCATGGAGCTCAGCTACCAGGTGAGACCATGGAGGTGGGACCATGGAGGTGACATCAAGGAGGTCAGCTACCTGGTGCGACCATGGAGGTGATACTGTGGAGGTGGGGCCATGGAGGTGGGACCATGGGGTTGGGTCAAGGAGCTCAGCTGCCAGGTGAGACCCTGGAGATGTGAGAGACACCATGGAGGTGGGACCATGGAGGTGGGACCATGGGGTTGGGTCAAGGAGCTCAGCTACCAGGTGAGACCATGGAGGTGGGACTGTGGAGATGGGACCATGGAGGTGGGACCATGGAAATGGGACCATGGAGCTCAGCTACCAGGTGAGACCATGGAGGTGGGACTGTGGAGGTGGGACCATGGGGTTGGGTCAAGGAGGTGAGACCGTGGAGGTGGGACCATGGAGGTGACATCATGGAGCTCAACTACCTGGTGAGACCATGGAGGTGAGACCATGGAGGTAGGACCATGGAGGTGGGACCGTGGAGGTGGGACCATGGAGGTAGGACCATGGAGTTGGGACCGTGGAGGTGGGACCATGGGATTGGGTCAAGGAGCTCAGCTGCCAGGTGAGACCATGGAGGTGGGACCATGGAGGTGGGACCATGGGGTTGGGTCAAGGAGCTCAGCTACCAGATGAGACCATGGAGGTGGGACCATGGAGGTGGGACCATGGGGTTGGGTCAAGGAGCTCAGCTACCAGATGAGACCATGGAGGTGGGACCATGGAGGTGGGACCATGGGATTGGGTCAAGGAGCTGAGCTACCGGGTGAGACCATGGAGGTGGGACCATGGAGGTGGGACCATGGAGCTGGGTCAAGGAGCTCAGCTACCAGGTGAGACCATGGAGGTGGGACCGTGGAGGTGGGACCATGGAGGTGGGACTGTGGAGGTGGGACCATGGAGGTAGGACCACGGGATTGGGTCAAGGAGGTGGGACCGTGGAGTTGGGACCATGGAGGAGACATCATGGAGCTCAGCTACCTGGTGAGACCATGGAGGTGACACCGTGGATGTGGGACCATGGAGGTGGGACCATGGGGTTGGGTCAAGGAGCTCAGCTGCCAGGTGAGACCATGGAGGTGGGACCATGGAGGTGGGACCATGGGGGTGGGACCATGGGGTTGGGTCAAGGAGCTCAGCTACCAGGTGAGACCATGGAGATGGGACCATGGAGGTGGGACCATGGAGCTGGGTCAAGGAGCTCAGCTACCAGGTGAGACCATGGGGATGGGTCAAGGAGCTCAGCTACCAGGTGGGACCATGGAGGTGGGACCATGGAGGTGGGACTGTGGAGGTGGGACCATGGAGGTAGGACCATGGGATTGGGTCAAGGAGGTGGGACCGTGGAGGTGGGACCATGGAGGTGGGACCACGGAGGTGGGACCATCGAATTGGGTCAAGGAGCTCAGCTACCAGGTGAGACCACGCAGGTGATACTCAGCCACCAGGTGAGAACATCTGGGTGGGTCGTGGAGATCAGGTACAGATGAGACCATGGAGGTGGGTCAAGGAACTCAGACACCAGGTGACACCACCTGGGTGCTTCTCTCACACCTGTGGGGCATCAAAAACGGGCACAGGTGGTGGCCCCAGGGATGCGGTTGACCCAAGACATTGACTGGGTGTGGGAGGTACCTGAAGGTCCCACGGGGACATGGAGATGCAGGAGACACCTGAAGGTCCCACGGGGACATGGAGATGCAGGAGATACCTGAAGGTCCCACGGGGACATGGAGATGCAGGAGATACCTGAAGGTCCCACGGGGACATGGAGATGCAGGAGACACCTGAAGGTCCCACGGGGACATGGAGATGCAGGAGATACCTGAAGGTCCCACGGGGACATGGAGGTGTAGGAGGACAGCTGGGTGGACAGCTGGGTGGACAGCTGGGTGGACAGTTGCGTACCCAGTGTCCATCCCTGTCCCTGTCCCCACAGACGGAGGAGGACAAGAAGAACCTGCTGCGGCTGCAGGACCTGGTGGACAAGCTGCAGATGAAAGTCAAGGCCTACAAGAGACAGGCGGAGGAGGCGGTGGGTGATGGGGATGGAGAGATGGAAGGAAGAGATGGATGGAGATGGATGGAGATGGATCCATGGATGGTTGGATGATGGATGGAGATGGATCCATGGATGGTTGGATGATGGATGGAGATGGATCCATGGATGGATGGATAGATGGATGGAGATAGATCCATGGATGGATGGATGGAGATGGATGGAGATGGATCCATGGATGGATGGATGGATCCATGAATGGTTGGGTGGATCCATGGATGGTTGGAGAGCTGGGTCCATGGATGGATGGATGGATCCATGGTTGGATGGAGATAGATGGTGATGGGTCCATGGTTGGTTGGATGGATCCATGAATGGTTGGATGGGTCCATGGATGGATGGATGGCCCATGGAGGGATGGGAAGCATGGACAGATGGCTGAAGCCATCTCAGCTGCAGGGATGGCAGGAGGACATCCCCACCTCCCTGGTGGCCACCCCACCGACCTCCCCACGTCCCCCCAGGAGGAGCAGGCCAACACCAACCTGGCCAAGTTCCGGAAGGCGCAGCACGAGCTGGACGAGGCCGAGGAACGCGCCGACATCGCCGAGTCCCAGGTCAACAAACTGCGGGCCAAGAGCCGCGACATCGGAGCCAAGGTGGGACCTCCTGCCACCACCCCCTGTCACCCCCCAGAGCAGCCCCAGAACCCTCCCTGGACCTCCTGTCTTCTGTGCCACCCCACTGCAGAAACTGCACGATGAGGAGTGAGCCATGCCCAGGAGGGACCCATCTCCACCATGATGAGTGACCCATCAGCACCTGACTCATCACCGTGAGGGATCCATCACCACCGTGAGGAACCCATCACCACCATGAGGAACCCATCACCACCATGAGGGACCCATCACCATGACTGACCCATCACCACCATGAGGGACCCATCACCACCATGAGGGACCCATCTCCACCATGAGGGACCCATCTCCACCATGAGGGACCCATCAGCACCATGAGGGACCCATCAATACCATGAGGAACCCATCACCACAATGAGGAACCCATCACCACCATGAGGAACCCATCACCACCATGAGGGACCCATCACCATGAGTGACCCATCACCACCTGACCTATCACTATGAGTGACCAATCAGCACCATGATGAGTGACCCATCACCACCATGAGTGACCCATCACCACCATGAGTGACCCATCAGCACCTGACCCATCATCACTGTGAGGGACCCATCTCCACCATGATGAGTGACCCGTCACCACCATGAGCGACCCATCTCCACCATGATGAGTGACCCATCAGCACCTAACTCATCACACCGTGAGGGACCCATCACCACCGTGAGTGACCCATCTCCACCATGAGGGACCCATCACCACCATGAGGGACCCATCACCATGACTGACCCATCACCACCATGAGGGACCCATCACCACCATGAGGGACCCATCTCCACCATGAGGGACCCATCACCATGAGTGACCCATCACCACCTGACCTATCACTATGAGTGACCAATCAGCACCATGATGAGTGACCCATCACCACCATGAGTGACCCATCACCATGAGTGACCCATCACCACCATGAGGAACCCATCACCATGAGTGACCCATCACCACCTGACCCATCACCATGAGTGACCCATCAGCACCATGATTGACCCATCACCACCATGAGTGACCCATCATCACCATGAGGGACCCATCTCCACCATGAGGAACCCATCTCCACCATGATGAGGGACTTATCACCACCTGACCCATCATCACCATGAGGGGCCCATCACCACCATGAGGGACCCATCACCATGAGTGACCCATCAGCACCATGATGAGTGACCCATCAGCACCATGATGAGTGACCCATCACCACCATGAGTGACCCATCACCACCTGACCCATCATCACTGTGAGGGACCCATCTCCATGATGAGTAACCCGTCACCACCATGAGTGGCCCATCAGCACCATGAATGACCCATCAGGACCATGGTGAGGGACTCAACACCACCATGAGTTACCCATCATCACTGTGAGGGACCCACCACCGCCCATGAGGGACCCATCACCACCATGAGTGACCCATCTCCATGAGTGACCCATCACCACCATGATGAAGGACCCAACACCACCTTGAGGGACCCCCTGTGATGCCACCACAAGTGACCCACCACGATGAAGGACCCACTGTGACAATGACTGATCAACCACCATGATGGAGCCACCACCACCACAATGGACCCACCATGATGATGATGATGATGATGATGATGATGATGATGATGATGATGGAACCACCACCATGATGAAGCCACCACCTCTGACCCATGATGGACCCATCACCGCCACAATGGACCTACCATGATGATGATGATGGACCCACCACTGTGATGGACCCAGGATGATGCTCATGGACCCATCAATGCCACAATGGACCCACCAGGATGATGATGATGGTGATGATGGACCCACCACCATGATGGACCCAGGATGATGCTCATGGACCCATCAACACCACACTGGATCCACCATAATGATGATGATGGTGGTGATGGAACCACCACCACGATGGACCCATCACCACCACAATGGACCCACCCTGATGAAGTTGATGGTGGTGATGGAACCACCACCACAATGGAGCCATCACCACCATCATGGACCCACTACTAAAGACCCATGAAGATGATGATGATGATGGAACTACCACCTCTGACCCATCATGAAGACAATAGACCACCATGATGGACCCATCACCACCACAACGGACCCACCATGATGATCATGATGATGATGGATCCACTACCATCATGGACCCACTACTAAAGACCCATGGTGATGATGATGATGATGATGATGATGATGATGATGGACCCACCACCATGATGGACCCAGGATGATGCTCATGGACCCATCAATGCCACAATGGACCCACCATGATGATGATGATGGTGATGATGGAACCACCACCATGATGGACCCATCACCACCACAATGGACCCACCCTGATGAAGATGATGATGATGATGATGATGATGCACCCACCACCATCATGGAGCCACCACCACCATCATGGACCCACTACTAAAGACCCATGAAGATGATGATGATGATGGAACCACCACCGTGATGGAGCCACCACCTCTGACCCATCATGAAGACAATAGACCACCATGATGGACCCATCACCACCACAATGGACCCACCATGATGATCATGATGATGATGGATCCACCACCATCATGGACCCACTACTAAAGACCCATGGTGATGATGATGATGATGATGATGATGATGATGATGGACCCACCACCATGATGGACCCAGGATGATGCTCATGGACCCATCAATGCCACAATGGACCCACCATGATGAAGTTGATGATGATGATGATGGACCTACCACCACGATGGACCCATCACCACCACAATGGACCCACCATGATGATCATGATGATGATGGATCCACCACCATCATGGACCCACTACTAAAGACCCATGGTGATGATGATGATGATGATGATGCTGATGATGATGATGATGATGATGATGATGGACCCACCACCATGATGGACCCAGGATGATGCTCATGGACCCATCAATGCCACAATGGACCCACCATGATGATGATGATGGTGATGATGGAACCACCACCATGATGGACCCATCACCACCACAATGGACCCACCATGATGATGATGATGATGATGATGATGATGATGATGATGGACCCATGATGATGCTCATGGACCCATCACCACCACGATGGACCCACCACGATGATGATGATGGTGATGATGGAATCACCACCATGATGGACCCATCACCACCACAATGGACCCACCATGATGATGATGATGATGATGATGGACCCACCACCACAATGGACCCACCACGATAAACATGATGATGATGATGATGATGATGATGATGGATCCACCACCACGAGTGACCTCCGACCCCACCATGGACACCTCTCCCCACCACTGACACCCCCCACCCCCCGTCCAAGACGAGGGGACCCCGACTCCACCACAAATTCCCTCACGAGCCGCGGGGGGGGACAAAATGTCCTCTCGGCCACCCCACCCCAAAAACACGACCCTGAGGAGCAGCGGGCGTGGGAGAAGGTTTAATTTGGGTGCTGGGGATGCGGCCAGGTGGGCAGGGGACACCGGGGGGACAATGGGACATTGGTGGGAGTGGTGGCCATCAGCTGCTCTCCATGTCAGGGTCTGGAGGAGAAAGGGTCGGAGATGGAGGAGAAGGAGGAGGAGCCCAAAGGTGGTGTCCTCCACCCAAAGGTGTCCCAGGTGTCCCTCAAACCCATCAAGAGTGTCCCCCACCCCAAGGGTGTCCCAGGTGTCCCTCAAACCCATCTCGGGTGTCCCCGACTTCACCCCTGGGTGACTCAAGGTGTCCCTCAAACCCATCAGAAGTGTCCTCCTCCACCCGAAGGTGTCCCAGGTGTCCCAGGTGTCCCCACCCCAGGTGTCCCCACCCCAGGTGTCCCAGGTGTCCCACCCAAAGGTGTCCCAGGTGTCCTCACCCCAGGTGTCCCAAGTGTCCCAGGTGTCCCAGGTGTCCCCACCCCACATGCTCCAGGTGTCCCAGATGCCCCAGATCACCCCACCCCAGGGTGTCCCAGGTGTCTCCACCCCAGGGTGTCCCCAAGATGTCCCAGGTGTCCCCACCCCAGGTGTCTCCACCCCAGGGTGTCCCAGGTGTCCCACATGTCCCAGGTGTCCCAGGTGTCCCCACCCCAGGTGTCCCCACCCCAGGTGTCCCAGGTGTCTCAGGTATCCCAGGTGTCCCAGGTGTCTCCACCCCAGGGTGTCCCCAAGATGTCCCAGGTGTCCCCCGGTGTCCCCAGGTGTCCCAGGTGTCCCACCCAAAGGTCTCCCAGGTGTCCCAGGTGTCCCACTCAAAGGTGTCCCAGGTGTCCCCACCCCAGGGTGTCCCCAAGATGTCGCAGGTGTCCCCAGGTGTCCCCAGGTGTCCCCAGGTGTCCCAGGTGTCCCCACCCCAGGGTGTCCCAGGTGTCCCAGGTGTCCCCACCCCAGGGTGTCCCAGGGTGTCCCAGGTGTCCCACCCAAAGGTGTCCCAGGTGTCCCCACCCCAGGTGCCCTCACCCCAGGGTGTCCCAGATGTCCCAGGTGTCCCCACCCCAGGTGTCCCAAGTGTCCCAGGTGTCCCAGGTGTCCCCACCCCAGGGTGTCCCAGGTGTCCCACATGTCCCAGGTGTCCCAGGTGTCCCCACCCCAGGTGTCCCATATGTCCCAGGTGTCCCCACCCCAGGGTGTCCCCAAGATGTCCCAGGTGTCCCCAGGTGTCCCAGGTGTCCCAGGTGTCCCCACCCCAGGGTGTCCCAGGTGTCCCAGGTGTCCCCACCGCAGGTGTCCCCACCCCAGGGTGTCCCAGGTGTCCCAGGTGTCCCACATGTCCCAGGTGTCCCCACCCTGGGGTGTCCCAGATGTCCCAGGTGTCCCCACCCCAGGTGTCCCAGGTGTCCCCACCCCAGGGTGTCCCCAAGATGTCCCAGGTGTCCCCACCCTGGGGTGTCCCAGGTGTCCCAGGTGTCCCAACCCCAGGTGTCCCCACCCCAGATGTCCCAGGTGTCCCCACACCAGATGTCCCAGGTGTCCCAGGTGTCCCAGGTGTCCCCACCATGGGGTGTCCCAGATGTCCCAGGTGTCTCCACCCCAGGGTGTCCCAGGTGTCCCACATGTCCCAGGTGTCCCAGGTGTCCCACCCCAGGGTGTCCCACCCCAGGTGTCCCAGGTGTCCCAGGTGTCTCCACCCCAGGGTGTCCCAGGTGTCCCAGGTGTCCCAGGTGCCCCCAGTGTTCCCACCCCAGGGTGTCCCAGATGTCCCAGGTGTCCCCACCCCAGGTGTCCCAGGTGTCCCAGGTGTCCCCACCCCAGGTCCCTCACCCTGTCCCCTGCGGGAGGTGACGAAGGTGACGAAGGCGTCGAAGGCGAAGACCAAGGCCAGCAGGAGGCTGAAGGTCTGGGGGGAGGGGAAAGGGGGCGTGGCCAGGCCATCAAAGGGGCGGGGCTTCCCCAGGGGGGCGGGGTTTGGGGACACTCACGAAGGTGGTGGCAGCCAGGGCGTCACGGGACGAGGCCAAGGCCACCAGGGCCACCACCAGGAAGATGAGGGTGCCGCTGACGGCCCGGAGAAGGTCCTGGTGGGACAGGAGAGGAGGGGACACTGAGGGGACATGGGGGACACCAGGGGGGTGGGTGTGGTGGCAGTTGGGGACACCAAGGGGTCATGGCGGGGACACCATGGGGATGACAGCAGGACATGGAGGACATCATGGAGATGATGACATGGGGACATGGAGGAGACACCATGAGGATGACAAGGGGACATGGAGGGGACACCACAAGGATGACACCAGGACATGGAGGACACCATGGGGATGACATGAGGACATGGAGGCCACCACGGGGATGATGGCATGGGGACATGGAGGGGACACCATGGAGGACACCATGGGGATGATGACATAAGGATATGGAGGCCACCATGGGGATGACATGTAGACATGGAGGCCACCACCATGGGGATGATGACACGGGGACATGGAGTGGCCACCACTGAGGCCACCGCGGTGATGATGGCATGGGGACATGGAGGGGACACCATGGGGATGACACAGGGACATGAAGGACACCATGGAGGACATCATGGGGACAACACAAGGACGTGGAGGCCACCAGGAGGATGATGACATGGGGACATGGAGGGGCCACCATAGGGGAGACCATGGGGATGATGACACAGACACAAGGACATGGAGGCCACCATGGGGACAACACAATGACATGGAGGCCACCATGGGGATGATGAAATGGAGACATGGAGGGGCCACCATGGAGGCCACCAGGAGAATGATGACATGAGGACATGGAGGAGACACCATGAGGATGACATGGGGACACGGAGGCCACCATGGGGGTGACACGAGGACATGGAGGACATCATGGACAAGACATGGGGACATGGAATGGCCACCACTGAGGCCACCATGGGGACAACACAAGGACATGGAGGCCACCATGAGGATGATGACATGGGAACATGGAAGGGCCATCATGGAGGACACCATGGCGATGACACAAGGACATGAAGGACACCATGGGGATGACATGAGGACATGGAGGCCACCACGGGGATGATGACATGGGGACATGGAGGGGACACCATGGAGGACACCATGGGGATGATGACATAAGGATATGGAGGCCACCATGGGGATGACATGTAGACATGGAGGCCACCACCATGGGGATGATGACACGGAGACATGGAGTGGCCACCACTGAGGCCACCACGGTGATGATGGCATGGGGACATGGAGGGGACACCATGGGGATGACACCAGGACATGGAGGACACCATGGGGATGACACAGGGACATGAAGGACCCCATGGAGGACACCATGGGGACAACACAAGGACATGGAGGCCACCATGGGGATGATGAAATGGAAACATGGAGGTGCCACCATAGGGGAGACCATGGGGATGATGACACAGACACAAGGACATGGAGGCCACCATGGGGATGATGAAATGGAGACATGGAAGGGCTACCATGGAGGCCACCAGGAGAATGATGACATGAGGACATGGAGGAGACACCATGAGGATGACATGGGGACACGGAGGCCACCATGGGGGTGACACGAGGACATGGAGGACATCATGGACAAGACACGGGGACATGGAGGCCACCACTGAGACCACCATGGGGATGATGACACGGGGACATGGAGAGGCCAACATGGAGGCCACCATGGGGAGAACACAAGGACATGGAGGCCACCATGAGGATGATGAAATGAGGACATGGAGGGGCCACCATGGAGGCCACCATGGGAATGATATGAGGATATGGAGGCCACCATGGGGGCACCATGGGGATGATGAGAAGGGGACGTGGAAGGGCTACCACGGAGGCCACCAGGAGAATGATGACATGAGGACATGGAGGAGACACCATGAGGATGACATGGGGACACGGAGGCCACCATGGGGGTGACACGAGGACATGGAGGACATCATGGACAAGACATGGGGACATGGAGGCCACCACGGAGGCCACCATGGGGACAACACAAGGACATGGAGGCCACCATGAGGATGATGACATGGGAACATGGAAGGGCCCCCATGGAGGCCACCATGGGAATGATATGAGGATATGGAGGCCACCATGGGGGACAACATGGGGATGATGACATGGGGACATGGAGTGGCCATCATGGGGATGACATGGGGACATGAAAGACACCATGGAGGACACCATGAGGATGACACGAGGACATGAAGGACACCATGATGATGATGACATGGGGACATGGAGGGGCCACCATAGGAGACACCATGGGGATGATGACAGACACAAGGACATGGAGGCCACCATGGGGATGATGAAATGGGGACATGGAAGGGCCATCATGGAGGACACCATGGGTATGACATGAGGACATGAAGGACACCATGAGGGACACCATGGGGATGATGACATGGGGACATGGAAGGGCTACCATGGAGGCCACCAGGAGAATGATGACATGAGGACATGGAGGAGACACCATGAGGATGACAAAGGGACATGGAGCGGCCATCATGGGGATGACTTGGGGACATGAGAGACACCATGGAGGACACCATGAGGATGACACGAGGACGTGAAGGACACCATGATGATGATGACATGGGGACATGGAGGGGCCACCATAGGGGACACCATGGGGATGATGACACAGACACAAGGACATGGAGGCCACCATGGGGATGATGAAATGGGGACACGGAGGGGCCACCATAGGGGAGACCATGGGAACAACATGGGGATATGGAGGCCACCATGGGGGACACCATGGGGATGATGAGAAGGGGACATGGAAGGGCTACCATGGAGGCCACCAGGAGAATGATGACATGAGGACATGGAGGAGACACCATGAGGATGACATGGGGACACGGAGGCCACCATGGTGGTGACACGAGGACATGGAGGCCACCATGAGGATGATGACATGGGAACATGGAAGGGCCATCATGGAGGACACCATGGCGATGACACAAGGACATGAAGGACACCATGGGGGACACCATGGGGATGATGACATGGGGACATGGAGGGGCCACCATGGAGGCCACCAGGAGAATGATGACATGAGGACATGGAGGAGACACCATGAGGATGACATGGGGACACGGAGGCCACCATGGGGGTGACACGAGGACATGGAGGACATCATGGACAAGACATGGGGACATGGAGGCCACCACTGAGACCACCATGGGGATGATGACACGGGGACATGGAGAGGCCAACATGGAGGCCACCATGGGGAGAACACAAGGACATGGAGGCCACCATGAGGATGATGAAACGAGGACATGGAGGGGCCACCACGGAGGCCACCATGGGAATGATATGAGGATATGGAGGCCACCATGGGGGCACCATGGGGATGATGACCTGGGGACATGGAGTGGCCATCATGGGGATGACTTGGGGACATGAAAGACACCATGGAGGACACCATGAGGATGACACGAGGACGTGAAGGACACCATGATGATGATGACATGGGGACATGGAGGGGCCACCATAGGGTACACCATGGGGATGATGACACAGACACAAGGACATGGAGGCCACCATGGGGATGATGAAATGGGGACACGGAGGGGCCACCATAGGGGAGACCATGGGAACAACATGGGGATATGGAGGCCACCATGGGGGACACCATGGGGATGATGACATGGGGACATGGAGGGGCCACCATGGAGGCCACCAGGAGAATGATGACATGAGGACATGGAGGAGACACCATGAGGATGACATGGGGACACGGAGGCCACCATGGGGGTGACACGAGGACATGGAGGACATCATGGACAAGACACGGGGACACGGAATGGCCACCACTGAGACCACCATGGGGATGATGACACGGGGACATGGAGAGGCCAACATGGAGGCCACCATAGACATGGCATGGGGACATGGAAGACACCATGAAGATGACAAGGGGACATGGAGTGAACACCATGGACAAACCCGAGGACATGGAGTGGCCACCATTGAGGCCACCATGGGGATGATGACACAGGGATGTGGAGGCCACCATGGGGATGACACAAGGACATGAAGGACACCATGGAGGCCACCAGGAGAATGATGACATGAGGACATGGAGGCCACCATGGGGATGACACAAGGACATGAAGGACACCATGGAGGCCACCAGGAGAATGATGACATGAGGACATGGAGGCCACCATGGGGATGACACAAGGACATGAAGGACACCATGGGGGACATGGCAAGGACACCATGGGGATGACACAAGGACATGAAGGACACCATGGGGGACATGGCAAGGACACCATGGGGGTGGCATGAGGACATGGAGGACATCATGGACAAGACACAAGGACATGGAGTGGCCACTGCTGAGGCCACCATGGGGATGATGACACGGGGACATGGAGGACAACATAAAGGATGACAAGGGGACATGAAGAGGCCACCATGGGGTGATGACACAAGGACATGGAGGGGCCACCATGGAGGCCACCATGGAGATGATGACAAGGGGACACAGAGTGGCCACCACGGAAGCCACCATAGACGTGACATGGGGACATGGAGGACACCACATGGACAAGACATGGGGACATGGAGTGGCCACCATGGAGGCCACCATGGGGATGATGACATGAGGGCATGGAGGACACCGTGAGGATGACAAGGGGACGTGGAAGGGCCACCATGGAGGCCACCATGGATTTGCCAATGGGGCATGGAGGACATTGTGAGGATGACACCTCAGGTGTCCCTGGTGTGCGAGGTGGCCCCAGGTGGCCCCATTGTCCCTGCTGTCCCCAGGTGTCCCCAGGTGTCCCGAACCCCCTCAATGTCCCCAGTGTCCCCTGGATGTCCCCATTGACCCCACTGACCCCTCTGTCCCCAATGTCCCCCCAATGTCCCCCCATTGACCCCAATGTCCCCAATCCCCCCACTGTCCCCAATGTCCCCAATGTCCCCAATGTCCCCATTGACCCCATTGACCCCGATGTCCCCGATGTCCCCAATGTCCCCAATCCCCCCAATGTCCCCATTGACCCCATTGACCCCAAATGTCCCCTGGATGTCCCCCCGTCACCAATGACCCCAATGTCCCCAATGTCCCTCCAATGTCCCCAGTGTCCCGAACCCCCTCAATGTCCCCAGTGTCCCCTGGATGTCCCCACTGACCCCTCTGCCCCCAATGTCCCCAATCCCCCCAATGTCCCCAACATTGACCCCATTGACCCCAATGTCCCCGATGTCCCCCCAATGTCCCCAAAGTCTCCAATCCCCCCCAATGTCCCCAATGTCCCCAATGTCCCCATTGACCCTATTGACCCCAAATGTCCCCTGGATGTCCCCCCGTCACCAATGTCCCCAATGTCCCTCCAATGTCCCCAGGTGTCCCGAACGCCCTCAATGTCCCCAGTGTCCCCTGGATGTCCCCATTGACCCCACTGACCCAAATGACCCCAATGTCCCCACTGACCCCAGTGACCCCAATGACCCCAATGTCCCCACTGACCCCAGTGACCCCAATGTCCCCAATGTCCCCAATCCCCCCAATGTCCCCACTGACCCCAATGACCCCAGTGACCCCAATGACCCCAGTGACCCCATTGACCCCAATGCCACCAATGTCCCCATTGACCCCACTGACCCCTCTGTCCCCAGTGTCCCCAATGTCCCTCCAGTGTCCTCAGTGTCCCCATTGACCCCAATATCCCCAATGCCCGCAATGTCCCCATTGACCCCATTGACCCCAATGTCCCCCCATTGCCCTCAGTGACCCCAGTGACCCCAGTGACCCCAATGTCCCCAATGTCCCCAGTGTCCCCAATGTCCCCAATGTCTCCAACATTGACCCTATTGACCCCAATGTCCCCCCATTGCCCCCAGTGACCCCAGTGTCCCCAATGTCCCCAATGTCCCCATTGACCCCAATCCCCCCAATGTCCCCCCAATGTCCCAAAAGTCCCCAATCCCCCCAATGTCCCCACTGACCCCATTGACCCCAGTGACCTCACTGTCCCCAATGACCCCAATGACCCCATTGACCCCAATGACCCCATTGACCCCAATGACCCCAATGACCCCAATGACCCCAATGTCCCCAAAGTCCCCAATCCCCCCAATCCCCCCAATGTCCCCAAATGTCCCCAATGTCCCCAAATGTCCCCTCCCCCGCTGTCCCCCAATGTACCAGGGCGGTGCCGCACCCCGGGGGCAGCCGGGGGGGTTCCCTGAGCAGGAGCCCCCCCAGGGCCGCCCCTCCCCCCACCGTCTGCAGCAGCGCCGGGGCCAAGGTGGGGGGGGCGGGGGGGGCCAGCAGGGCCACCACCCCCACCGAGAGCACCTGGGGGTCACAGAGAGGTCATGGGGTCACACAGAGGTCACGGGGTCATGGGGGTCATGGGAGAACAGGGGGGACATGGGGGGGGGCAGCAGGGCCACCACCCCCACCGAGAGCACCTGGGGGAGTCACAGAGAGGTCATGGGGTCACGGAGAGGTCACGGGGTCATGGAGAGGTCACGGGGTCATTGAGAGGTCACGGGGTCACAGAAAGGTCACGGGGTCATGGGGGTCACAGGGGAACAGGGGGGGCGGGGGGGGCCAGCAGGGCCACCACCCCCACACAGAGCACCTGGGGGGGTCACAGAGAGGTCACGGGGTCACAGAGGGGTCACGGGGTCACAGAGGGGTCACGGGGTCACAGAGGGGTCACGGGGTCATGGGGGTCACAGGGGGACGGGGGGGCACAGAGGGGACAGCAGTGTCACCAACCCCCCCCTGAGAGCACCTGGGGGGGTCACAGAAAGGTCACGGGGTCACGGAGAGGTCATGGGGTCACACAGGGGTCACGGGGTCGTGGGGGTCACAGGGGGACAAGGGTGGCACAGAGGGGCCAGCAGGGCCACCACCCCCACACAGAGCACCTGGGGGTCACAGAGAGGTCACGGGGTCACAGAGAGGTCACAGGGTCACACAGGGGTCACGGGGTCATGGGGGTCACAGGGTCACAGGGGGACGGGGGGGCACAGAGGGGACAGCAGTGTCACCAACCCCCCCTGAGAGCACCTGGGGGGGTCACAGAGAGGTCACGGGGTCACACAGGGGTCATGGGGTCACACAGGGGTCATGGGGTCACACAGGGGTCACGGGGTCACAGGGTCACAGGGGGACGGGGGGGCACAAAGGGGACAGCAGTGTCACCAACCCCCCCCTGAGAGCACCTGGGGGGGTCACAGAGAGGTCACGGGGTCACACGGGGGTCACGCAGGGGTCATGGGGTCACACAGAGGTCACGGGGTCACGGGGGTCACAGGGGGACAGGGGGGCACAGAGGGGCCAGCAGTGTCACCAACCCCCCCCTGAGAGCACCTGGGGGGGTCACAGAGGGGTCACGGGGTCACAGAGAGGTCACGGGGTCACACAGGGGTCACGGGGTCATGGGGGTCACAGGGGAACAGGGGGGTCATGGAGGGGCCAGCAGGGCCATCACCCCCACCGAGAGCACCTGGGGGGGTCACAGAGAGGTCACGGGGTCACGGAGAGGTCACGGGGTCACACGGGGGTCATACAGGGGTCATGGGGTCATGGGGTCACGGGGTCAAAGGGGGACGGGGGGGGGCACAGAGGGGACAGCAGTGTCACCAACCCCCCCCCGAGAGCACCTGGGGGGGGTCACAGAGAGGTCATGGGGTCATTCAGGGGTCATGGGGTCATGGAAGGGTCATGGGGAGGTCACGGGGTCATGGGGGGGTCAGAGCATCCCCAGCACCCCCTCCCAGTGCTCCCAGTTTGCCCAGTCCCACCTCCCAGCTCTCCCAGTTTGCTCCCAGTATCCCCAGTTTGCCCAGTCCCAGCTCTCCCAGTATCCCCAGTCCCTGCTCCCAGTGCTCCCAGTTTGCTCCCAGTGTCCCCAGTATCCCCAGTTTGCTCAGTCCCAGCTCTCCCAGTTTGCTCCCAGTTTGCTCCCAGTGTTCCCAGTATCCCCAGTCCCAGCTCCCAGTGCTCCCAGTTTGCTCCCAGTATCCCCAGTTTGCCCAGTCCCAGCTCTCCCAGTTTTCTCCCAGTTTGCTCCCAGTATCCCCAGTTTGCTCCCAGTATCCCCAGTTTGCTCCCAGTATCCCCAGTCCCAGCTCCCAGTATCCCCAGTTTGCTCCCAGTATCCCCAGTTTGCCCAGTCCCAGCTCTCCCAGTTTGCTCCCAGTGCTCCCAGTATCCCCAGTATCCCCAGTGTTCCCAGTTTGCTCCCAGTGTTCCCAGTGCCCCCAGTCCCAGCTCTCCCAGTGCTCCCAGTTTGCTCCCAGTATCCCCAGTTTGCCCAGTGCCCCCAGTCCCAGCTCTCCCAGTTTGCTCCCAGTGTTCCCAGTATCCCCAGTTTGCGCAGTCCCAGCTCCCAGTGCTCCCAGTTTGCTCCCAGCTCTCCCAGTTTGCTCCCAGTACCCCCAGTTTGCTCCCAGTTTGCCCAGTTTGCCCAGTACCAGCTCAGCCGCCAGGAGGAGCCCTCGGGGCGTTCTCAGCCCCCCCAGGTCCCAGAGCCCCGGGGGCTCCTCCGGCGCCATCGAGGGGGGGGTCCCGGGGGGAAATTTGGGGGGTCCCGGGGTTTTTGGGGGGTCCCGAGCGGAATTTGGGGTCTCAGGGGGTCCCGGGAAGGATTTTGGGGGGTCCCGGAGGGGTTTTGGGGGGTCCCGGGGGGGTTTTGGGGGGTCCCGGGAGGGGTTTTGGGGGGTCCCGAGCGGAATTTGGGGTCCCGGGGGGTCCCGGGAAGGATTTTTTGGGGGGTCCCGGGGGGGTTTTGGGGGGTCCCGAGCGGAATTTGGGGTCTCAGGGGGTGCCGGGAAGGATTTTTGGGGGTCCCGGGGGGGGTTTTTGGGGGGATCCCGGGGGGGAATTTGAGGGTTCTGGGAGGGGTTTGGGGGGTCCCGGGGGGTTTTTGGGGGGGTCCCGGGAGGAATTTGGGGTCTCAGAGGGTCCCGGGAAGGATTTTTTGGGGGTCCCGGGGGGTTTTGGGGGGTCCCGGGGGGGGTTTAGGGGGGTCCCGGGGGGGGGTTTTGGGGGGTCCCGAGCGGAATTTGGGTTCCCGGGGGGTCCCGGGAAGGATTTTTTGGGGGTCCCGGGGGGGGTTTTGGGGGGTCCCGGGGGGGTTTTGGGGGGTCCCGAGCGGAATTTGGGATCTCAGGGGGTCCCGGGAAGGATTTTTTGGGGGTCCCGGGGGGTTTTGGGGGGTCCCGGGGGGTTTTGGGGGGTCCCGGGGTTTTTGGGGGGTCCCGAGCGGAATTTGGGGTCTCAGGGGGTCCCGGGAAGGATTTTGGGGGGTCCCGGGGGGGGTTTTGGGGGGTCCCGGGAGGGGTTTTGGGGGGTCCCGGGGGGTTTTTGGGGGGATCCCGAGTGGAATTTGGGGTCTCAGAGGGTCCCGGGAAGGATTTTTTGGGGGTCCCGGGGGGTTTTTGGGGGGATCCCGGGAGGGGGAATTTGAGGGTTCTGGGAGGGGTTTTGGGGGTCCCGGGGGGTTTTGGGGGGATCCCGGGGGGGTTGGGGGTCCCGGAGGGATTTTGGGGGGGGGTCCCGGAGGAGAATTGGGGGGTCCTGGGGGGGAATTGGGGGGGGGTCCCGGGGGCTTTTTGGGGGTCCCTGGGAAGGTTTGGGGGGTCCCGGGGGAGGTTTTGGGGGTCCCGGATTTTTTTGGGGGGGTCCCGGGTGGGTTGGGGGTCCCGGGTTTTTTGGGGGGGGGTCCCGGGGGAAGTTTTGGGGTCTCAGAGGGTCCTGGGGGGGAATTGGGAGGGGTCCCGAGGGCTTTTTGGGGGTCCCTGGGAGGGTTTGGGGGGTCCCGGGGGGATTTTTGGGGGGTCCCGGGGGAAGTTTTGGGGTCTCAGGGGGTCCCTGGGGGGGAATTGGGGGGTCCCGGGGGGGAATTGGGGGGGGGTCCCGGGGGCTTTTTGGGGGACCCTGGGAGGGTTTGGGGGGTCCTGGGGGGGTTGGGGGTCCCGAGGGGATTTTTTGGGGGGGTCCCGGGGGGATTTTTGGGGTCTCAGGGGGTCCCGGGGGGGAATTGGGGGGGGGGGTCCCGAGGGCTTTTTGGGGGTCCCGGGTTTTTTTGGGGGGGTCCCGGGGGGGGTTTTGGGGGTCCCTGGGAGGGTTTGGGGGGTCCCGGGGGGAGTTTTGGGGTCTCAGGGAGTCCCGGAGGAGAATTGGGGGGTCCCGGGGGGGAATTGGGGGGGTCCCGGGGGCTTTTTGGGGGTCCTGGGTTTTTTGGGGGGGGTCCCGAGGGGATTTTTGGGGTCCCAGGGGGGGTCCCGGGGAGGATTTCGGGGTCCCGGGGGGTCCCTGCGGCGATGGGGGAGGGGCGGGGACTGGGGGCGATCACGTGGGTGCCCCTCCCCCCTCCCCTCCCCCCACCCCGTGACTGGCACCGACGGGACCGGGACAAAGGGAGCTCTGTACTGGGATGGACTGGGAGGGACTGGGAGGGACTGGGAAGGAACTGGGAGGGGATTGGGGGGGACTGGGAGGGACTGGGAGGGACTGGGAGGGAACTGGGAGGGACTGGGAGGGACTGGGAGGGAACTGGGAGGGACTGGAAGGGAACTGGGAGGGACTGGGAGGGACTGGGAGGGACTGGGAGGGAACTGGGAGGGAACTGGGAGGGAACTGGGAGGGACTGGGAGGGACTGGGAGGGAACTGGGAGGGACTGGGAGGGAACTGGGATGGACTGGGAGGGAACTGGGATGGACTGGGAGGGACTGGGAGGGGACTGGGAGGGAACTGGAAGGGAACTGGGAGGGACTGGGAGGGAACTGGGAGGGACTGGGAGGGACTGGGAGGGAACTGGGAGGGACTGGAAGGGAACTGGGAGGGACTGGGAGGGACTGGGAGGGACTGGGAGGGAACTGGGAGGGAACTGGGAGGGAACTGGGAGGGACTGGGAGGGACTGGGAGGGAACTGGGAGGGACTGGGAGGGACTGGGAGGGACTGGGAGGGAACTGGGAGGGACTGGGAGGGGATTGGGGGGGACTGGGAGGGACTGGGAGGGAACTGGGAGGGAACTGGGAGGGACTGGGAGGGACTGGGAGGGACTGGGAGGGGACTGGGAGGGACTGGGATGGACTGGGAGGGACTGGGAGGGGACTGGGAGGGAACTGGGAGGGAACTGGGAGGGGACTGGGATGGACTGGGAGGGAACTGGGGGGACTGGGAGGGAACTGGGAGGGAACTGGGAGGGACTGGGAGGGAACTGGGGGAACTGGGAGGGACTGGGAGGGGATTGGGAGGGGATTGGGAGGGAACTGGGATGGACTGGGAGGGGCTGGGAGGGACTGGGATGGACTGGGAGGGACTGGGAGGGACTGGGAGGGAACTGGGAGGGACTGGGAGGGAACTGGGAGGGAACTGGGATGGACTGGGAGGGAACTGGGAGGGACTGGGAGGGAACTGGGAGGGACTGGGAGGGACTGGGAGGGAACTGGGAGGGGACTGGGATGGACTGGGAGGGACTGGGAGGGACTGGGAGGAACTGGGAGGGACTGGGAGGGACTGGGATGGACTGGGAGGGAACTGGGAGGGACTGGGAGGGACTGGGAGGGACTGGGAGGGACTGGGAGGGAACTGGGAGGGACTGGGAGGGGATTGGGGGGGAACTGGGAGGGACTGGGAGGAAACTGGGAGGGACTGGGAGGGACTGGGAGGGACTGGGAGGGGATTGGGATGGACTGGGAGGGAACTGGGAGGGACTGGGAGGGAACTGGGAGGGACTGGGAGGGACTGGGAGGGACTGGGAGGGACTGGGAGGAACTGGGAGGGAACTGGGAGGGAACTGGGAGGGACTGGGAGGGACTGGGAGGGAACTGGGAGGCACCAAATCCTCTCCCTGTCCCTCCCAGTTGGATCCGAGTCCATCCCAGTCCGTCCCAGTTTGATCCCAGTTCCCTCCCAATCCATCCCAGTTCACTCCCAGTTCAATCCCAGGTCCCTCCCAGTCCCTCCCAGTCCATCCCAGTCCCTCCCAGTCCCCCCCAGTCCCTCCCAGTCCCCCCCAATCCCCTCCCAGTTCCCTCCCAGTCCCTCCCAGTCCATCCCAGTTCCTCCCAGTCCATCCCAGTTGCCTCCCAGTTCCCTCCCAGTCCCTACCAGTCCCTCCCAGTTCCCTCCCAGTCCCTCCCAGTCCCTCCCAGTTCAATCCCAGTCCCTCCCAGTCCCTCCCAGTCCCTCCCAGTCCCCTCCCAGTCCCTCCCAGTCCCTCCCAGTTCCCTCCCAGTTCCCTCCCAGTTCCCTCCCAGTCCCTCCCAGTTCCCTCCCAGTTCCCTCCCAGTTCCCTCCCAGTCCCTCCCAGTCCCTCCCAGTTCCCTCCCAGTCCCTCCCAGTTCCCTCCCAGTTCCCTCCCAGTTCCCTCCCAGTCCCTCCCAGTTCCCTCCCAGTTCCCTCCCAGTCCCTCCCAGTTCCCTCCCAGTCCATCCCAGTTGCCCCCCAGGGTCCCTGCCGGAGGTGGGGGAGGGGCTGATTTATTAAAATACAAAAATCGATTTAATATCGATGAGTTATTAAAATACGAATATTGATCAATATCGGTGATTTATTAAAGTATGAATATCGATCTAATATCGATGATTTATTAAAATGTGAGTATTGATCAATATCGATGATTTATTAAAATACGAATATCGATCAATATCGGTGATTTATTAAAACATGAACATTGATCAATATCGGTGATTTATTAAAATACAAATATTGATCAATATCGATGATTTAGTAAAATACAAATATCGATCGAATATCAATGAGTTATTAAAATACGAACATCGATCAATATCGGTGATTTATTTAAATTGCAAATATCAATCTAATGTCGATGATTTGTTAAAAGACAAATATCGATCTAGTATCAGTGATTTATTAAAATTCAAATATTGATCAATATTGGTGATTTATTAAAAGACGAATATTGTTCTAATATTGATGATTTATTAAAATATGAACATCGATCAATATTGATGATTTATTAAAATAGGAGTATCGATCAATATTGATGATTTATTAAAATTCAAATATCGATTTAATATAAATAATTTATTAAAATATGAATATTGATCAAATATTGATGATTTATTAAAATACGAATATCAATCTAATATTGATGATTTGTTAAAATATGAACATTGATCTAATACCGGTGATTTATTGAAATACAAATATCGATCTAATATCAGTGATTTATTAAAATATGAACATCGATCAATATCAATCGAATTTCAGTGACTTATTAAAATACAAATATCAATCGAATATCAATGATTTATTAAAATATGAATATCGATCAATATCGATGATTTATTAAAATACGGATATTGAACAAATATTGGTGATTTATTAAAACACGAATATCGATCAAATATCAATGATTTATTAAAATACGAATATTGATCAAATATTGATGATTTATTAAAATACAGATATCGATCTAATGCCATTAATATTTATTAATTAATTTAATATTTATTCACATTTAATTTAATATTTATTAAAATATGAACATCGATCTAAAATCGATGATTTATTAAAATATGAGTATTGATCGATATCGATGATTTATTAAAATACAAATATCCATCCAATATCGATGATTTATTAAAATACGAATATTGATCAATATCGGTGATTTATTAAAATACAAATATCGATCTCATGTCGATGATTTGTTAAAATAGGGATATCGATCAAATATCGATGATTTATTAAAATCCGAATATTGATCAATATCAGGGATTTATTAAAATAGGAGTATCAATCAATATCAATGATTTATTAAAATAGGAGTATCAATCAATATCAATGATTTATTAAAATAGAGGTATTGATCGAATATCGATGATTTATTAAAATATGATTATCAATCTAATATCGGTAATTTATTAAAATATGAGTATTGATCTAATATTGGTGATTTATTGAAATACCAATATCAATACAATATCGATAAGTTATTAGAAGATGAATATTAATCAATATCAATGATTTATTAAAATATGAACATGGGTGGTTTATTAAAATATGAACATCAATCAAATATCGGTGATTTATTAAAAGACCAATATTTTTCTAATATCGATGATTTATTTAAATGCAAACGACGATCTAATATCGGTGATTTATTAAAAATACGAATTTTGATCAATATCGATGATTTATTTAAATAGAAATATGGATCTAACACTGATTATTTATTAAAATTTTATTAATTTCTAATAATATTTAATTAATAATTAATTATATAATTACAATTAATATAATCATAATATAATATTATTATATAATTATTATTAATAATCAATAATAATTAATTTAATGAATTATTAAAATTTTATTATTTATTAAAATTTATTAAAATATTAATATCGATCTGATACCCGTGATTTATTAAAATTCAAATATCAATCCAGTATCGGTGATTTATTAAAATATGAATATCCATCTAATATTTATGATTTATTAAAATTCGAATATCGATCAAATATTGATGACTTGTAAAATACGAATATTGATCAATATCGGTGATTTATTAAAATACAAATATCTATCTAATATCAATCGTATATCGATGATTTATTAAAATACAAATATTGATCGATATCAGTGATTTAAAAAAATACAAGTATTTATCTAATATGAATGATTTATTAAAATATGAGTATCGATCTAATATTGATGATTTATTAAAATACGAATATCAATCTAATGTCAATAATTTATTAAAATATGAATATAGATCGAATATTGCTGATTTATTAAAATATTGATATCAATCTAATATTGAGGATTTATTGAAAAACAAATATCAATCTACTATCAATGATTTATTAAAATATGAATATTGATCAATATTGGTGATTTAATAAAATATTAATGTCGATCTAATATCCGTGATTTATTAAAATATGAGTATTGATCTAATATCAGTGATTTATTAAAATACGAACATCGATCTAATACTGATGATTTATTAAAATAACTAATATCAAAGTAATACTAATGATTTATTAAAATACGAATATCGATCAATATTGGTGATTTATTAAAATATGAACATCGATCTAATATTGATGATTTATTAAAATATGAGTATTGATCTAATATCGGTGATTTATTAAAATATATCGATCTAATATCGGCGATTTCTTAAAATATGAATATCAATCTAATATTGAGGATTTATTAAAATACAAATATCGATCTAATATTGGTGATTTATTAAAATACAAACATCGATTGAATATCGATGGTTTATTAAAAGATATCAATTTAATATTGATGATTTAATAAAATATGAATATCGATCTAATATCGGTGATTTATTAAAATACAAATATCGATCTAATATTGAGGATTTATTAAAATTCGAATATCAATCTAATATCGATGATTGATTAAAATATAAATATGATCAATATCGGTGATCTATTAAATTAATATCGATCTAATATCAGTGATTTATAAAAATATGACCATTGAGCAATATCAGTCTAATATAGATGATTTATTAAAATGCAAATATTGATCAGTATCGGTGATTTATTAAAATACGAGTATGGATCTAATATCAGTGATTTATTAAAATATTAATATCCATCTATAATTGATGATTTATTAAAAGACGAATTTCAATGTAATATCAGTGATTTATTAAAATAAAAAATATCGATCAATATCGATGATTTATTAAAATATGAATATTGATCAATATCGGTGATTTATTAAAATACAAATATCAATCTAATATCAATCTAATATCGATGATTTATTAAAATACAAATATTGATCAATATCAGTGATTTAAAAAAATACAGGTATTTATCCAATATGAACGATTTATTAAAATATGAGTATCGATCTAATATTGATGATTTATTAAAATACGAATATCAATCTAATATCAATAATTTATTAAAATATGAATATAGATCGAACATTGCTGATTTATTAAAATATTAATATCAATCTAATATTGAGGATTTATTAAAAAACAAATGTCAATCTACTATCGATGATTTATTAAAATACGAATATTGATCAATATTGGTGATTTATTAAAATATTAATGTCGATCTAATATCCGTGATTTATTAAAATATGAGTATTGATCTAATATCAGTGATTTATTAAAATATGAACATCGATCTAATACTGATGATTTATTAAAATATGAGTATTGATCAATATCGGTGATTTATTAAAATACAAATATTGATCAAATATCGGTGATTTATTAAAATACAAATATTGATCAATATCGGTGATTCATTAAAATACAAATATCGATCTAATATCGATGATTTGTTAAAATAGGAATATCGATCAAACATCGATGATTTATTAAAATTCGAATATTGATCAATATCAGGGATTTATTAAAATAGGAATATCAATCAATATCAATGATTTATTAAAATAGGGGTATTGATCGAATATCGATGATTTATTAAAATATGATTATCAATCTAATATCGGTAATTTATTAGAATATGAGTATTGATCTAATATCGGTGATTTATTGAAATACCAATATCAATACAATATCGATAAGTTATTAGAAGAGGAATATCAATCAATATCAATGATTTATTAAAATATGAATATGGGTGGTTTATTAAAATATGAACATCAATCAAATATCGGTGATTTATTAAAAGACCAATATTTTTCTAATAGCGATGATTTATTTAAATGCAAACGACGATCTAATATCGGTGATTTATTAAAATACTAATTTTGATCAATATCGATGATTTATTTAAATAGAAATATGGATCTATTACTAATTATTTATTAAAATTTTATTAATTTCTAATAATTATTTAATTAATAATTAATAATAAAATTATAATTTATATAATTATAATGTAATATTATTATATAATTATAATTAATAAATAATAATTAATTATTAAAATTTTATTATTTATTAAAATTTATTAAAATATTAATATCGATCTGATATCCATGATTTATTAAAATTCGAATATCAATCAATATCGGTGATTTATTAAAATATGAATATCGATCTAATATTTATGATTTATTAAAATTCGAATATCGATCAAATATTGATGATTTGTAAAATATGAATATCGATCAATATCGGCGATTTATTAAAATACGAATATTGATCGAGATCAATGATTTATTCAAATATGAATATCGATAATTTATTTAAAATGAGTATCAATTGAATATCGGTGATTTATTAAAATATGAATGTTGATTGAATGTCGATGATTTATTGAAATACAAATATCGTTTTAATATCGATGATTTATTAAAATACAAATATCGATCAAATATAAATGATTTATTAAAATACGAGTATTGATCAATATCAATGATTTTTTAAAATACAAATATCGATCTAATATCAATCTAATATCGATGATTTATTAAAATACAAATATTGATCGATATCAGTGATTTTAAAAAATACAAGTATTTATCTAATATGAATGATTTATTAAAATATGAGTATCGATCTAATATTGATTATTTTTTAAAATATGAATATCAATCTAATATCAATAATTTAAATATGAATATAGATCGAATATTGCTGATTTATTAAAATATTAATATCAATCTAATATTGAGGATTTATTAAAAAACAAATATCAATCTACTATCGATGATTTATTAAAATACGAATATCGATCAATATTGGTGATTTATTAAAATATTAATGTCGATCTAATATCCGTGATTTATTAAAATATGAGTATTGATCTAATATCAGTGATTTATTAAAATACGAATATCGATCTAATACTGATGATTTATTAAAATACAAACATCAAAGTAATATTGATGATTTATTAAAATATGAGTATTGATTTAATATCGGTGATTTATTAAAATATATCGATCTAATATCGGCGATTTATTAAAATATGAATATCAATCTAATATTGAGGATTTATTAAAATACAAATATAGATCTAATATTGTTCATTTATTAAAATACAAACATCGATTGAATATCGATGGTTTTTAAAAGATATCGATTTAATATTGATGATTTATTAAAATATGAATATCGATCTAATATTGATGACTTATTAAAATACAAATATCAATCTTATATCGATGATTTATTAAAATACGAACATCGATCAATATCGATGATTTATTAAAATATGAACATCGATCTAATATTGATGATTTATTAAAATTCGAATATCAATCTAATATCGATGATTGATTAAAATATAAATATGATCAATATCGGTGATCTATTAAAAAATTAACATCGATCTAATATCAGTGATTTATAAAAATATGAGTGTTGAGCAATATCAGTCTAATATAGATGATTTATTAAAATGCAAATATTGATCAGTATCGGTGATTTATTAAAATACGAGTATCGATCTAATATCAGTGATTTATTAAAATATGAATATCTGTCTAATATTGATGATTTATTAAAAGACAAATTTCAATGTAATATCAGTGATTTATTAAAATATTAATATCCATCTAATATTGATGATTTATTAAAAGACAAATATAGATGTAATATCGGTGATCTATAAAAATTTTAATATAAATCCAGGATTGATGATTTATTAAAATACGAATATCGATCTAATATTGATGATTTATTAAAATACAAATATTGATCAATATCAGTGATTTTAAAAAACACAAGTATTTATCTAATATGAATGATTTATTAAAATATGAGTATCGATCTAATATTGATGATTTATTAAAATACGAAGATCAATCTAATATCAATAATTTATTAAAATATGAATATCGATCGAATATTGCTGATTTATTAAAATATTAATCTCAATCTAATATTGAGGATTTATTAAAATACAAATATCAATCTACTATCGATGATTTATTAAAATACGAATATCGATCAATATTGGTGATTTATTAAAATATGAGTATTGATCTAATATCAGGGATTTATTAAAATACAAATATCGGTGATATATAAAAATATGAACATCGGTCTAATATTGATGATTTGTTAAAATATGAGTATTGATCTAATATTGGCGATTTATTAAAATATGAATATCAATCTAATATTGAGGATTTATTAAAATACAAATATAGATATAATATTGGTGATTTATTAAAATACAAATATCGATCAATATGGATGATTTATTAAAATATGAATATTGATCAATATCGGTGATTTTTTAAAATACAAATATCGACCTAATATCGATGATTTATTAAAATATGAATATTGATCTAATATCAGCGATTCATTAAAATATGAATATCGATCGACTATCAATGATTTTTAAAATATGAACATCGACCTAATATCAGTGATTTATTAAAATACAAATATTGATCAATATCGGTGATTTATTAGAAAGGATCACGGGTAATCACAAACCCTTTTGTAAAAAACGTGAGTAAAATGTTAAATTTAAATGTTTAAATTTAAATTTAAATTTAAATTTAAATTTAAATTCCAATTTAAACGTTTAAATTTAAATTTAACATTTAACAATGTTAATATTCAGCAGCGGTTTTAACATTATATTTACATTTTAATTTTATATATTTTTTATATTATTTTCACGTTTTAATATTTTAATATGTTTATCTTTTTATATATTTACGTAATGTCTATATTTTTATATTTTTACATGGCGGTTCTAATCTTTTATTAAACATTTCATTGAATAAAAAAATTCAAAAAAAAAATCAAAGGCGCACAAAAAATTTTGGCAACAGTTATTTCGATAAATCACTTGAATCGAAATAAATTTAAATATAATTTAAATATAATATAATTTCAATTTAATATAATTAAAAAAATTTATATTATTTAAAAATAATATAATTTAAATATAATTAAAATTTAAATTTTAATTATATTTAAAAATATAATTAAAAATATATAAATATAATTATATATTAGAATTAATTATATATATTATGTATATTATATATATTATATATATTAAAATTAATTATATATTATATATATTAATATATATTAAATTTAATTATATATTTAAATATAATTTAAAAAATATATATAAATATATATATTAATATATATTAAATTTAATTATATATTTAAATATAATTTAAAAAATATATATAAATATATATATATAAAATAAATATATATACATAAAATAAAATAAATATATATATAAAAATATATATTTATTTAAAAATATAATTAAAATTTAAGGTTTTGATCGGGCAGAAGCAAAACCCACCGGGGTGGGGGGTGCAGGGGAGGGCTCCTCACCCCACCTCGGGTACAAAACGAAACAAAATTCAAAACGAAAACTTTTATTTATTTATGAAAATAAATATTCATTTATACATTTTATCTGCTAACACAGATTCATCAACGTTTCCCCCGCGAGTTCCCTCCCGTTTTTCGATTTTAAAAATCCCACTGCACTTCCCGGCCGTGAAAAACGACGTTTCACCTTTTTCGTATTAATTTGCGAGTCCAATAAAAATAATATAAAACAAAACAGAATTAAAAATTCTATTTAATTATTAGACGAATATAGAGGGAGCTTACTCAGCTGAGGGGGGCAAAAGCAACGCACCCCGCCCAATTTAAATTTCTTGGTATTTAAAAGTCTTGGTGTTACGTATTTAAATGACCGGATGCAGGATTCAAATATTCATTTTGGTTTCAAGACGCCCCCTTAAATATTCAGTTTATTTATGGGGCTCCACGCGGTCTGGGGGGGACGTTGTAAATCTGGAGATTCGAAACTCTCAAAGGTTTAATTGTTCCTTATCAGAAATCTTTAATTCAGGAATTCCAGATGTCCCTTCTGCCTTCCAGCTAGTTGAGTAGTTAAAATAAAAACAAAAAACAAAATAAAAAACAAAAAAAAAAACCAAAAAAAACCAAAAAAAAACCCAAAAAATCAAACAACAAAACAACCAAACAACAAAACAGCAAAACAACAAAACAACCCCCATCTCTACTTCGTTACCATCTGAAAATTACATTTTTAAATTCCACAAATAAAAGGAAATACACAGCACGACCTTCTTACTCTCTATATGTGCGACATTCGTCTCGATATTTGCCAAAAGCCAACTCCAAAATGTGCATTTGTAACAGCATTTAAAAGTCTTGGTGTTACGTATTTAAATGAGCTGGTGCAGGATTCAAATATTCATTTTGGTTTCAATCCTTAAATATTCAGTTTATTTATGGGGCTCCACGCGGTCTGGGGGGGACGTTGTAAATCTGGAGATTCCAAACTCTCAAAGGTTTAATTGTTCCTCATCAGAAATCTTTAATTCGGGAATTCCAGACGTCCCTTCTGCCTTCCATCTGGTTGAGGAGTTAAAAAAAAAAAAACCCAAAAAACCAAAAGAACAAAAGAAGAAAAGAACAAAACAACAAAACAACAAAACATCAAAACAACCCCCATCTCTACTTGGTTACAATCTGAAAATTACGTTTTTAAATTCCACAAATAAAAGGAAATACACAGCATGACCTTCTTACTCTCTATATGTGCGACATTCGTCTCGATATTTGCCAAAAGCCAACTCCAAAATGTGAATTTGTAACGGCATTTGAAAGTCTTGGTGTTACGTATTTAAATGAGCTGGTGCAGGATTCAAATATTCATTTTGGTTTCAAGAACCCCCCTTAAATATTCAGTTTATTTATGGGGCTCCACGCGGTCTGGGGGGGACGTTGTAAATCTGGAGATTCAAAATTCTTAAAGGTTTAATTGTTCCTCATCAGAAATCTTTAATTCGGGAATTCCAGACGTCCCTTCTGCTTTCTATCCAGTTGAGTAGTTAAAAAAAAAACAAAAAACAAAAAACAACAAAAAAAAACAAACCCAAAAAAAAAAAAACCCCCAAAAAATCAAACAACAAAACAACCAAACAACCAAACAACCCCCATCTCTACATCGTTACCATCTGAAAATTACGTTTTTAAATTCCACAAATAAGAGAAAATACAGCACGACCTTCTTACTCTCTATATGTGCGACATTCGTCTCGATATTTGCCAAAAGCCAACTCCAAAATGAGCATTTGTAACGGCGTTTGAAAGCCTTGGTGTTACGTATTTAAATGAGCTGGTGCACGATACAAATATTCATTTTGGTTTCAAGAGCCCCCCTTAAATGTTCAGTTTATTTATGGGGCTCCACGCGGTCTGGGGGGGACGTTGTAAATCTGGAGATTCAAAACTCTCAAAGGTTTAATTGTTCCTCATCAGAAATCTTTAATTCTGAATTCCAGACGTCCCTTCTGCCTTCCATCTGGTTGAGTAGTTAAAATAAAAACAAAAACCAAAAAAATAATAAAAAAAAAACCAAAAAAAACCAAACAACAAAACAACAAAACAACAAAACAACAAAACAACAAAACAACCCAGATCTCTACTTCGTTACCATCTGAAAATTACATTTTAAAATTCCACAAATAAAAGGAAACACACAGCACGACCTTCTTACTCTCTATATGTGCGACATTCGTCTCGATATTTGCCAAAAGCCAACTCCAAAATACGAATTTGTAACGGCATTTGAAAGTCTTGGTGTTACGTATTTAAATGAGCTGGTGCAGGATTCAAATATTGATTTTGGTTTCAAGACCCCCCCTTAAATATTCAGTTTATTTATGGGGCTCCACGCGGTCTGGGGGGGACGTTGTAAATCTGGAGATTCAAAACTCTCAAAGTTTTAATTGTTCCTCATCAGAAATCTTTAATTCAGGAATTCCAGACGTCCCTTCTGCCTTCTATCCGGTTGAGGAGTTAAAAAAAACCCAAAAAAACAAAAAAATCAAAACAACAAAACAACACAACAACCCCCATCTCTACTTCGTTACCATCTGAAAATTACATTTTTAAATTCCACAAATAAAAGGAAATACACAGCAGGACCTTCTTACTCTCTATATGTGCGACATTCGTCTCGATATTTGCCAAAAGCCAACTCCAAAATGAGCATTTGTAACGGCATTTGAAAGTCTTGGTGTTACGTATTTAAATGAGGGGATGCAGGATTCAAATATTCATTTTGGTTTCAAGACCCCCCTTAAATATTCAGTTTATTTATGGGGCTCCACGCGGTCTGGGGGGGACGTTGTAAATCTGGAGATTCGAAACTCTCAAAGGTTTAATTGTTCCTTATCAGAAATCTTTAAATCTGAATTCCAGACGTCCCTTCTGCCTTCCATCTAGTTGAGGAGTTAAAATAAAAACAAAAAACAAAAAAATAAAAAAAAACCAAAACAAAAAAATATCAAACAACAAAACAACAAAACAACAAAACAACAAAACAACCCCCATCTCTACCTCGTTACCATCTGAAAATTACAATTTTAAATTCCACAAATAAAAGGAAATACACAGGATTCAAATATTCATTTTGGTTTCAAGACCGCCTTAAATATTCAGTTTATTTATGGGGCTCCACACGGTCTGGGGGGGACGTTGTAAATCTGGAGATTCAAAACTCTCAAAGGTTTAATTTAGGTTTAAATCTTTAGATTTTGGTTTAAATCTTTAATTCAGGAATTCCAGACGTCCCTTCTGCCTTCTATCCAGTTGAGGAGTTAACAAAAAACCCAAAAAACCCCAAAAGAATAAAACAATAAAACAACAAAACAACAAAACAACCCCCATCTCTACTTCGTTACAATCTGAAAATTACATTTTCAAATTCCACAAATAAAAGGAAACACACAGCACGACCTTCTTACTCTCTATATGTGCGACATTCGTCTCGATATTTGCGAAAAGCCAACTCCAAAATGAGCATTTGTAACGACATTTGAAAGTCTTGGTGTTACGTATTTAAATGAGCTGGTGCAGGATTCAAATATTCATTTTGGTTCCAAGACCCCCCCCTTAAATATTCAGTTTATTTATGGGGCTCCACACGGTCTGGGGGGGACGTTGTAAATCTGGAGATTCAAAACTCTCAAAGTTTTAATTGTTCCTCATCAGAAATCTTTAATTCTGAATTCCAGATGTCCCTTCTGCCTTTTATCCAGTTGAGGAGTTAAATAAAAAACACCAAAAAAACCAAAACAACAAAACAACAAAACAACCCCCATCTCTACTTCGTTACCATCTGAAAATTACAATTTTAAATTCCACAAATAAAAGGAAATACACAGCACCACCTTCTTACTCTCTATATGTGCGACATTCGTCTCGATATTTGCCAAAAGCCAACTCCAAAATGTGCATTTGTAACGGCATTTGAAAGTCTTGGTGTTACGTATTTAAATGAGCTGATGCAGGATTCAAATATTCATTTTGGTTTCAATCCTTAAATATTCAGTTTATTTATGGGGCTCCACGGGGTCTGGGGGGGACGTTGTAAATCTGGAGATTCAAAACTCTCAAAGGTTTAATTGTTCCTCATCAGAAATCTTTAATTCGGGAATTCCAGACGTCCCTTCTGCCTTCCATTTAGTTGAGGAGTTAAAATAAAAACAAAAACCAAAAAAATAATAAAAAAAAAACCAAAAAAACCCAAACAACAAAACAACAAAACAACACAACAACCCCCATCTCTACTTCGTTACCATCTGAAAACTACATTTTTAAATTCTACAAATAAAAGGAAACACACAGCACCACCTTCTTACTCTCTATATGTGCGACATTCGTCTCGATATTTGCCAAAAGCCAACTCCAAAATGTGCATTTGTAACGGCGTTTGAAAGTCTTGGTGTTACGTATTTAAATGAGCTGGTGCACGATTCAAATATTCATTTTGGTTTCAATCCTTAAATATTCAGTTTATTTATGGGGCTCCACGCGGTCTGGGGGGGACGTTGTAAATCTGGAGATTCGAAACTCTCAAAGGTTTAATTGTTCCTTATCAGAAATCTTTAATTCGGGAATTCCAGACGTCCCTTCTGCCTTCCATCTAGTTGAGAAGTTAAAATAAAAACAGAAAACAAAATAAAAAAAAAAAAAAAAAAAAAAAACAACAACAAAAAAAAACCCCAAAAAAATATCAAACAACAAAACAACAAAACAACAAAACAACCCTCATCTCTACTTCGTTACCATCAGAAAATTACATTTTTAAATTCCACAAATAAAAGGAAATACACAGCACGACCTTCTTACTCTCTATATGTGCGACATTCGTCTCGATATTTGCCAAAAGCCAACTCCAAAATGAGCATTTGTAACGGCATTTGAAAGTCTTGGTGTTACGTATTTAAATGAGCTGGTGCAGGATTCAAATATTCATTTTGGTTTCAATCCTTAAATATTCAGTTTATTTATGGGGCTCCACGCGGTCTGGGGGGGACGTTGTAAATCTGGAGATTCCAAACTCTCAAAGGTTTAATTGTTCCTCATCAGAAATCTTTAATTTGGGAATTCCAGACGCCCCTTCTGCCTTCCATTTAGTTGAGGAGTTAAAAAAAAAAACCAAAAAAACCAAAAGAACAAAAGAACAAAAGAACAAAACAACCCCCATCTCTACTTCGTTACAATCTGAAAATTACATTTTTAAATTCCACAAATAAAAGGAAATAACACAGCACGACCTTCTTACTCTATATATGTATAACATTTGTCTCGATATTTGCCAAAAGCCAACTCCAAAATGTGCATTTGTAACGGCATTTGAAAGTCTTGGTGTTACGTATTTAAATGAGCTGATGCAGGATTCAAATATTCATTTTGGTTTCAAGACCACCCCTTAAATATTCAGTTTATTTATGGGGCTCCACGCGGTCTGGGGGGGACGTTGTAAATCTGGAGATTCCAAACTCTCAAAGGTTTAATTGTTCCTTATCAGAAATCTTTAATTCGGGAATTCCAGACGTCCCTTCTGCCTTTTATCTAGTTGAGGAGTTAAAAAAAAAACAAAAAACAAAATAAAAAAAAAACAAAAACAAAAACAAAACCAAAAAAACCTCAAAAAAATCAAACAACAAAACAACAAAACAACAAAACAACAAAACAACAAAACAACCAAACAACCCCCATCTCTACTTCGTTACAATCTGAAAATTACGTTTTTGAATTCCACAAATAAACGGAAATACACAGCACGACCTTCTTACTCTCTATATGTGCGACATTCGTCTCGATATTTGCCAAAAGCCAACTCCAAAATGTGCGTTTGTAACGGCATTTGAAAGTCTTGGTGTTACGTATTTAAATGAGCTGGTGCACGATTCAAATATTCATTTTGGTTTCAAGAGCCCCCCTTAAATATTCAGTTTATTTATGGGGCTCCACGCGGTATGGGGGGGACGTTGTAAATCTGGAGATTCGAAACTCTCAAAGGTTTAATTGTTCCTCATCAGAAATCTTTAATTCTGAATTCAAGACGTCCCTTCTGCCTTCTGTCTGGTTGAGGAGTTAAAAAAAACCCAAAAAAACAAAAAAATCAAAACAACAAAACAATAAAACAACAAAACAACAAAACAACAAAACAACACAACAACCCCCATCTCCACTTCGTTACAATCTGAAAATTACATTTTTAAATTCCACTAATAAAAGGAAATACACAGCACGGCCTTCTTACTCTCTATATGTGCGACATTTGTCTCGATATTTGCCAAAAGCCAACTCCAAAATGCGCATTTGTAACGGCATTTGAAAGCCTTGGTGTTACGTATTTAAATGAGCTGGTGCAGGATTCAAATATTCATTTTGGTTTCAAGACCCCCCCTTAAATATTCAGTTTATTTATGGGGCTCCACGCGGTCTGGGGGGGGACGTTGTAAATCTGGAGATTCAAAACTCTCAAAGGTTTAATTGTTCCTCATCAGAAATCTTTAATTCGGGAATTCCAGACGTCCCTTCTGCCTTCCATCTGGTTGAGGAGTTAAAAAAAAAAACCAAAAAAATCAAAACAACAAAACAACCAAACAACCCCCATCTCTACGTCGTTACCATCTGAAAATTACATTTTTAAATTCCACAAATAAAAGTAAACACACAGCACGACCTTCTTACTCTCTATATGTGCGACATTCCTCTCGATATTTGCCAAAAGCCAACTCCAAAATGAGCATTTGTAACGGCGTTTGAAAGTCTTGGTGTTACGTATTTAAATGAGCTGGTGCAGGATTCAAATATTCATTTTGGTTTCATGACTCCGCCTTAAATATTCAGTTTATTTATGGGGCTCCACGCGGTCTGGGGGGGACGTTGTAAATCTGGAGATTCGAAACTCTCAAAGGTTTAATTGTTCCTTATCAGAAATCTTTAATTCGGGAATTCCAGACGTCCCTTCTGCCTTCCAGCTAGTTGAGTAGTTAAAATAAAAACAAAAAACAAAATAAAAAACAAAAAAAAAAAACAAAAAAAACCAAAAAAAAACCCAAAAAATCAAACAACAAAACAACCAAACAACAAAACAGCAAAACAACAAAACAACCCCCATCTCTACTTCGTTACCATCTGAAAATTACATTTTTAAATTCCACAAATAAAAGGAAATACACAGCACGACCTTCTTACTCTCTATATGTGTGACATTCGTCTCGATATTTGCCAAAAGCCAACTCCAAAATGAGCATTTGTAACGGCATTTGAAAGTCTTGGTGTTACGTATTTAAATGAGCTGGTGCAGGATTCAAATATTCATTTTGGTTTCAAGACCCCCCCTTAAATATTCAGTTTATTTATGGGGCTCCACGTGGTCCGGGGGGGGACGTTGTAAATCTGGAGATTCAAAACTCTCAAAGGTTTAATTGTTCCTCATCAGAAATCTTTAATTCGGGAATTCCAGACGTCCCTTCTGCCTTCCATCTAGTTGAGGAGTTAAAAAAAAAACAAAAAAAAAATCAAAATAACAAAAAAACCAAAACAACAAAACAACAAAACAACAAACCAACAAAACAACAAAACAACAAAACAACCCCCATCTCTACTTCGTCACGATCTGAAAATTACATTTTTAAATTCCACAAATAAAAGGAAATACACAGCACCACCTTCTTACTCTCTATATGTGCGACATTCGTCTCGATATTTGCCAAAAGCCAACTCCAAAATGAGCATTTGTAACGGCATTTGAAAGTCTTGGTGTTACGTATTTAAATGAGCTGATTCAGGATTCAAATATTCATTTTGGTTTCAAGACCCCCCCTTAAATATTCAGTTTATTTATGGGGCTCCACGCGGTCTGGGGGGGACGTTGTAAATCTGGAGATTCGAAACCCTCAAAGGTTTAACCTAAAACTCTCAAAGGTTTAATTGTTCCTCATCAGAAATCTTTAATTCAGGAATTCCAGACGTCCCTTCTGCCTTCTATCCGGTTGAGGAGTTAAAAAAAAAACCCAAAAAAACCAAAACAACAAAACAATAAAACAACAAAACAACAAAACAACAAAACAACCCCCATCTCTACTTCGTTACCATCTGAAAATTACATTTTTAAATTCCACAAATAAAAGGAAATACACAGCACGACCTTCTTACTCTCTATATGTGCGACATTCGTCTCGATATTTGCCAAAAGCCAACTCCAAAATGTGCGTTTGTAACGGCATTTGAAAGTCTTGGTGTTACGTATTTAAATGAGCTGGTGCAGGATTCAAATATTCATTTTGGTTTCAAGAGCCCCCCTTAAATATTCAGTTTATTTGTGGGGCTCCACGCGGTCTGGGGGGGACGTTGTAAATCTGGAGATTCGAAACTCTCAAAGGTTTAATTGTTCCTCATCAGAAATCTTTAATTCGGGAATTCCAGACGTCCCTTCTGCCTTCCATCTAGTTGAGTAGTTAAAATAAAAACAAAAAACAAACAAAAAAAAAACCCAACAAAAACAAAAAAACAAAAAACAACCCCCCCCCAAAAAAACAACAAAACAACAAAACAACAAAACAACAAAACAACAAAACAACCCCCATCTCTACTTCGTTACCACCTGAAAATTACATTTTTAAATTCCACAAATAAAAGGAAATACACAGCACGACCTTCTTACTCTCTATATGTGCGACATTCGTCTCGATATTTGCCAAAAGCCAACTCCAAAATGAGCGTTTGTAACGGCATTTGAAAGTCTTGGTGTTACGTATTTAAATGAGCTGGTGCAGGATTCAAATATTCATTTTGGTTCCAAGACCCCCCTTAAATATTCAGTTTATTTATGGGGCTCCACGCGGTCCGGGGGGGGACGTTGTAAATCTGGAGATTCGAAACTCTCAAAGTTTTAATTGTTCCTTATCAGAAATCTTTAATTCAGGAATTCCAGACGTCCCTTCTGCCTTCTATCCAGTTGAAGAGTTAAAAAAAAAAAAAAAAACAAACAAAAAAACCAAAACAACAAAACAACAAAACAACAAAACAACCCCCATCTCTACTTCGTTACCATCTGAAAATTACGTTTTTAAATCCCACAAATAAAAGGAAATACACAGCACGACCTTCTTACTCTCTATATGTGTGACATTCGTCTCGATATTTGCCAAAAGCCAACTCCAAAATGAGCGTTTGTAACGGCATTTGAAAGTCTTGGTGTTACGTATTTAAATGAGCTGGTGCAGGATTCAAATATTCATTTTGGTTTCAAGACCCCCCCTTAAATATTCAGTTTATTTATGGGGCTCCACACGGTCTGGGGGGGACGTTGAAAATCTGGAGATTCGAAACTCTCAAAGGTTTAATTGTTCCTCATCAGAAATCTTTAAGTCTGAATTCCAGACATTTCTTCTGCCTTTTATCCAGTTGAGGAGTTAAAAAAAACCCAAAACAACCCAATAATTCCACACACGTGTTAAACTCGCGTTACAAACGCGCATTTTGGACGCGGCTTTTCGCAAGTATCCAGACGAATGTTGCACATAACAAGCGTAGGGAGGTCGTGCTGTGTTTTCTTTTATTTATAGATTTTAAAAATGTCATTTTCAGATGTCAAGGAGCTCAGCTACCAGGTGAGACCTGGAGGTGGGGCCATGGAGGTGACATCATGGGGGTGGGATCATGGAGGTGGGACCGTGTCACACCTCAGACCCCAAATGGGCTCCCCTCTCAGGTGACACCCCTGGGGGCACCCTGAGCCTGGCCAGGATCTCCTTGAGGAGCACCTGGGTGACTTCTCCAGCCTTGTTGGGGTGGCAGGAGAAGTTCTGCACCCCAATAAAAGGGATCCCCCAACCCCAGGAGACACCTGAAGCCGTGTTGGCGTGGTGGCTCAGCAAATCCATCTGCCAGGAACCCCCGGCAGTGCTGCCCCTCTCAGTGATCCCTGGAGGTGATGGGTTGGGATCCAAAGGGTTCTTTTGGAAACATCTTGGGTTCTGTTCTGCTCCAGAGCTGACACTACTGTCCTGTGCACAGGGGAAGCTGTCCCTGCCCGGTGCCTGGCCGTGTCCCAGGGCAGGTTGGGGTGCCTGGAGCAGCCTGGCGCAGGGGAAGCTGTCCCTGCCCGGTCCCTGGCCGTGTCCCAGGGCAGGTTGGGGTGCCTGGAGCAGCCTGGCACAGGGGAAGCTGTCCCTGCCCGGTGCCTGGCCGTTTCCCAGGGCAGGTTGGGGTGCCTGGAGCAGCCTGGCGCAGGGGAAGCTGTCCCTGCCCACGGCAGCGCTGGCACCGCAGGCGCTTTAAGGTCGCTCCATCCCAAACCATTGCAGAGCCCCGGGGCCGGGATGGGCAGCGCCGCCAGCTCGTGCTGCCGCCTGCTGGGGGCACCCGGAACTGCAGCTGGGGCCAGCGCATGCGCAGTGCCGCTGTTGAACCCCGCTCGCTGCTGTCCTCCGGTGGGCGATTCCCGAACCGCAACTGCCAGAATCCCCAAATCCCAGAATCCCCAAATCCCAGAGGAGGTGGGGCTGCAAGGAGCTGGAGGGGTGTAGCAGCTAGGGACAGGCGTTCTCGGAAGATCTCGGGTGTACGGGTAGGTGATAAGGTTAGGCTTTTCCATTGGTAGGCCTGCTGGGTCAGCCAATCACATATGAATGGTGACCCAAGCAGACAGGTGGAGTTTTGGTAGCAAAAGTTTTAAAAACTCTGTGCAAGTTTCAATAAACGCCATTTTGCCATCCACCACATTGGTGTTCTGTGAGCAATGGACCGAGCGAGCTAGAGTGTAGCAGCCGTGCCGTTCAATTGCACCGGGCCTCACTTTGTGCCGTAACGGTAACAGAGGGGGCCCCTGGGCCAAGCTCCCAGCTCGGGCAGCGTCATCCCTGAGCACAGGGGTGGGTCCTGAGAGAGAGACATTCCCAGCAGTGTTGGTGTGGGAAGTGCCATCGAGCCCTGCTGGGGAATTGTCCCTTTTTGCTGCTGGGACAGAATTCTTTAATGGAATTGTCTGGATGGAATCATTTAATAAAATTGCTGCAATAGAACTGTTTAACGGAATTGGTTTTTTTGAATTTTTAGTAGAACGGCTTTGCACTATGGCCGCCTTGGTGGCCACAGTGGTCACAGGGGCTGTGATGACCTTGTGGCTCAAGGAGTCTGGATGATGGTGATGGTCACAGTGACCTTGGTGCTTGGAGTGACCGTGGTGTCCAGAGTGGCTGTGGTGGCCACAGTGGCTGCAATGACAGTGGTGGCTGCAGTGACCTCATGGTGGCAGGAGCTGCCAAGGTGTCCAGAGCAGCAGTGGTGGCCTTGGCAGCCTTGGTGGCCTCGTTTCTCTGGGGGTCCTGGTGGTCTTGCTGATTGTAGTGGCCACAATGAACACAGGGACGTGGACGGCCATGGTGGTCACAGTGACCAGAGTGACCTCGGTGACGTTGGTGGCCTGGTGGCTCAGAGGATCCCGGTGGCCACTGCCAGGGCTGTGGTGGCCAGGAGGAACCCTCCAATGTGGAAGGGGGCCATGGAGACGCTCCCACGTGGGGGACAAGGAAGGGGGTCAGGGGGACCATGGGAGACAAAGAGGGGGTTGGGGATGACCGTAATGGGAGTTTGGGGTGACGGGAGTGATGGAGGCCATGGGGTGAGAGGTGACAGGGTCTTGGGGGGGTACAGGGGCCAGGGAGGTCAGGGGGTCATGGTGGGCTTAGGGGTCACAGGGGTCAGGGGAGTCAGGGGGTGCCAGAGGGTGCCAGGGGTTCAGGGGGTGCCATGTCCAGCACACAGGGCCTGTCCCCACATCATTGCCTTGGGTGGGGGACGGAAAGGGTGTCCCTGTCCCTGTCCCTGTCCCTGTCCCTGTCCCTCTCCCTCTCCCTCTCCCTTTCCCTGTCCTCGTCTGGCAGTGAATTCCCTGTCCCCTCCTAGATCTGGGGGTCCCCATCCCTGTGTCCTGTCATGGGTGTTCCTGTCCCTGTGCCCTCAATCAGTGTCCCCAGACTTGGTGTCCCCAGCACAGGGTGACCCTGTCCTTACCCCCAGCACTGGGTGTCCTTGCCCCACCACCCACAGTGGGTGTCCATGTCCCCCATCCCCACTGAGTGTCACCCCTGTGCCCCATCTTGGGTGCCCCCCATGCTTACCACGGGTGTCCCCACCCTCCCGGGGTGTCCCCGTTGGTGCCAATTTCAGCCACTCGCAGTTGTGGTTGCTGGAGCTCCCTCTGGAATGGAGGTGGATCGCTGTCCTGTCCCCGTCCTGGGTGACGTGGACAACCACGAAGGTCTCGGAGGGTGGGATCACCACCCCGCCGTGGGGTAAACTCCCGGTGAAATAGACGACATCCACCCCGTGGCACGTGGTCAAGTAGAACAACGTCTCCTTCCCCGAGCAGCCGCCGGGCGTTTCCCTCCCCGGCACCGACACGAATCGGTCGAACCGGACGGTGTCACCTTCCTGTGCCACGAACCGGACCCCGCACACGCGGCGGAGGAATTTCTTGCACTGCCCTCCCCGAGTGACCGTCAGTGTGGCCAGGGCGTCGGTCAGCAGGAAATGCAGCGCCTTGAAGTGGAAGTTGTCCCGGTACTCCTGGGGGGAGCGCCCGGCCCTGCTCACGGCCTCGTTGAACTCCCTGTTGAGGTCGTCCATGGCGAAGGCGATGACAGCGGTGGCCTGGTCTGGGGACAGAGGGGAATCAGTGACCCCCCGCTTCTGCCACCTGTCCGCGGCCTCGGCCCAGGCCTGGGCCAACACAGGGTTCTGCTGGAGCTCGGAGCGGTTGAGGGCCGGCAAGGCTGCGGTCATGGCCGGGCGGCAGCCCTGGTACTGGTCATCGAAGGAGTCCTTGGCCATGTCCAGGGGCTTCACCTCGTTGGCCATGGTGGCCACGGTTATGGCCAGCAGTGCCAGGGTGTGAGCCAGGGGGGCCATGGAGGGGAGAGGCCACCAGGAGCAGTGTGGGACACTGTGGGGACAATGAGGGGACACAGAAGAGACACAGGGAGGGTTCCTCAGTGAGGGACTGGGGAGCAGAGTGGGGTCTGCCCAGGGGGACGGGAGGCACTCCTGGCCAGGATACCCTTGAATGTGTCCAGCATCCATGATCCCCAACCCTGGGGTTTCTTGTGCCTCCGCAACATCCCCCAGGCCCCCCAGGACCCCAATCCCACAGGACCATCCTCTCCTGCCCCCCACGGAAGCCCAATCCTCCTTCCAGGATTACAAGTCCCCTCAGCCCTGCCAGGACCCCAACCCAAATCCTGGGGTCACTCCCTGAGCCCCCCAGTGTCCCCCTCACCCCAATCCCACTCCCAATCCCCAATTCCTTTGGTGTCACCCCAGGTCCTCAACCCAAATCCGGGAACCACCCCCTACCCCCCGTGTCTCCCAGCCCCCTCATGACCCCAACCCCACTCCCACCATCCCCTGTCCCCCCTCACTTTCCCCCAGAGCACCCCAGGACCCCAATCCCATTCCTGTGACTGCCCCAGGGTCCCCCCAGACCCCAATCCCACAGCCCCCTGTGCCCCCCAAGTGTCCCCGGTGTCCCCCCAGCCCCTGATACCGAAATCAGCCGCAGTGAACTCCCAGACAGAAGGGGAGGGATCCCAAAGCCGGAATTCTTGATCAACTCAGGCTTCCAGCAGATCTCTCCTGCTCCTGTGGCTCAGTGGGGCTTTGCCACGGGGTATTTATCCACCCTAATTATGAATATTCATTACAATGGTCTTCTTAGCTTACAGAAAACCAGCACGTTTCCCGTAAATAGTTTGCATGGCTCTGCCTCTTTCAGGAAATAATTTTTATTGTCCTGGAGCCATAAAAATGGGGTCTGTGGGGGTCGTTTTCACTGAGTGCCCCAATATCTCAGATGACCTCGCTCTGAACTTTTGCTTTGTGCTGGAACTAATCCTTCTGTGAGGCAGAAATTGCCAAATAGGAAACTCATTGGAATTCCCTTTGTCCCGTTCTCCGCGGCTTCCACCCACCTTTGCCCAGCTGTGCCCACACTTCCACATCCTTTGATGGGTTTTTTTTTCCCAGTCAGTCTTTAAGCTCAATCCAGTACCATCAGGGGAGCCGGAATTTTCTCTTCTCTCTCTTATTAGAGGTGAGGCCTGGATGGAGTTGGGCAGATTGAAAATTGGCTGCTCATCCATCATGCTCATTACAATGGGCTTCTTAGCTAACACAAAACCAGCACGTTTCCCCTAAATAATTAGCCTGGTTCTGCCACTCTCAATAAATGATTTTTTTTTGTCCTGGAGAGCCATAAAAATGGGTTATCTGTGTGTGGTTCTCAGAGAGTGCCCTGATAAGGATAAGGACCCAATAATTGATTGCCAATTACATAAACCTTTATTAAAACGATAAGTTGAAGCAAGCACCGCGTGCAGGGAAAGCCAGAGAGCACAAGTCTCAACTCGTGCTCCATGCACAGCTTTTTGATTTTTTTCCACCCCAGTTTCCCATTTTTATAACTTTTTTTTTTTTTTTTTTTTTTTTTTTAAATACACTCCTCTTGGTCCCTCCCCAGTCCATGGTGTCCCATATTTGGTCATAGTTGAGTCTTCCAAATCCAGCAGTCTGGGGTCTTCTGCCGTCTCACGGTGGTCAGTGGATGAAGTCTCTCCTCTTCCTCGCAACACGTCCTTGGGAACTTCCCACTGTGGTCACCATGGTTTCACCAAATCACCCGTTTTCCCCCTTTCTTCATGTCCTGTGATACAAAGTATTCTGTACCAAGGCCAGGCTGTCCGTGACTTCTCTGTTTCTGCAACTTTCAGTTTTGCTTAATATCATCTACATATTAATTATTAACTGTAACATTTAACACAAATTACATAAATCATTAATATTGTCTGTAACAGCCCCCCGTTCTTTATTAAATCCTTAATTCATTAATTCATTAATTTGTGTTAATCCTCGTCTATTCATTTGTGTAAATATATCACTTTTTTAATACTCTACTAAATTATTGAGCACTTACACTGGTTGTTAATTCCAGCTCTAACTTAAAGCTTATCTTTACAGGTGTGCTAAGGTCGTTTTCCCCCCTCATCGTATGCCTGTTCTCTATTTATGTTTTGCTGAATTTTTTTCATTTTTACCTGGGTCTCCAATTCTGTCAATGCCTCAACCGCTCTATATTCTCTTTTCCTCCTTTAACCTCATTATTTTAGATACTTTGGATGTTTTATCATCATGATTGAAGTCTCCGGTGGCTCTCAGGATCAATTGGCATTGCTGCAATCTGCACGCTTTGGACAGCAGAGTGAATTAGTCGGACAAAACACGGTATCAAACAAGGTAAAAACAAGAGCCCAGTGACCGAACACAATGTTATAAACATAACCCTCTTCCAGCAGGCCCCTTCAAATTTTTGATCCCACCAGGTGGCCTCTAAGATGGAATTCCATCTCTGAACTGGCACTCGCGCTGCCCTTTTTAATTTCTGTAGCAAGATTCTTTATGGCTTTTCCGTGATCATCTGTTTCCACACAACATTCAGACTCATTAAACCTCTCACGGACTCCTCCTTCTTCTGATAACAAGTCATCCAGGGCAATCCGGTTTGGATACCACAAACGCCTGTGCCGCCGACCACCGGTGGCCTCGCTCGTGGCCGCTCTGGTGCAGTGACCTTCCCTGGTGGGACCGTTTCCTTCTTCCACTGATTCGTCCAACCTCTCTGAGGGAGCCACGCAGGATTCATCTTGCTACATTATCTCAACGCTGCAGGCTGGGTCCTACGCTGCCTGAAACAAGCCCAGACTTGTCTGAGGGGTCTGTGCCTGTGTTAAAGTGCAAGGAGAGTTTGTCCTTTTGGGACAAACCACGAGGCTGCTCTCCCAGCACAGCTACCACACAGACCCCACAAAACAGCAGTGATTGATTTGCTGTTATACTGCCCAATGAAGGATCTCTCAGACTGGACACCTGCCTCCTGCTTCTCTTCCCGCGTCGCCTGAAGGAGCTGCTGGATTTAGCTGCTGCCGGCAGCCTTCAGAAAAGAACTGGAGCTGCCACCAGCAGCTTCACAGAAGAGCTAAATCACTGGAGTGCCTGTGCCCCTCGGAAGCCCGAGACACCCATCCCGGGACGGTCTCACCAGGGAAGGTCACTGCACCAGAGCGGCCACGAGCGAGGCCACCGGCGGTCAGCAGCGCAGGCGTTTGTGGTATCCAAACCGGATTGCCCTGGATTACTTGTTATCAGAAGAAAGGAGTCTGTGGGAGGTTTAATGAGTCTGAATGTTGCGTGGAAACAGATGATCACGGAAAAGTCATAAAGAATCTTGCTACAGAAATTAAAAAGGGCAGCGTGAGTGCCAGTTCAGAGATGGAATTCCATCTTAGAGGCCACCTGGTGGGATCAAATATTTGAAGGGGCCTGCTGGAAAAGGGTTATGTTTATAAGATTGTGTTCGGTCACTGGGCTCTTGTTTTTACCTTGGTTGATACCATGTTTTGTCCGACTAATTCACACTGCTGTCCAAAGTGTGATAAATAGGTATGATTCGTGCTGATAAAATTGAAACAGTAATCAATACTTTAGAATCATAAAGAAGTAACAAGTACTGCCAAAGAGGGAAGGGAGGGGGTCCCCCCCCTTCTCCTGCAGATGTTCATGAAATACAGGAAGAAACCTAGATAAGGGTAGCTAAATTTACTCATAGAAAGGGAAAAGTTGGGGAAGCTCCAAGGAACCTGCTAATTATAGGAGATTTATGGTGGAAATGTTCAAACTTGGTATTTACTCACATAATACAAGCTTAATACGCATGTGTAACCAAGAAGGTAGCCTAATACGCATGAGCAGTAAAAAAAGTTATTCAAAGGACACGTGATGAGGAGGATGAGCCTTCATCACACGACCCCCTAAAAAGTGGCGAGACCCCCAAAAAGAGATGACGGGGCATGCGTGATAGAGGTGGTGATGAAAACAGTGATGTAAAACTTACATATCGAAAATAAGAGGGGATGGGTGGTGGCACGTATTGGCCTACACTATAAAGGGGCCAGCTCGGGGTTATCTCGTTTGTACGTGAGGCGGGATCCCATGGTCCTGCTCCGTACCCCACCGTTTGTATCTTTGCTTATGCATTATTAACCGAACCAATTATTTACTATTCAATTATTATGTGATTATAATTCAATTTTGTATTCATTAATATACTTAATTAAAATTGCTGTTACATTTAAATTTTGTTTGGGATTTTTTTGGGTCATTGGGCATCATATTTATAACAAAAGCATGCAGATTGCAGCAATGCCAATTGATCCTGAGAGAGCCACCGGAGACTTCAATCATGATGAGAAAACATCCAAAGAATCTAAAATAATGAGGTTAAATGAGGAAAGCAGAATATAGAGCTGTTGAGGCATTGACAGAATTGGAGACCCAGGTAAAAATGAAAAAAATTAAGCAAAACATAAATAGAGAACAGGCATACGATGAGGGGGGAAAACGACCTTAGCATACCTGTAAAGATAAGCTTTAAGTTAGAGCTGGAATTAACAACCAGTGTAAGTGCTCAATAGTTTAGTAAAGTATTAAAAAAGTGATATATTTACACAAATGAATAGACGAGAAGGATTAACACAAATTAATGAATTAATGAAATAAGGACTTAATAAAGAACGGGGGGCTGTTACAGACGATATTAATGATTTAGGTAATTTGTGTTAAATGTTATAGTTAATAATTAATATGTAGATGATATTAAGCAAAACTGAAAGTTGCAGAAACAGAGAAGTCACGGGCAGCCTGGCCTTGGTACAGAATACTTTGTATCATAGGACATGAAGAAAGGGGGAAAACGGGAGATTTGGTGAAACCATGGTGACCACAGTGGGAAGTCCCCATGGACGTGCTGCGAGGAAGAGGAGAGACTTCATCCACCGACCACCGTGAGAGGGCAGAAGACCCCAGACTGCTGGATTTGGAAGACTGAGCTGTGACCAAATATGGGAAAACATGGACTGGGGAGGGACCAAGAGGAGTGTATTTAAAAAACAAAAAAAAAGTTATAAAAATGGGAAACTGGGGGGGAAAAAACTCCAAAAGCTGTGCATGAAGCACGAGTTGAGGCTTGTGCTCTCTGGCTTTCCCTGCACGGGTTGCTTGTTTCAACTTATCGTTTTAATAAAGGTTTATGTAATTGGCAATCAATTATTGGGTCATTATCCTTATCAGGGCACTCTCTGAGAACCACACACAGATAACCCATTTTTATGGCTCTCCAGGACAAAAAAAAATCATTTATTGAGAGAGGCAGAACCAGGCTAATTATTTAGGGGAAACGTGCTGGTTTTGTGTTAGCTAAGAAGCCCATTGTAATGAGCATGATGGATGAGCAGCCAATTTTCATTCTGCCCAACTCCATCCAGGCCTCACCTCTAATAAGAGAGAGAAGAGAAAATTTCGGCTCCCCTGGTGGTACTGGATTGAGCTTAAAGACTGCCTGGGAAAAAAAAACCCATCAAAGGATGTTTAAGTGTGGGCACAGCTGGGCAAAGGTGGGTGGAAGCTGCGGAGAAAGAGACAAAGGGAATTCCAATGAGTTTCCTTTTTGGCAATTTCTGCCTCACAGAAGGATTAGTGCCAGCACAAAACAAAAGTTCAGAGCGAGGTCATCTGAGATATTGGGGCACTCAGTGAAAACGACCCCCACAGACCCCATTTTTATGGCTCCAGGACAATAAAAATTATTTCCTGAAAGAGGCAGAGCCATGCAAACTATTTACGGGAAACGTGCTGGTTTTCTGTAAGCTAAGAAGACCATTGTAATGAATATTCATAATTAGGGTGGATAAATACCCCGTGGCAAAGCCCCACTGAGCCACAGGAGCAGGAGAGATCTGCTGGGACCCCGAGCTGATCAAGAATTCCGGCTTTGGGATCCCTCCCATTCTGTCCAGGAGTTCACTGCGGCTGATTTCGGTATCGAGGGCTGGGGGGTCACTGGGGACACTTGGGGGGCTCAGGTGGCTGTGGGATTGGGGTCTGGGGGGACCCTGGGGGGACAGTGGGGACACATGGGGGGCACAGGGAGCTGTGGGATTGGGGTCTGGGGGGACACTGGGGGAGTCACAGGAATGGGATTGGGGTCCTGCGGTGCTCTGGGGGAAAGTGAGGGGGGACAGGGGATGGTGGGAGTGGGGTTGGGGTCATGAGGGGGCTGGGAGACACGGAGGGTAGGGGGTGGTGCCCGGATGTGGGTTGAGGTCCTGGGGTGACACCAGAGGAACTGGGGATTAGGAGTGGGATTGAAGTGAGGGGGACACTGGGGGGTTCGGGGAGTGACCCCAGGATTTGGGTTGGGGTCCTGGCAGGGCTGAGGGGACTTGCAATCCTGGGGGGAGGATTGGGCTTCTGTGGGGGGCAGGAGGAGATGGTCCTGTGGGATTGGGGTCTTGGGGGACACTGGGGGATGTTGGGGAGGCACAAGAAACCCCAGGGTTGGGGATCAGGGATGCTGGACACATCCAGGGCTGTCCTGGCCAGGAGTGCCTCCCGTCCCCCTGGGCAGACCCCACTCTGCTCCCCAGTCCCTCACTGAGGAACCCTCCCTGAGTCTCTTCTGTGTCCCCTCATTATCCCCACAGTGTCCCACACTGCTCCTGGTGGCCTCTCCCCATCATGGCCCCCCTGGCTCAGACCCTGGCCCTGCTGGCCATGACCGTGGCCACCATGGCCAACGAGGTGAAGCCCCTGGACATGGCCAAGGACTCCTTCGATGACCAGTACCAGGGCTGCCGCCCGGCCATGACCGCAGCCTTGCCGGCCCTCAACCGCTCCGAGCTCCAGCAGAACCCTGTGTTGGCCCAGGCCTGGGCCGAGGCCGCGGACATGTGGCAGAAGCGGGGGTCACTGATTCCCCTCTGTCCCCAGACCAGGCCACCGCTGTCATCGCCTTCACCATGGACGACCTCAACAGGGAGTTCAACGAGGCCGTTAGCAGGGCCGGGCGCTCCCCCCAGGAGTACCGGGACAACTTCCACTTCAAGGCGCTGCATTTCCTGCTGACCGACGCCCTGGCCACGCTGAGGGAGGCTCTGAGAGGGAAGTGTCAGGACACTCTCCACCGTGTGTGCGGGGTCCAGTTCGTGGCACAGAAGGGCGACACCGTCCGGTTCGACCGATTCGTGACGGTGCCGCTGAGCGAAACACCCGGCGACTGCCCCGGGAAGGAGTCGTTGCTCCAGGTGTACACGTGCCAGGGCCAGGATGTTACGTTTTTCACTACAAATTTACCAAACGGGGGTGTGGTGATCCCACCCTTCGAGACCTTCGAGGTTGTCCAAGTCACCCAACATGGGGACAAGTCAGTGATCCAGCTCCATTCCATGGGGACCTCCAGCAACCACAACTGCGAGTGGCTGAAAGGTGACATCACAGGGGACACCCTGGGCGGGATGAGGACACCCCCAGGGCCATGGGGGCACCCATGACAGGGCACAGGGGACACAGGGACACTCAGTGGGGATGGGGGACAGGGATACCCACTGTGGGTGGTGGGACAAGGACACCCAGAGCTGGGGACAAGGACAGGGTCACCCTGTGCTGGGGACACCAACTCTGGGGACACCGATTGAGGACGTGGGGACAGGAACGCCCATGACAGGGCACAGAGATGGGGACCCCAGATCTGGGAGGGGACAGGGACACCCCTGCCAGGGGCGGACAGGGACAGGGACAGGGACACCCCCATTCCAACCCTGTCCCTCCTTGCTGAAAGCCACCATGGACACACTAGGAGACGCTAACGACTCGGTGCTGAAGAAAAGCAAAAGCAGCGGCCCAGCTCAGGGGAGGAGGGCACCCGGCTGCATTTCTCTTCTCTGGGAGTTTCTCTCCGAGGGGCAGAGATCCCCAGAGGATGGGGGTGATAAAAGAGGGGGCTGGGGCAGCTGCTGGCTGGCGCTCTCCCTCTGTCGGCTTCGGGGGAGGGCGGTCGGAGCTGCTGCTCGGGGAAGGGAATTCGCTGCTGCTGCTGCTGCCGGAGCCCAGCCCAGAGCTGCTTCTGCTGCTGCCGTGGGGTGAGCCTCTGCTGGTGAGAGCAGCCACTGAGCTGGGGCCTGATGGACACCGACCCCACTACAACAAACCCTCTGACCGTCTTCTCGGGTGCCCGGGGTTATCAATGAAATGAATGATTTAGGTAATTTGTGTTAAATGTTATCGGTAATAATTTTAAATATGTAGGGGCAGTTCAGCAAGCTGCAGAAATTGTGAATACGTAGAGGATATTAAGCAATAACTGTAAGTTGCAGAAACTGCAGAAACAGAAAAGTTAGAGCCAGGCCTTGTTGCAGGATAATGAAATGTAAATTTGGATCATAGGACATGGAGAAAGGGAGAAAACGGGAGATTTGGTGAAACCGTGGTGACCACAGTGGAAAGTCCCCATGGACGTGCTGCGAGGAAGAGGAGAGACTTCATCCACCGACCACCGTGAGAGGGCAGAAGACCCCAGACTCCTGGAGTTGGAAGACTTAACTATGAAAAAATATGGGAAAACATGGGGAGGGACCAAGGGTCAAAACAAATAGTCATATTTGAAAATGGGAAATATATATTTCTATATATAGAAAATGGGAAATTGTGGGGAAAACTCCGAAAGCTGTGTGTGCATTGCGAGCTGAGACTTGTGCTCTCCGGCTTTCCCAGCATGTGCTGCTCGCTTCTACTTACTGTTTTAATAAAGGTTTATCTAATTGGCAATCAATTATTGGGTCCTTATCCTTATCAGGGCACTCTGTTAGAATCACACCCAGATAACGCATTTTATGGCTCTCCAGTACAACAAAAATCGTTTATTGAAAGAGGCGGGGCCAAGCTAACTATTTACAGGTATCGTTCTGGTATTCTGTTAGCTAAGAAACCCATTTTAATGAATATTCATAATTAGGGTGGATAAATTCCTTGGGGCAAAGTCCCCCTGAGCCACAGGAGCAGGAGAGACCTGCTGGGAGCCCGAGCTGATCAAGAATTCCGGCTTTGGGATCCCTCCTGTTCTGTCCGGGAGTTCACTGCGGCTGATTTCAGTACCAGGGGCTGGGGGGACACCGGAGACACTTGGGGGGCAGAGGGGGCTGTGGGATTGGGGTCTGGGGGGACACTGGGGGAGTCACAGGAATGGGATTGGGGTCCTGGGGTGCTCTGGGGGAAAGTGAGGGGGGACAGGGAATGGTGGGAGTGGGGTCTGGGGTCATGGGGGACTCTGGGGGACACTGGGGGGGAATGTGACGTGGGATTGGAGTCCTGAGCTACCTGGGGGTCACTGAAGGACACTGGGGGACACTGGGGGACACTGGGGGACATGGGACTGGGGTTCACAGGGCTCTGGGGGTCAGCAGGGAGGGCCTGGGAGTGTAACCGGGGCCATGGGAGGGCTGGGGGACACTGCAGGGGGCAGGGGGTGATCCCCGGGTTTGTTTGCCCGAGGTGTTTCCAAAAGAACCCTTTGGATCCCAACCCATCACCTCCAGGGATCACTGAGAGGGGAAGCACTGCCGGGGGTTCCTGGCAGATGGATTTGCTGAGCCACCACGCCAACGCGGGTTCAGGTGTCTCCTGGGGTTGGTGGATCCCTTTTTTGGGGTGCAGAACTTCTCCTGCCGCCCCAACAAGGCTGGGGATGTCACCCAGGAGCTCCCCAAGGAGATCCTGGCCAGGCTCGGGGTGCCCCCAGGGGTGTCACCTGAGAGGGGAGCCCATCTGGGGTCTGAGGTGTGACAGCAGCTCAGGGAGCAGTGGGGAGTGGGGCTGGGGGTCATGGGGGCACACGGGGCGGTGGGATTGGGGTCCTGGGGGCTGAGCAGTGAGAGAGAGAAGAGAAAGTTTCAGCTCCCCTGGAGGTGCTGGGTGGAGCTTAAAGACTGACTGGGGAAAAAAAACATCGAAGGTGTAAAAGTGTGGGCAGAGCAGGGCAAAGGTGGGCGGGAGCTGCGGAGAAAGGGACAAAGGGAGCTCCAGGGAGTTCCCTTTTTGGCAAGTTGTGCAACAGATAAGGAGCAGCAGCGCCTGCCAAAAGGAAAAGTTCAAGGCGAGGATTGTTATCGGGGTTTTTGCTGTTCTCCTCTGTCTCTTTAAGAAGTTTTTAATAAAGTTCTGTTTTCAGCCTTCCGTGTTTACCTTTTGCAGTGGGGTCAGACAGGATTTTACATCAACAACTTCCTTGCTATTGTAACGGTACAACCACGTTTACACTCTTCTCATGAGGAGGAGACTGCTGACTGACTGTTGGGTTACCCAGTGTGGTTGGAGAGGAAGATTTTCTTCCTCCAATCCACGGTCACTGCTGGAATTCTATAAATGTTGAAGTTTTTAAATAAACCGTCTCTTTTTTTCTTCCTCAGACGTTCTTGGTCAGCTCGGGCTCACAGCGGATCTCTCCTGCTCCTGTGGGTCAGGGGAACTTTGCCATGGGGAATTTATCCACCCTAATTATAAATATTCATTAAAGTTGTCTTCTTAGCTAATACAGAAACATTTTTTCTGGAAATCATTTCCGTGGATCCCTCTCTTTCAGGACATCCTCCTGTTGTCCTGGAGAGTTCACAAAGAGGGACCTGGGGCTCATCTTCACTGAGTGCTGCAGTATCTCTGATGACCTCGCCTCGAACTTTCACTTTCAGCTGGCGCTGCTCCTTCTGTGTCACAGACCTTGTCCAAAACCACACTGGAGTTCCCTTTAACTCTTTCCCCACTGGTTCCAGACACGTTTATTGTCCCGTGGAAATACTTTTACACCCTTTTCTCGTTTTTGCTGCTCAGCCTTCCAGCCCTACCCAGCACCTCCAGTGTGTGGGGGAAAAGCCACGCTATGGAAAGCCAGGGGTGCACAGAGCAGCCTTGAAACTTTATTCCAGTGCAGGGACAGAGTTTCCACAACAGACAAACCCCTGTGGGGTTCTGCATTGGTTTGGGGCAAATCTGAGAGGAGAACTCCTTGGGAAACCGTCCCTCCCCCAACCGGTTTGGGAGAAAACTCCTCAGAGAGAAGTGGAAAGAAATCCGTTTATTGAACTGGCAAAGCGCTCCCCAGGACAATGAACTGAACAATACCAGATGGCAAGAACCTCGTGGCGCTCTGGGTAGATGACAAATTCAGACAGAAGTCCCTCTGGTAGGTGATTCCTCTGCTCTCAGATCTTTCTGGCGCTGGTGAAAGTTGCTGCACAGGGTGGATCCTGGTGGGTCCCAGGTGCAAGCTCCCCCCAGAGCCCCCCCGGGTCCTCAGTAGAAAGAGGTTTATATAGTTTCAAAGAAGTTAAAAAAGGAAAAAAACAAAGGAAAAAAAAAGAAAAATAGGAAAAAGAAAAAAAAAAAAAGAAAAAAAGAAAAAAAAAAAAAAGAGAAATGCGAAGCTATGCTAAGCTACCCTAGGTAACTACCAAGCAAAAAAAAAAAAAAATCTTCTCCATCTCATGTCTGTGTGTTCTTTTTCTCTCACTCTTCAAGGCCAGCCCGGCAGAGAGAGGTTTCTGAAAACAAACTGTGCACTTCTCCCCCGGTTTTACTCTAAGAGCCAATATTAAAGGCACAGAGTGTTAATACCCAGCGTAAACAGACGATTGGGGATACAACATCGTCACGTCACCCCAGGACAGGTTCCTCTCTCAAGGTTTTGGAGGACGCAGCCTCCTTCCATCCCCAGCTCTCGGCCGCACGCTGCCCTCTCCCTTTCCCCATCAGCTGAACGGGGCTGCTGGGAAGGTGCAGCCCTCCCAAACCACCTCCCCCCACCCCACCTTGGACCTGTCATTTTCCCCCCAAAGTCCAGAAGTTCAGGCTGTCTGGGTTAGTCTGGTTGGACTTTGTGAGGACCCGTTTCTCCCATCACCCTCAAGTTCAGGAGTTCAAACTTTCTGGTCCAAACCACCAGAGTCCTGTGAAAACCTTCACCTCTGTAGAGACATCCAGACCCGTTTTGAAGAAAATGACGCCCATTTCTCCTAAAGATCCCATCGCAATGAGACAGTTTTTAAAGGCACCACCACCCATCTTTCGTATGAAATCCTTCCCTGTGAGGGTGCTGAGACCCCAGTGCAGGTTTCCCAGAGAAGCTGTGGCCTCCTGGTGCCTGGCTGTGTCCCAGGGCAGGTTGGGGTGCCTGGAGCAGCCTGGCACAGGGGAAGCTGTCCCTGCCCGGTGCCTGGCCGTGTCCCAGGGCAGGTTGGGGTGCCTGGAGCAGCCTGGCGCAGGGGAAGCTGTCCCTGCCCGGTGCCTGGCCGTGTCCCAGGGCAGGTTGGGGTGCCTGGAGCAGCCTGGCGCAGGGGAAGCTGTCCCTGCCCACGGCAGCGCTGGCACCGCAGGCGCTTTAAGGTCGCTCCATCCCAAACCATTGCAGAGCCCCGGGGCCGGGATGGGCAGCGCCGCCAGCTCGTGCTGCCGCCTGCTGGGGGCACCCGGAACTGCAGCTGGGGCCGGCACATGCGCAGTGCTGCTGTTGAACCCCGCTCGCTGCTGCCCTCCAGTGGGAGATTCTAGAACTGCATCTCCCAGCATCCCCAAATCCCAGAGGGAGTGGGACTAGAACGAGCCAGAGGGGGCACCTGGGCCAAGTTCCCTCCTCGGGCAGCATCATCCCTTAGCACAGGGGTGGGACTGGAGCTGCTGGACACGGCACTGGGGTGCACTAGACACGGTGCTGGGGGAAGCTGGACATGGCATTGGAGAGAGGTGGACACAGCACTGGGCAGAACTGGACATGGCACTGGGCAGAGTCAGACACAGCACTGGGAAGAGTAGGACATGGCACTGGACTGAACTGGACACGGCACTGGGCAGAGGTGGACACAGCACTGGACAGAGGTGGACACAGCACTCCCCATGTGCCTCACTGGGCAGGGCAGAGGGGCACCATCCCTCCCTGACCTCCTGGCCCCACTCCTCCTGATGACCCCTGCATCCCTCCTGGCCCTCAGGCTGCATGGCCAGCTCCACTGGTCACCCACCAGCACCCCCAGGTCCTTCTCCAGACCTGCTCCAGCAGGTCCCGCCCAGCCAGGGGATGGCATTGGTTCAAACTGGGCTAAACCCGGCGCAAATCTCCAACCCAAAATGACCCCCAAACCTCTCCCGTGTTCCTGCCGTCAATGAAATGTGTGTGAGGCTCCTCCTTCGGGAAGGGGAGGCTCCTCAAGGATCCTGCGTGAGGCTGAGAGCGAGAGACGTTCCCAGCAGTGTTGGTGTGGGGAGTGCCATCGAGCCCTGCTGGGGAATTGTCCCTTTTTGCTGCTGGGACAGAATTCTTTAATGGAGCTGTCTGGATGGAATCATTTAATAAAATTGCTTCAATAGAACTGTTTAACGGAATTGTTTTGTTTGAATTTTAATAGAACGGGTTTGCACAATGGCCATCTTGGTGGCCACAGCGGTCACAGGGGCTGTGGCAGCCTTGTGGCTTAAGGAGTCTGGCTGATGGTGATGGTCACAGTGGCCTTGGTGGTTGGAGTGACCGTGATGCCCAGAGTGGCTGTGGTGGCCGCAGTGGCTGCAGTGACAGTGGTGGCTGCAGTGACCTCATGGTGGCAGGAACTGCCAAGGTGGGCAGAGCGGCATTGGTGGCCTTGGTGGCCTCGTTTCTCTGGGCGTCCTGGTCTTGGTGACTGTGGTGGCCACAGTGACCACAGCAACCTGGGTGGCCATGGTGGCCACAGTGACCACAGTAACCTCGGTGATGTTGGTGACCTGGTGGCTCAGAGGATCCCAGTGGCCACTGCCAGGGCTGTGGTGGCCAGGAGGAACCCTCCAATGTGGAAGGGGGCCACAGGGACACTCCCACCTGGGGGACAAAGAGGGGCATCAGGGGGATCATCGAGGACAAATAGGGGGTTGGGGACGGCCGTAATGGGGGTTTGGGGTGACAGGAGAGTTGGGGGCCATGAGGTGACAGGTGACAGGATTTTGGAGGGGTTCCGGGGCCAGGGAGGTCAGGGGGTCATGGTGGGCTTAGGGGTCACTGGGGTCTGGGGAGTCAGGAGGTTCCAGGGGTTCAGGGAGTGCCATGGGGGGTCCCGGCCCACCCACGTCCAGCACACAGGGCCCATCCCCACAGCACTGCCATGGGTGGGGTGGGACAGGGTCAGAATGGGGGTGTCCCTGTCCCTGTCCCTATCCCTATCCCTGTCCCTGTCCTCGCCTGGCAGTGAATTCCCTGTCCCCTCCCAGATCTGGGTGTCCCCATCCCTGTGCCCTGTCATGGGTATTCCTGTTCCTGTGCCTTCAATGGGTGTCCCCAGACTTGGTGTCCCCAGCTCTGAGTGTCCCTGTCCTTGCCCCCAGCACTGGGTGTCCTTGTCCCACCACCCACAGTGGGTGTTCCCGTCCTCCATCCCCACTGAGTGTCACCCCTGTGCCCCATCTTGGGTGCCCCCCATGCTTACCACGGGTGTCCCCACCCTCCCGGGGTGTCCCCGTTGGTGCCAATTTCAGCCACTCGCAGTTGTAGTTGCTGAAGGTCCCATTGGAGTGGAGCCAGATCTCTGTCTTGCCCCCGTTTTGGATGACTTTGGTGACATTGAAGGTTTCGAAGGGCGGGACCAGCACCTCCCGCTCATCAGGAAATCTGGAGAAATTCTGGATGTCCACGCCATAGCACGTCTCCATCTTGAACACCGTGCCTATCTCAAAATCCTCAGCGCTATCTCTGCAAAGCGACGTCGGCGTGAATTGACCGAACCGGACCCTCTGGCCTTGCTCTGCCGTGAACTGGGTCCAGCTCGCGATGCGGAACACACAGCGACACTCGGGTTTCTCTGCCTCCCTCAGAGTGGCCAGGGCATCGGTCAGCAGGAAATGCAGCGTTTTGAAGTGGAAGTTGTCCCGGTACTCCTGGGGGGAACTCCCAGCCACGCTCGTGGCCGCGTTGAACTGCTGGTACAGGTCATCCATGGTGAAGGCCATGAGGGCGATGGCCTGGGCTGAGGATTCCAGAGGGGACAGAGGGGACCCGCTGCTCTGCCACTTGGCCACGGCCTTGGGCCAGACCCGGGCAAAGAGAGGGTTCAGCTGGAACTCGGAGCGGTTGAGAGCCGGCAAAGCCTCAATCATGGCTGGGCGGCAGCCCTGGTACTGGTCATCGAAGGAGTCCTCGGCCATGTCCAGGGGCTTCACCTCGATGGCCACGGTGGTCACGGTCATGGCCAGCAGTGCCAGGGCGTGAGCCAGGGGGGCCATGGAGGGGAGAGGCCACCAGGATCAGTGTGGGAGACTGTGGGGACAATGAGGGGACAATGAGGGACAGTGAAGAGACACAGAGAGGACATGGAGGAGACACAGGGAGGGTTCCTCAGTGAGGGACTGGGGAGCAGAGTGGGGTCAGCCCAGCTCAGGGGGAGGGGAGGCACTCCTGGCCAGGAGACCCCTGAACAGAGCCTGGGGTCCCTGATCCCCAACCCTGGGGTTTCTTGTGCCTCCCCAACATCCCCCAGCCCCCCCAGAACCCCCCAGGACTCCAATCCCAATCCCACAGGACCATCCCCTCCTGCCTCCCCCAGAAGCCCAATCCTCCTCCCAGGATTGATTACAAGTCCCCTCAGCCCTGCCAGGACCCCGACCCAAATGTTGGGGTCACTTCTTGAGCCCCCCAGCATCCCCCTCCGCCCCTCCCCAGACCCCAACCCTACTCCCCCCATCTCCTGTCCCTCCTCACTTTCCCCCAGAGCACCCCAGGACCCCAATCCCATTCCTGTGACTCCCCCAGGGTCCCTCCAGACCCCAATCCCACAATCCCCTCTGCCCCCCAAGTGTCCCCGGTGTCCCCCCAGCCCCCAATACTGAAATCAGCTGCAGTGAACTCCCGGACAGAACGGGAGGGATCCCAAAGCCGGAATTCTTGATCAGCTCGGGCTCCCAGCAGATCTCTCCTGCTCCTGTGGCTCAGGGGGACTTAGCCATGGGGAATTTATTCACCCTAATTATGAATATTCATTAAAATGGGCTTCTTAGCTAATAGAAAACCAGAACGATACCTGTAAATAGTTAGCTTGGCCCCGCCTCTTTCAATAAACAATTTTTTTTGCCCTGGAGCCATAAAAATGGGTTATCTGGGTGTGATTCTAACAGAGTGCCCTGATAAGGATAAGGACCCAATGATTGATTGCCAATTACATAAACCTTTATTAAAACCGTAAGTGGAAGCAAGCAGAGCCTGCAGGGAAAGCCGGAGAGCACAAGTCTCAGCTCGCGCTGCACACAAAACTTTTGGAGTTTTCCCCAAAATTTCCCATTTTTGTAACTTTTTGTTTTGACCCTTGGTCCCTCCCCATGTTTTCCCATATTTGTTCATCGTTGAGTTTTCCAACTCTGGGAGTCTGGGGTCTTCTACCCTCTCACGGTGGTCGGTGGATGAAGTCTCTCCTCTTCCTCGCAGCACGTCCATGGGGACTTCCCACTGTGGTCACCACGGTTTCACCAAATCTCCCGTTTTCTCCCTTTCTCGATGTCCTGTGATACAAATTTACATTTCATTATCCTGCACCAAGGCCAGGCTCTAACTATTCTGTTTCTGCAGTTTCTGCAACTTACAGTTAGTGCTTAAAATCCTCCACATATTTACAATTTCTGCAGCTTGCTGAATAGCCCCTACATATTTATAATTATTAACTATAACAACACAAATTACCTAAATCATTAATTTCATATATAACAGTTCTCCCCTTTCTTAATTAATTAATTGACTGTTTATTTTGTGCTAATTCACTAATTTACTAATTTGTATGATCATATATAACTTTTGTTAGTACTCTACTGTAATGCTGATCAATTATACCAGTTGTGAATTACAGCTCTGGCTTAAAGCTCATCCCTATAAACACCCCAAGGTCGTGTTCAGTTCTCATTGTGGGTTTGCTTTTTGCTTAAATTCTTTTAGGTTTTTTTTCCTCTATCTTTACCTGAGTCTCAAATTTGATGATGAGTGTGCTATGAAAATTGATTCCATCCGATTCCCCGCCCAAACAGTTTGGTCACACTGATTGCAAACAGGAATAATGGAGTTAGATTTTTTTTTTTTTTTTTTTTAATTTGCCTTAGTTTATTTTCCTCAGGGATTGCAGTTATATTGTGACACGCTGTGATGTTTCCCCCCACATCATTTAACACATCGAATGCTATGACATTTACAAACTCCTGTGCTAAAGTCGGCCGGGCATCCCAAGTGGCAGAGTCAGAACTCCCAGCAGCATTCCCCACTTCAGAAACCCTCTGCCTTCCCCGACGCCTCCGCTTTTGCTTTCCGGAGCCTGGATTTCCATCTTCTTGGCAGCAAGGAAATTCTTCAGGCGTGCCTGGGAGTGACTGCCGGTTTAAATGTCTTTTCTTGTACTTATCTTACTTTTTAAGTTTCATTTGTTCTGCCCAGTAAAGAACTCGGGAGTATTTTCAGCACATTATTATTATTATTATTATTATTATTATTATTATTATTATTATTTCAGCTTTGGAATCCAATTAACCCCTCACCCCGTTTACAACTAATTGCCACCACTCAGAAAATCCCTCTTCAAGTCTCCCTATTTGTACAGCCAGGTATAATGTTTGTTTTGTTATCTCCAGCTCTTCTCTTCCACAGGGAGGGCACAACCCCTTAGGAAAATATCCTGCCCTACAGTGACTCCGCCACTTTTCTTTAAAGCTCGCCTTTACACAGCATTTTCCCACAATAATAGCATTCACAACTTAAGCTTTTTGGTTTACTTTGATTACTCTTCCTCTCCTCCTGCCTCACACATCTTGCTTTTCCCACTGCGGCTGCCAACACTCTCGCCTCCCCTTTCACTTTCCTCTTCCCTCTTACACTTTCTGCACTTCCCTCGATGAATCTTGTATTCCCCGCTCTTGCCGCCACCCTTCTGTAACTTTTCTCATTTCCTTCGTGTGCCTTCTACCCCTGAGCACATCCTCAAGCTGTTCCTAAGCCTTTCCAACCAGTCCGTGGGGGGATTTATCCTTTTTCTGGTGTTCACTAAAAGCCTTGTTAATATCCTGTCCCCCCGGGACTGCCTCCCGTATCCCTTGTCAACGGGACATTCACAGAGCCTGTGCGTTCTGGTCCCATCAGAACTTCCCTTAACGGCAAAGGCTGAACCCTCCTCGTGTTAATTTTGCCCTTTGCACCTTACTTCTTGTTTGCCTGGGCGATGAGACAGCCTTTTGCTCAGACCCGTGGGTAAACAACTTGCGGATTCTTGGTGGGGCGGGGTAGGGAAGCAGCAGGTAAAGGTTTGAGGATGGGAGGGTTAGGTTGTCCAAGGGGTCCCAATCCTCTTTTTTTTTAGATTTTCCTTGTTTTGTCGGGACCAATGGGAACAGTGAAGGTGGGTTGGTTTTTTTTGCAATTTCTGCAACAGAGAAGGAGCAGCGCCTGCCAAAAGCGAAAGTTGGAGGTGAGGCCATCTGGGATACTGGGATGCTCAGTGAGAACTGTCATGGGGGATAATTCATGTTTTCATAATACTCGTTGTTACAGTAAATATTGTTTATAGAAAAGCCAGAAGGACCACCCACCCTGCCTCCCCCCAAAGCAAAGGGCCTGGAAAGTTTCACAAGAACCATCTCCAGCTCTGGGAAGAAGACAAAGAAACTACAATTCCAATAGAAGGAGAAAGAATAGCCAGGATGGAGTTGATCAACCCCTGATGACTCCGAGATGGTTTCTTACCAGGAGCATCCAAATCGCCCGGGAATCCCATTCACCCAGGAAGTCTTTTGAGACAGCAAAACCGGTCCCTAGACCTTTCAACATCCAGGGGCACCTGGAGCCGAGACAAGCCTGGACATGTATAATTTTAAAATCACGTAGTCCCGAACCAGGAGGGGTATAAAAGCTAACTGGTTTGGGCTCGGGCTTTTGTGAAACCACGGGGGACGTGGCGCGGCAGAGGTCACGTCGGTCAGATTCACCCAGAGCTAACTCTGTTCCTTGGGCGCTGGCTTTGTCATTTGCTTGTCCGAAATCATCCTTGGCAAATAAATTGTTTTTCGTTGAGATTGGCTTTCTAAATTTATAACAGAATCACACCCTGTAACCCCACTTTATGACACTCCTGGGCAATAAAAATCATTTATTGAAAGAGGCAGAGCCAAGCTAATTATTTATGGGGAAAGTGCTGGTTTTGTGTTAGCTAAGAAGCCCATTTTAATGAATATGCATAATTGTGGTGGATAAATTCATTACGGCCCCCTCTGACCCCGACACGTCAGGGCCCACCTGTCACCCCTGTCCCTCCCCCAATGGTCCGCCTGGTGCTCCCATGACCTCCTTTCCACTTATGGTCTTCTGGACCCCCCTGTTTTTGTCCCCACTTGGGAACCTCTCCAGGAACTCCCCCCACATTTTGGGGGCTTTACCTGGTCACCATGGCCATGGCAACAGTCAGCAGAGCCCTCTGAGCCATGAGGCCATCAAGGTCTTTGTGGTCTTGGAGGCCACCACTGTGGCCACCATGGTCAGGAAGGTCACTGGCACCTGCAGAAAAATGACACCACCAAGGCTACCAAGGCCATGGTGGCCACTGTGGCTACTTTGGCCACTGTGACCACTCTGGACATTGGAACCACCATGGTCACTATGTCCACTATGGTCACCATGACCGATGAGGCCACGGTGGCCACGGTGGCTGCCATGGTCACTGTAGCTACTGAGGCCACTGTGGCCGCTGTGGTTACCAAGGTGACCAACGTCACCATGGTCACTGTAATTACTGAGGCCACCATAGTACTGTGGTTACCGTGGTTACCAAGGTGACCAAGGTCACCATGGCCACCGCGGCCACTGTGGCCTCCATGTCACAGTGACAAGGGGTCCATCCTGGGGAATCCCCTCCAAGAGCTGCTCAGGAGGGAGCAGCACAAGGCCAGCAGGATCAGCCAGGGCTGGACTGGAGCTGCCAGGACAGCCCAGGACAGCCCAGGACAGCCCAGGACAGCCCAGGACAGCAGAGACCAGGCAGTGCCTGGGGCCAGTTGGACACTTCCCGCCAGAGGCGTTTGGGAGTGGCAATGTCACCGCCACCTCCTAAAGCTCCTTGGCTGCCTCGCCTGATGGATCAAAAAAAAATGTTGCTTGCTTGCCTGGTCTATAAAGAAATGTGTCAAAGATTTAATCCCTGCTCATCTGGCTTATCAAAAGTTTATCAAAATTTGCTGCTGGCTCACCTGATGTATTTGCTGCAGCTCATTTAGCACCTTTCCTGCAGGGCACCTCATTTGATAAAATAAAGCATTTCCTGGTGTTTTTGTGTAAGCTTTATTTTCCAAACCTTCATCTTCAGAGAGGCAACAGAAAAACCCTTCTCCCTTTTTCCTCTGCACTCCCTTTTCACTTCACTCACCAAGGACCTGGAGGGGCTGGAGCATGCCCAGGGAAGGGACGGAGCTGGGGAGGGGTCTGGAGCGCCAGGAGTGGCTGAGGGAGCTGTGAGGTGCTGCTCAAAGCAATGAAAAAAAGATGAATGATCCGTTCAGAGCCAGTTCCAAAGTTCCTGATTTGAGGCAACGCAACTGAAGAAACATTGGGAGGGGAAAAATAGAAAAGCAGAAGAGAGAAAAAGAATGAAAAATGAAATGAAGGGGACAGAGGCACCATCACCCATTTATTTATGGAAAAACTCTATGTTTTGCACAGGGATCTCCTTTTTCCTTTCAAATCAGGAATTCTCCCTCTTTAGGCCGCACATCTCCTGCACTGGCCGTGCCGTTGCAGTTCGGGAATCACCCACCGGAGGGCAGCAGCGAGCGGGGTTCAACAGCGGCACTGCGCATGTGCCGGCCCCAGCTGCAGTTCCGGGTGCGCCCAGCAGGCGGCAGCACGAGCTGGCGGCGCTGCCCATCCCGGCCCCGGGGCTCTGCAATGGTTTGGGATGGAGCGACCTTAAAGCGCCTGCGGTGCCAGCGCTGCCGTGGGCAGGGACAGCTTCCCCTGTGCCAGGCTGCTCCAGGCACCCCAACCTGCCCTGGGACACGGCCAGGCACCGGGCAGGGACAGCTTCCCCTGCGTCAGGACAGAAGTGTCAGCTCTGGAGCAGAGCAGCACCCGAGGTGTTTCCAAAAGAACCCTTTGGATCCCAACCCATCACCTCCAGGGATCACGGAGACGGGAAGCACTGCCAGGGGTTCCTGGCAGATGGATTTGCTGAGCCACCACGCCAACAAGGGTTCAGGTGTCTCCTGGGGTTGTGGATCCTGTTTTTAGGGGTGCAGAACTTCTGATGCCACCCCAACAAGGCTGGAGAAGTCACCCAGGAGCTCCCCAAGGAGATCCTGGCCAGGCTCGGGGTGCTTCCAGGGGTGTCACCTGAGAGGGGAGCCCATCTGGGGTCTGAGGTGTGACAGCAGCTCAGGGAGCAGTGGGGAGTGGGGCTGGGGGACACTGGGGGCACACGGGGCGGTGGGATTGGGGTCCTGGGGGCTGAGTAATGAGAGAGAGAAGAGAAAGTTTCAGCTCCCCTGCAGGTGCTGGGTTGGACTTAAAGACTGACTGGGAAAAACCATCAAAGGATCTTGAAGTGTGGGCACAGCTGGGCAAAGGTGGTGAAAGAGATAAAGGGAACTGCAGAGAGGGTTTTTGGCAAGTTCTGCCTCACAGAAGGAGCAGCGCCTGCCAAAAGCAAAAGCTCCAGGCAAGGTCATCTGAGATATTGGGGCACTCAGTGAAAACCACACCCAGAAACCCCATTTTTGTGACTGCAGGGCAGCAAAAACCCTCTCCTGAAAGAGGCAGAGCCATTCAAATTGTTTAAGGGAAACGTGCTGGTTTTGTGTCAGCTAAGAAGCCCATTTTAATGAATGTTTAAAATTAGGCTGGATAAATTTCCTGTGGCAAAGTCCCCCTGACCCACAGGAGCAGGAGAGATCCACTGTGAGCCCGAGCTGATCAAGAATTCCGGCTTTGGGATCCCTCCCGTTCTGTCCGGGAGTTCACTGCGGCTGATTTCGGTATCGGGGGCTGGGCGGACACCGGGGACAATTGGGTGGCACAGGGGGCTGTGGGATTGGGGTCTAGGTGGACCCTGGGGGAGTCACAGGAATGGGATTGGGGTCCTGGGGTGGTCCAGGGCAACGATGGGGGGCACAGGGCTGTGGGAGTGGGATTTGGGTACAGGGGGTACTGGGGGGCACTGTGGGACACTGGGGGACACTGGAGAGCACTGGGGGACACTGGGGGTCACATGGGATTTGATTGGGGTCCTGAGTGGCCACCAGAGATTTCATAGGACTGGGAGTGGGATTGGGGAATGGGAGGGGGACAAGGGGGACACTGGGGGACCCCAGGCCTTAGGTCAGGGTGCTGGGGGGCAGGGGGTGACTGGGAGGGGTACAACGGACTGGGGTAATAGAGGCACGAGGAAACACTGGGAGGGAGGGACACAGAACTGCGGGAGTGGGATTGGGGTGCTCTGGGACCCTTGGGGGGCTCCAGGAGTGACCCAAGAATTTGGGATCAGGTCCCGGGATATGTCCAAGGCTCTCCTGGCTTGTCTGTGCCTTCTCCCTGGGCAGACCCCCCTCTCCCTCCCCAGCCCTTCACCAAGCAAGCCTCCCCATGTCCCCCCATGTGTCCCAGTGTCCCCTGTGTCCCATTGGTGTTCCCTGTGTCCCCTCTGTGTCCCCCAGTGTTCCACACTGCTCCCTGTGGCCTCTCCCCACCATGGCCCCCCTGACTCAGACCCTGGCACTGCTGGCCATGTCCGTGGCCACTGTGGCCATCAAGGTGGTGCCCCTGGACATGGCCAAGAACTCCTTCGATGACCAGTACCTGAAATGTGGCGATAACATGACCAAGAAGTTCTCAGAACTCCAGCTCACAGATTTCCTCAAGAACCGCGAGTTTGCCAAGAACTGGATAAAGGCCGCAGAGGAGTGGCAGGAGCTGGGGTCCGTGTCAGATCCTCTCACCCCAAACCAGGCCATTGCCCTCATGGCCTACACCATGAATGAGACAAACTTGTATGCAACGTTCAACCCGGCCGTGCGCGAGGGTGGAAAGTCCGGCCGGAAGTACCGGGATGAATTCCACTTCAAATCGCTGCATTTCCTGCTGACCCGGGCCCTCCAGACGCTGAGACGACCCAACAATTGTCGGGACGTGTTCCGGAGAGTGAGGGGGGTCCAGTTTGAGGTGAAGGAAGGCGACCAAGTCCGCTTCGGTCAATTTGCGTCAACGTCGCTGAGTGAAACGGTGACCTCGGATTTTGGGGAGGCCACGAAGTTCAAGGTGCGCACGTGTCACGGCGTGGACATCCACGAATTCTCCAAGCATCCAGAGCAGATGGAGGTGCTGATCCCGCCCTTTGAGACCTTCAGGGTCACTGGTGTCAGGGAGGAAGGGAACATGATGCACATTGAGCTTCTCTCCACTGGGAACTCCAGCAACTACGACTGCGAGTGGCTGAAAGGTGACACCATGGGGACAACCTGGGGGGATGGGGGACACTCAGTGAGGGTTGGGGACAAGGACACCCAGTGCTGCGGACAGCCATGGCCCAGAGGGGACAGGGACAGCCACAGTGGGTGGGAGGCAGGACACCCAGTGCTGGGGACAAGGGCAGGGACAGCCATTGCTGGGCACAGGGGATGGGCACAGCCAGGGCCAGCTGGGAGGAACAGGGACATCCAGTGCTGGGGACACCCACTGGGGTTGGGGCGACAAGGCCACCCATGGCTGGGCACAGGGGACAGGGACCTCATTATGGTCCCTTTTGACCCCTACACCTTCAAGGCCCCCCTGTCACCCCTGTCCCTCTCCCCACGTTCATCCTGACCCCCTTCTTTGTGTCCCCAGGTGGGAGCCTCCCCAGGACCTCCCCCAACCTCTGGCAGCTTCTCCTGGTCACCATGGCCATGGCAATGGTCAGCAGAACCCTCTGAGCCATCTGGACACCAAGGGCACTGTGATCCTGGAGGCAGGAACAGCTCAGGCCAGGCTGGAGCTGCCAGAACAGCCCAGGACAGCCCAGGACAGCCCAGGACAGCGGAGACTGGGCAGCACCTGGGGCCGGTTGGGCACTTCCCGCCAGAGGCGTTTGGGAGTGGCAATGTCACCGTCACCTCCTAAAGCTCCTTGGCTGCTTTGCCTGATGGATCCAAAAAAAATGCTGCTTGCTTGCCTAGAGTATAAAAAATGCATCAAAAATTTAATCCTTGCTGGTCTGGCTTGTAAAAAGTTTATCAAAATTTGCTGCTGGCTCACCTGATGTATCCACTGCAGCTCATTTAGCACCTTTCCTGCAGGACACCTAATTTGATAAAATAAAGCATTTCCTGGAGTTTTTGTTCAAGCTTTATTTTCAAAACCTCCGTCTTCAGACAGGCAATGGAGAAACGCTCCTCTCTTTTTCCTCTGCACTCCCTTTTCACTTCACTCACCAAGGACCTGGAGGGGCTGGAGCATGCCAGGGAAGGTACGAAGCTGGGGAGGGGTTTGAAGAGCCAGGAGTGGTTGAGGGAGCTGCGGGGTGCTGCTCAGAGCAATTAGAAAGGCATGAATGATCAGTTGGGGGCCAGTTCCAAAGTTTCTGATTTGAGGCAAAGCAGAAGAAGAGGCATTGGGAGGGAAAAACAGACAAAGGCAAGATTGAAAAGGAATGAGAAATGAAATAAAATGGACAGTGGCACCCTCACCCATTTATTTATGCAAAAGCCTGATGTTTTGCTCAGGGATCTCTTTTTTCCTTTCAAATCGGGGGATTTTCCCTCTTCAGCCCGCACATCTCCTGCACTGGCTGTGCCGTTGCAGTTCTGGAGTCACCCACCGGAGGGCAGCAGCAAGCAGGGTTCAACAGCGGCACTGCGCATGCGCCGGCCCCAGCTGCAGTTCCGGGTGCCCCCAGCAGGCAGCAGCACGAGCTGGCGGCGCTGCCCATCCCGGCCCCGGGGCTCTGCAATGGTTTGGGATGGAGCGACCTTAAAGCGCCTGCGGTGCCAGCGCTGCCGTGGGCAGGGACAGCTTCCCCTGCGCCAGGCTGCTCCAGGCACCCCAACCTGCCCTGGGACACGGCCAGGCACCGGGCAGGGACAGCTTCCCCTGCGCCAGGCTGCTCCAGGCACCCCAACCTGCCCTGGGACACAGCCAGGGATCCAGGGGCTGATGCAGCTTCTCTGGGAAACCTGCACCGGGGTCTCAGCATACTCACAGGGAAGGATTTCATACGAAAGATGGGTGGTGATGTCTTTGAAAACAACTCTGTGGGTGTGGAGGTCATTAGGAGAAACGGTGTCAAGTGTCTTCAAAATGGGTCTCGATGTCTCTACAGAGGTGAAGGTTTTCACAGGACCCTGGTGGTTTGAGCAGGTGGTTTGAACTCCTGAACTTGAGGGTGATGGGTGAAACGGGTCCCCAAAAAGTCGACCCAGTCCAACACAGACTGCCTGAACTCCTGGGCTTTGGGGGAAAATGACAGGTCCCAGGGGGGTGTGGGGGAGGTGGTTTGGGAGGGCTGCACCTTCCCAGCAGCCCCGTTCAGCTGATGGGGAAAGGAAGAGGGCAGCGTGCGGCCGAGAGCTGGGGATGGAAGGAGGCTGCGTCCTCCAAAACCTCGAGAGAGGAACCTGTCCTGGGGTGACGTCACGATGTTGTATCCCCAATCGTCTGTTTACGCTGGGTATTACACTCTGTGCCTTTAATATTGGCTCTGAGAGTAAAACCGGGGGAGAAGTGCACAGTTTGTTTTCAGACACCTCTCTCTGCCGGGCTGGTTTTTAATAGTCACAGAAAATAACACACAGACATGAGACAGAGAGGATTTTTTATTTTTTTTTTGCTTTCTCTCTAACTTTTGCTTTTGCTTGGTAGTTAGCTAGGGCAGCTTAGCATAGGTTCGCATTGCTTTTTTTTTGCCTTTTTTTCTTTTTTTTCCTTTTTTTTCCCTTTTTTAACTTCTTTGGAACTGTTCAAACCTGCCCCAGAATGAGGATCTGGAAGGCTCTGGGGGGAGCTTGCACCTGGGACCCACCGGGATCCACCCTGTGCAGCAACTTTCACCAGCGCCGGAAAGAACTGAGAACAGAGGAATCACCTACCAGAGGGACTTGTGTCCTAATTTGTCATCTACCCAGAGCGCCACGAGGTTCTTGCCATCTGGTAATGTTCAATTCATTGTCCTCGGGAGCTCTTTGCCAGTTCAATAAACGGATCTCTTTCCACTTCTCTGTGAGGAGTTTTCTCCCAAACCGGTTGGGGGAGGGGAGGGAGGGTTTCCCAAGGAGTTCTCCTCCCAAATTTGCCTCAAACCAATGCAGAACCCCATGGAGGTCTGGGCGTGGAAACTCTGTCCCTGCACTGGAGTAAAGTTTCAAGGCTGCTCTGTGGACTCCAGGCTTTCCCTAGCGTGGCTTTTCCCCCACACGCTGGAGATGCTGGGTAGGGCTGGAAGGCTGAGGAGCAAAAACGATAAAAGGGTGTAAAAGTATTCCCACGGGACAATAAACGTGTCTGGAACCAGTGGGGGAAGAGTTAAAGGGAACTCCAGTGTGGTTTTGGACAAGCTCTGTGACACAGAAGGAGCTGCACGAGCTGAAAGTGAAAGTTTGTGGTGAGGTCAATCAGTGGAAATTACCCCCAGATCGCTTTTCAGGAAATGTCCATGACAATGGGAGGATTTCTGGAGAGAGGTGGAGCCATGCAAACAGTGACCAGGAAAGGAGCTGTTTCTGTATTCTGTATACTGTATTCTGTATTAGGAGGCCCATCTTAAAGGATATTTATGATTCTGGTGGATAAATTCCCCATGGCAAAACCCCCCCTGAGCCACAGGAGCAGGAGAGATCCGCTGTGAGCCCGAGCTGATCAAGAATTCCAGCTTTGGGATCCCTCCCGTTCTGACCAGGAGTTCACTGCAGCTGATTTCGGTATCGGGGGCTGGGGGGACACCGGGAACACTTGGGGGGCAAAGGGGGGGTGTGGGACTGGGGTCTGGGGGGACACTGGGAGGACTCTGGGGGGGAATTTGATGTGGGATTGGAGTCCTGGGTTAACTGGGGGACACTGGGGGACACTGGGGGACACTGGGGGACACAGGACGGGGGTTCACGGAGCTCTGGGGGGCAGCAGGGGGGGCCTGGGAGTGTCACCATTGGAGGGCAGGGGGACACTGCAGGGGGCAGGGGGTGATCCCCAGGATTTTTGCCTGAGGTGTTTCCAAAAGAACCCTTTGGATCCCAACCCATCACCTCCAGGGATCACTGAGAGGGGCAGCACTGCCGGGGGTTCCTGGCAGGTGGATTTGCTGAGGCACCACGGCAACACGGGTTCAGGTGTCTCCTGGGGTTGGTGGATCCCTGAGCAATGAGAGAGAGAAGACAAAACTTCAGCTCTCCTGCAGGTGCTGGGTTGGGCTTCAAGACTGACTGGGAAAAAATATCAAAGAATGTAAAAGTGTGGGCACAGGCAGGCAAAGGTGGCTGGAGCCTGTGGAGAAAGAAATAAAGGGAGCTCCAGTGATGGTTTTTGGCAAGTTCTGCAACACAGAATAAGCAGCACCTGCAAAAATGAGGTGAGGTCATCTGGGATACAATGAACCCCCTTTTTATGACTCTCCAGGAAAATAGTAATTATTTGTTGCAAGAGGCAGAGCCATGCAAATAATTTATGGGAAAAGTGCTGGTTTTCTGTTAGCTGAGAAGCCCATTGTAATGAATATTCATAATTAGGATGGATAAATACCCAGTGGAAAAGTCCCCCTGAGCCACAGGAGCAGGAGAGATCCACTGTGAACCCGAGCTGATCAAGAATTCCGGCTTTGGGATCCATCCCGTTCTGTCCAGGAGTTCACTGCAGCTGATTTCAGTATCGGGGGCTGGGGGGACACCGGGGACACTTGGGGGGCACAGGGGGCTGTGGGATTGGGGTCTGGGTGGACACTGGGGGAGTCACAGGGATGGGATTGGGGTCCTGGGGTGCTCTGGGGCCTGCAATGAGGGGCACAGGGCTGTGGGAGTGGGAGGGACAGGAGGCACTGGGAGACACTGGGGGGCACTGGGGGACACTGGGGGGCACTGGGGGACACTGGGGGGCACATGGGATGGCATTGGGGTCCTGAGGGGCCACCAGGGATTTCATGGGACTGGGAGTGGGATCAGGGTATGGAAGGGGAACAAGGGGGACACTGGGGCACCCCAGGCCTTGGGTCAGGGTGCTGGGGGGCAGGGGGTGACTGGGAGAGGTACAAGGGACTGGGAGAGGGACTGGGGTAATAGAGGCACTGGGAAACACTGGAGGGGGGGACACAGAACTGTGCCAGTGGGATTGGGGTGCTCTGGGACCCTGGTGGGCTCCAGGAGTGACCCCAGGATTTGGGATCAGGTCCCAGGACATGTCCAGGGCTCTCCTGGTCAGGGCTGCCCCTTCACCCTGGGGGACCACTCTCCTTCCCCAGCCTATGACCAAGGAAGCCTCCCCATGTCCCCCCAAGTCCCTCAGCATCCCCTGTGTCCCCTTGGTGTCCCCTGGGGCCCCTCAGTGTTCCCTCAGTGTCCCCTGGTGTCCCCCAGTATCTTCCCTGTGTCACACATTGTGTCCCCGCTGTCCCCTCTGTATCCCCCAGTGTCCCACACTTCTCCCCGTGGCCTCTCCCCTCCATGGCCTCCCTGGCTCAGACCCTGGCACTGCTGGCCATGGCCATGGCCACTGTGGCCACCAAGGAGGACACCCGGAACATGGCCCAGAACTCCTTCGATGACCAGTACCTGAATTGTGGTGATAACATGACCAAGAGTTTGCCGGAACTCCAGCGCTTAGACTTCCTCAAGAACAGTGAGTTTGAAAAGCAATGGAGAAACGCCACAAAGGAGTGGCAGAACAAGCAGAGAGCGCCATCCCCACTTACCCTGGATCAGGCCATCGCCCTCATGGCCTACACTACGAATGTGACGAGGCTGTACAAGGCGTTCAATCAAGCCGTGCGTGAGGGTGGAAGCTCCCGCCAGAAGTACCGGGACGAATTCCACTTCAAATCACTGCATTTCCTGCTCACCCGGGCCCTCCAGACGCTCACACCTAAATGTCAGTCCGTGTTCCGGGGGGTGAATGCGGTAGAGTTCAACGCCAAGGTTGGCAGCAAAGTCCGCTTCGGTAATTTCACATCGACGTCGCTGAGTGAAAGGGTGGCCCAGGGTTACGGAAACACGATATTCAAGGTGTACACGTGCCACGGTAGAGACATCCATAAATTCTCCTATCATGAATCTGAGCAGGAGGTGCTGATCCCACCCTTCGAAATCTTTGAGGTCATAGGAGTCGACAAAGAAAAAAAGTGGATTGAGCTTCGCTCCACTGGGAACTCCAGCAACTACAACTGCGAGTGGCTGAAAGGTGACAACGTGGGGACAGCCTAGGGGGATGGGGCACACTCAGTGAGGGTTGGGGACAAGGACGCCCAGTGCTGGGGACACCCATGGCCCAGAGGGGACAGGGACAGCCACTGTGGGTGAAAGGCAGGACACCCAGTGCTGGGGACAAGGGCAGGGACAGCCATTGCTGGGCACAGGGGATGGGCACAGCCAGGGCCAGCTGGGGGGGAGAGGGACATCCAGTGCTGGGGACACCCACTGGCGTTGGGGGCAGAAGTCCACCCATGGCTGGGCACAAGGGACCAAGACCTGGTTATGACCCCTTCTGACCCCCAGACCTTCAAGGCCCTCCTGTCACCCCTGTCCCTCTCCCCACGGTTATCCTGACCCCCCTCTTTGTGTCCCCAAGTGGAAGCCTCCCCAGGACCTCCCCCCACCTCTGGCAGCTTCTCCTGGTCACCATGGCCATGGCAGCGGTCAGTGGAACCCTCTGAGCCATCTGGACACCAAGGGCACTGTGATCCTGGAGGCAGGAACAGCTCGGGCCATGCTGGAGCTGCCAGGACAGGCCAGGACAGCCCAGGACAGCCCAGGACAGCCCAGGACAGCACAGACCGGGCAGCACCTGGGGCCGGTTGGGCACGTCCTGCCAGAGACGTTTGGGAGTGGCAATGTCACCGCCACCTCCTAACTCTCCCTGGCTGCCTCGCCTAATGGATCAAAGAAAATGCTGCTTGCTTGCCTGGAGTATAAAAAATGCATCAAAAATTTAATCTATGCTAGCCTGGTTTACCAAAAGTTTATCAAAATTTGCTGCTGGCTCAACTGCAGTATAAAGAAATGTATCAAAAATTTAATCCTTGCTAGCCTGGCTTTTCAAAGGTTTATCAAAATTTGCTGCCGGCTCACCTAATGTAACTGCTGCAGCTCTTTTAACAGCTTTCCTGCAGGGCGACTGATTTCTTAAAATAAAGCATTTCCTGCTGTTTGTGTTCAAGCTTTATTTTCCAAACCTCCGTCTTCAGAGAGGCAATGGAGAAACCCTCCTCCCTTTTCCCTCTGCACTCCATTTTCCTTTCACTCACCAAGGACCTGGTGGGGCTGGAGCATGCCCAGGGAAGGAACGGAGCTGGAGAGTCGTCTAGAGTGCTAGGATTGGCTGAGGGATCTGTGAGGTGCTGCTTAGAGCAATTAAAAAAGGATGAATGACCAGTTCGGAGCCAGTTCCAAAGTTCCTGATTTGAGGCAATAACACAGAAGAAACATCGGTAGGGGAAAATACAAAAATGCAAGAGAGAAAAAGAATGAGAAATGAAATAAAGGGGACAGAAACACCATCACCCATTCATTTATGGAAAAGCCTGATGTTTTGCTCAGGAATCTCTTTTTCCTTTTAAATCGGGAGATTTTCCCTCTTCAGCCCGCACATCTCCTGCACTGGCCGTGCTGTTGCAGTTCGGGAATCGCCCACCGGAGGGCAGCAGCGAGCGGGGTTCAACAGCGGCACTGCGCATGCGCCGGCCCCAGCTGCAGTTCCGGGTGCCCCCAGCAGGCGGCAGCACGAGCTGGCGGCGCTGCCCATCCCGGCCCCGGGGCTCTGCAATGGTTTGGGATGGAGCGACCTTAAAGCGCCTGCGGTGCCAGTGCTGCCGTGGGCAGGGACAGCTTCCCCTGTGCCAGGCTGCTCCAGGCACCCCAACCTGCCCTGGGACACGGCCAGGCACCGGGCAGGGACAGCTTCCCCTGCGCCAGGCTACTCCAGGCACCCCAACCTGCCCTGGGACATGATCAGGCACCGGGCAGCCACAGCTGCTCTGGCCAACCTGTGCTGAATCATGATTTTGAAGAGTAAAAATGTTAGCCAAGGCTTAGAAGCAATTTATATTGATCAGGATCCAAGTTAGATAAGCAAAGGATAGGTTTATGATTATCAGGTGTTCAATCTAGAGCTGATTGTTTTATTGCTTGCTCTTATGAGCTTGTTCTACTTTTGTTTATAGAAGGAAACGGAATAGACAATGAACCGTTATAAGAACAGACTGAAACCAATGGAACCATGACCAGCACCTGGACTTCATATTGATTGATCACGAAGCAGGGGATATTGGAGAGTGCCAGAGGGTCACAGAGACCTGCCAGCAATGAGAAGGTAGAAAGGTCATTGTGATGAAGACATTCCTGACTTCCTCCCCTGAGACCACTGACCCAATTCAAGACCACCAACCCAATTCAAGAGAAGAATTGCGCCCGTGTGAAGGACCAATGGCCTCATTTTAATATAGAGTGGGGATGGGAGGTGCTGGGCTTATCCATATGTATTGTATGTAAGACTTGCGGGAAATAAACAGAGGGCAGAGAACCTCATACGGAGCTGCCACGATTCAAGGAGGCAACTCCCGTGCAGCCCACCGGCGTCTTAATAAACACCGGGCGTTTATTTTTGTAACTTTTGTAACTTTCACTCCTTTGAGAGTCTTTGTTTGTGATCCTGTCGCTTTTAACGACTCACTTGTCCGTGTCCCCGTAATGGGTGTCCCCAGCGCTGGGTTTCACTGTCCCCCCACCCCCAGTGGGTGTCCCCAGCACTGGGTATCTCCGTCCTTGCCCCCAGCGCTGGGTGTCCTTGTCCCCTGCACCCCAAGTGAATGTCCCTGTCCCTGTCCCCCACCCCCAGTGAGTGTCACTGTGTCCCCTGTGCCTTATCACGGGTGTTCCCATGGCCACAGTGGGTGTCTGCAGCAAGGTGGGATTTAGATGGTGGTGGCTGCTGCCGTTCCCAAGAAGCCTCTCGTTGGGAGGAGCCGCTTGGGAAGGCGCTCAGGCAAAGCAGTCAAGCCCACACCCCACACACCCCACGGCTGGCTCAGCCAAGAGAGGCCAGAAGGGCCTTTGGGATGACAAATTCCAGCACAGGTTTATTACTTTCACCATGCCGAAGGGAATCGGGGACAAAAGACCCAACCATGTGCGGTGCACAGGCTTGATGGGCTCGGGAACTGTGAGGGTTTGGGCTTCATTTTCTCTGCCAAGGTCGGGATTAATGCGTGGGACACGTAGCTGGCAGTTTGTGTTTGGACTCGGATGTTTATTATTTCTTATCTCTTTACAGACTCACAAGCCGTGAGGTCTAACTAGGAAGTTAGAAAACGGAGGAAAAATGGAGTCTAACTCTTTCCAACTTTTAAGCCATAATCCTCCAATTATGAGATGACACCTGTGTTATTTATACTTTTGACTCAATAATGACCACCCAAGGCCCCCAGTGCTGACTTTTTTTCATTCAGTTAGGAGAAAACACCCCAAACCATGAATGAGAAGGGAGAGGAAGGTGAAGAAGAAGGACCCAGGCAACGCCCAGGATCCTCCATCTTGCTTCACATATATTACTATGTACTGAACCCCAACATTCTCAATTTCCAGAATTCTGACGAGGAACCAATGGTCTTGAGGGCACAGGGCAGCGCAAAGGACAGCGCCCCACAGGAGACACGGGGCTGGCCACCAGGGGTACCACAACCAATGGGGAAAGAGGGAAAGGCAAAACCAGGAGAATTAGGGACATATGGGGAGAGCAAAACAGGGGTGCATCCCACAGTGTTGCAAGGCACCACGGGGGAAGTCTCTTCTTTCAGCCCACGTGGAGACTCCATGGGGTGTTCTTCCAGGGCAAGGCCCTGGTAATTCCCCTGAGGTGTTCAAAGGATTCCACAGGTGTCGCCAAGCCCCGAGGGCCATCCCCTGCGGTGTCACCTCACAGCAACGCGCAGTTGTATTTGCTGAAGGTCCCGATGGAGCGGAGCCAGATCCACGACCTCTTCCCCTTCTGGATGACGTTGGTGACCTCAAAGGTTTCGTATGGTGGGATCAGCACCTCGCGATTGCTATGATAGTAGGAGAAAGCCTGGATGTCCACGCCGTGGCATGTGCGCACCTCGAATATCGTGTCTGTCCCATATTTCTGAGCGATCTCTTTGCTCAGCGATGTCGATGTGAATTGGCCAAACCGGATCCTCTGCCCACGCCGAGCACTGAACTGGATGTCATGCACGCCCCGGAACACCTGGCGACACTGCGCGTTTTGAGCCTGCCTCAGCCTCACCAGGGCCTGGGTCAGCAGGAAATGCAACGTTTTGAAGTGGAAATTGGACCGGTACTCCTGGCGGGAGCGCCCGGCCGTGCGCGTGGCCAGGTTGAACTTCTGGTACACAACCTTGGTTGAGTAGGCCATGACGGCGATGGCCTGGGCTGGGGATGCCAGAGGGGACACGTGGGAGCCCCGCTTGCGCCACTCAGCCGAGGCCTTCACCCAGCTCTGGGCAAAGACATGATTCTTCCGGAACTCGGAACTGTTGATGGCCGACAAGGCTGCGGTCATGGCAGGGCCGCAGCCCCGGTACTGGTCATCGAAGGAGTCCTCGGCCATGTCCAGGGGCACCATGTCAATGGCCGCAGTCATGGCCACGGTCATGGCCAGCAGTGCCAGGGCGTGAGCCAGGGGGGCCATGGCGGGGAGAGGCCACCAGGAGCAGTGTGGGACACTGGGGGACAAAGGGGGACACACTGAGGGAACATTGAGGGCACACGGCGGTAGATGGGAAGGGTGATGGGAAGTCCCCCCCATCCTCTGTGGGGGACTAAGGATGGGCACAGGGGTCAGCCCAGGGGATGGGGAGCAGCTGCAGCTAGAAGACCCCTGGACACATCCTGGGAGGCCAATCCCAAATCCTGGAGTCATTCCTGGACTCCCCAGTGATCCTCAGACCCCCAGAACTTTGATTCAAATTCTGGGCTCACTCCCTGTCACCCCTGCAGTGCCGCCCATGACCCCAATCCCACTCCCATAGTGCTCACCCCGGACACCAATTTTGTGCCCCCTCCAGTGTCATCCCTGTGCCCACCAGCCCCATAACCCCACTCCCAGTCCCGTGTCCCTTCCCCCTGGGGTGGCACCACAGTCCCTCTGCAGTTCCCCAGCCCAAACCCTGCGGTCAACCCCGGACCTCCCCAGGGTCCCCTCAGTGCCCCACCCACCCCAAGTGCCAATCCCAGTCCTGTGTTTACCCTGCCAGTATCCCCCCAGGGCTCCCCAGGACCTCAATCCAGCTCCCAGGCCTCTGCAGCCCCCTTGTGACCCCAGGCCCCTCAGGAACATCACCCAAATTCCTAAAACCAATCCCTCATCCCCACACACTGTCCCCCAGGGTCCTCTCCCAAGCCGCAATTTCACTCTCAGTGCCGTGACCCGTTTTGGTGTGACCCCGGGACCCCAACCCAAAACCAGGGATCACCCCATGCCCACACAATGTGCCCCTGGAGACCCCAGGGCCCCTCTCTGCAATCCCAGTCCCATCAAACCCCCTCCAAGTGTCCCCGCTGTCCCCCCAGCCCCCGATACCAAAATCAGCCGCAGTGAACTCCCGGACAGAAAGGGAGGGATCCCAAAGCCGCAATTCTTGATCAGCTCGGGCTCCCAACGGATCTCTCCTGCTCCTGCAGCTGAGGTGAGACTTTGCCACAGGGAATTTATCCACCAGCATGATAAATATTCATTGCAATGACCTTCTTATCTAATACAGAAGCAACACTTTCTCTGGAAATGATTTGCATGGCCCCGCCTCTTTCTGGGCGTCGTTTCCTGGCACTGGAGAGCCACAAAAATGGGGTCTCTGGGGGTCATTTTCACTGAGCACCCCCAGATCCCTGAGGACTTTGCCTGGAACTTCTGCTTTGGGCAGGCCCTGCTTCTTCTCTGGTCCAGAGCTTGCCAACAACCCTCACTGGAGCTCCCTTTGTCTCTTTCTCCAAAGGCTGCAACCATGTTTAGCCTGAGTAGACACAGGTTGACATTCTTTTCTTGCTTTTCCCAGTCAGTCTTTAAGCCCTTTCCAGCATTTTTGAAGGATCTGAAACTTTCTGCTCTCTCAGTTATTTCTCACCCCCAGGACCCCAATCCCACCGCCCCGTGTGCCCCCAGTGCCCCCCAGCCCCACTCCCCACTGCTCCCTGAGCTGCTGTCACACCTCACACCCCAAATGGGCTCCCCTCTCAGGTGACACCCCTGGGGGCACCCCGAGACGGGCCAGGATCTCCTTGGGGAGCACCTGGGTGACTTTCCCGACCTTGTTGGGCTGGCAGGAGAAGTTCTGCACCCCAAAAAAGGGATCCCCCAACCCCAGGAGACACCTGAAGCCGTGTTGGCGTGGTGGCTCAGCAAATCCATCTGCCTGGAACCCCCGGCAGTGCTGCCCCTCTCAGTGATCCCTGGAGGTGATGGGTTGGGATCCAAAGGGTTCTTTTGGAAACACCTCGGGCGCTGCTCTGCTCCAGAGCTGACACTTCTGTCCTGTGCACACCGAGTACCTGAGGCCGCAGACCAGGCCCCGTCCCATCGATGCCCCCAGAGCTTTGCTGGGGCTTTTCTCCTTTACAAATCACAGCCCCAGCTGGGCTGGGCCTGGCCTGGTCATTGGCAGGTCCCGCTAACCCTCCCAACCACCCTCTTCCTCGTGGGGTTTCAGATCAGCAGCCAATCTTCAACTTGCCCAGCTCCGTCCAGGCCTCACCTCTGCCGGTCAAATTCCTTTCTCAGGAATCAACACCAGGATGCTTTTTGCGGAACCTCTCCTGCAGCTTTATTGCCAGTCTATTTCTCACACGGATTCGGCAATCCCCAAGCTGCTCTGCCCTGGGCTTTGGGACGCCTTGGGCTGCTGCCTGGTGTCAAGGAGGTGCAGCATTTCTGTTTTATATTTCATCAGAAATCCCTGTGCTGTCAACAGACCTCCTCCTTTCCCTGGGGCTCCAGGGGCACAATCAATGCTCAAAGCAGATGGCAAGTGAGTTCCTCTGTTTGCTCTTTTTCCTGCTGCCAATTCCAGAGCTCTTGGGAACTCTGCGAGCTCCGCCCTTGGCTCCACACCTTCTTGCAGCCACAGTGAGCAGAGCACTGACCACAAGCTTTTGTCCCCAAAATGGATGTCTTGGTTTCTTGGGTGACTCCCCCACCTTCTGAGCAAGGACTCCCAGGCCCTGGCACTGTTGTAGGTGCACAAACTGATCAAAGGTCTTTGTTTAGGTCTGGAAATCCCATGGGACATGTGGACATCATGGCTGTCTTTGAGTGCCCCTCCTCAGGATTCCAAATCAAAATTCATTCTGAGGGCTCTTTTGTGGGGGAAACCTCAGGAGAGACCTGCAGGGTTCTTCTCCAAACAGCTCGATCAGCCAGGCTTGGTCGGGATGCCCGTGGGCTGGAGCAGTGGCTGTTCTCACCCAAGAGGCCAGGAAATCCATTTTGGGGAAAAAAGCTTGTGGTCAGTGCTCTGCTCACCGTGGCTGCAATAAGGTGTGGAGCCAAGGGCGGAGCTCGCAGAGTTCCCAAGAGCTCTGGAATTGGCAGCAGGAAAAAGAGCAAACAGAGGAACTCACTCGCCATCTGCTTTGAGCTTTGATTGTGCCCCCGGAGCCCCATGGAAAGGAAGAGGTCTGTTGACAGCACAGGGATTTCTGATGAAATATAAAACAGAAATGCTGCACCTCCTTGACACCAGGCAGCTGCCCAAAGCGTCCCAGAGCCCAGGGCACAGCAGCTTGGGGATTGCCGAATCCGTGTGAGAAATAGACTGGCAATAAAGCTGCAGGAGAGGTTCCGCAAAAAGCATCCTGGTGTTGATTCCTGAGAAAGGAATTTGACCGGCAGAGGTGAGGCCTGGACGGAGCTGGGCAGGTTGAAGATTGGCTGCTGATCTGAAAGCCCACGAGGAAGAGGGTGGCTGGGAGGGTGAGCGGGACCTGCCAATGGCCAGGCCAGACCCAGCCCAGCTGAGGCTGCGATTTGTAAAGGAGAAAAGCCCCAGCAAAGCTCTGGGGGCATCGATGGGACGGGGCCTGGTCTGCGGCCTCAGGTACTCGGTGTGCACAGGACAGAAGTGTCAGCTCTGGAGCAGAGCAGCGCCCGAGGTGTTTCCAAAAGAACCCTTTGGATCCCAACCCATCACCTCCAGGGATCACTGAGAGGGGCAGCACTGCCGGGGGTTCCTGGCAGATGGATTTGCTGAGCCACCACGCCAACACGGGTTCAGGTGTCTCCTGGGGTTGGGGGATCCCTTATTTTGGGGTGCAGAACTTCTCCTGCTGCCACCCCAACAAGGCCAGGAAAGTCACCCAGGTGCTCCCCAAGGAGATCCTGGCCCGGCTTGTGGTGCCCCCAGGGGTGTCACCTGAGAGGGGAGCCCATCTGGGGTCTGAGGTGTGACAGCAGCTCAGGGAGCAGTGGGGAGTGGGGCTGGAGGCCCACAAGGGGCACACGGGGCGGTGGGATTGGGGTCCTGGTGGTGAGAAATAACTTAGAGAGCAGAAAGTTTCAGATCCTTTAAAGGTGCTGGGTTGGGCTTAAAGACTGACTGGGAAAAGCAAGAAAAGAATGTCAACCTGTGGCTACTCAGGCTAAACATGGTTGCAGCCTGCGGAGAAAGAGACAAAGGGAGCTCCAGTGAGGGTTGTTGGCAAGCTCTGGACCAGAGAAGGAGCAGCGCCTGCCCAAAGCAGAAGTTCCAGGCAAAGTCCTCTGGGATCTGGGGGTGCTCAGTGAAAATGACCCCCAGAGACCCCATTTTTATGGCTCTCCAGTGCCAGGAAAGGACTCCCAGAAAGAGGCGGAGCCATGCAAATCATTTCCAGCGAAAGTGCTGCTTCTGTATTAGATAAGAAAGTCATTGCAATGAATATTTATCATCCCGGTGGATAAATTCCCCGTGGCAAAGTCTCACCTCAGGTGCAGGAGCAGGAGAGATCCGCTGGGAGCCCGAGCTGATCAAGAATTCCGGCTTTGGGATCCCTCCCGTTCTGTCCGGGAGTTCACTGCGGCTGATTTCGGTATCGGGGGCTGGGGGGACACTGGGGACACTTGTGGGGGTTTGATGGGACTGGGATTGCAGAGAGGGGCCCTGGGGTCTCCTGGGGGACATTGTGGGGGCATGGGGTGATCCCTGGTTTTGTGTTGGGGTTCCGGGGTCACACCAAAACGGGTCACGAGACTGAGAGTGAAATTGGGGTTTGGGAGAGGGCCCTGGGGGACAGTGTGTGGGGATGAGGGATTGGCTTTAGGAATTTGGGTGATGTTCCTGAGGGGCCTGGGGTCACAAGGGGGCTGCAGAGGCCTGGGAGCTGGATTGAGGTCCTGGGGAGCCCTGGGGGGATACTGGCAGGGTAAACACAGGACTGGGATTGGCACTTGGGGTGGGTGGGGCACTGAGGGGACCCTGGGGAGGTCCGGGGTTGACCGCAGGGTTTGGGCTGGGGAGCTGGAGAGGGACTGGGGTGCCACCCCAGGGGGAAAGGACACGGGACTGGGAGTGGGGTTATGGGGCTGGTGGGCACAGGGATGACACTGGAGGGGGCACAAAAGTGGTGTCCGGGGTGAGCACTGTGGGAGTGGGATTGGGGTCATGGGCGGCACTGCGGGGCTGACAGGGAGTGAGCCCAGAATTTGAATCAAAGTCCTGGGGGTCTGAGGATCACTGGGGAGTCCAGGAATGGCTCCAGGATTTGGGATCGGCATCCCAGGATGTGTCCAGGGGTCTTCTAGCTGCAGCTGCTCCCCATCCCCTGGGCTGACCCCCTTGCCCATCCTTAGTCCCCCACAGAGGATGGGGGGGACTTCCCATCACCCTTCCCATCTACCCCCGTGTGCCCTCAATGTTCCCTCAGTGTGTCCCCCTTTGTCCCCCAGTGTCCCACACTGCTCCTGGTGGCCTCTCCCCTCCATGGCGCCCCTGGCTCACGCCCTGGCACTGCTGGCCATGACCGTGGCCACTGCGGCCATTGACGTGGTGCCCCTGGACATGGCCCAGGACTCCTTCGATGACCAGTACCGGGACTGCGTCCCTGCCATGACCGCAGCCTTGCCAGCCCTCAACCGTTCCGAGTTCCAGACGAATCCTGACTTTGCCCGGGGCTGGGTGAAGGCCTCGGCTGAGTGGCGCAAGCGGGGCTCCCGCATGTCCCCTCTGGCATCCCCAGCCCAGGCCATCGCCCTCATGGCCTACTCGAGCGACGACGTGTACCGGCAGTTCAACCTGGCCACGCGCACGGCCGGGCGCTCCCGCCAGGAATACCGGGACAACTTCCACTTCAAAACGTTACATTTCCTGCTGACCCAGGCCCTGGTGACGCTGAGGCAGGCTCAGAACGTGCAGTGTCTCCAGGTGTTCCGGGGCGTGAGTGGCATCCGGTTCAGTGCTCAGCGTGGGCAGACGGTCCGGTTCGGTCAATTCACATCGACGTCGCCGCGTAAGGAGATCGCTGAGGCATTTGGGAAGGACACGACATTCGAGGTGCAGACGTGCCACGGCGTGGACATCCAGGGATTCTCCATGTATCCAACGGAGGAGGAGGTGCTGATCCCGCCCTTTGAGACCTTTGAGGTCACCCAAGTCATCGAAAAAGGGGGCAAGACACAGATCTGGCTCCGCTCCACCGGCACCTTCAGCAACTACAACTGCGCGTGGCTGTGAGGTGACACCACAGGGGACAGCCCGGGGGGATGGGGACAGCCACTGTGGCCATGGGAACACACATGACAGGGCACAGGGACACTCAGTGGGGATGGGGGATGGCGACAGCCACTGTGCGGGGTGGGAGGACAGGGACACCCAGGGCTGGAGACACCAACTCTGGGGACACTGATTGAGGGCATGGGGACAGGCACGGCCGTGACAGGGCACAGGGATGGGGACCCCACATTTGGGAGGGGACAGGGACACCCCTGCCAGGGGAGGACAGGGACAGGGACACCCCCATTCTGACCCTGTCTCTCTCCACCCAAGGCAGTGCTATGGGGACAGGCCCTGTGTGCTGGACATGGGTGGGTCGGGACCCCCCATGGCACCCCCTGAACCCCTGCCACCCTCTGGCACCCCCTGACTCCCCTGACCCCTGTGACCCCTAAGCCCACCATGACCCCCTGACCTACCTGGCCCCTGCACGCCCTCAAGACCCTGTCACCTGTCACCCCATGGCTTCCATTTCTCCTGTCACCCCAAACCCCCATTATGGCCATTCCCAACGCCCTCTTTGACCCCCATGGTCCCCCTGATGCCCCTCTTTGTCCCCCAGGTGGGAGCGTCCCCATGGCCTCATTCCAACTCGGAGGATTCCTCCTGGCCACCACAGCCCTGGCAGTGGCCACCGGGATCCTCTGAGCCACCAGGCCACCAAGGTCATCGAGGTCACTGTGGCCACCATGGCCTCTATGGCCACCAAGGTCCCTCTGGTCACTGTGGCCACCACAAACAGCAAGACCACCAGGACCCCCAGAGAAAGGAGGCCACCAAGGGAAACGTTCCCCTGTGTCCCTGCCGTGGGTGTGGGTTTGGCCGCTGCCACACCAGGGGTGTCAAAGGCAGAGCCGCCATTTTGTGGATGTGCCCCCGGCTGCAGCCGAGCACCCAGCACTGCCCCTTTCTCCTTATTCAGCCTTTTGGTTGTCCTGTTGAGGTCTAATAAACCTTTAAAATTTCAAAGTGAGCGGTTGTTTCCCCCGGGGTCTCTTTCCTTTTGTTCCTTTCTGCTTACAGAATTTTTCCAGGTTTGAAAAACAACGTTTCACCTTTTTATATTTATTTATAATTTTAATAAAAATAAAATAAAATAGAATAGAATAAATATAGACAATTAAGGAGACTGAAAAAGCTAGCTCTCAGCTGAGGGCGCAAAGCAACATACCGCCCATTCTAAATTCCTTGGGATTTGAAAGTCTTGGTGTTACATACTTAAATAAGCTAATGCGTGATTCAAATATTCATTTTGGCTTCAAGACCCACCCTAAGCATACAGGTTATCTGTGAGGCTCCACAAAGTCCACATGTATGTTGGAAATCTGTCTTCTGGAGATTTAGACCCTCAAAGGCTCAATTGTTTCTTATCAGAAATCTTTAGTTCAGGAATTCCAGAGATCTCTTCTGCCTTCTATCTGAAAATACACCTCCATTACATTTTTAAATTCCACAAATTAAAGGAAATATGGCACAACCTTCTTACATTATGTGCATCACATTCATCTCAATATTTGCCAAAAGCCAACTCGAAATGTGCACTTATAACACAGGTAAATTGTTAGGAGACGCTAACAAAGCGGCGCTTAAGAAAAACAAAAGCAGTGGCCCAGCTCAGGGGAGGAGGGCACCCGGCTGCACTTCTCTTCTCTGGGAGTTTCTCTCCGAGGGGCAGAGATCCCCAGAGGATGGGGCTGATAAAAGAGGGGGCTGGGGCAGCTGCTGGCTGGCGCTCTCCCTCTCTCGGCTTCGGGGGAGGGCGGTCGGAGCTGCTGCTCGGGGAAGGGAATTCGCTGCTGCTGCTGCTGCCGGAGCCCAGCCCAGAGCTGCTTCTGCTGCTGCCGTGGGGTGAGCCTGTGCTGGTGAGAGCAGCCACTGAGCTGGGGCCTGATGGACACCCACCCCCCTACAACAAACCCTCTCACCGTCTGCTCGGGTGCCCGGGGTTATCAATGAAATGAATGATTTAGGTAATTTTTGTTAAATGATATTGGTAATAATTACAAATATGTAGGGGTTGTTCAGCAAGCTGCAGAAATTGTAAATACGTAGAGGATATTAAGCAATAACTGTAAGTTGCAGAAACTGCAGAAACAGAAAAGTTAGAGCCTGGCCTTGGCGCAGGATAATGAAATGTAAATTTGTATCATAGGACATGGAGAAATGGAGAAAACGGGAGATTTGGTGAAACCGTGGTGACCACAGTGGAAAGTCCCCATGGATGTGCTGCGAGGAAGAGGAGAGACTTCATCCACCAACCACCGTGAGAGTGCAGAAGACCCCAGACTCCCGGAATTGGAAGACTCAACTGTGACAAAATATGGGAAAACATGGGGAGGGACCAAGGGGTGTGTACAAAATAAAAAGTTATAAAAATGGGAAATTGTGGGGAAAAAAACTCCGAAAGCTGTGGGTGGAGCATGAGCTGAGACTTGTGCTCTCCGGCTTTCCCTGCATGCCCTGCTCGCTTCGGCTTCTCACTTTGATAAAGGTTTATCTGATTGGCAATCAATTATTGGGTCCTTATCCTTATCAGGGCACTCAGTTGCAATCACACCCAGATAACCCATTTTTATGGCTCCCCAGGACAATAAAAATCGTTTATTGAAAGAGGCCGAGCCATGTAAATTATTTACAGGTATCATTCTTGTTTTCTGTTAGCTAAGAAGCACATTTTAATGAATATTCATAATTAGGATGGATAAATTCTCTGGGGCAAAGTCCCCCTGAGCCACAGGAGCAGGAGAGATCTGCTGGAAGCCCGAGCTGATCAAGAATTCTGGCTTTGGGATCCCTCCCGTTCTGTCTGGGAGTTCACTGCGGCTGATTTCGGTATCAGGGGCTGGGGGGACACCGGGGACACTTGGGGGGCACAGGGGGCTGTGGGATTGGGGCCATGGGGGACTCTGGGGGACATTTTGGGGGAATGTAACGTGGGATTGGAGTCCTGGGATACCTGGAGGACACTGGGGGACACTGGGGGACAATGGGGGACACGGGACGGGGGATCATGGGGCTCTGGGGGGCAGCAGGGGGGGCCTGGGAGTGTAACTGGGGGTATGGGAGGCCTGGGGGACATTGCAGGGGGCAGGGGGTGATCCCCAGGTTTGTTTGCCCGAGGTGTGTCCAAAAGAACCCTTTGGATCCCAACCGATCACCTCCAGGGATCACTGAGAGGGGCAGCACTGCCGGGGGTTCCTGGCAGATGGATTTCCTGAGCCACCACGCCAACACGGGTTCAGGTGTCTCCTGGGGTTGGCGGATCCCTTTTTTGGGGTGCAGAACTTCACCCAGGAGCTCCCCAAGGAGATCATGGCCAGGCTCGGGGTGCCCCCAGGGGTGTCACCGGAGAGGGGAGCCCATTTGGGGTCTGAGGTGTGACAGCAGCTCAGGGAGCAGTGGGGAGTGGGGCTGGGGGGCACTGGGGGCACACGGGGCGGTGGGATTGGGATACTGGGGGCTGAGCAGTGAGAGAGAGAAGAGAAAGTTTCAGCTCCCCTGGAGGTGCTGGGGGAAGCTTAAAGACTGACTGGGAAAAAAAAACCATCGAAGGTGTAAAAGTCTGAGCAGAGCAGGGCAAAGGTGGGCGGGAGCTGCGGAGAAAGAGACAAAGGGAGCTCCAGGGAGTTCCCTTTTTGGCAAGTTCTGCAACAGATAAGGAGCAGCAGCGCCTGCCAAAAACAAAAGTTCAAGGCGAGGATTGTTATCGGGGTTTTTGCTGTTCTCCTCTGTCTCTTTAAGAAGTTTTTTCCAAAGTTCTATTTTCAGCCTTCCGTGTTTACCTTTTGCAGTGGGGTCAGACAGGATTTTACATCAACAACTTCCTTGTTATTGTAATGGTACAACCACGTTTACACTCTTCTCCTGAGGAGGAGACTGCTGACGGACTGTTGGGTGGCCCAGTGCGGTTGGAGAGGAACGTTTTCTTCCTCCAATCCACGGTCACTGCTGGAATTCTATAAATGTTGCAGTTTGTAAATAAACCGTCTCTTTTTTTCTTCCTCAGACGTTCTTGATCAGCTCGGGCTCACAGCGGATCTCTCCTGCTCCTGTGGGTCAGGGGGACTTTGCCATGGGGAATTTATTCAGCCTAATTATAAATATTCATTAAAGTTGGTTTCTTAGCTAATACAGAAACAGCATTTTTCCTGGAAATCATTTCCATGGATCCATCTCTTTCAGGACATCCTCCTGTTGTCCTGGAGCGTTCACAAAAAGGGACCTGGGGCTCATCTTCACTGAGTGCCGCAGTATCTCTGATGACCTCGCCTTGAACTTTCACTTTCAGCTGGCGCTGCTCCTTCTGTGTCACAGAGCTTGTCCAGAACCACACTGGAGTTCCCTTTAACTCTTTCCCCACTGGTTCCCGACACGTTTATTGTCCCATGGAAATACTTTTACACCCTTTTATCGTTTTTGCTGCTCAGCCTTCCAGCCCTACCCAGCACCTCCAGCGTGTCGGGGAAAAGCCACGCTATGGAAAGCCAGGGGTCCACAGAGCAGCCTTGAAACTTTATTCCAGTGCAGGGGCAGAGTTTCCACAACAGACAAACCCCCCGTGGGGTTCTGCATTGGTTTGAGGCAAATTTGGGAGGAGAACTCCTTGGGAAACCCTCCCTCCCCTCCCCCAACCGGTTGGGGAGAAAACTCCTCAGAGAGAAGTGGAAAGAAATCCGTTTATTGAACTGGCAAAGCGCTCCCCAGGACAATGAATTGAACAATACCAGATGGCAAGAACCTCGTGGCGCTCTGGGTAGATGACAAATTAGGACAGAAGTCCCTCTGGTAGGTGATTCCTCTGCTCTCAGATCTTTCTGGCTCTGGTGAAAGTTGCTGCACAGGGTGGATCCCGGTGGGTCCCAGGTGCAAGCTCCCCCCAGAGCCCCCCCTAGGTCCTCAGTCAGGGGGAGGTTTGAACAGTTTCAAAGAAGTTGAAAAAGGAAAAAAAAGGAGAAAAAAGCAAAAAAAAAGCAAAAAAAAAAAGCAATGCGAAGCTATGCTAAGCTACCCTAGCTAACTACCAAGCAAAAGCAAAAGTTAGAGAGAAAGCAAAAAAAAAAAAAAAAAAAAAATCCTCTCTGTCTCATGTCTGTGTGTTATTTTCTGTGACAATTAAAAACCAGCCCGGCAGAGAGAGGTGTCTGAAAACAAACTGTGCACTTCTCCCCCGGTTTTACTCTCAGAGCCAATATTAAAGGCACAGAGTGTAATACCCAGCGTAAACAGACGATTGGGGATACAACATCGTGACGTCACCCCAGGACAGGTTCCTCTCTCGAGGTTTTGGAGGACGCAGCCTCCTTCCATCCCCAGCTCTCGGCCGCACGCTGCCTTCTTCCTCTCCCCATCAGCTGAACTGGGCTGCTGGGAAGGTGCAGCCCTCCCAAACCACCTCCCCCACACCCCCCTTGGACCTGTCATTTTCCCCCAAAGCCCAGAAGTTCAGGTTGTCTGGGATGGACTGGTCGGACTTTGTGGGGACCTGTTTCACCCATCACCCTCAAGTTCAGGAGTTCAAACTTTCTGCTCAAACCACCAGGGTCCTGTGAAAACCTTCACCTCTGTAGAGACATCCAGACCCGTTTTGAAGACAATGACAACCATTTCTCCTAAAGATCCCATCCCAATGAGACATTTTTTAAAGGCACCATCACCCATTTTTCCAATGAAATCATTCCCTGTGAGGGTGCTGAGACCCCGGTGCAGGTTTCCCACAGAAGCTGCGCCTGCCCCTGGATCCCTGTCCCTGTCCCAGGGCAGGTTGGGGTGCCTGGAGCAGCCTGGCACAGGGGAAGCTGTCCCTGCCCGGCGCCTGGCCGTGTCCCAGGGCAGGTTGGGGTGCCTGGAGCAGCCTGGCACAGGGGAAGCTGTCCCTGCCCACGGCAGCGCTGGCACCGCAGGCGCTTTAAGGTCGCTCCATCCCAAACCATTGCAGAGCCCCGGGGCCGGGATGGGCAGCGCCGCCAGCTCGTGCTGCCGCCTGCTGGGGGCACCCGGAACTGCAGCTGGGGCCGGCGCATGCGCAGTGCCGCTGTTGAACCCCGCTCGCTGCTGCCCTCCGGTGGGCGATTCCCGAACTGCAACGGCATGGCCAGTGCAGGAGATGTTCGGGCTAAAGAGGGAAAATACCCCGATTTGAAAGGAAAAAGAGATTCCTGAGCAAAACATCAGGTTTTTCCATAAATAAATGGGTGAGGGTGCCTCTTTCCCCTTCATTTCATTTTTCATTCTTTTTCTCTCTTGTGCTTTTCTATTTTTCCCTCCCAATACTTCTTCTGTTGCGTTACCTCAAAGCAGGAACTTTGGAACTGGCCCTGAACAAATCATTCATCCTTTTTTAATTGCTCTGAGCAGCACCCCACAGCTCCCTCAGCCACTCCTGGCTCTCCAGACCCCTCCCCAGCTTCGTACCTTCCCTGGGCATGCTCCAGCCCCTCCAGTTCCTTGGTGAGTGAAGTGAAAAGGGAGCGTGGAGGAAAAAGGGAGGAGCGCTTCTCCATTGCCTGTCTGAAGACGGAGGTTTAGAAAATAAAGCTTGAACAAAAACTCCAGGAAATGCTTTATTTTATCAAATTAGGTGCCCTGCAGGAAAGGTGTCAAAAGAGCTGCAGTGGATACATCAGGTGAGCCAGCAGCAAATTTTGATAAGCTTTTGATAAGCCAGGCCAGCAAGGATTGACTTTTTGTTACTTTTTTTTTATACGGCAAGGGGGCCAGCAGCAAATTTTCATAAACTTTTGATAAACCAGACTAGCGAGGATTAAATTTTGGATACATTTTTTAAACTCCAGGCAAGCAAGCAACATTTTTTTTTCATCCATCAGGCAAGTCAGCCAGGCAGCTTTAGGAGGTGGCGGTGACATTGCCACTCGCAAACTCCAGCCCAACCCTCACTGGTCCTGCCTCCAAGACCACAGTGACCGTGGTGTCAGCGTGGCTCAGAGGGTTCCACTGACTGCTGCCATGGCCAGGGTGACCAGGAGAAGCCCCCAGAGGTGGGGGGAGGTCCTGGGGAGGCTCCCACCTGGGGACACAAAGAGGGGGGTCAGGGGGGCCATAAATGGAGGGGGTCATGGGAGCACCAGAGAGACCATGGGGGAGGGACAGGGGTGACCAGGGACCCTGAGGGTGTTGGTGTCAGAGGGGGCCATAAGAGGTCCCTGTCCCCTGTGCCCAGCCATGGGTGGCCTTGTCCCCCCAACCCCAGTGGGTGTCCCCAGCACTGGATGTCCCTGTCCCCCCCAGCTGGCCCTGGCTGTGCCCATCCCCTGTGCCCAGCACTGGCTGTCCCTGCCCTTGTCCCCAGCTCTGGGTGTCCTGCCTCCCACCCACAGTGGCTCTCCTTGTCCCCACTGGGCCATGGCTGTCCGCAGCACTGGGCGTCCTTGTCCCCAACCCTCACTGGGTGTCTCCCATCCCCCCAGGCTGTCCCCACAGTGTCACCTTTCAGCCACTCGCAGTTGTAGTTGCTGAAGGTCCCAGTGGAGCGAAGCTCAATGTGCATCACGTCCCCTTCCTTGCTGACAGCAGTGACCTTGAAGGTCTCGAATGGCGGGATCAGCACCTCTCTCTCATCTTCATCATAAGAGAATTTCTTGATGTCCACGCCGTGGCATGTGTGCACCTTGAACATCGTGTCCAGCCGCAAATCCTGGGCCACCCTTTCACTTAGTGATGCCAACGCGAATTGACCAAAGCGGATTTGGTCGCCTTCCTTCACCTCGAACTGGACTTCCCACACTCCCCAGAACACGACCCGACAATCGTTGGGGCGTCTCAGCGTCTGGAGGGCCCGGGTCAGCAGGAAATGCAGCGATTTGAAGTGGAATTCGTTCCGGTACTTCTGGACGGAGCTTCCAGCCTCGCGCACGTCTGCGTTGAACACGTAGTATAAGGGTATGGTCATGGTGTAGGCCATGAGGGCGATGGCCTGGTCTGCGTTGAGAGGGGATGGCGCAATCTCCAGCTTCTTCCACTTGTCTGCGGCCTTTGTCCAGACATCAGCAAACTCACTGTTGTTGAGGAAATCTGAGCGCTGGAGTTCCGGCAAACTCTTGGTCATGTCAGTGCTACAATTCAGGTACTGGTCGTCGAAGGAGTCCTTGGCCATGTCCAGGGGCAACACATCGATGGCCACAGTGGCCACGGCCATGGCCAGCAGTGCCAGGGTGTGACCCAGGGGGGCCATGGCGGGGAGACGCCACGGGGAGCAGTGTGGGACACTGGGAGACACAGAGGGGACACAGGGGACACCCTGTGTGACAGGGGGAAGATACTGGGGGACACCAGGGGACACTGAGGGAACACTGAGGGGCTCCAGGGGACACCGATGGGACATAGGGGACACTGAGGGACTTGGGGGGACCTGGGGAGGCTTCCTTGGTGAGAGGCTGGAGAGGGAGAGGGGGGTCAGCCTGGGGAGAAAGGGCAGCCCCGGCCAGGAGAGCCCTGGACATGTCCTGAGACCTGATCCCAAATCCTGGGGACACTCCTAGAGCCTCCCAGAATCCCATAGCACCCCAATCTCACTCCCAAAGTTCTGTGTTCCCCCCTCCAGTGTTTCCCAGTGCCTCTATTACCCCAGTCCCTCTCCCAGTCCCTTGTACCCCTCCCAGTCACCCCCTGCCCCTCAGCACCCTGACCCAAGGCCTGGGGTACCCCAGTGACCCTTTCTTCCCCTCCCATACCCCGATCCCACTCCCAGTCCCATGAAATCCCTGGTGGCCCCTCAGGACCCCGATGCCATCCCATGTGTCCCCCAGTGTCCCCCAGTGTCCCCCAGTGCCCCTCACTGTCCCCTGGACCCAAATCCCACCTCCACAGCCCTCTGCCCCCCATTGCTGCCCCCGGACCAGCCCTCAACCCCAATCGCAGTCCGGTGACAACTCCAATGTCCCCCCAGACCCCAATCCCACAGCCCCCTGTGCCCCCCCAAGTGTCCCCAGTGCCCCCCCAGCCCCCGATACCAAAATCAGCCGCAGTGAACTCCTGGACAGAACAGGAGGAGTCCCAAAGCCGGAATTCTTGATCAGCTCAGGCTCACATTGGATCTCTCCTGCTCCTGTGGCTCAGGGGGGTTTTGCCAGGGGGAATTTATCCACCAGAATCATAAATATTCTTTAAGATGGGCCTCCTATTTCCAAATACAGTAACAGCTCCTTTCCTGGTCACTGTTTGCATGGCTCCACCTCTCTCCAGAAATCCTCCCATTGTCATGGACATTTCCTGAAAAGCGATCTGGGAATAATTTCCACTGATTGACCTCACCACAAACTTTCACTTTCAGCGCATGCCCCTCCTTTTGTGTCAAGGAGCTTGTCCAAAACCACACTGGAGTTCCCTTTAACTCTTTCCCCACTGGTTCCAGACACGTTTATTGTCCCGTGGAAATACTTTTACACCCTTTTATCGTTTTTGCTGCTCAGCCTTCCAGCCCTACCCAGCACCTCCAGCGTGTCGGGGAAAAGCCACGCTAGGGAAAGCCAGGAGTCCACAGAGCAGCCTTGAAACTTTATTCCAGTGCAGGGACAGAGTTTCCACAACACACAAACCCCCGTGGGGTTCTGCATTGGTTTGGGGCAAATTTGGGAGGAGAACTCCTTGGGAAACCCTCCCTCCCCTCCCCGAACCGGTTTGGGAGAAAACTCCTCAGAGAGAAGTGGAAAGAAATCCGTTTATTGAACTGGCAAAGCGCTCCCCAGGAGAATGAATTGAACAATACCAGATGGCAAGAACCTCGTGGCGCTCTGGGTAGATGACAAATTAGGACAGAAGTCCCTCTGGTAGGTGATTCCTCTGCTCTCAGATCTTTCCGGCTCAGGTGAAAGTTGCTGCACAGGGTGGATCCCGGTGGGTCCCAGGTGCAAGCTCCCCCCAGAGCCCCCCCTGGGTCCTCAGTCTGGGGGAGGTTTAAACAGTTCCAAAGAAGTTGAAAAAGGAAACAACAGAAAAAAAAAAGGAAAAAAAAAAGAAAAAAAGAAAAAAGAAATGCGAAGGTATGCTAAGCTACCCTAGCTAACTACCAAGCAAAAGCAAAAGTTAGAGAGAAAGCAAAAAAAAAAAAAAAAAAAATCCTCTCTGTCTCATGTCTGTGTGTTATTTTCTGTCACTATTAAAAACCAGCCGGGCAGAGAGAGGTTTCTGAAAACAAACTGTGCACTTCTCCCCCGGTTTTACTCTCAGAGCCAATATTAAAGGCACAGAGTGTAATACCCAGCGTAAACAGACGATTGGGGATACAACATCGTGACATCACCCCAGGACAGGTTCCTCTCTCGAGGTTTGGGAGGACGCAGCCTCCTTCCATCCCCAGCTCTCGGCCGCACGCTGCCCTCTCCCTTTCCCCATCAGCTGAACGGGGCTGCTGGGAAGGTGCAGCCCTCCCAAACCACCTCCCCTACACCCCACCTTGGACCTGTCATTTTCCCCCAAAGCCCAGAAGTTCAGGCTGTCTGGGTTGGACTGGTTGGACTTTGTGGGGACCCGTTTCACCCATCACCCTCAAGTTCAGGAGTTCAAACTTTCTGCTCAAACCACCAGGGTCCTGTGAAAACCTTTACCTCTGTAGAGACATCCAGACCCGTTTCAAAGGCAATGACACCCATTTCTCCTAAAGATCCCATCCTAATGAGACATTTTTTAAAGGCACCACCGCCCATCTTTCCAATGAAATCCTTCCCTGTGAGGGTGCTGAGGGCCCAGCAGAGGTTGGCCAGATAAGCTGAGGCTGCCCAGACTCTGGCCTTGTCCCAGGGCAGGTTGGGGTGCCTGGAGCAGCCTGGCACAGGGGAAGCTGTCCCTGCCCGGTGCCTGGCCGTGTCCCAGGGCAGGTTGGGGTGCCTGGAGCAGCCTGGCGCAGGGGAAGCTGTCCCTGCCCATGGCAGCGCTGGCACCTCAGGCGCTTTAAGGTCGCTCCATCCCAAACCATTGCAGAGCCCCGGGGCCGGGATGGGCAGCGCCGCCAGCTCGTGCTGCCGCCTGCTGGGGGCACGGGGAACTGCAGCTGGGGCCGGCGCATGCGCAGTGCCGCTGTTGAACCCCGCTCGCTGCTGCCCTCCGGTGGGCGATTCCCGAACCACAACGGCACGGCCAGTGCAGGAGATGTGCGGGCTAAAGAGGGAAAATCCCCCGATTTGAAAGGAAAAAGAGATCCCTGTGCAAAACATCAGGCTTTTGCATAAATGGGTGATGGTGCCTCTTTCCTTTTTATTTCATTTCTCATTCTTTTTCTCTCTTGCATTTTTGTATTTTCCCCAACCGATGTTTCTTCCGTGTTATTGCCTCAAATCAGGAACTTTGGAACTGGCCCTGAACTATCATTCATCCTTTTTTAACTGCTCTAAGCAGCACCTCCCACCCCCCTCAGCCACTCCTAGCACTCTAGACCACTCCCCAGCTCCGTCCCTTCCCTGGGCATGCTTCAGCCCCTCCAGGTCCTTGGTGAGTGAAGTGAAAAGGGAGTGCAGAGGAAAAAGGGAGGAGCGCTTCTCCATTGCCTCTCTGAAGATGGAGGCTTGGAAAATAAAGCTTTAACAAAAACATCAGGAAATGTTTTATTTTATCAAATGATGGGCACTGCAGGAAAGGTGTTAAAAGAGCTGCAGCAGATACATCAGGTGAGCCAGCAGCAAATTTTGATAAATGTTTGAAAAGCCCGGCTAGCAAGGATTAAATTTTTGATACATTTTTTATACTCCAGGCAAGCAAGCAGCATTTTTTCCCACTCCAAGCAAGCCAGCAGTGATTTTTTGGATCCATCAGGGGAGGCAGCAAAGGAGCTTTAGGAGGTGGCGGTGACATTGCCACTCCCAAACGCCTCTGGTGGAAAGTACCCACCTGGCCCCAGGCGCTGCCCAGTCTCTGCTGTCCTGGGCTGTCCTGGGCTGTCCTGGCAGCTCCAACCTGGGCCTTGCTGGTCCTGCCTCCAAGACCACAGTGACCTTGGTGGCCTTGTGGCTCAGAGAGCTCTGCTGACTGCTGCCATGGCCATGGTGACCAGGAGAAGCCCCCAGAGGTTGGGGGAGATCCTGCGGAGGCTTCCACCTGGAGACAAAAAGGGGGGGGGGTCAGGGGAACTGTGAGGGATGGATAGGGGTGACAGGGTGTGGGAGTCAGAAGGGGCCATAAAGAGGTCCATGTCCCCTGTACCCAGCCATGGGTGGCCTTGTCCCCCCAACCCCAGTGGGTGTCCCCAGCACTGGATGTCCCTGTCCCCCCCAGCTGGCCCTGGCTGTGCCCATCCCCTGTGCCCAGCAATGGCTGTCCCTGCCCTTGTCCCCAGCACTGGGTGTCCTGCCTCCCACCCACAGTGGCTGTCCCTGTCCCCTCTGGGCCATGGGTGTCCCCAGCACTGGGTGTCCTTGTCGCCAGCCCTCACTGGGTGTCCCCGATCCCCCCAGGTTGTCCCCACAGTGTCACCTTTCAGCCACTCGCAGTTGTAGTTGCTGAAGTTACCAGTGGAGCGAAGCTCAATGTGCATCATGTCCCCTTCCTTGCTGACAGCAGTGACCTTGAACGTCTCAAAGGGCGGGATCAGCACCTCCTCCACCATTCGATCCATGAAGAATTCCTGGATGTCGGCACCGTGGCATGTGTGCACCTCGAGTATCGTGTCCGCCTTTATATCCCCGACCAGGAAATCGTTCGACAACATCGGCACGAATTCACCAAAGCGGATTTGGTCGCCTTCCTTCACCTTGAAATGGTACCCGCTCAGGCCAATGAACACGTCCTGACAATCGTTGGGGCGTCTCAGTGTCTGGAGAGCCCGGGTCAGCAGGAAATGCAGCGATTTGAAGTGGAATTCGTCCCGGTACTTCCGGCTGGACCTTCCACCCTCACGCACGGCCGCGCTGAATGCCTTGTCCAGGTTGGTTTAGAGCATGAGGGCGATGGCCTGGTCTGGGGTGAGAGGGGATGACGGGGTCTTCATGTTCTCCCACTCCTTTGTGGCGTTTCTCCATTGATTTTCAAGCTCGCTGTTCCTGAGGAAGTCTGAGCGCTGGAGTTCCGGCAAACTCTTGGTCATGTTATCGCCGCACTTCAGGTACTGGTCATCGAAGGAGTCCTTGGCCATGTCCAGGGGCACCACCTCGATGGCCACAGTGGCCACGGCCATGGCCAGCAGTGGCAGGGCCTGAGCCAAGGGGGCCATGGCGGGGAGAGGCCACGAGGAGCAGTGTGGGACACTGGGGGATACAGAGGGGACACAGGGGACACACCGTGTGACAGGGGGAAGATACTGGGGGACACCAGGGGACACTGAGGGAACACTGAGGGGCTCCAGGGGACACCGATGGGACATAGGGGACGCTGAGGGACTTGGGGGGACCTGGGGAGGCTTCCTTGGTGAGAGGCTGGAGAGGGAGAGGGGGGTCAGCCTGGGGAGAAAGGGCAGCCCCGGCCAGGAGAGCCCTGGACATGTCCTGGGACCTGATCCCAAATCCTGGGGACACTCCTGGACCCTCCCAGAATCCCAGAGCACCCCAATCCTACTCCCAAAGTTCTGTGTTCCCCCCTCCAGTGTTTCCCAGTGCCTCTATTACCCCAGTCCCTCTCCCAGTCCCTTGTACCCCTCCCAGTCACCCCCTGCCCCCCAGCACCCTGACCCAAGGCCTGGGGTACCCCAGTGACCCTTTGTTCCCCTCCCATACCCTGATCCCACTCCCAGTCCCATGAAATCCCTGGTGGCCCCTCAGGACCCCGATGCCATCCCATGTGTCCCCCAGTGCCCCCCAGTGCCCCCCAGTGCCCCTCACTGTCCCCTGGACCCAAATCCCACCTCCACAGCCCTCTGCCCCCCATTGCTGCCCCCGGACCAGACCTCAACCCCAATCGCAGTCCGGTGACAACTCCAGTGTCCCCCCAGACCCCAATCCCACAGCCCCCTGTGCCCCCCAAGTGTCCCCGGTGTCCCCCCAGCCCCCGATACCGAAATCAGCCGCAGTGAACTCCTGGACAGAATGGGAGGGATCCCAAAGCCAGAATTCTTGATCAGCTCAGGCTCACAGTGGATCTCTCCTGCTCCTGTGGCTCAGGGGGGGTTTTGCCATGGGGAATTTATCCACCAGAATCATAAATATCCTTTAAGATGGGCCTCCTAATACAGAATACAGAATACAGAATACAGAATACAGAATACAGAATACAGAATACAGAATACAGAATACAGAAACAGCTCCTTTCCTGGTCACTGTTTGCATGGCTCCACCTCTCTCCGGAAATCCTCCCATTGTCATGGACATTTCCTGAAAAGCGATCTGGGGGTAATTTCTACTGATTGACCTCACCACAAACTTTCACTTTCAGCGCATGCAGCTCCTTCTGTGTCACAGAGCTTGTCCAAAACCACACTGGAGTTCCCTTTAACTCTTCCCCCACTGGCTGAAGCCACCTTTATTGTCCTGTGGAAATACTTTTATAGCCTTTTATCGATTTTGCTGCTCAGACTTCCAGCCCCACCCAGCACCTCCAGCGTGTGGGGGAAAAGCCACGCTAGGGAAAGCCGGGGGTCCACAGAGCAGCCTTGAAACTTTATTCCAGTGCAGGGACAGAGTTTCCACAATAGCCAAACCCCCGTGGGCCTCTGTAGTGGTTTGAGGCAAATTTGGGAGGAGAACTCCTTGGGAAACCTCCCTTCCCCTTCCCCAACCGGTTGAGGAGAAAACTCCTCAGAGAGAAGTAGAAAGAAATCCGTTTATTGAACTGGCAAAGCGCTCCCCAGGACAATTGAACAATACCAGATGGCAAGAACCTCGTGGCGCTCTGGGTAGATGACAAATTAGGACAGAAGTCCCTCTGGTAGGTGATTCCTCTGCTCTCAGTTCTTTCCGGCGCTGGTGAAAGTTGCTGCACAGGGTGGATCCCGGTGGGTCCCAGGTGCAAGCTCGCCCCAGAGCCCCCCCTGGGTCCTCAGTCTGGGGCAGGTTTAAACAGTTTCAAAGAAAATGAAAAAAAACAAAGGAAAAAAAAAGAAAAAAAGAAAAAAGAAAAAAGAAAAAAAGAAAAAAATAAAGAAATAAATAAATGAAATGCAAAGCGATGCTAAGCTACCCTAGCTAACTACCAAGCAAAAAAAAAAAACCAAAAATCCTCTCTGTCTCATGTCTGTGTGTTATTTTCTGTGACTATTAAAAACCAGCCCGGCAGAGAGAGGTGTCTGAAAATAAACTGTGCACTTCTCCCCCGGTTTTACTCTCAGAGCCAATATTAAAGGCACAGAGTGTAATACCCAGCGTAAACAGACGATTGAGGATACAACATCGTGATGTCACCCCAGGACAGGTTCCTCTCTCGAGGTTTTGGAGGACGCAGCCTCCTTCCATCCCCAGCTCTCGGCCGCACGCTGCCCTCTCCCTTTCCCCATCAGCTGAACGGGGCTGCTGGGAAGGTGCAGCCCTCCCAAACCACCTCCCCCCCACCCCACCTTGGACCTGTCATTTTCCCCCAAAGCCCAGAAGTTCAGGGTGTCTGGGTTGGACTGGTTGGACTTTGTGGGGACCCATTTCACCCATCACCCTCAAGTTCAGGAGTTCAAACTTTCCGCTCAAACCACCAGGGTCCTGTGAAAACCTTCACCTCTGTAGAGACATCCAGACCCGTTTTGAAGACACTTGACACCATTACTCCTAAAGACCTCCACACCCACAGAGTTGTTTTCAAAAACATCACCACCCATCTTTCCTATGAAATCCTTCCCTGTGAGGGTGCTGAGACCCTGGTGCAGGTTTCCCAGAGAAGCTGTGTCAGCCCCTGGATTCCTGGCTGTGTCCCAGGGCAGGTTGGGGTGCCTGGAGCAGCCTGGCGCAGGGGAAGCTGTCCCTGCCCACGGCAGCGCTGGCACCGCAGGCGCTTTAAGGTCGCTCCATCCCAAACCATTGCAGAGCCCCGGGGCCGGGATGGGCAGCGCCGCCAGCTCGTGCTGCCGCCTGCTGGGGGCACCCGGAACTGCAGCTGGGGCCGGCGCATGCGCAGTGCCGCTGTTGAACCCCGCTCGCTGCTGCCCTCCGGTGGGCGATTCCCGAACTGCAACTCCCAGCATCCCCAAATCCCAGAGGGGGTGGGGCTGGAAGGAGCCGGAGGGGGCCCCTGGGGCAAGCTCCCAGGTTGGGCAGCATCATCCCTGAGCACAGGGGTGGGTCCAGATAGAGAGACGTTCCCAGCAGTGTTGGTGTGGGGAGCAACATCGAGCCCTGCTTGGGAATTGCCCCTTTTTGCTGGTGTGACAGAATTCTTTAATGGAATTGTTTTGAAAGGATTTTTGATAGAATGGCTTTGCATAATGGCCACAGCGGTCACAGTGGCTGTGGCTCAAGGAGTCTTGGTGATGATAGTGGCCTTGGTGGTTGTAGTGACCATGGTGGCCATGGTGGCCACAGTGACCACGGTGACCTCGGTGACATTGGTGGCCTGGTGGCTCAGAGGATCCTGGTGGCCACTGCCAGGGCTGTGGTGGCCAGGAGGAACCCTCCAATGTGGAAGGGGGTCACAGGGACACTCCCACCTGGGGGACAAAGAGGGGCATCAGGGGGACCATGGGGGACAGAGAGGGGGTTGGGGATGGCCATAATGGGGGCTTGGGGTGACAGGAGAGATGGGGGCCATGAGGTGACAGGTGACAGGATTTTGGAGAGCTACTGGGGCCAGGGAGATCAGGGGGTCATGGTGGGCTTAGGGGTCACAGGGGTCAGGGGAGTCAGGAGGTTCCAGGGATTCAGGGAGTGCCATGGGGGGTCCCGGCCCACCCATGTCCAGCACACAGGGCCCATCCCCACAGCAGTGCCTTGGGTGTGGTGGGACAGGGTCAGAATGGGGGTGTCCCTATCCCTGTTCCTGGTCCTCTCCCTATCCCTTTCCCTGTCCTCACCTGGCAGTGAATTCCCTGTCCCCTCCCATATCTGGGTGTCCCCATCCCTGTGCCCTGTCATGGGTATTCCTGTCCCTGTGCCCTCAATGGGTGTCCCCAGACTTGGTGTCCCCAGCTCTGAGTGTCCCTGTCCTTGTCCTCAGCACTGGGTGTCCTTGTCCTACCACCCACAGTGGGTGTCCATGTCCCCCATCCGCAATGAGTGTCACTGTGTCCCCTGTGCCCTGTTGTGGGTGCCCCCATGCTTACCACGGGTGTCCCCACCCTCCCGGGGTGTCCCCGTTGGTGCCAATTTCAGCCACTCGCAGTTGTAGTTGCTGAAGGTCCCATTGGAGTGGAGCCAGATCTGTGTCTTGTCCCCTTTCTGGATGACTTTGGTGACATTGAAGGTTTCGAAGGGCGGGACCAGCACCTCCCGCTCATCAGGAAATCTGGAGAAATTCTGGATGCCCACGCCATAGCACGTCTCCATCTTGAACACCGTGCCTATCTCAAAATCCTCAGCGCTATCTCTGCAAAGCGACGTCGGCGTGAATTGACCGAACCGGACCCTCTGGCCTTGCTCTGCCGTGAACTGGGTCCAGCTCGCGATGCGGAACACACAGCGACACTCGGGTTTCTCTGCCTCCCTCAGAGTGGCCAGGGCGTCGGTCAGCAGGAAATGCAGCATTTTGAAGTGGAAGTTGTCCCGGTACTCCTGGGGGGAGCTCCCGGCCACGCGCGTGGCCGCGTTGAACTGCTGGTACAGGTCGTCCATGGTGAAGGCCATGAGGGCGATGGCCTGGGCTGAGGATGCCAGAGGGGACAGAGGGGACCCGCTGCTCTGCCACTTGGCCACGGCCTTGGGCCAGACCCGGGCAAAGAGAGGGTTCAGCTGGAACTCGGAGAGGTTGAGGGCCGGCAAGGCCTCAATCATGGCCGGGCGGCAGCCCTGGTACTGGTCATCGAAGGAGTCCTCGGCCATGTCCAAGGGCTTCACCTCGATGGCCACGGTGGTCACGGTCATGGCCAGCAGTGCCAGGGTGTAAGCCAGGGGGGCCATGGAGGGGAGAGGCCACCAGGAGCAGTGTGGGAGACTGTGGGGACAATGAGGGGACAATGAGGGACAGTGAAAGGACACAGAGAGGACACTGAGGGACACAGAGGGGACATGGAGGAGACACAGGGAGGGTTCCTCAGTGAGGGACTGGGGAGGGGAGTGGGGTCAGCCCTGCCCAGGGAGAGGGGAGGCACTCCTGGCCAGGAGATCCCTGGACACAGCCTGGGGTCCCTGATCCCCAACCCTGGGGTTTCTTGTGCCTCCCCAACACCCCCCAGCCCCCCCAGAACCCCCCAGGACCCCAATCCCAATCCCACAGGACCATCCCCTCCTGCCTCCCCCAGAATCCCAATCCTCCTCCCAGGATTGATTACAAGTCCCCTCAGCCCTGCCAGGACCCCGACCCAAATGTTGGGGTCACTCCCTGAGCCCCCCAGCATCCCCCTCTGCCCCTCCCCAGACCCCAACCCTACTCCCCCCATCTCCTGTCCCCCCTCACTTTCCCCCAGAGCACCCCAGGACCCCAATCCCATTCCTGTTACTCCCCCAGGGTCCCCCCAGACCCCAATCCCACAGCCCCCTCTGCCCCCCAAGTGTCACCGGTGTCCCCCCAGCCCCCGATACTGAAATCAGCTGCAGTGAACTCCCGGACAGAACAGGAGGGATCCCAAAGCCGGAATTCTTGATCAGCTCAGGCTCCCAGTGGATCTCTCCTGCTCCTGTGGCTCAGGGGGACTTTGCTCCAGGGTATTTATCCACCTAATTATGAATATTCATTAAAATGGGCTTCTTAGATAACAGAAAACCAGAACGATACCTGTAAATAGTTAGCTTGGCCCTGCCTCTTTCAATAAACAATTTTTTTTGCCCTGGAGTCATAAAATGCGTTATCTGGGTGTGATTCTAACAGAGTGCCCTGATAAGGATAAGGACCCAATGATTGATTGCCAATTAGGTAAACCTTTATTAACATCATAAGTGGAAGCGAACAACGGGTTGGCAAAGCCGGAGAGCACAAGTCTCAGCTCGCGCTGCACACACAGCTTTTGGAGTTTTCGCCACAATTTCCCATTTTTATAACTTTTTGTTTTGACCCTTAGTCCCTCCTCATGTTTTCCCATATTTGGTCATCGTTGAGTTTTCCAGCCCGGGAGTCTGGGGTCTTCTGCCCTCTCACGGTGGTCGGTGGATGAAGTCTCTCCTCTTCCTCGCAGCACGTCCATGGGGACTTCCCACTGTGGTCACCACGGTTTCACCAAATCTCCCGTTTTCTCCCTTTCTTCATGTCCTGTGACACAAATTTACATTTCATTATCCTCCACCAAGGCCGGGCTCTAACTTTTCTGTTTCTGCAGTTTCTGCAACTTACAGTTATTGCTTAAAATCCTCTACATATTTACAATTTCTGCAGCTTGCTGAACAGCCCCTACATATTTATAATTATTAACTATAACAACACAAATTACCTAAATCATTCATTTCATTTATAACAGTCATCCCCTTTCTTAATAATTAATTAATTAATTAGTGTTAATTCACTAATTATTTTATTTGTATGATCATATAATTTGTATGATCATTTACTAATTTCTATGATCATATATAACTTTTGTTAATACTCTACTGTAATGCTGAGCAATTATACCGGTTGTGAATTACAGCTCTGGCTTAAAGCTCATCCCTATAAACACCCCAAGGTCGTGTTCTGTTCTCGTCGTGGGTTTGCTTTTTGCTTAAATTCTTTTAGGTTTTTTTTCTCTATCGTTACCTGGGTCTCAAATTTGATGAAGAGTGTGCTATAAAAATTGATTCCATCCTATTCCCCGCCCAAACAGTTTGGTCACACTGATTGCAAACAGGAATAATGGAGTTTGATTTTTTTTTTTTTAATTTGCCTTAGTTTATTTTCCTCAGGGATTGCAGTTATATTGTGACACGCTGTGATGTTTCCCCCCACATCACTTAACACATCGAATGCTATGACATTTACAAACTCCCGTGCTAAAGTCGGCCGGGCATCCCAAGTGGCAGAGTCAGAACTCCCAGCAGCATTCCCCACTTCAGAAACCCTCTGCCTTCCCCGACGCCTCCGCTTTTGCTTTCCGGAGCCTGGATTTCCATCTTCTCGGCAGCAAGGAAATTCTTCAGGGGTGCCTGGGAGTGACTGCTGGTTTAAATGTCTTTTCTTGTACTTACCTTTCATGTTTCATTTGTTCTGCCCAGTAAAGAACTCGGGAGTATTTTCAGCACTTTATTTTTATTATTATTATTATTATTATTATTATTGTTGTTGTTGTTGTTATTATTATTATTACTATTATTGTTACTATTATTATTTTTTTTTTTTTTTTTTTTTTTTTCAGCTTGGGTATCCAATTGACCCCTCACCCCGTTTACAACTAATTGCCACCACTCAGAAAATCCCTCTTCAAGTCTCCCTATTTGTACAGCCAGGTATAATGTTTGTTTTGTTATCTCCAGCTCTTCTCTTCCACAGGGAGGGCACAACCCCTTAGGAAAATATCCTGCCCTACAGTGAGTCCGCCACTTTTCTTTAAAGCTCGCCTTTACACAGCCTTTTCCCACATTAATACCATTCACAACTTAAGCTTTTTGGTTTACTTTGTTTACTCTTTCTCTCCTCCTGCCTCACACATCTTGCTTTTCCCACTGCGGCTGCCAACACTCTCGCCTCCCCTTTCACTTTCCTCTTCCCTCTTACACTTTCTGCACTTCCCTCGATGAATCTTGTATCCCCCGCCCTTGCCGCCACCCTTCTGTAACTTTTCTCATTTCCTTCGTGTGCCTCCTACCCCTGAGCACATCCTCAAGCTATTCCTAAGCCTTTCCAACCAGTCCGTGGGGGGGGGATTTATCCTTTTTCTGGTGTTCACTAAAAGCCTTGTTAATATCCTGTCCCCCCGGGACTGCCTCCCGTATCCCTTGTCAACGGGACATTCACAGAGCCTGTGCGTTCTGGTCCCATGAGAACTTCCCTTAACGGCAAAGGCTGAACCCTCCTCGTGTTAATTTTGCCCTTTGCACCTTACTTCTTGTTTGCCTGGGCGATGAGACAGCCTTTTGCTCAGACCCGTGGGTAAACAACTTGCGGATTCTTGGTGGGGCGGGGTAGGGAAGCAGCAGGTAAAGGTTTGAGGATGGGGAGGGTTAGGTTGTCCAAGGGGTCCCAATCCTCTTTTTTTTTTTAGATTTTCCTTGTTTTGTCGGGACCAATGGGAACAATGAAGGTGGGTTGGTTTTTTTTTGCAATTTCTGCAACAGAGAAGGAGCAGCGCCTGCCAAAAGCGAAAGTTGGAGGTGAGGCCATCTGGGATACTGGGATGCTCAGTGAGAACTGTAATGGGGGATAATTCATGTTTTCATAATAATTTGTTTAATACATAATAATTTAATAATTTAATAATTTAATACATAATGTTTAAACAATACATTTAATGTTTAATACATAATAATTTGTTACAGTAAATATAGTTTATAGAAAAGCCAGAAGGTTCCCCCCCCGCCTCCCCCCAAAGCAAAGGGCCTGGAAAGTTTCACAAGAACCATCTCCAGCTCTGGGAAGAAGACAAGAAACTACAATTCCAATAGAAGGAGAAAGAATAGCCAGGATGGAGTTGATCAACCCCTGATGACTCCGAGATGGTTTCTTACCAGGACCATCCAAATCGCCCGGGAATCCCATTCACCCAGGAAGTCTTTTGAGACAGCAAAACCGGTCCCTAGACCTTTCAACATCCAGGGGCACCTGGACCCGAGACAAGCCTGGACATGTATAATTTTAAAATCACGTAGTCCCGAACCAGGAGGGGTATAAAAGCTAACTGGTTTGGGCTCGGGCTTTCGTGAAACCACGGGGGACGTGGCGCGGCAGAGGTCACGTCGGTCAGATTCACCCAGAGCTAACTCTGTTCCTTGGGCGCTGGCTTTGTCATTTGCTTGTCCGAAATCATCCTTGGCAAATAAATTGTTTTTCGTTGAGATTGGCTTTCTAAATTTATAACAGAATCACACCCTGTAACCCCACTTTATGACACTCCTGGGCAATAAAAATCATTTATTGAAAGAGGCAGAGCCAAGCTAATTATTTATGGGGAAAGTGCTGGTTTTGTGTTAGCTAAGAAGCCCATTTTAATGAATATGCATAATTCTGGTGGATAAATTCATTATGGCCCCCTCTGACCCCGACACGTCCGGGCCCCCCTGTCACCCCTGTCCCTCCCCCCATGGTCCCCCTGGTGCTCCCATGACCCCCTCCACTTATGGTCCTCCGGACCCCCCTCTCTGTGTCCCCAGGTTGGAGCCTCTCCAGGAACTCCCCCCACCTTTGGGGGCTTCTCCTGGTGACCCTGGCCATGGCAACAGTCAGCAGAGCCCTCTGAGCCACGAGGCCATCAAGGTCTCTGTGGTCTTGGAGGCTACTGTGGCCACCATGGTCAGGAAGGTCACTGGGACCCGCAGAAAAATGACACCACCAAGGCTACCGAGGCCATGGTGGCCATTGTGGTCACTTTGGCCACTGTGACCACTCTGGACATTGGAACCACCATGGCCACTATGTCCACTGTGGTCACCGTGACCGATGAGGCCATGGTGGCCACGGTGGCTGCCATGGTCACTGTAGCTACTGAGGCCACTGTGGCCGCTGTGGTTACCAAGGTGACCGAGGTCACCATGGTCACCGTAATTACTGAGGCAACCATAGTACTGTGGTTACCATGGTTACCAAGGTGACCAAGGTCACCATGGCCACCGTGGCCACTGTGGCCTCCATGTCACAGTGACAAGGGGTCCATCCTGGGGAATCCCCTCCAAGAGCTGCTCAGGAGGGAGCAGCACAAGGCCAGCAGGATCAGCCAGGGCTGGACTGGAGCTGCCAGGACAGCCCAGGACAGCCCAGGACAGACCGGTCAGCCCGGACAGCAGAGACCAGGCAGTGCCTGGGGCCAGTTGGACACTTCCCGCCAGAGGCGTTTGGGAGTGGCAATGTCACCGCCACCTCCAAAAGCTCCTTGGCTGCCTCACCTGGTGGATCAAAAAAAATGTTACTTGCTTGCCTGGAGTATAAAGAAATGTATCAAAGATTTAATCCTTTCTCATCTGGCTTATCAAAAGTTTATCAAAATTTGCTGCTGGCTCACCTGATGTATCTGCTGCAGCTCATTTAGCACCTTTCCTGCAGGGCACCTCATTTGAAAAAATAAAGCATTTCCTGGTGTTTTTGTGCAAGCTTTATTTTCCAAACCTTCATCTTCAGAGAGGCAACAGAAAAACCTTCCTCCCTTTTTCCTCTACACTCCATTTTCACTTCACTCACCAAGGACCTGGAGGGGCTGGAGCATGCCCAGGGAAAGGATGGAGCTGGGGAGGGGTCTGGAGGGCCAGGAGTGCCTGAAGGAGCTGTGGGGTGCTGCTCAGAGCAATTAAAAAAAGAACGAATGATCAGTTCGGGGCCAGTTCCAAAGTTCCTGATTTGAGGCAATGCAGAAGAAGTATTGAGAGGGAAAAATAGGAAAAAAAAAGAAAGAAAAAAAAATAGAAAAACGAAATAAAGCGGACAGAGGCACCATCACCCATTAATTTAGGAAAAAGCCGGATGTTTTGCTCAGGGATCTCTTTTTTCCTTTCAAATCAGGGGATTTTCCCTGTTTAGCCCGCACATCTCCTGCACTGGCCGTGCCGTTGCGGTTCGGGAATCGCCCACCGGAGGGCAGCAGTGAGCGGGGTTCAACAGCGGCACTGCGCATGCGCCGGCCCCAGCTGCAGTTCCGGGTGCCCCCAGCAGGCGGCAGCACGAGCTGGCGGCGCTGCCCATCCCGGCCCCGGGGCTCTGCAATGGTTTGGGATGCAGCGACCTTAATGCGCCTGCGGTGCCAGCGCTGCCGTGGGCAGGGACAGCTTCCCCTGTGCCAGGCTGCTCCAGGCACCCCAACCTGCCCTGGGACATGGCCAGGCACCGGGCAGGGACAGCTTCCCCTGTGCCAGGCTGCTCCAGGCACCCCAACCTGCCCTGGGACACGGCCAGGCACTGAGCAGCCGCTGCCTGTCCGGCCAACTTGTGCTTGTTCCTCAGCACCCTCCCAGAAAAGGATTCCTCTCAAGATCCCATCCATCCCTGCCCTCTGGCAGTGGGAAGCCGTTCCCCTTGGCCTTTCCCTCCATGCCCAAAGCCCGTCCCCAGCTCTCCTGGGACTCCTTTAGCCAGGAAGCGGCTTTGGTGCCTCCCTGGATCGCTCTCCAGGCTGAACACCCCCAGCTGTCTCCACAGCAGAGCGGCTTCACCCTTGGAAATCTCTCCGTGGCTTCCGCTGGACTGGCTCCAGCAGCTCCACATCTCCTCTCTGCTGGGGCCCGGAGCTGGCAGAGCGATCTGAGTGGGAATGTCTCACGGTGGTATTATAAATGAAATTAATGATTTAGATAACTTGTACTAAGTGTTCGAGTTAATAATTATAAATACGTAGTGGCTATTAAGCAAACTGCAGAAATTGTAAATACGTATGCCGGGATGGGCAGCGCCCCCAGCTCGTGCTGCCACCTGCTGGTGACACCTGGAACTGCAGCTGGGGGGCGGCGCAGGGCAAAGGTGGGCGGGAGCTGTGGAGAAAGAGACAAAGGGAGCTCCAGGGAGTTCCCTTTTTGGCAAGTTCTGCAACACGGAAGGAGCAGCAGCGCTGGCCAAAAGCGAAAGTTCATGGCAAGGTCTGTTGTCAGGGCTTTTGCTGTTCTCCTCTGTGTCTTTAAGAAGTTTTTTTCTAAAGTTCTATTAATAGCCTCCTATGTTTACCTTTTGCAGTGGGGTCAGACAGGATTTTACATCAACAACTTCCTTGCTATTGTAACGGTACAACTGTGTTCACACTCTTCTCATGAGGAGGAGACTGCTGATGGACTGTTGGGTGTCCCAGTGTGGTTGGAGAGGAAGATTTTCTCCCTCCAATCCACGGTCCCTGCTGGAATTCTATAAATGTTGAAGTTTGTAAATAAACCGTCTCTTTTTCCTGCCTCGGACATCTGAGAGTGTGGGTGTCACTTCTTTGTGTCGTGTGACTCAGAGCTCATCTGGGATATCAGGGCACTCAGTGAAAACAACCCCCAGAGACCCCATTTTTATGGCTCTCCAGGACAATAAAAATCATTTCTTGGAAGAGGCAGAGCCATGCCAGTTTTTTGTGGGAAGAGTGCTGGTTTTGTGTTGTTTAAGAAGCCCTATTTGATTTAATTTAGTTTTATTTTTATTATTTAATTTATTTTTGTCTTAGCTAAGAAGCCCGTTGTGATGAATATGATAGATGAGCAGCCAATATTCAACCTCCCCAACTCCATGCAGGCCTCACCTCTAATAAGAGAGAGAAGAGAAAGTTTCAGCTCCCCTGGAGGTGCTGGATTGAGCTTAAAGACTGACTGGGAAGAAAACCCATCAAAGGATGCAAAAGTGTGGGCACAGGCAGGCAAAGGTGGGTGAGAGCTGCTGAGAGAGAGACAAATCAAACTGCAGGGAGGGTTTTTGCAAGTTCTGCCTCACAGAAGGAGCAGCGCCTGCCCAAAGTGAAAGTTCAAGGCGAGGTCATCTGAGACATTGAGGTGCTCAGTGAAAACCACACACAGAAACCTCAATTTTGTGACTACAGAGCAACAAAAACCATTTCCTGAAAGAGGCAGAGCCATGCAAGCTGTTCATGAGAAATGAGCTGGTTTTGTGTTAGCTAAGAAGACCATCTTAATGAATGTTTATAATTAGGCTGGACAAAACCCCCTGAGCCACAGGAGCAGGAGAGATCGACTGGGAGACCGAGCTGATCAAGAATTCCGGCTTTGGGATCCCTCCCGTTCTGTCCGGGAGTTCACTGCGGCTGATTTGGGTATCAGGGGCTGGGGGGACAGCGGGGACACTTGGGGGGCACAGGGGGCTGTGGGATTGGGGTCTTTGGGAACCCTGGGGGAGTCACAGGAATGGGATTGGGGTCCTGGGTTGCTCTGGAGGCTGCAATGGGGGGCACAGGGCTGTGGGAGTGGGGTTTGGGTACAAGGGGCACTGGGGGAATCTGGGGGGCACTGGGGGACACTGGGGGGCACTGGGGGGCACATGGGATGGGATCGTGGTCCTGAGGGGCCACCAGGGAAATTGAGGGGGGACAGGGGATGGTGGGAGTGGGATTGGGGTCATGGGGGGGCTGGGGGGACACTGGGGGACACTGGGTGATGCTGGGGGACACTGGGGGACATGGGACTGGGGTTCACAGAGCTCTGGGGGGCAGCAGGGGGGGCCTGAGAGTGTGACCGGGGCCATGGGAGGGCAGGGGGACACTGCAGGGGGCAGGGGGTGATCCCCGGGTTTGTGTTGGGGTCCTGAGCTGTATCATTTCCAACAACTCCAAAGGGGACAATAGACTGGGAGTGGGATTGGGGTCCCGGGGGAGGGTGGAGAGGGGCACTGGGGGGGTCAGAGAGTGACCCTGGCATTTGGGTTGGGGTCCTGAGGGGGCTGAGGGAACACCTGGGGAATGACAGTGGACTTTGGGTGTGGAACTGGGGTCCCTGGGGGGACTGGAGGACACTGAGGGCATCAAGGAATGACCCCAGAAATTGGGGTCATGGTCCCAGCACATGTCCAGGGATCTCCTGGTTGAGGCTGCCCCCCTCTCCTCTCCCCAGGCTGACCCCACCCCATTTCCCTGGCCCCTGAGGGAGGGACCTTCCCCGTGTCCCCTGGTGTCCCTCCACGTCCCTTGGTGTTTCCCCGTGTCCCCTCAGCATCCTCTCAGTGTCCCAGCCATGTCCTGCCCTGTGCCTCAGGATTCCCCTTGTGTCCCCCAGTGTCCCACGCTGCTCCAGGTGGCCTCTCCCCTCTCCGCACGCTCTGGTTGGGACCCTGGCCCTGCTGGCCATGACCGTGGCCACTGCGGCCACCAGGGTGGTGCCCTTGGACATGGCCCTGGACTCCTTCGATGACCAGTACCGGGGTTGCCGACGCGCCATGGCCGAGCTGTTGCCGGCCCTCCACCTCTGGGAGCTCCAGCAGAACCCTCTGCTGGCCCGGCTCTGGGTGGAGGCCGCCGAGCAGTGGTGGAGGCGGGGGCCCCCTGTGACCCCTCTGTCCCCAGCCCAGGCCATCGCCCTCATGACCTACACCATGAAGGACACGGCCAAGGACTTCAACGCGGCCGTGCGCGCGGCTGGGTGCTCCCGCCGGGAGTACCGGGACAACTTCCACTTCAAGGCGCTGCATTTCCTGCTGACCCAGGCGCTGGCCACGCTGAGGGAGGCTCGAGGGCCGCGGTGTCACCAGGTGTTCCGGGGCGTGCGTGGGGTCCGGTTCCAGGCGCGGCCCGGCCACACCGTCCGCTTCGGTCAGTTCGCCTCGACGTCGCTGCGCCGGGAGATCGCCGGGCAGTTTGGGACGGAGACGGTGTTCCAGGTGCAGACGTGCCAGGGCGTGGACATCCGGGAATTCTCCTGCAGTCCCGGCGAGGAGGAGGTGCTGATCCCACCCTTCGAGACCTTTGAGGTCACCGGGGTGAGCCAGGAAGGGGACAGGGCCCAGATCCAGCTGCGCTCCGCCGGCACCTTCAGCAAATACAGCTGCGAGTGGCTGCGCCGGGACATCGTGGGGACAACCTGGGGGAGAGGGACACCCCCTGTGGGTACGGGGACACCATGGCAGGGCACGGGGGACAGTGACAGCCACAGGTGATGGGGGACATGGACATGGACAGGGACACCCATGGCAGGACACAGGGGACAGTGACAGCCACAGGGGATGGGGGACAGGGACAGGGACACTCATGGCAGGGCACAGGGGACAGTGACAGCCACAGGTGATGGGGGACAGGGACATGGACAGGGACACCATGGCAGGTCACAGGGGACAGTGACAACCACAGGGGATGGGGGACAGGGACATGGACAGGGACACCCATGGCAGGTCACTGGGATGGGGACTCCCACATGGTGGAGGGGACAGGGACACACCTGCCAGGGGAAGTCAGGGACAAGGACTGGGAAAGGGACAGAGACAGAGCCCCCTCTGCCCTCCACCAACCACCTCTGTGCAGACCAGCCCTGTGTGCTCGACACGGGTGGGCCGGGACCACCCTGACCCCTCCTGAACCCCTGGCACCCTCCTGACACCCCTCAGGGCACCCCCTGACTCCCCCTGAGTCCCTCGCCCCTCTAAAGCCCACCATGACCCCCCTGGAATCCCCTGCTCCCTTTGTCTCCCCACTGACCCCCCAACACCCAATCATCCCCAAAGCCCCCGTTGCCCCCCCTGACCACCAATCTCCCCCCTGCACCCCCTGCCACCGGTCACCCCTGACCCTCCCCCCCCACCCATAGCCCCCATCTCTCCCTCCTGTCACTCCTAACCCCGTGTTATGGCCCCTGTGACCCCCTCACGACCCCCATGGCCCTCCTGACCCCCCTGATCCCCACCCCCCATGGTCCTGTGTCCCACCTGAACCCCCTCATGGCCCCCCCTGTACCCCTGTAACCCCTGACCCCTCCCTGACCCCCTCAACCCCTTCACCCCCATGGTCTCCTCACCCCCCTCTTTTTCCCCCTCAGGTGGGAGCATCCCCAGGGGCCCCTCCCACCTCAGGGGGCTCCTCCTGGCCACCACAGCCCTGGCAGTGGCCACCAGGATCGTCTGAGCCACGGGGACACAAAGGTGACCATAGTCTACATGGTCACCAAGGCCACCATGACCCCCAGAAAAATGAGGTCACCAGGGCTACCAAGGCCACCATTGCTGTTTTCCCTGGGGGGAAAAAAAGGGAAAAAAAAAGAAAAAAAGGATGAAAGGAAAAAAGAGAAAGAAGGGGGAAATGGAAAAAAAGAAAAAAGGGGAAAAGAGAAAGGGGAAAAAATAGAAAAAAGGGGAAAAAAGGGGGAAATGGGAAAAGAGAAGAGGAAGAGCTGAAAAAAGGGGAAAAAGAGAAAGGGGAAAAAATAGAAAAAAGGGAAAAAAAGGGGGAAATGGGAAAAGAGAAGAGGAAGAGCTGAGAAAAAAGTAAATCTTTTCCCACCCCAGCATTTTCCTGACTGCCCTTTACTTCTTTGGAGATTCCTTGATTGGCATTCTTGCCCCAATTCCCTCAATTCCCACACAGTCAGGAGTTAAACCCAACCAAACTCAATTTCCTCACCCCAAATTATTCCCCCCTTGAGAGGAACAAGAAGAAAGCGTCTCTACAAACAGGTTGTGTCAATCTGCTGGTGGACAGGGCCAGGCACTTGTAGATAAGGAAGTGACCAGAGAAAGTTCCAGAAAATGTTCCTCATGGACTCGGACTGCTGGTCAGCCAGGGTCCTGCCAGATTCCTGAACTTCCAGAAGAAGAACAAAGAGTTAACGGGCTGATGAATATTAATTTCCCCTCCCAGGGTGGAGTTAAAGCTCATTTCATTGGTCAGGTGTCAGTGTCACAGGAGGGCAGGGCGCGTAGCAAGGGGGACGTGCGGCAGGTGGGTTGGGAAGTCTGCACTGCCCAGGTGCCTCAGCCAATGGGGAAAGGGAGAGGGAGATGGGGCTGGGAAATTGGGATGAAAAGGAGGATAAATTGCATCGTCCAGCAATTACAGAGACCTCACAGGGAAATCCCCCATGGCCTCTCCCTTTGTTCATGAATAAAATTGAATAAAATGAATAAAATTGAATAAAATTGAATAAAAATTAATAAAACTGAATAAAATTGAATAAAAGTGCTCTCTTGTCTCCTTTTTGCAAGGAAACCTCTGGCAAGGCAAAGTTTTGTGCTCAGAAGTGCGATTGTGAAGATACTTTTTCCCTTGACTCCTGGGTGGTGTGTGACAGGAGGTTAACCACAAGTGACACTGTAACAGGATGTGTGGGTAAAACAAGCAAGGTAACAAAGAAAGCAAGATGGCAGAGCAAGCGAGGCCATCATGGTTTCCATGGCTTCATGGTTTCATGGTTTTGTGGCCCGCCATGGCCCCCCTGGCTCAGACCCTGGCACTGCTGGCCATGGCCGTGGCCACTGTGGCCATCGATGTGTTGCCCCTGGACATGGCCAAGGACTCCTTCGATGACCAGTACCTGAATTGTGGTGATAACATCGCCAAGAGTTTGCCAGAACTCCAGCGCTCAGACTTCCTCAGGAACAGCGAGTTTGAAAATCAATGGAGAAACGCCACAAAGGAGTGGCAGAACAAGAAGACCCCGTCATCCCCTCTCACCCCAGACCAGGCCATTGCCCTCATGGCCGACACCAAGCTGTACAAGGCCTTCAACCCAGCCGTGAGCGAGGGTGGAAGCTCCAGCCAGAAGTACCGGGACGAATTCCACTTCAAATCGCTGCATTTCCTGCTGACCCGGGCCCTCCAGACGCTGAGACGCCCCAACGATTGTCAGGACGTGTTCATTGGCGTAAGCGGGTACCATTTCCAGGTGAAGGAAGGCGACCAAATCCGCTTCGGTCTATTCGTGCCGATGTTGCTGAACGAAACGCTGGCCTGGGATTTCAAGGTGGACACGATGTTGAAGGTGCACACGTGCCACGGTGCAGACATCCAGAAATTCTCCATGTATCTAAAGGTGGAGGTGGTGCTGATCCCACCCTTCGAGACCTTCATGGTCACTGCTGTCAGCAAGGAAGGGAACACGACGCAGATTGAGCTTCGCTCCACCGGGACCTTCAGCAACTACGACTGCGAGTGGCTGAAAGGTGACACCGTGGGGACAGCCTGGGGGGATGGGGGACACTCAGTGAGGGTTGGGGACAAGGACGCTCAGTGCTGGGGACACCCATGGCCCAGAGGGGACAGGGACAGCCACTGTGGGTGGGAGGCAAGACACCCAGTGAGTGCTGGGGACAAGGGCAGGGACAGCCATTGCTGGGCACAGGGGATGGGCACAGCCAGGGCCAGCTGGGGGGGACAGGGACATCCAGTGCTGGGGACACCCACTGGCGTTGGGGGGACAAGGCCACCCATGGCTGGGCACAGGGGACAGGGACCTTGTTATGGCCCCTTCTGACCCCTGCACCCTCAGGGCCCCCCTGTCACCCCTGTCCCTCCCCCATGGCTCTCCTGATGCCCACATGACCCCCTCCACTTATGGTCCCCCTGACCCTCCTCTTTATGTCCCCAGATGGGAACCTCCACAGGAACTCACCCAACCTTTGGGGGTTTCTCCTGGTCACCATGGCCATGGCAACAGTCAGCGGAACACTCTGAGCCATGCGGACACCAAGGTCACTGTTGTCTGGAGGACACTGTGGCCACCATGGTCAGGAAGGTCAGCAGGACCCGCAGAAAAATGACACCACCAAGGCTACCGAGGCCATTGGTGCCACTGTGGTCACTTTGGCCACTGTGACCACTCTGGGTATTGGAACAACCATGGTCACCATAACCAGTGTGGCCTCTGTGACCCATGAGGTCACCATGACCACCATGGTCACCATGACCACCATGGCCACAGTGGCCATCTTGGTCACTGTAACTGCTGAGGCCACCATAACCGCTGTGGTGACCAAGGTGACCAAGGTCACCATGGCCACCACCGCCACTGTGGCCTCCATGGTCACAGTGACAAGTTGTCCATCCTGGTGAAGCCCCTCCAAGAGCTGCCCAGGAGGGAGGGGCACAAGGCCAGCAGGAGTAGCCATGGCCACGGGCGCTGCTCTGCTCCAGAGCTGACACTTCTGTCCTGTGCACACCGAGTACCTGAGGCCACAGACCAGGCCCCGTCCCAGCGATGCCCCCAGAGCTTTGCTGGGGCTTTTCTCCTTTACAAATCGCAGCCTCAGCTGGGCTGGGCCTGGCCTGGCCATTGGCAGGTCCCGCTCACCCTCCCAGCCACCCTCTTCCTTGTGGGCTTTCAGATCAGCAGCCAATCTTCAACCTGCACAGCTCCACCCAGGCCTCACCTCTAATAAGAGAGAGAAGAGAAAGTTTCAGCTCCCCTGGAGGTGCTGGGTTGAGCTTAAAGACTTGGGAAAAAAAAAAACAATCAAAGGATGTAAAAGTGTGGGCACAGCCGGGCAAAGCTGGATGGAAGCTGTGGAGAAAGAGACAAAGTGAACTGCAGGGAGGGATTTTGCAAGTTCTGCCTTACAGAAGGAGCAGCGCCTTCCCAAAGCGAAAGTTCAAGGCGAGATCATCTGGGATATTGGGGCTGTTATAGCTGATATTAATGATTTAGGTAATTTGTGTTGTTACAGTTAATAATTAATGCGTATGTTGCCTTAAAGGCTGAGACAGAAGCCAGACAGAGTTATAAAAATAGGGGTGAACATTTATTGAGGCCTTCAAGGCCACACCCCGGCAGCCACAGCAGTAGCTCTGCCAGGACGGCTCCAAGATGGAAGCAAAAGGAGAAGGAGTCACGAGATTCCCCTCACTTTTACAAGTTTCGGTCCGTTTCCATATGCCCCGTCCATTGTCCAATGAACAATTCCAAATCTCGGTGTCCCGTCCTTCCTGCTTGCCCCCTGCCTTCTACGTTGTTTATCTTCGGGGCCTGGAGCTTGGAGAGAGTGTCCTTCAAGACACGAGTCCCCTGCTAGAACCAGGGGTGCCCTCCCCCCATCGCCCTGTGATTAAATCCCAGCACCACTTAATACAAAAGCAAAAACTACCCACCAGAACAAGACAGAAAAACCCCAGAAGGCATCACATAGAAGATATTAAGCACTAAATGTAAGTTGCAGAAGCTGCAGAAACAGAAAAGTTAGAGCCAGGCCTTGGTGCAGGTTAATGAAATGTGAATTTGTATCACAGGACATGAAGAAAGGGAGAAAACGGGAGATTTGGTGAAACCGTAGTGACCACAGTGGGAAGTCCCCATGGACGTGCTGCGAGGAAGAGGAGAGACTTCATCCACCGACCACCGTGAGAGGGCAGAAGACCCCAGACTCCTGGAATTGGAAGACTTAACTATGAAAAAATATGGGAAAACATGGGGAGGGACCAAGGGGTGTGTGCAAAAGCAAAAAGTTATAAAAATGGGAAATAGAGGGGAAAAAACTCTGAAAGCTATGAGTGCAGCGTGAGCTGAGACTTGTGCTCTGCGGCTTTCCCTGCATGAGATGCTTCCACTTACCGTTTTAATAAAGGTTTATCTAATTGGCAATCAATTATTGGGTCCTTATCCTTATCAGGGCACTCTATTAGAATCACACCCAGATAACCCATTTTTATGGCTCTCCAGGACAATAAAAATTGTTTATTGAAAGAGGCAGGGCCAAGCTAATTATTTACAGGTATCGTTCTGGTTTTCTATTAGCTAAGAAGCCCATTTTAATGAATATTCATAATTAGGGTGGATAAATTCCCTGGGGCAAAGTCCCCCTGAGCCACAGGTGCAGGAGACATCTGCTGGGAGCCCGAGCTGATCAAGAATTCCGGCTTTGGGATCCCTCCCGTTCTGTCCGGGAGTTCACTGCAGCTGATTTCGGTATCGGTGGCTGGGGGGACACTGGGGACACTTGGGGGACAGAGGGGGCTGTGGGACTGGGGTCTTTGGGGACACTGGGGGAGTCACAGGAATTGGATTGGGGTCCTGGGGTGCTCTGGGGGAAAGTGAGGGGGGCACAGGTGATGGGGGGACACTGGGGGACACTGGGGGACAGTGGAGGACACAGGACTGGGGTTCACAGGGCTCTGGGGGGCAGCAGGGAGGGCCTGGGAGCGTGACCGGGGCCATGGGAGGGCTGGGGGACACTGCAGGGGGCAGGGGGTGATCCCCGGCTTTGTTTGTTGGAGGTGTTTCCAAAAGAACCCTTTGGATCCCAACCCATCACCTCCAGGGATCACTGAGAGGGGAAGCACTGCCGGGGGTTCCTGGCAGATGGATTTCCTGAGCCACCACACCAACACGGGTTCAGGTGTCTCCTGGGGTTGGGGGATCCATTTTTCTGGGGTGCAGAACTTCTCCTGCCACCCCACCAAGGCCGGGGAAGTCACCCAGGTGCTCCCCAAGGAGATCCTGGCCAGGCTCGGGGTGCCCCCAGGGGTGTCACCTGAGAGGGGAGCCCATTTGGGGTCTGAGGTGTGACAGCAGCTCAGGGAGCAGTGGGGAGTGGGGTTGGGCGGCACTGGGGGCACACGGAGCGGTGGGATTGGGGTCCTGGGGGCTGAGCAATGAGAGAGAGAAGAGAAAGTTTCAGCTCCCCTGGAGGTGCTGGGTGGAGCTTAAAGACTGACTGGGGAAAAAAAACCATCGAAGGTGTAAAAGTGTGGGCAGAGCAGGGCAAAGGTGGGCGGGAGCTGCGGAGAAAGGGACAAAGGGAGCTCCAGGGAGTTCCCTTTTTGGCAAGTTCTGCAAAAGAGAAGGAGCAGCTCCTGCCAAAAGCGGAAGTTCCAGGAGAGGATTGTTATCGGGGTTTTTGCTGTTCTCCTCTGTCTCTTTAACAAGTTTTTAATAAAGTTCTGTTTATAGCATTCCGTGTTTACCTTTTGCAGTGGGGTCAGACAGGATTTTACATCAACAACTTCCTTGCTATTGTAACGGTACAACCACGTTTACACTCTTCCCATGTGGAGGAGACTGCTGACGGACTGTTGGGTTGCCCAGTGTGGTTGGAGAGGAACGTTTTCTTCCTCCAATCCACGGTCACTGCTGGGATTCTATAATTGTCAAAGTTTGTAAATAAACCGTCTCTTTTTTTCTTCCTCAGACGTTCTTGATCAGCTCGGGCTCGCAGCAGATCTCTCCTGCTCCTGTGGGTCAAGGAAATTTTGCCATGGGGAATTTATACAGCCTAATTATAAATATTCATTAAAGTTGGCTTGTTAGCTAATACAGAAACAGCAATTTTCCTGGAAATCATTTCCACGGCTCCCTCTCTTTCAGGACATCCTCCTGTTGTCCTGGAGAGTTCATAAAAAGGGACCTGGGGCTCATCTTCACTGAGTGCCGCAGTATCTCTGATGACCTCACCTTGAACTTTCACTTTCAGCTGGCGCTGCTCCTTCTGTGTCACAGAGCTTGTCCAGAACCACACTGGAGTTCCCTTTAACTCTTTTCCCACTGGTTCCAGACACGTTTATTGTCCCGTGGGAATACTTTTACACCCTTTTATCGTTTTTGCTGCTCAGCCTTCCAGCCCTACCCAGCACCTCCAGCGTGTCAGGGAAAAGCCACGCTAGGGAAAGCCAGGAGTCCACAGTGCAGCCTTGAAACTTTATTCCAGTGCAGGGACAGAGTTTCCACAGCCAGACCCCCGTGGGGTTCTGCATTGGTTTGAGGCAAATTTGGGAGGAAAACTCCTTGGGAAACCCTCCCTCCCCTCCCCGAACCGGTTGGGGAGAAAACTCCTCTGAGAGAAGTGGAAAGAAATCCGTTTATTGAACTGGCAAAGCGCTCCCCAGGAGAATGAATTGAACAATACCAGATGGCAAGAACCTCGTGGCGCTCTGGGTAGATGACAAATTAGGACAGAAGTGCCTCTGGTAGGTGATTCCTCTGCTCTCAGATCTTTCCGGCGCTGGTGAAAGTTGCTGCAGAGGGTGGATCCCGGTGGGTCCCAGGTGCAAGCTCCCCCCAGAGCTCCCCCTGGGTCCTCAGTCAGGGGGAGGTTTAAACAGTTTCAAAGAAGTTGAAAAAAGGAAAAAAACAAAGGAAAAAAAAAAAGAAGAAAAAAAAAAAAGCAATGCGAAGCTATGCTAAGCTACCCTAGCTAACTACCAAGCAAAAGCAAAAGTGAGAGAGAAAGCAAAAAAAAAATAAAATTCCTCTCTGTCTCATGTCTGTGTGTTATTTTCTGTGACTATTAAAAACCAGCCGGGCAGGGAGAGGTGTCTGAAAATAAACTGTGCACTTCTCCCCCTCTCAGAGCCAATATGAAAGGCACAGAGTGTAATACCCAGCGTAAACAGACGATTGGGGATACAACATCGTCACGTCACCCCAGGACAGGTTCCTCTCTCGAGGTTTTGGAGGACGCAGCCTCCTTCCATCCCCAGCTCTGGGCCGCACGCTGCTCTCTCCCTTTCCCCATCAGCTGAACGGGGCTGCTGGGAAGGTGCAGCCCTCCCAAACCACCTCCCCCACACCCCCCCTTGGACCTGTCATTTTCCCCCAAAGTCCAGAAGTTCAGGCAGTCTGGGTTGGACTGGTTGGGCTTTGTGGGGACCCGTTTCACCCATCACCCTCAAGTTCAGGAGTTCAAACTTTCCGCTCAAACCACCAGGGTCCTGTGAAAACCTTCACCTCTGTAGAGGCATCCAGACCCGTTTTGAAGACAATGACACCGTTTCTCCTAAAGATCCCAGCCCAATGAGACATTTTTTAAAGGCACCACTGCCCATCTTTCCAATGAAATCCTTCCCTGTGAGGGTGCTGAGGGCCCGGCAGAGGTTGGCCAGATAAGCTGCAGCTGCCCGGACTCTGGCCTTGTCCCAGGGCAGGTTGGGGTGCCTGGAGCAGCCTGGCGCAGGGGAAGCTGTCCCTGCCCGGTGCCTGGCCGTGTCCCAGGGCAGGTTGGGGTGCCTGGAGCAGCCTGGCACAGGGGAAGCTGTCCCTGCCCGGTGCCTGGCCGTGTCCCAGGGCAGGTTGGGGTGCCTGGAGCAGCCTGGCGCAGGGGAAGCTGTCCCTGCCCACGGCAGCGCTGGCACCGCAGGCGCTTTAAGGTCGCTCCATCCCAAACCATTGCAGAGCCCCGGGGCCGGGATGGGCAGCGCCGCCAGCTCGTGCTGCCGCCTGCTGGGGGCACCCGGAACTGCAGCTGGGGCCGGCGCATGCGCAGTGCCGCTGTTGAACCCCGCTCGCTGCTGCCCTCCGGTGGGCGATTCCCGAACTGCAACTCCCAGCATCCCCAAATCCCAGAGGGGCTGGGGCTGGAAGGAGCCCGAGGGGGCCCCTGGGCCAAGCTCCCAGGTTGGGCAGCATCATCCCTGAGCACAGGGGTGGGTCCTGATAGAGAGACGTTTCCAGCAGTGTTGGTGTGGGGAGCAACATCGAGCCCTGCTTGGGAATTGTCCCTTCTTGCTGGTGTGACAGAATTCTTTAATGGAATTGTTTTGAAAGGATTTTTGATAGAATGGCTTTGCATAATGGCCACAGTGGTCACAGTGGCTGTGGCTCAAGGAGTCTTGGTGATGATAGTGGCCTTGGTGGTTGTAATGACCATGGTGGCCATGATGGCCACAGTGACCTCGGTGACGTTGGTGGCCTGGTGGGTCAGAGGATCCCAGTGGCCACTGCCAGGGCTGTGGTTGCCAGGAGGAACCCTCCGAGGTGGAAGGGGGCCATGGAGATGCTCCCACCTGGGGGACAAAGAGGGGGCGTCAGGGGGACCATGGGGGACAAAGAGGGGGTTGGGGACATCCATAATGCGGGTTTGGGGTGACAGGAGAGATGGGGGCCATGGGGTGACAGGTGACAGGGTCTTGGAGGTGTACAGGGGTCAGGGAGGTCAGGGGGTCATGGTGGGCTTAGGGGTCACAGGGATCAGGGGAGTCAGGAGGTTCCAGGGGTTCAGGGAGTGCCATGGGGGGTCCCGGCTCACCCACGTCCAGAACACAGGGCCTGTCCCCACCACACTGCCTTGGGTGGGGGAGGGAAAGGGTGTCCCTGTCCCTGTCCCTGTCCCTCTCCCTTTTCCTGTCCTCGCCTGAGGACAGTGAATTCCCTGTCCCCTCCCATATCTGGGTGTCCCCATCCCTGTGCCCTGTTATGGGTGTTCCTGTCCCTGTGCCCTCAATGGGTGTCCCCAGACTTGGTGTCCCCAGCTCTGAGTGTCCCTGTCCTTGTCCCCAGCACTGGGTGTCCTTGTCCTCCCACCCACAGTGGATGTCCATGTCCCCCATCTGCACTGAGTGTCACTGTGTCCCCTGTGCCCTGTTGTGGGTGCCCCCATGCTTACCACGGGTGTCCCCACCCTCCCGGGGTGTCCCCGTTGGTGCCAATTTCAGCCACTCGCAGTTGTAGTTGCTGAAGGTCCCATTGGAGCGGAGCCAGATCTGTGTCTTGTCCCCTTTCTGGATGACTTTGGTGACATTGAAGGTTTCGAAGGGCGGGACCAGCACCTCCCGCTCATCAGGAAATCTGGAGAAATTCTGGATGCCCACGCCATAGCACGTCTCCAAAATCCTCAGCGCTATCTCTGCAAAGCGACGTCGGCGTGAATTGACCGAACCGGACCCTCTGGCCTTGCTCTGCCGTGAACTGGGTCCAGTTCACGATGCGGAACACACAGCGACACTCGGGTTTCTCTGCCTCCCTCAGAGTGGCCAGGGCATCGGTCAGCAGGAAATGAAACGTTTTGAAGTGGAAGTTGTCCCGGTACTCCTCGGGGGAGCTCCCAGCCACGCTCGTGGCCGCGTTGAACTGCTGGTACAGGTCGTCCATGGTGAAGGCCATGAGGGCGATGGCCTGGGCTGAGGATTCCAGAGGGGACAGAGGGGACCCGCTGCTCTGCCACTTGGCCACGGCCTTGGGCCAGACCCGGGCAAAGAGAGGGTTCAGCTGGAACTCGGAGCGGTTGAGGGCCGGCAAGGCCTCAATCATGGCTGGGCGGCAGCCCTGGTACTGGTCATCGAAGGAGTCCTTGGCCATGTCCAGGGGCTTCACCTCGATGGCCACGGTGGTCACGGTCATGGCCAGCAGGGACAGGGCGTGAACCAGGGGGGCCATGGAGGGGAGGCTACCAGGAGCAGTGTGAGACACTGTGGGGACAATGAGGGGACAATGAGGGACAGTGAAAGGACACAGAGAGGACACCGAGGGACACAGAGGGGACATGGAGGAGACACAGGGAGGGTTCCTCAGTGAGGCACTGGGGAGGGGAGTGGGGTCAGCCCAGCTCAGGGGGAGGGGAGGCACTCCTGGCCAGGAGATCCCTGGACACAGCCTGGGGTCCCTGATCCCCAACCCTGGGGTTTCTTGTGCCTCCCCAACATCCCCCAGCCCCCCCAGAACCCCCCAGGACCCCAATCCCACAGGACCATCCCCTCCTGCCTCCCCCAGAATCCCAATCCTCCTCCCAGGATTGATTACAAGTCCCCTCAGCCCTGCCAGGACCCCGACCCAAATGTTGGGGTCACTCCCTGAGCCCCCCAGCATCCCCCTCTGCCCCTCCCCAGACCCCAACCCTACTCCCCCCATCTCCTGTCCCCCCTCACTTTCCCCCAGAGCACCCCAGGACCACAATCCCATTCCTGTGACTCCCCCAGTGCCCCCCAAGACCCCAATCCCACAGCCCCCTGTGCCCCCCAAGTGTCCCCGGTGTCCCCCCAGCCCCTGATACCAAAATCAGCTGCAGTGAACTCCCGGAAAGAACAGGAGGGATCCCAAAGCCGGAATTCTTGATCAGCTCGGGCTCCCAGTGGATCTCTCCTGCTCCTCTGGCTCAGGGGGACTTTGCCCCAGGGAATTTATCCACCCTAATTATGAATATTCATTAAAATGGGCTTCTTAGCTAACAGAAAACCAGAACGATACCTGTAAATAGTTAGCTTGGCCCTGCCTCTTTCAATAAATGATTTTTGTTGTCCTGGAGAGCCATAAAAATGGGTTATCTGGGTGTGATTCTAACAGAGAGCCCTGATAAGGATAAGTACCCAATAATTGATTTCCAATTAGATAAACCTTTATCAAAGTGAGAAGCCGAAGTGAGCAGGGCGTTCAGGGAAAGCCGGAGAGCACAAGTCTCAGCTCATGCTCCACGCACAGCTTTCGGAGTTTTTTTCCCCACAATTTCCCATTTTTATAATTTTATTTTGTACACACCCCTTGGTCCCTCCCCATGTTTTCCCATATTTGGTCATCGTTGAGTTTTCCAACTCCGGGAGTCTGGGTTCTTCTGCCCTCTCACGGTGGTCGGCGGATGAAGTCTCTCCTCTTCCTCGCAGCACGTCCATGGGGACTTTCCACTGTGGTCACCACGGTTTCACCAAATCTCCCGTTTTCTCCCTTTCTTCATGTCCTGTGACACAAATTTACATTTCATTATCCTGCGCCAAGGCCTGGCTCTAACTATCCTGTTTCTGCAGTTTCTGCGACTTACAGTTATTGCTTAATATCTTCTACATATTTACAATTTCTGCAGCTTGCTGAACAGCCCCTACATATTTATAATTACTAACGGCAACGTTTAATAGAAATTACCTAAATCACTCATTTCATTGATAACCCCGGGCACCCGAGCAGACGGTGAGAGGGTTTGTTGTAGTGGGGTGGGTGTCCATCAGGCCCCAGCTCAGTGGCTGCTCTCACCAGCAGAGGCTCACCCCACAGCAGCAGCAGAAGCAGCTCTGGGCTGGGCTCCGGCAGCAGCAGCAGCAGCGAATTCCCTTCCCCGAGCAGCAGCTCCGACCGCCCTCCCCCGAAGCCGAGAGAGGGAGAGCGCCAGCCAGCAGCTGCCCCAGCCCCCTCTTTTATCAGCCCCATCCTCTGGGGATCTCTGCCCCTCGGAGAGAAACTCCCAGAGAAGAGAAGTGCAGCTGGGTGCCCTCCTCCCCTGAGCTGGGCCACTGCTTTTGTTTTTGTTAGCGTCGCCTCGATAGCGTCTCCTAGCAATTTATGGGAAAGTAATTCTCTAAGCAAAAATGAAGCAAAAGGAAGCAGACTGGTGGGAAACAACCGCTCACTTTAAAATTTTAAATGTTTATTAGACCTCACCAGGACAACCAAAAGGCTGAATAAGGAGAAAGGGGCAGCGCTGGGTGCTCGGCTGCAGCCGGGGGCACATCCACAAAATGGCGGCTCTGCCTTTGACACCCCTGGTGTGGCAGCGGCCAAACCCACACCCACGGCAGGGACACAGGGGAACGTTTTCCTTGGTGGCCTCCTTTCTCTGGGGGTCCTGGTGGTCTTGGTGCTTGTGGTGGCCACAGTGACCACAGGGGCCTTGGTGGCCGTAGAGGCCATGGTGGCCACAGTGACCTCAATGACATTGGTGGCCTGGTGGCTCAGAAGATCCTGGTGGCCACTGGCAGGGCTGTGGTGGCAAGGAGGAACCCTCCGGGGTGGAAGGAAGCAAAGAGGACACTCCCACCTGGGGGACAAAGAGGGGCATCAGGTGGACCATGGGGGACAAAGAGGGGGTTGGGGACGGCCATATTGGGAGTTTGGGGTGACAGGAGAGATGGGGGCCATAGAGTGACAGGTGACAGGATTTTGGAGGGGTACAAGGGGCCAGGGAGGTCAGGGGGTCATGCTGGGCTTAGGGTTCACAGGGATCAGAGAAGTCAGGGGGTGCCAGGGGTTCAGGGGGAGCCATGGGGAGTCCCAGCCCCCCCATGTCCAGCACACAGGGCCCATCCCCACAGCACTGCCTTGGGTGGGGAGGGACAGGGTCAGAACGGGGGTGCCCCTGTCCCTGTCCCTGTCCCTGTCCCTGTCCCTGTCCCTGTCCTCTCCTGGCAGCGAATTCCCTGTCCCTTCCCTGATCTAGGGGTCCCCATCCGTGTGCCCTGTCATGGGTGTTCCTGTCCCCCTGCCCTCAATCAATGTTCCCAGAACTGGGTGTCCCTGTCCTTGCCCCCAGCCCTGGGTGTCCTTGTCCCACCACCCACACTGGGGGTCCCTGTCCCCTATCCCAACTGAGTGTTCCTGTGTCCCCTGTGCCCTGTCATGGCTGCCCCCATGGTCCCAGGGGGTGTCCCCATCCCACCCAGGGTGTCCCCTGTGATGTCACCTCACAGCCACTCGCAGTTGTATTTGCTGGAGGTCCCAGCGGAACGGAGCCAGATCCACGACCTCTTCCCATCCCAGATGACTTTGGTGACCTCAAAGGTCTCGAAGGGCGGGATCAGCACCTCCTCCTCCATTGGATACATGGAGAATCCCCGGATGTCCACGCCGTGGCACGTCTGCACCTCAAATATCGTGTCCGTCCCAAATTTCTGAGCGATCTCCTTACGCGGCGATGTCGATGTGAATTGACCGAACCGGACCCTCTGCCCACGCCGAGCAGTGAACCGGACGTTACGCACGCCCCGGAACACCTGGCGACACTTCGCGTTCTGAGCCTGCCTCAGCCTCACCAGGGCCTGGGTCAGCAGGAAATGCAACGTTTTGAAGTGGAAATTGGACCGGTATTCCTGGCGGGAGCGCCCGGCCGTGCGCGTGGCCAGGTTGAACTGCCGGTACACGTCCTGGGTCGAGTAGGCCATGAGGGCGATGGCCTGGGCGGGGGATGCCAGAGGGGACATGCGGGAGCCCCGCTTGTGCCACTCAGCCTTGGCCTTCACCCAGCCCCGGGCAAAGTCAGGATTCTTCTGGAACTCAGAACGGATGAGGGCCGGCAAGGCTGCGGTCACGGCAGGGCCGCAGCCCCGGTACTGGTCATCGAAAGAGTCCCGGGCCATGTCCAGGGGCACCACGTCAATGGCCGCAGTGGCCACGGTCATGGCCAGCAGTGCCAGGGCGTGAGCCAGGGGCGCCATGGAGGGAAGAGGCCACCAGGAGAAGTGTGGGACACTGGGGGACAAAGGGGGACACACTGAGGGAACATTGAGGGCACACGGGGGTAGATGGGAAGGGTGATGGGAAGTCCCCCCCATCCTCTGTGGGGGACTAAGGATGGGCACAGGGGTCAGCCCAGGGGATGGGGAGCAGCTGCAGCTGGAAGACCCCTGGACACATCCTGGGATGCCGATCCCAAATCCTGGGGTCATTCCTGGACTCCCCAGTGATCCTCAGACCCCCAGGACTTTGATTCAAATTCTGAGGTCACTCCCTGTCACCCCCCGCAGTGCTGCCCATGACCCCAATCCCACTCCCACAGTGCTCACCCCGGACACCACTTTTGTGCCCCCTCCAGTGTCATCCCTGTGCCCACCAGCCCCATAACCCCACTCCCAGTCCCGTGTCCCTTCCCCCTGGGGTGGCACCCCAGTCCCTCTGCAGTTCCCCAGCCCAAACCCTGCGGTCAACCCCGGACCTCCCCAGGGTCCCCTCAGTGCCCCACCCACCCCAAGTGCCAATCCCAGTCCTGTGTTTACCCTGCCAGTATCCCCCCAGGGCTCCCCAGGACCTCAATCCAGCTCCCAGGGGTCTGCAGCCCCCTTGTGACCCCAGGCCCTTTAGGAACATCACCCAAATTCCTAAAGCCAATCCCTCATCCCCACACACTGTCCCCCAGGGCCCTCTTCCAAGCCCTTATTTCACTCTCAGTCCCGTGACCCGTTTTGGTGTCACCCTGGGACCCCAACCCAAAACCAGGGATCACCCCATGCCCCCACAGTGTCCCCCAGGAGACCCCAGGGCCCCTCTCTGCAATCCCAGTCCCATCAACCCCCCACAAGTGTCCCCAGTGTCCCCCAAGTCCTCGATACCGAAATCAGCCGCAGTGAACTCCCGGACAGAACGGGAGGGATCCCAAAGCCGCAATTCTTGATCAGCTCGGGCTCCCAGCGGATCTCTCCTGCTCCTGCAGCTGAGGTGAGACTTTGCCATGGGGAATTTATCCACCAGGATCATAAATATTCATTGCAATGACCTTCTTATCTCATACAGAAGCAGCACTTTCTCTGGAAATGATTTGCATGGCTCCGCCTCTTTATGGGAGTCTTTTCCTGGCACTGGAGAGCCACAAAAATGGGGTCTCTGGGGGTCATTTTCACTGAGCACCCCCAGATACCAGAGGACTTTGCCTGGAACTTCTGCTTTGGGCAGGCGCTGCTCCTTCTCTGGTCCAGAGCTTGCCAACAACCCTCACTGGAGCTCCCTTTGTCTCTTTCTCCACAGGCTGCAACCATGTTTAGTCTGAGTAGCCACAGGTTGACATCCTTTTCTTGCTTTTCCCAGTCAGTCTTTAAGCCCAACCCAGCACCTTTAAAGGATCTGAAACTTACTGCTCTCTCAGTTTTTTCTCACCCCCAGGACCCCAATCCCACCGCCCCGTTTGCCCCCAGTGCCCCACAGCCCCACTCCCCACTGCTCCCTGAGCTGCTGTCACACCTCAGACCCCAGATTGGCTCCCCTCTCAGGTGACACCCCTGGGGGCACCCCGAGCCTGGCCAGGATCTCCTTGGGGAGCTTCTGGGTGACTTTCCCGGCCTTGTTGGGGTGGCAGCAGAAGTTCTGCACCCCAATAAAAGGGATCCACCAACCCCAGGAGACACCTGAACCCGTGCTGGCGTGGTGGCTCAGCAAATCCATCTGCCTGGAACCCCCGGCAGTGCTGCCCCTCTCAGTGATCCCTGGAGGTGATGGGTTGGGATCCAAAGGGTTCTTTTGGAAACACCTCGGGCGCTGCTCTGCTCCAGAGCTGACACTTCTGTCCCGTGCACACCGAGTACCTGAGGCCGCAGACCAGGCCCCGTCCCATCGATGCCCCCAGAGCTTTGCTGGGGCTTTTCTCCTTTACAAATCGCAGCCTCAGCTGGGCTGGGCCTGGCCTGGCCATTGGCAGGTCCCGCTCACCCTCCCAGCCACCCTCTTCCTCGTGGGCTTTCAGATCAGCAGCCAATCTTCAACTTGCCCAGCTCCGTCCAGGCCTCACCTCTGCCGGCCAAATTCCTTTCTCAGGAATCAACACCAGGATGCTTTTTGCGGAACCTCTCCTGCAGCTTTATTGCCAGTCTATTTCTCACACGCATTTGGCAATCCCCAAGCTGCTGTGCCCTGGGCTGTGGGACGCCTTGGGCTGCTGCCTGGTGTCAAGGAGGCGCAGCATTTCTGTTTTATGTTTCATCAGAAATCCCTGTGCTGTCAACAGACCTCTTCCTTTCCCTTGGGCTCCGGGGGCACAATCAATGCTCAAAGCAGATGGCGAGTGAGTTCCTCTGTTTGCTCTTTTTCCTGCTGTCAATTCCAGAGCTCTTGGGAATTCTGCGAGCTCCGCCCTTTGCTCCACACCTTCTTGCAGCCACGGTGAGCAGAGCACTGACCACAAGCTTTTTTCCCCAAAATGGATTTCCTGGCCTCTTGGGTGAGAACAGCCACTGCTCCGGCCCACGGGCATCCCGGCCAAGCCTGGCTGATCGAGCTGTTTGGAGAAGAACCCTGCAGGTCTCTCCTGAAGTTTTCCCCACATTCTGAGCAAGGACTCCCATGCCCTGGCACTGTTTTAGGTGCACAAACTGCTCAAAGGACTTTGTTTAGGTCTGGAAATCCCATGGGACATGTGGAACTCATGGCCGTCTCTGAGTGCCCCTCCTCAGGATTCCAAATCAAAATTCATTCTGGGGGCTCTTTTGTGGGGGAAACTTCAGGAGAGACCTGCAGGGTTCTTCTCCAAATAGCTCGATCAGCCAGGCTTGGCCAGGATGCCCGTGGGCTAGAGCAGTGGCTGTTCTCACCCAAGAGGCCAGGAAATCCATTTTGGGGACAAAAGCTTGTGGTCAGTGCTCTGCTCACCGTGGCTGCAAGAAGGTGTGGAGCCAAGGGCGGAGCTCGCAGAGTTCCCAAGAGCTCTGGAATTTGGCCGCAGGAAAAAGAGCAAACAGAGGAACTCACTCGCCATCTGCTTTGAGCATTGATTGTGCCCCTGGAGCCCCACGGAAAGGAAGAGGTCTGTCGACAGCACAGGGATTTCTGATGAAACATAAAACAGAAATGCTGCGCCTCCTTGACACCAGGCAGCAGCCCAAGGCGTCCCACAGCCCAGGGCAGAGCAGCTTGGGGATTGCCGAATGCGTGTGAGAAATAGACTGGCAATAAAGCTGCAGGAGAGGTTCCGCAAAAAGCATCCTGGTGTTGATTCCTGAGAAAGGAATTTGACCAGCAGAGGTGAGGCCTGGACAGAGCTGGGCAGGTTGAAGATTGGCTGCTGATCTGAAAGCCCACGAGGAAGAGGGTGGCTGGGAGGGTGAGCGGGACCTGCCAATGGCCAGGCCAGGCCCAGCCCAGCTGAGGCTGCGATTTGTAAAGGAGAAAAGCCCCAGCAAAGCTCTGGGGGCATCGATGGGACGGGGCCTGGTCTGCGGCCTCAGGTACTCGGTGTGCACGGGACAGAAGTGTCAGCTCTGGAGCAGAGCAGCGCCCGAGGTGTTTCCAAAAGAACCCTTTGGATCCCAACCCATCACCTCCAGGGATCACTGAGAGGGGCAGCACTGCCGGGGGTTCCTGGCAGATGGATTTGCTGAGCCACCACGCCAACATGGCTTCAGGTGTCTCCTGGAGTTGGGGGATCCCTTTTTTTGGGGTGCAGAACTTGTCCTGCTGCCCCAACAAGGCTGGGGAAGTCACCCAGGAGCTCCCCAAGGAGATCCTGGCCAGGCTCAGGGTGCCCCCAGGGGTGTCACCTGAGAGGGGAGCCCCTTTGGGGTCTGAGGTGTGACAGCAGCTCAGGGAGCAGTGGGCAGTGGGGCTGGGGGGCACGGGGGGCACACGGGGCAGTGGGATTGGGGTCCTGGGGGTGAGAAATAACTGAGAGAGCAGAAAGTTTCAGATCCTTTAAAAATGCTGGAAAGGGCTTAAAGCCTGACTGGGAAAAGCAAGAAAAGGATGTCAACCTGTGGCTACTCAGGCTAAACATGGTTGCAGCCTGCGGAGAAAGAGACAAAGGGAGCTCCAGTGAGGGTTGTTGGCAAGCTCTGGACCAGAGAAGGAGCAGCGCCTGCCCAAAGCAGAAGTTCCAGGCAAAGTCCTCTGCGATCTGGGGGTGCTCAGTGAAAATGACCCCCAGAGACCCCATTTTTGTGGCTCTCCAGTGCCAGCAAAGGACTCCCAAAAAGAGGCGGAGCCATGCAAATCATTTCCAGAGAAAATGCTGCTTCTGTATGAGATAAGAAGGTCATTGCAATGAATATTTATGATCCTGGTGGATAAATTCCCTGTGGGAAAGTCTCACCTCAGCTGCAGGAGCAGGAGAGATCCGCTGGGAGCCCGAGCTGATCAAGAATTGCGGCTTTGGGATCCCTCCCGTTCTGTCCGGGAGTTCACTGCGGCTGATTTCGGTATCGGGGGCTGGGGGGACAGCAGGGACACTTGTGGGGGGTTGATGGGACTGGGATTGCAGAGAGGGGCCCTGGGGTCTCCAGGGGGACATTGTGGGGGCATGGGGTGATCCCTGGTTTTGGGTTGGGGTCCCGGGGTGACACCAAAGCGGGTCACGGCACTGAGAGTGAAATTGGGGTTTGGGAGAGGGCCCTGGGGGACAGTGTGTGGGGATGAGGGATTGGCTTTAGGAATTTGGGTGATGTTCCTGAGGGGCTGGGGATCACAAGGGAGCTGCAGAGGCCTTGGAGCTGGATTGAGGTCCTGGGGAGCCCTGGGGGGATACTGGCAGGGTAAACACAGGACTGGGATTGGCACTTGGGGTGGGTGGGGCACTGAGGGGACCCTGGGGAGGTCTGGGGTTGACCGCAGGGTTTGGGCTGGGGAACTGCAGAGGGACTGGGGTGCCACCCCAGGGGGAAGGGACACGGGACTGGGAGTGGGGTTATGGGGCTGGTGGGCACAGGGATGACACTGGAGGGGGCACAAAAGTGGTGTCCGGGGTGAGCACTGTGGGAGTGGGATTGGGGTGATGGGCGGCACTGCTGGGGTGACAGGGAGTGACCCCAGAATTTGAATCAAAGTCCTGGGGGTCTAAAGATCACTGGGGAGTCCAGGAATGACTCCAGGATTTGGGATCGGCATCCCAGGATGTGTCCAGGGGTCTTCCAGCTGCAGCTGCTCCCCATCCCCTGGGCTGACCCCCTTGCCCATCCTTAGTCTCCCACAGAGGATGGGGGGAATTTCCCATCACCCTTCCCATCTACCCCCGTGTGCCCTCAATGTTCCCTCAGTGTGTCCCCCTTTGTCCCCCAGTGTCCCACACTGCTCCTAGTGGCCTCTCCCCTCCATGGCGCCTCTGGCTCACACCCTGGCAGTGCTGGCCATGACCGTGGCCACTGCGGCCATTGACGTGGTGCCCCTGGACATGGCCCAGAACTCCTTCGATGACCAGTACCGGGACTGCGTCCTTGCCATGACTGAGGCCTTGCCGGCCCTCAACCGTACCGAGTTCCAGACGAATCCTTACTATGCCCAAGGCTGGGTGAAGGCCTCGGCTGAGTGGCGCAAGCGGGGCTCCCGCATGTCCCCTCTGGCATCCCCAGCCCAGGCCATCGCCCTCATGGCCTACTCGAGCGACGACGTGTACCGGCAGTTCAACCTGGCCACGCGCACGGCCGGGCGCTCCCGCCAGGAATACCGGGACAACTTCCACTTCAAAACGTTACATTTCCTGCTGACCCAGGCCCTGGTGACGCTGAGGCAGGCTCAGAACGTGCAGTGTCGCCAGGTGTTCCGGGGCGTGAGTGGCATCCGGTTCAGTGCTCAGCGTGGGCAGACGGTCCGGTTCGGTCAATTCACATCGACGTCGCCGCGTAAGGAGATCGCTGAGGCATTTGGGAAGGACACGACATTCGAGGTGCAGACGTGCCACGGCGTGGACATCCAGGGATTCTCCATGTATCCAACGGAGGAGGAGGTGCTGATCCCGCCCTTTGAGACCTTTGAGGTCACCCAAGTCATCGAAAAAGGGGGCAAGACACAGATCTGGCTCCGCTCCACCGGCACCTTCAGCAACTACAACTGCGCGTGGCTGTGAGGTGACACCACAGGGGACAGCCCGGGGGGATGGGGACAGCCACTGTGGCCATGGGAACACACATGACAGGGCACAGGGACACTCAGTGGGGATGGGGGACAGGGACACCCACTGTGCGGGGTGGGAGGACAGGGACACCCAGTGCTGGAGACACCAACTCTGGGGACACTGATTGAGGGCATGGGGACAGGCACGGCCATGACAGGCCACAGGGATGGGGACCCCACATTTGGGAGGGGACAGGGACACCCCTGCCAGGGGAGGACAGGGACACCCCCATTCTGACCCTGTCTCTCCCCACCCAAGGCAGTGCTGTGGGGACAGGCCCTGTGTGCTGGACGTGGGTGGGCTGGGACCCCCCAATGGCACCCTCTGAACCTCTGGCACCCTCTGGAACCCCCTGACTCCCCTGACCCCTGTGACCCCTAAGCCCACCATGACCCCCAGACTTCCCTGGCCCCTGTACCCCCCCAAGACACTGTCACCTGTCACCCTATGGCCCCCATCTCTCCTGTCACCCCAAACCCCCATTATGGCCATTCCCAACCCCCTCTTTGACCCCCATGGTCCCCCTGATGCCCCTCTTTGTCCCCCAGGTGGGAGCGTCCCCATGGCCTCCTTCCACCTCGGAGGGTTCCTCCTGGCCACCACAGCCCTGGCGGTGGCCTCCGGGATCGTCTGAGCCACCAGGCCACCAAGGTCATCGAGGTCACTGTGGCCACCATGGCCTCTATGGCCACCAAAGCCCCTGTGGTCACTGTGGGCACCGCAAACACCAAGACCACCAGGACCCCCAGAGAAAGGAGGCCACCAAGGAAAACGTTCCCCTGTGTCCCTGCCATGGGTGTGGGTTTGGCCGCTGCCACACCAGGGGTGTCAAAGGCAGAGCCGCCATTTTGTGGATGTGCCCCCGGCTGCAGCCCAGCACCCAGCGCTGCCCCTTTCTCCTTATTCAGCCTTTTGGTTGTCCTGTTGAGGTCTAATAAACATTTGAAATTTCAAAGTGAGTGGTTGTTTCCCACAGCTCATTTTTTCCCCATTAATTGTTAGGAGACGATAACGAGGCAGCGATTAAGAAAAACAAAAGCAGCTGCCCAGCTCAGGGGAGGAGGGCACCCGGCTGCACTTCTCTTCTCTGGGAGTTTCTCTCCGAGGGGCAGAGATCCCCAGAGGATGGGGCTGATAAAAGAGGGGGCTGGGGCAGCTGCTGGCTGGCGCTCTCCCTCTCTCGGCTTCGGGGGAGGGCGGTCGGAGCTGCTGCTCGGGGAAGGGAATTCGCTGCTGCTGCTGCTGCCGGAGCCCAGCCCAGAGCTGCTTCTGCTGCTGCCGTGGGGTGAGCCTCTGCTGGTGAGAGCAGCCACTGAGCTGGGGCCTGAAGGACACCGACCCCACTACAACAAACCCTCTCACCGTCTGCTCGGGTGCCCGGGGTTATCAATGAAATGAATGATTTAGGTAATTTGTGTTAAACATTACCGTTAGTAATTATAAATATGTAGGGGCTATTCAGCAAGCTGCAGAAATTGTAAATACGTAGAGGATATTAAGCAATAACTGTAAGTTGCAGAAACTGCAGAAACAGAAAAGTTGGAGCCTGGCCTTGGCGCAGGGTAATGAAATGTAAATTTGTATCATAGGACATGGAGAAATGGAGAAAACGGGAGATTTGGTGAAACCGTGGTGACCACAGTGGGAAATCCCCATGGACGTGCTGCGAGGAAGAGGAGAGACTTCATCCACCGACCACCGTGAGAGGGCAGAAGACCCCAGACTCCCGGAGTTGGAAGACTCAACTGTGACCAAATATGGGAAAACATGGGGAGGGACCAAGGGGTGTGTGCAAAATAAAAAGTATAAAAATGGGAAATTGTGGTGAAAAAAACACTGAAAGCTGGGCGTGGAGCAGGACCTGAGACTTGTGCTCTCTGGTTTTCCCTGCATGAGCTGCTTGCTTCATCTTATCGCTTTGATAAAGGTTTATCTAATTGGCAATCAATTATTGGGTCCTTATCCTTATCAGGGCACTCTGTTAGAACTACACCCAGATAACCCATTTTATGGCTCTCCAGGACAATAAAAATCATTTATTGAAAGAGGCCAAGCCATGTAAATTATTTATGGGTAATGTGCTGCTTTTGTGTTAGCTAAGAAGCCCATTTTAATGAATATTCATAATTAGGGTGTATAAATTCCCTGGGGCAAAGCCCCCCAGAGCCACAGGAGCAGGAGAGATCCGCTGGGAGCCCGAGCTGATCAAGAATTCCGGCTTTGGGATCCCTCCCGTTCTGTCCGGGAATTCACTGCAGCTGATTTCGGTATCGGGGGCTGGGGGGACACTTGGGGAGCAGAGGGGGCTGTGGGATTGCAGTCTGGGGGGACACTGGGGGAGTCACAGGAATGGGATTGGGATCCTGCGGTGCTCTGGGGGAAAGTGAGCTGGGGCTGGAGCATGCCCAGGGAAGGGACGGAGCTGAGGAGGGGTCTGGAACATCAGGAGTGGCTGAAGGATCTGGGGGGTGCTGCTCAGAGCAATTAAAACAAGATGAATGATCAGTTCGGCGCCAGTTCCAAAGTTCCTGATTTGAGGCAATGCAACAAAAGAAGTATGGGGAGGGAAAAAGAGAAAAGCACAAGAGAGAAAAAGAATGAGAAATGAAATGCAGTGGACAGAGGCACCATCATCCATTAATTTAAGCAAAAGCCTGATGTTTTGCTCAGGGATCGCTTTTTCCTTTCAACTCGAGGGATTTTCCCTCTTTACCCCGCACCTCTCCTGCACTGGCCGTGCCGTTGCAGTTCGGGAATCGCCCACCGGAGGGCAGCAGCGAGCGGGGTTCAACAGCGGCACTGCGCATGCGCCGGCCCCAGCTGCAGTTCCGGGAGCCCCCAGCAGGCGGCAGCACGAGCTGGCGGCGCTGCCCATCCCGGCCCCGGGGCTCTGCAATGGTTTGGGATGGAGCGACCTTAAAGCGCCTGCGGTGCCAGCGCTGCCGTGGGCAGGGACAGCTTCCCCTGTGCCAGGCTGCTCCAGGCACCCCAACCTGCCCTGGGACACGGCCAGGCACCGGGCAGGGACAGCTTCCCCTGCGTCAGGACAGAAGTGTCAGCTCTGGAGCAGAGCAGCGCCCAAGGTGTTTCCAAAAGAAACCTTTGAATCCCAACCCATCACCTCCAGGGATCACTGAGAGGGGCAGCACTGCCGCGGGTTCCTGGCAGATGGATTTGCTGAGCCACCACGCCAACACGGGTTCAGGTGTCTCTTGGGGTTGGGGGATCCCTTTTTTGGGGTGCAGAACTTCTCCTGCGAGCTCAAAAAGGCCGGGGAAGTCACCCAGGTGCTCCCCAAGGAGATCCTGGCCAGGCTCGGGGTGCCCCCAGGGGTGTCACCTGAGAGGGGAGCCCATTTGGGGTCTGAAGTGTGACAGGAGCTCAGGGAGTAGTGGGGAGTGGGGCTGGGGGCACTGGGGGCACACGGGGTGGTGGGATTGGGGTCCTGGGGGCTGAGCAATGAGAGAGATAAGAGAAAGTTTCAGCTCCCTTGGAGGTGCTGGGTTGGGCTTAAAGACTGACTGGGAGGAAAAACCATCAGAGGATGTGAAAGTCTGGGCAGAGCAGGGCAAAGGTGGATGGAAGCTGCTGAGAAAGAGACAAAGGGAACTGCAGCGAGGCTTTTTGCAAGTTCTGCCTCACAGAAGGAGCAGCACCTGCCCAAAGTGAAAGTTCAAGGCGAGGTCATCAGAGATACTGCGGCACTCAGTGAAAATGACCCCTAGAGACCCAATTTTTGTGACTGCAGGGCAATGAAAACCATTTCCTGAAAGAGGCAGAGCCATGCAAACCGTTTAAGGGAAACGTGCTGGGTTTGTGTGAGCAAGAAAGCCCATCTTCATGAATATTTATAAATGGGATGGTTAAATTCCCTGTGGCAAAGCCCCCCTGAGCCACAGGAGCAGGAGACATCCACTGTGAACCCGAGCTGATCAAGAACTGCGGCTTTGGGATCCCTCCTGTTCTATCCGGGAGTTCACTGCGGCTGATTTCAGTATCGGGGGCTGGGGGGACACCGGGGACACTTGGGGGGCAGAGGGAGCTGTGGGATTGGGGTCTGGGGGGACACTGGAGGAGTCACAGGAACGGGATTGGGGTCCTGGGGGGCTCTGGGGGCAGCGATGGGGGGTACTCGGTTGTGGGGGTGGGATTTGGGTATGGGGGGCACTGGGGGGCACTGGGGGACACTGGGGGCACTGGGGGACACTGGGGGGCACAGGAGGGCCCATGGGATGGGATTGGTGTCCTGAGGGGCCATCGGGGATTTCATGGGACTGGGATTGGGATTGGGGTATGGAAGGGGAAAAAGGGGGGCACTGGGGCACCCCAGGCCTTGGGTCAGGGTGCTGGGGAGCAGGGGGTGACTGGGAGGGGTACAAGGGACTGGGAGAGGGACTGGGGTAATAGAGGCACTGGGAAACACCGGGACGGGGAACACAGAACTATGGGAGTGGGATTGGGGTGCTCTGGGACACTGGTGGGCTCCAGAAGTGACCCCAGGATTTGGGATCAGGTCCCAGGATGTGTCCATGGTCTCCTGGGCAGGGCTGCCCCTTCTTCCCAGCATGACCCCACACTCATTCCCCAGCCCCTCACCAAGGAAACCTCCCCATGAACACCCAGGTCCCTCAGCATCCCCTGTGTCCCCTTGGCTCCTCAGTGTTCCCTCAGTGTCTCCTGCTGTCACCCAGCGTCTTCCCTGTGTCACACAGTGTGTCCCTGTGTCCCCTCTGTGTCCCCCAGTGTCCCACACTGCTCCCCGTGGCCTCTCCCCGCCATGGTCCCCCTGGCTCAGACCCTGGCACTGCTGGCCATGGCCGTGGCCACTGTGGCCACCGAGGTGGTGCCCCTGGACATGGCCAAGGACTCCTTCGATGACCAGTACCTGAATTGCGGCGATAACATGACCAAGAGTTTGCCGGAACTCCAGCGCTCAGACTTCCTCAGGAACAGCGAGTTTGAAAATCAATGGAGAAACGCCACAAAGGAGTGGCAGAACAAGAAGACCCCGTCATCCCCTCTCACCCCAGACCAGGCCATCGCCCTCATGGCCTACACCAAGCTGTACAAGGCCTTCAACCCAGCCGTGAGTGAGGGTGGAAGCTCCAGCCGGAAGTACCGAGACGAATTCCACTTCAAATCACTGCATTTCCTGCTGACCCGGACCCTCCAGATGCTGAGACGCCCCAACGATTGTCAGGACGTGTTCATTGGTGTGAGCGGGTACCATTTCCAGGTGAAGGAAGGTGACCAAATCCGCTTCGGTCTATTCATGCCGACATTGGTGAATGAAACGCTGGCCTGGGATTTAAAGGTGGACACGATGTTGAAGGTGCACACGTGCCACGGTGCAGACATCCAGAAATTCTCCATGTATCTAAAGGTGGAGGTGGTGCTGATCCCACCCTTTGAGACGTTCAATGTCGCTGCTGTCAGCAAGGAAGGGAACACGACTCAGATTGAGCTTCGCTCTACCGGGACCTTCAGCAACTACAACTGCGAGTGGCTGAAAGGTGACACCATGGGGACAACCTGGGGGGATGGGGGACACTCAGTGAGGGTAGGGGACAAGGACACCCAGTGCTGGGGACAGCCATGGCCCAGAGGGGACAGGGACAGCCACTGTGGGTGGGAGGCAGGACACCAAGTGAGTGCTGGGGACAAGGGCAGGGACAGCCATTGCTGGGCACAGGGGATGGGCACAGCCAGGGCCAGCTGGGGGGGACAGGGACATCCAGTGCTGGGGACACCCACTGGCGTTGGGGGGACAAGGCCACCCATGGCTGGGCACAGGGGACAGGGACCTCATTATGGCCCCCTCTGACTCCAACACCCTCAGGCCCACCCTGTCACTCCTTTACCTCCCCCATGGTCCTCCTGACCCCCCTCTTTGTGTCCCCAGGTGGGAGCCTCCCCAGGACCTCCCCCGACCTCTGGCAGCTTCTCCTGGTCACCATGGCCATGGCAATGGTCAGCGGAGCCCTCTGAGCCACACGGACACCAAGGTCATTGTCGTCTTGGAGGCAGGACCAGCGAGGGCCGGGCTGGAGCTTCCAGGACAGCCCAGGACAGCCCAGGACAGCCCAGGACATTCCGGACAGCAGAGACCAGGCAGCACCTGGGGCCGGTTGGGCACTTCCCGCCAGAGGCATTTGGGAGCAGCAATGTCACTGCCGCCTCCTAAAGCTCCTTGGCTGCCTCGCCTGATGGATAAAAGAAAATATTGCTTGCTTGCCTGGAGTATAAAAAATGTATCAAAAATTTAATCCTTGCTAGTCTGGCTTATCAAAAGTTTATCAGAATTTGCTGCTGGCCCCCTGGCCGTATAAAAAAAAAAGTAACAAAAAGTTAATCCTTGCTGGCCTGGCTTATCAAAAGCTTATCAAAATTTGCTGCTGGCTCACCTGATGTATCCGCTGCAACTCTTTTGACACCTTTCCTGCAGGGCACCTAATTTGATAAAATAAAGCATTTCCTGGAGTTTTTGTTCAAGCTTTATTTTCAAAACCTCCGTCTTCAGACAGGCAATGGAGAAACGCTCCTCCCTTTTTCCTCTGCACTCCCTTTTCACTTCACTCACCAAGGACCTGGAGGGGCTGGAGCATGCCCAGGGAACGGATGGAGCTGGGGAGGGGTCTGGAGAGCCAGGAGTGGCTGATGGAGCTGCAGGGTGCTGCTCAGAGCAATTAAAAAGGCATGAATGATCAGTTTGGGGCCAGATACAAAGTTCCTGATTTGAGGCAATGCAACTGAAGAGGCATTGGGAGGGAAAAATAGACAAAGGCAAGATGGAAAAAGAATGAGAAATGAAATAAAATGGAGAGTGGCACCTTCACCCACTTATTTATGCAAAAGCCTGATGTTTTGCTCAGGAATCTCTTTTTCCTTTCAAGTCAGGGGATTTTCTCTCTTTAGCCCACACATCTCCTGCACTGGCCGTGCCGTTGCAGTTCGGGAATCGCCCACCGGAGGGCAGCAGCGAGCGGGGTTCAACAGCGGCACTGCGCATGCGCCGGCCCCAGCTGCAGTTCCGGGTGCCCCCAGCAGGCGGCAGCACGAGCTGGCGGCGCTGCCCATCCCGGCCCCGGGGCTCTGCAATGGTTTGGGATGGAGCGACCTTAAAGCACCTGCGGTGCCAGCGCTGCCGTGGGCAGGGACAGCTTCCCCTGCGCCAGGCTGCTCCAGGCACCCCAACCTGCCCTGGGACACGGCCAGGCACCGGGCAGGGACAGCTTCCCCTGTGCCAGGCTGCTCCAGGCACCCCAACCTGCCCTGGGACACGGCCAGGCCCCGGGCAGGGACAGCTTCCCCTGTGCCAGGCTGCTCCAGGCACCCCAACCTGCCCTGGGACATGGACAGGGATCCAGGGGCAGGCGCAGCTTCTCTGGGAAACCTGCACCGGGGTCTCAGCACCCTCACAGGGAAGGATTTCATTGGAAAGAGGGCTGGTGGTGCCTTAAAAAATATCGCATTGGAGTGGGATCTTTAGGCGAAATGGGCGTTATTTTCTTCAAAACGGGTCTGGATGTCTCTACAGAGGTGAAGGGTTTCACAGGACCCTGGTGGTTTGAGCAGAAAGTTTGAACTCCTGAACTTGAGGGTGATGGGTGAAACGGGTCCCCACAAAGTCCAACCAGTCCAACCCAGACAGCCTGAACTTCTGGGCTTTGGGGGAAAATGACAGGTCCAAGGTGGGGTGTGGGGGAGGTGGTTTGGGAGGGCTGCACCTTCCCAGCAGCCCCGTTCAGCTGATGGGGAAAAGAAGAGGGCAGCGTGCGGCCGAGAGCTGGGGATGGAAGGAGGCTGCGTCCTCCGAAACCTCGAGAGAGGAAGCCCATGGGGGTCTGGCTGTGGAAACTCTGTCCCTGCACTGGAATAAAGTTTCAAGGCTGCTCTGTGGACTCCTGGCTTTCCATAGCGTGGCTTTTCCCCGACACACTGGAGGTGCTGGGTAGGGCTGGAAGGCTGAGCAGCAAAAACGATAAAAGGGTGTAAAAGTATTTCCACAGGACAATAAACGTGTCTGGAACCAGTGGGGAAAGAGTTAAAGGGAACTCCAGTGTGGTTCTGGACAAGCTCTGTGACACAGAAGGAGCAGCGCCAGCTGAAAGTGAAAGTTCAAGGCGAGGTCATCAGAGATGCTGCAGCACTCAGTGAAGATGAGCCCCAGGTCCCTTTTTGTGAACTCTCCAGGACAACAGGAGGATGTCCTGAAAGAGAGGGATCCACGGAAATGATTTCTAGGAAAATTGCTGTTTCTGCATTAGCGAACAAGCCAACTTTAATGAATATTTATAATTAGGCTGAATAAATTCCCCATGGCAAAGTCCCCGTGAGCCACAGGAGCAGGAGAGATCCGCTGTGAGCCCGAGCTGACCAAGAACGTCTGAGGAAGAAAAAAAGAGACGGTTTATTTACAAACTGCAACATTTATAGAATTCCAGCAGTGACCGTGGATTGGAGGAAGAAAACGTTCCTCTCCAACCACACTGGGTAACCCAACAGTCCGTCAGCAGTCTCCTCCTCATGAGAAGAGTGTAAACGTGGTTGTACCGTTACAATAACAAGGAAGTTGTTGATGTAAAATCCTGTCTGACCCCACTGCAAAAGGTAAACACGGAAGGCTATAAACAGAACTTTATTAAAAACTTCTTAAGGAGACAGAGGAGAACAGCAAAAACCCCGATAACAATCCTCGCCTTGAACTTTAGCTTTTGGCAGGCGCTGCTGCTCCTTCTCTGTTGCAGAATTTGCTAAAAAGGGAACTCCCTGGAGCTCCCTTTGTCTCTTTCTCTGCAGCTCCCGCCCACCTTTGCCCTGCTCTGCCCACACTTTCATGCCTTTGATTTTTTTTTTCCCAGTCTCTGTTAAAGCTCCACCCAGCACCTCCAGGGGAACTGAAACTTTCTCTTCTCTCTCTCACTGCTCAGTCCCCAGGACCCCAATCCCACCGCCCCGTGTGCCCCGAGTGCCCCCCAGCCCCACTCCCCACTGGTCCCTGAGCTGCTGTCACACCTCAGACCCCAGATGGGCTCCCCTCTCAGGTGACACCCCTGGGGGCACCCCGAGCCTGGCCATGATCTCCTTGGGGAGCACCTGGGTGACTTGTCCAGCCTTGTTGGGGCAGCAGCAGGAGAAGTTCTGCACCCCAAAAAAAGGGATCCACCAACCCCAGGAGACACCTGAACCTGTGTTGGCGTGGTGGCTCAGCAAATCCATCTGCCAGGAACCCCCGGCAGTGCTGCCCCTCTCAGTGATCCCTGGAGGGGATGGGTTGGGATCCAAAGGGTTCTTTTGGAAACACCTCAGGCAAACAAACCCGGGGATCACCCCCTGCCCCCTGCAATGTCCCCCAGCCCACCCATTGCCCCGGTCACACTCCCAGGCCCCCCCTACTGCCCCCCAGAGCCCTGTGAACCCCTGTCCTGTGTCCCCCAGTGTCCTCCACTGTCCCCCAGTGTCCTCCAGTGTCTCCCAGCCCCCCATCACCCCAACCCCACTCCCACCATCCCCTGTCCCCCCCTCACTTTCCCCCAGAGCGCCCCAGGACCCCAATCCCATTCCTGTGACTCCCCCAGTGTCCCCCCAGACCCCAATCCCACAGTCCCCCTGTGCCCCCCAAGTGTCCCCGGTGTCCCCCCAGCCCCCGATACCGAAATCAGCCACAGTGAACTCCCGGACAGAACAGGAGGGATCCCAAAGCCGGAATTCTTGATCAGCTTGGGCTCCCAGCAGATCTCTCCTGCTCCTGTGGCTCTGGGGGACTTTGCCCCAGGGAAATTATCCACCCTAATTATGAATATTCATTAAAATGAGCTTCTTAGCTAACACAAAAGCAGCACGTTACCCATAAATAATTTACATGGCTCAGCCTCTTTCAATAAACGATTTTTATTGTCCTGGTGAGCCATGAAGTGGGTTATATGGGTGTGATTCTAACAGAGTGCCCTGATAAGGATAAGGACCCAATAACTGATTACCAATTAGATAAACCTTTATTAAAACGGTAAGTGGAAGCAAGCAGAGCCTGCAGGGAAAGCCGGGGTGTACAAGTCTCAGCTCACGCTGCACCCATAGCTTTAAGAGTTTTTTTCCCCTCGATTTCCCATTTTTATAACTTTTTATTTTGCACACACCCCTTGGTCCCTCCCCATGTTTTCTCATATTTGGTCATCGTTGATTCTTCCAGCTCTGGGAGTCTGGGGTCTTCTGCCCTCTCACGGTGGTCGGTGGATGAAGTCTCTCCTCTTCCTCGCAGCACGTCCATGGGGACTTTCCACTGTGGTCACTACGGTTTCACCAAATCTCCTGTTTTCTCCCTTTCTTCATGTCCTATGATACAAATTTCATTACGCTGCGCCAAGGCCAGGCTCTAACTTTTCTGTTTCTGCAGTTTCTGCAACTTACAGTTATTGCTTAACATCCCCTACATATTTACAATTTCTGCAGCTTGCTGAATAGCCTCTACATATTTAAAATTATTACCAATAACATTTAACACAAATTACCTAAATCATTCATTTCATTGATAACCCCGGGCACCCGAGCAGACGGTGAGAGAGTTTGTTGTAGTGGGGTCGGTGTCCATCAGGCCCCAGCTCAGTGGCTGCTCTCACCAGCAGAGGCTCACCCCACGGCAGCAGCAGAAGCAGCTCTGGGCTGGGCTCCGGCAGCAGCAGCAGCAGCGAATTCCCTTCCCCGAGCAGCAGCTCCGACCGCCCTCCCCCGAAGCCGAGAGAGGGAGAGCGCCAGCCAGCAGCTGCCCCAGCCCCCTCTTTAATCAGCCCCATCCTCTGGGGATCTCTGCCCCTCGGAGAGAAACTCCCAGAGAAGAGAAGTGCAGCCGGGTGCCCTCCTCCCCTGAGCTGGGCCACTGCTTTTGTTTTTCTTCAGCACCGAGTCGTTAGCATCTCCTAGTGTGTCCATGGTGGCCTTCAGCAAGGAGGGACAGGGTTGGAATGGGGGAGTCCCTTTCCCTGTCCACCCCTGACAGGGGTGTCCCTGTCCCCTCCCAGATCTGGGGGTCCCCATCTCTGTGCCCTGTCATGGGTGTTCCTGTCCCCACGTCCTCAATCGGTGTCCACAGAGTTGGTGTCCCCAGCACGGGGTGTCCCTGTCCTTGTCTCCAGCTCTGGGTGTCCTTGTCCCACCACCCACAGTGGGTATCCCTGTCCCCCATCCCCACTGAGTGTCACTGTGTCCCCTGTGCCCTGTCATGGGTGCCCCCATCCCCCCCAGGGTGTCCCCTGTGATGTCACCTTTCAGCCACTCGCAGTTGTGGTTGCTGGAGGTCCCGGTGGAATGGAGCTGGATCACTGACTTGTCCCCATGTTGGGTGACTTGGACAACCTCGAAGGTCTCGAAGGGTGGGATCACCACACCCCCGTTTGGTAAATTTGTAGTGAAAAACGTAACATCCTGGCCCTGGCACGTGTACACCTGGAGCAGCGACTCCTTCCCAGGGCAGTCGCCGGGTGTTTCGCTCAGCGGCACCGTCACGAATCGGTCGAACCGGACGGTGTCGCCCTTCTGTGCCACGAACTGGACCCCGCACACACGGTGGAAAGTGTCCTGACACTTCCCTCTCAGAGCCTCCCTCAGCGTGGCCAGGGCGTCGGTCAGCAGGAAATGCAGCGCCTTGAAGTGGAAGTTGTCCCGGTACTCCTGGGGGGAGCGCCCGGCCCTGCTCACGGCCTCGTTGAACTCGCTGTGGAGGCCGTCCATCGCGAAGGCGATGACAGCGGTGGCCTGGGCTGGGGTCAGAGGGGAATCAGTGACCCCCCGCTTCTGCCACCTGTCCGCGGCCTCGGCCCAGGCCTGGGCCAACACAGGGTTCTGCTGGAGCTCGGAGCGGTTGAGGACCGGCAAGGCCTTGGTCATGGCCGGGCGGCAGCCCTGGTACTGGTCATCGAAGGAGTCCTTGGCCATGTCCAGGGGCTTCACCTCATTGGCCATGGTGGCCACGGTCATGGCCAGCAGGGCCAGGGTCTGAGCCAGGAGGGCCATGGAGGGGAGAGGCCACCAGGAGCAGTGTGGGACACTGTGGGGACAATGAGGGGACACAGAAGAGACACAGGGAGGGTTCCTCAGTGAGGGGCTGGGGAGCAGAGTGGGGTCTGCCCAGGGGGACAGGAGGCACTCCTGGCCAGGACACCCCTGGATGTGTCCGGCATCCCTGATCCCCAACCCTGGTGTTTCTTGTGCCTCCCCAACATCCCCCAGTGCCCCCAGGACCCCCAGGACCCCAATCCCACAGGACCATCCTCTCCTGCCCCCCACAGAAGCCCAATCCTCCTCCCAGGATTACAAGTCCCCTCAGCCCTGCCAGGACCCCAACCCAAATCCTGGAGTCACTCCCTGAACCCCCCAGTGTCCCCCTCACTCCAATCCCACTTGCAATCCCCAATTCCTTTGGTGTCACCCCAGGACCTCAACCCAAATCCGGGAACCACCCCCTACCCCCGGTGTCTCCCAGCCCCCTTATGACCACAACCCCACTCCCACCATCCCCTGTCCCCCCTCACTTTCCCCCAGAGCACCCCAGGACCCCAATCCCATTCCTGTGACTCCCCCAGGGTCCCCCCAGACCCCAATCCCACAGTCCCCCTGTGCCCCCCAAGTGTCCCCGGTGTCCCCTCAGCCCCCGATACCGAAATCAGCCGCAGTGAACTCCTGGACAGAACGGGACGGATCCCAAAGCCAGAATTCTTGATCAGCTCAGGCTCCCAGCAGATTTCTCCTGCTCCTGTGGCTCAGGGGGGTTTTGCCACAGGGTATTTATCCAGCCTTATTATGAATATTCATTACAATGGGCTTCTTAGCTGACAGAAAACCAGCACATTTCCCGTAAATAATTTGCATGGCTCTGCCTCTTTCAGGAAATAATTTTTATTGTCCTGGAGCCATAAAAATGGGGTCTGTGGGGGTCGTTTTCACTGAGTGCCCCAATATCTCAGATGACCTCGCTCTGAACTTTTGTTTTGTGCTGGCACTAATCCTTCTGTGAGGCAGAAATTGCCAAATAGGAAACTCATTAGAATTCTCCGCAGCTTCCACCCACCTTTGCCCAGCTTTGCCCACACTTCAACATCCTTTGATGGTTTTTTTTTTCCCAGTCAGTCTTTAAGCTCAATCCAGTACCACCAGGGGAGCTGAAAATTTCTCTTCTCTCTCTTATTAGAGGTGAGGCCTGGATGGACTTGGGCAGGTTGAAAATTGGCTGCTCATCCATCATGCTCATTACAATGGGCTTCTTAGCTAACACAAAACCAGCACGCTTCCTGTAAATAATTAGCCTGGCTCTGCCTCTCTCAATAAATGATTTTTATTGTCCTGGAGAGCCATAAAAATGGGTTATCTGTGTGTGGTTCTCAGAGAGTGCCCTGATAAGGATAATGACCCAATAATTGATTGCCAATTACATAAACCTTTATTAAAACAATAAGTTGAAGCAAGCAGCGCTTGCAGGGAAAGCCAGAGAGCACAACCCTCAACTCGTGCTCCATGCACAGCTTTTGGAGTTTTTTCCCCCCCCCAGTTTCCCATTTTTATAACTTTATTATTTTTTTTTAATTTTTTTTTATTTTTATTTTTTTTTAAATACACTCCTCTTGGTCTCTCCCCAGACCATGTTTTCCCATATTTGGTCACAGTTGAGTCTTCCAGTTGCGGGAGTCTGGGGTCTTCTGCCCTCTGACGGTGGTCGGTGGATGAAGTCTCTCCTCTTCCTCGCAGCACGTCCATGGGGACTTCCCACTGTGTTCACCATGGTTTCACCAAATCTCTAGTTTTCCCCCTTTCTTCATGTCCTATGATACAAAGTATTCTGTACCAAGGCCAGGCTGTCCGTGACTTCTCTGTTTCTGCAACTTTCAGTTTTGCTTAATATCATCTACATATTAATTATTAACTATAACATTTAACACAAATTACATAAATCATTAATATTGTCTGTAACAGCCCCCCGTTCTTTATTAAATCCTTAATTCATTAATTCATTAATTTGTGTTAATCCTCGTCTATTCATTTGTGTAAATATATCACTTTTTTAATACTCTACTAAATTATTGAGCACTTACACTGGTTGTTAATTCCAGCTCTAACTTAAAGCTTATCTTTACAGGTGTGCTAAGGTCGTTTTCCCCCCTCATCGTACGCCTGTTCTCTATTTATGTTTTGCTGAATTTTTTTCATTTTTACCTGGGTCTCCAATTCTGTCAATGCCTCAACCGCTCTATATTCTCTTTTCCTCCTTTAACCTCATTATTTTAGATACTTTGGATGTTTTATCATCATGATTGAAGTCTCCGGTGGCTCTCAGGATCAATTGGCATTGCTGCAATCTGCACGCTTTGGACAGCAGAGTGAATTAGTCGGACAAAACACGGTATCAACCAAGGTAAAAACAAGAGCCCAGTGACCGAACACAATGATATAAACATAACCCTCTTCCAGCAGGCCCCTTCAAATTTTTGATCCCACCAGGTGGCCTCTAAGATGGAATTCCATCTCTGAACTGGCACTCGCGCTGCCCTTTTTAATTTCTGTAGCAAGATTCTTTATGGCTTTTCCGTGATCATCTGTTTCCACACAACATTCAGACTCATTAAACCTCTCACGGACTCCTCCTTCTTCTGATAACAAGTCATTCAGGGCAATCCGGTTTGGATACCACAAACGCCTGCGCTGCCGACCGCCGGTGGCCTCGCTCGTGGCCGCTCTGGTGCAGTGACCTTCCCTGGTGGGACCGTTTCCTTCTTCCACTGATTCGTCCAATCTCTCTGAGGGAGCCACGCAGGATTCATCTTGCTACATTATCTCAACGCTGCAGGCTGGGTCCTACGCTGCCTGAAACAAGCCCAGACTTGTCTGAGGGGTCTGTGCCTGTGTTAAAGTGCAAGGAGAGTTTGTCCTTTTGGGACAAAGCACGAGGCTGCTCTCCCAGCACAGCTACCACACAGACCCCACAAAACAGCAGTGATTGATTTGCTGTTATACTGCCCAATGAAGGATCTCTCAGACTGGACACCTGCCTCCTGCTTCTCTTCCCGCATCGCCTGAAGGAGCTGCTGGATTTAGCTGCTGCCGGCAGCCTTCAGAAAAGACCTGGAGCTGCCACCAGCAGCTTCACAGAAGAGCTAAATCACTGGAGTTCCTGTGCCCCTCGGAAGCCCGAGACACCCATCCCGGGACGGTCTCACCGAGGAAGGTCACTGCACCAGAGTGGCCACGAGCGAGGCCACCGGCGGTCGGCGGCGCAGGCGTTTGTGGTATCCAAACCGGATTGCCCTGGATTACTTGTTATGAGAAGAAGGAGGAGTCCGTGGGAGGTTTAATGAGTCTGAATGTTGCAAGGAAAGTGATGATCACGGAAAAGTCATAAAGAATCTTGCTACAGAAATTAAAAAGGGTAGCGCGAGTGCCGGTTCAGAGATGGAATTCCATCTAAGAGGCCACCTGGTGGGATCAAAAATTTGAAGGGGCCTGCTGGAAAAGGGTTGTGTTTATAACATTGTGTTCGGTCACTGGGCTCTTGTTTTTACCTTGGTTGATACCGTGTTTTGTCCGACTAATTCACTCTGCTGTCCAAAGCGTGCAGATTGCAGCAATGCCAATTGATCCTGAGAGAGCCACCAGAGACTGCAATCATGATGAGAAAACATCCAAAGTATCTAAAATAATGAGGTTAAAGGAGGAAAACAGAATATAGAGCGGTTGAGGCATTGACAGAATTGGAGACCCAGGTAAAAATGAAAAAGCTTAAGCAAGACATAAATAGAGAACAGGCATACGATGAGGGGGGAAAACGACCTTAGCATATCTGTAAAGATAAGCTTTAACTTAGAGCTGGAATTAACAACCAGTGTAAGTGCTCAATAGTTTAGTAGAGTATTAAAAAAGTGATATATTTACACAAATGAATAGACGAGAAGGATTAACACAAATTAATGAATTAAGGACTTAATAAAGAACGGGGGGCTGTTACAGACGATATTAATGATTTAGGTAATTTGTGTTAAATGTTACAGTTAATAATTAATATGTAGATGATATTAAGCAAAATTGAAAGTCGCAGAAACAGAGAAGTCACGGACAGCCTGGCCTCGGTACAGAATACTTTGTATCACAGGACATGAAGAAAGGGGGAAAACGGGAGATTTGGTGAAACCATGGTGACCACAGTGGGAAGTCCCCATGGACGTGCTGCGAGGAAGAGGAGAGACTTCATCCACCGACCACCATGAGACGGCAGAAGACCCCAGACTCCCGGAGTTGGAAGACTCAACTGTGACCAAATATGGGAAAACATGGACTGGGGAGGGACTAAGAAGAGTGTATAAAAAAAAAAAAAAGAAGTTATAAAAATGGGAAGCTGCGGGGGGAAAAACTCCAAAAGCTGTGCATGGAGCACAAGTTGAGACTTGTGCTCTCAGGCTTTCCCTGCACTCGCTGCTTGTTTCAACTTATCGTTTTAATAAAGGTTTATGTAATTGGCAATCAATTATTGGGTCCTTATCCTTATCAGGGCACTCTCTGAGAACCACACACAGATAACCCATTTTTATGGCTCTCCATGACAATAAAAATCATTTATTGAGAGAGGCAGAACAAGGCTAATTATTTAGGGGAAATGTGCTGGTTTTGTGTTAGCTAAGAAGCCCATTGTAATGAGCATGATGGATGAGCAGCCAATTTTCAACCTGCCCAACTCCATCCAGGCCTCACCTCTAATAAGAGAGAGAAAATTTCGGCTCCCCTGATGGTACTGGATTGAGTTTAAAGACTGACTGGGAAAAAAAAACCCATCAAAGGATGTTGAAGTGTGGGCACAGCTGGGCAAAGGTGGGTGGAAGCTGCGGAGAAAGAGACAAAGGGAATTCCAATGAGTTTCCTATTTGGCAATTTCTGCCTCACAGAAGGATTAGTGCCAGCACAAAACAAAAGTTCAGAGCGAGGTCATCTGAGATATTGGGGCACTCAGTGAAAACGACCCCCACAGACCCCATTTTTATGGCTCCAGGACAATAAAAAAGATTTCCTGAAAGAGGCAGAGCCATGCAAACTATTTACGGGAAACGTGCTGGTTTTCTGTCAGCTAAGACGCCCATTGTAATGAATATTCATAATTAGGCTGGATAAATACCCCGTGGCAAAGCCCCCCTGAGCCACAGGAGCAGGAGAGATCTGCTGGGAGCCCGAGTTGATCAAGAATTCCGGCTTTGGGATCCCTCCCCTTCTGTCCAGGAATTCACTGCTGCTGATTTCGGTATCAGGGGCTGGGGGGTCACTGGGGACACTTGGGGGGCACAGGGGGCTGTGGGATTGGGGTCTGGGGGGACACTGGGGGGACCCCGGGGATACTTGGGGGGCACAGGGGGACTGTGAGATTGGGGTCTGGGGGGACACTGGGGGAGTCACAGGAATGGGATTGGGGTCCTGCGGTGCTCTGGGGGAAAGTGAGTGGGAGTGGGGTTGGGGTCATGAGGGGGCTGGGAGACACGGGGCTAAGGGGTGGTGCCCGGATTTGGGATGAGGTCCTGGGGTGACACCAAAGGAACTGGGGATTAGGAGTGGGATTGGAGTGAGGGGGACACTGGGGGGGTTCAGGGAGTGACCCCAGGATTTGGGTTGGGGTCCTGGCAGGACTGAGGGGACTTGTAATCCTGGGAGGAGGATTGGGCTTCTGTGGGGGGCAAGAGGAGATGGTCCTGTGGGATTGGGGTCCTGGGGGCGCTGGGGGATGTTGGGGAGGCACAAGTAACCCCAGCGTTGGGGATCAGGGATGCTGGACACATCCAGGGGTGTCCTGGCCAGGAGTGCCTCCCGTCCCCAAGGGCAGACCCCACTCTGCTCCCCAGTCCATCACTGAGGAACCCTCCCTGAGTCTCTTCTGTGTCCCCTCATTGTCCCCACAGTGTCCCACACTGCTCCTGGTGGCCTCTCCCTTCCATGGCCCTCCTGGCTCAGACCCTGGCCCTGCTGGCCATGACCGTGGCCACCATGGCCAACGAGGTGAAGCCCCTGGACATGGCCAAGGACTCCTTCGATGACCAGTACCAGGGCTGCCGCCCGGCCATGACCGCAGCCTTGCCGGCCCTCAACCGCTCCGAGCTCCAGCAGAACCCTGTGTTGGCCCAGGCCTGGGCCGAGGCAGCGGACAGGTGGCAGAAGCGGGGGGTCACTGATTCCCCTCTGTCCCCAGACCAGGCCACCGCTGTCATCGCCTTCGCGATGGACGACCTCAACAGGGAGTTCAACGAGGCCGTGAGCAGGGCCGGGCGCTCCCCCCAGGAGTACCGGGACAACTTCCACTTCAAGGCGCTGCATTTCCTGCTGACCGACGCCCTGGCCACGCTGAGGGAGGCTCTGAGAGGGAAGTGTCAGGACACTTTCCACCGTGTGTGCGGGGTCCAGTTCGTGGCACAGAAGGGCGACACCGTCCGGTTCGACCGATTCGTGACGGTGCCGCTGAGCGAAACACCCGGCGACTGCCCCGGGAAGGAGTCGTTGCTCCAGGTGTACACGTGCCAGGGCCAGGATGTTACGTTTTTCACTACAAATTTACCAAACGGGGGTGTGGTGATCCCACCCTTCGAGACCTTCGAGGTTGTCCAAGTCACCCAACATGGGGACAAGTCAGTGATCCAGCTCCATTCCACCGGGACCTCCAGCAACCACAACTGCGAGTGGCTGAAAGGTGACATCACAGGGGACACCCTGGGCGGGATGAGGACACCCCCAGGGCCATGGGGGCACCCATGACAGGGCACAGGGGACACAGGGACACTCAGTGGGGATGGGGGACAGGGATACCCACTGTGGGTGGTGGGACAAGGACACCCAGAGCTGGGGACAAGGACAGGGTCACCCTGTGCTGGGGACACCAACTCTGGGGACACCGATTGAGGACGTGGGGACAGGAACGCCCATGACAGGGCACAGAGATGGGGACCCCCAGATCTGGGAGGGGACAGGGACACCCCTGCCAGGGGCGGACAGGGACAGGGACAGGGACACCCCCATTCCAACCCTGTCCCTCCTTGCTGAAAGCCACCATGGACACACTAGGAGATGCTAACGACTCGGTGCTGAAGAAAAACAAAAGCAGTGGCCCAGCTCAGGGGAGGACGGCACCCGGCTGCACTTCTCTTCTCTGGGAGTTTCTCTCTGAGGGGCAGAGATCCCCAGAGGATGGGGGTGATAAAAGAGGGGGCTGGGGCAGCTGCTGGCTGGCGCTCTTCCTCTCTCGGCTTCGGGGGAGGGCGGTCGGAGCTGCTGCTCGGGGAAGGGAATTCGCTGCTGCTGCTGCTGCTGGAGCCCAGCCCAGAGCTGCTTCTGCTGCTGCCGTGGGGTGAGCCTCTGCTGATGAGAGCAGCCACTGAGCTGGGGCCTGATGGACACCGACCCCACTACAACAAACCCTCTCACCGTCTGCTCGGGTGCCCGGGGTTATCAATGAAATGAATGATTTGGGTACTTTGTGTTAAATGATACTGTTAATAATTATAAATATGTAGGGGCTGTTCAGCAAGCTGCAGAAATTGTAAATATGTAGAGGATATTATGCAACAACTGTAAGTTCCAGAAACTGCAGAAACAGTTAGAGCCAGGCCTTGGCGCAGGATAATGAAATGTAAATTTGTATCATAGGACATGAAGAAATGGAGAAAACGGGAGATTTGGTGAAACCGTGGTGACCACAGTGGAAAGTCCCCACGGATGTGCTGCGAGGAAGAGGAGAGACTTCATCCATCGACCACCGTGAGAGGGCAGAAGACCCAGACTCCCGGAGTTGGAAGACTCAACTGTGACCAAATATGGGAAAACCTGAGGAGGGACCAAGGGGTGTGTACAAAATAAAAAGTTATAAAAATGTGAAATTGTGGGGAAAAAAACTCTGAAAGCTGTGCGTGGAGCAGGACCTGAGACTTGTGCTCTCTGGTTTTCCCTGCATGAGCTGCTTGCTTCATCCTATCGCTTTGATAAAGTTTTATCTAATTGGCAATCAATTATTGGGTCCTTATCCTTATCAGGGCACTCTATGAGAACTACACCCAGATAACCCACTTTATGGCTCTCCAACACAATAAAAACCGTTTATTGAAAGAGGCAGGGCTAAGCTAATTATTTACGAGTATCGTTCTGGTTTTGTGTTAGCTAAGAAGCCCATTTTAATGAATATTCATAATTAGGGTGGATAAATTCTCTGGGGCAAAGTCCCCCAGAGCCACAGGAGCAGGAGAGATCTGCTGGGAGCCCGAGCTGATCAAGAATTCCGGCTTTGGGATCCCTCCTGTTCTGTCCGGGAGTTCACTGCAGCTGATTTTGGTATCAGGGGCTGGGGGGACACTTGGGGGCACAGTGGGCTGTGGGATTGGGGTTGGGGCCATAAGGGACACTGGGTGGACACTTGGGGGGAATTTGATGCGGGATTGGAGTCCTGGGGTACCTGGGGGACACTGGGGGGATGCTGGGGGGACACTGGGGGATACTGGGGGACATGGGACTGGGGTTCACGGGGCTCTGGGGGTCAGCAGGGAGGGCCTGGGAGTGTGACCGGGGCCATGGGTGGGCTGGGGGACACGACAGGGGGCAGGGGGTGATCCCCGGCTTTGTTTGCCCGAGGTGTTTCCAAAAGAACCCTTTGGATCCCAACCCATCCCCTCCAGGGATCACTGAGAGGGGCAGCACTGCCGGGGGTTCCAGGCAGATGGATTTGCTGAGCCACCACGCCAACACGGGTTCAGGTGCCCCCATGGGGTTGGTGGATCCCTTTTTTTGGGGTGCAGAACTTCTCCTGCCGCCCCAACAAGGCTGGGAAAGTCACCCAGGAGCTCCCCAAGGAGATCCTGGCCAGGCTTGGGGTGTCCCCAGTGGTGTCACCTGAGAGGGGAGCCAATCTGGGGTCTGAGGTGTGACAGCAGCTCAGGGAGCAGTGGGGAGTGCGGCTGGGGGGGCACTGGGGGCACACGGGGCGGTGGGATTGGGGTCCTGGGGGCTGAGCAATGAGAGAGAGAAGAGAAAGTTTCAGCTCCCCTGCAGGTGCTGGGTGGAGCTTAAAGACTGACTGGGAAAAAAAAAAACATCGAAGGTCTAAAAGTGCGGGCAGAGCAGCGCAAAGGTGGGCGGGAGCTGCGGAGAAAGGGACAAAGGGAGCTCCAGGGAGTTCCCTTTTTGGCAAGTTCTGCAACAGAGAAGGAGCAGCAGCGCCTGCCAAAAGCAAAAGTTCAAGGCGAGGATTGTTATCGGGGTTTTTGCTGTTCTCCTCTGTCTCTTTAAGAAGTTTTTGATAAAGTTCTACTTCAGCCTTCTGTGTTTACATTTTGCAGTGCTATCCGACAGGATTTTACATCAACAACTTCCTTGCTATTGTAACGGTACAACCACGTTTACACTCTTCTCATGAGGAGGAGACTGCTGACAGACTGTTGGGTGTCCCAGTGTGGTTGGAGAGGAACGTTTTCTTCCTCCAATCCACGGTCACTGCTGGAATTCTATAAATGTTGAAGTGTGTAAATAAACCGTCTCTTTTTTTCTTCCTCAGACGTTCTTGATCAGCTCGGGCTCACAGCGGATCTCTCCTGCTCCTGTGGGTCAGGGAGACTTTGCCATGGGGAATTTATCCACCCTAATTATAAATATTCATTAAAGTTGGCTTGTTAGCTAATACAGAAACAGCATTTTTCCTGGAAATCATTTCCATGGATCCCTCTCTTTCAGGACATCCTCCTGTTGTCCTGGAGAGTTCATAAAAAGGGACCTGGGGCTCATCTTCACTGAGTGCTGCAGCATCTCTGATGACCTCGCCTTGAACTTTCACTTTCAGCTGGCGCTGCTCCTTCTGTGTCACAGAGCTTGTCCAAAACCACACTGGAGTTCCCTCTAACTCTTTCCCCACTGGTTCCAGACACGTTTATTGTCCTGTGAAAATACTTTTACACCCTTTTATTGTGTTTGCTGCTCAGCCTTCCAGCCCTACCCAGCACCTCCAGCATGTGGGGGTAAAGCCACGCTAGGGAAAGCCAGGAGTCCACAGAGCAGCCTTGAAACTTTATTCCAGTGCAGGGACAGAGTTTCCACAACAGCCAAACCCCCATGGGGTTCTGCATTGGTTTGGGGCAAATTTGGGAGGAAAACTCCTTGGGAAACCCTCCCTCCCCTCCCCGAACCGGTTTGGGAGAAAACTCCTCAGAGAGAAGTGGAAAGAAATCCGTTTATTGAACTGGCAAAGCGCTCCCCAGGAGAATGAATTGAACAATACCAGATGGCAAGAACCTCGTGGCGCTCTAGGTAGGTGACAAATTAAGACAGAAGTCCCTCTGGTAGGTGATTCCTCTGCTCTCAGTTCTTTCGGGCGCTGGTGAAAGTTGCTGCACAGGGTGGATCCTGGTGGGTCCCAGGTGCAAGCTCCCCCCAGAGCCCCCCCGAGTACTCAGTCAGGGGGAGGTTTATAGAGTTTCAAAGAAGTTGAAAAACGAAAAAAAAAAGGAAAAAGAAGAAAAAGAAAAGCAAAAAAGGAGCAATGCGAAGCTATGCTAAGCTACTCTAGCTAACTACCAAGCAAAAGCAAAAGTTAGAGAGAAAGCAAAAAAAATAAAAAAATCCTCTCCGTCTCATGTCTGTGTGTTATTTTCTGTCACTATTAAAAACCAGCCGGGCAGAGAGAGGTTTCTGAAAACAAACTGTGCACTTCTCTCCTGGTTTTACTCTCAGAGGCAATATTAAAGGCACAGAGTGTAATACCCAGCGTAAACAGACGATTGGGGATACAACATCGTGACGTCACCCCAGGACAGGTTCCTCTCTCGAGGTTTGGGAGGACGCAGCCTCCTTCCATCCCCAGCTCTCGGCCGCACGCTGCTCTCTTCCTTTCCCCATCAGCTGAACGGGGCTGCTGGGAAGGTGCAGCCCTCCCAAACCACCTCCCCCACACCCCACCTTGGACCTGTCATTTTCCCCCCAAAGTCCAGAAGTTCAGGCAGTCTGGGTTGGACTGGTTGGACTTTGTGGGGACCCGTTTCACCCATCATCCTCAAGTTCAGGAGTTCAAACTTTCTGCTCAAACCACCAGGGTCCCGTGAAAACCTTCACCTCTGTAGAGACATCCAGACCCATTTTGAGGGCAATGACACCCATTTCTCCTAAAGATCCTATCCCAATGAGACATTTTTTAAAGGCACCACGACCCATCTTTCCAATGAAATCATTCCCTGTGAGGGTGCTGAGACCCTGGTGCAGGTTTCCCAGAGAAGCTGCGTCAGCCCCTGGATTCCTGGCCATGTCCCAGGCCAGGTTGGGGTGCCTGGAGCAGCCTGGCACAGGGGAAGCTGTCCCTGCCCGGTGCCTGGCCGTGTCCCAGGGCAGGTTGGGGTGCCTGGAGCAGCCTGGCACAGGGGAAGCTGTCCCTGCCCACGGCAGCGCTGGCACCGCAGGCGCTTTAAGGTCGCTCCATCCCAAACCATTGCAGAGCCCCGGGGCCGGGATGGGCAGCGCCGCCAGCTCGTGCTGCCGCCTGCTGGAAGCACCCGGAACTGCAGCTGGGGCCGGCGCATGCGCAGTGCCGCTGTTGAACCCCGCTCGCTGCTGCCCTCCAATGGTCGATTCCCGAAATGCAATGGCACGGCCAGTGCAGGAGGTGTGCTGGCTAAAGAGGGAAAATTCCCCAATTTGAAAGGAAAAATGAGATTCCTGAGAAAAACGTCAGGCTTTTGCATAAATAATAGGGTGAGGGTGCCTCTGTCCCCTTCATTTCATTTTTCATTCTTTTTCTCTCTTGTGCTTTTCTATTTTTCCCTCCCAATACTTCTTCTCTTGCGTTGCCTCAAATCAGGAACTTTGGAACTGGCTCCAAACTGATCATTCATCCTTTTTTAATTGCTCTTAGCCACACCTCCCACCTTCCTCAGCCACTCCTGGCACTCCAGACCCCTTCCCAGCTCTGTCCCTTCCCTGGCATGCTCTAGCCCCTCAAGGTCCTTGTAAGTGAAGTGAAAAGGGAGTGCAGAGGGAAAAGGGAAGAGCGGTTCTCCATTGCCTCTCTGAAGATGGAGGTTCTGAAAATAAAGCTTGAACACAAACAGCAGAAAATGCTTTATTTTAAGAAATGAGTCGCCCTGCAGGAAAGCTGTTAAAAGAGCTGCAGCAGTTACATTAGGTGAGCCAGCAGCAAATTTTGATAAACCTTTGAAAAGCCAGGCTAGCAAGGATTAAATTTTCGATACATTTCTTTATACTGCAGTTGAGCCAGCAGCAAATTTTGATAAACTTTTGGTAAACCAGGCTAGCATAGATTAAATTTTTGATGCATTTTTTATACTCCAGGCAAGCAAGCAGCATTTTCTTTGATCCATTAGGCGAGGCAGCCAGGGAGAGTTAGGAGGTGGCGGTGACATTGCCACTCCCAAAGACCTCTGGCAGGACGTGCCCAACAGGCCCCAGGTGCTGCCCGGTCTCTGCTGTCCGGGCTGTCCTGGGCTGTCTTGGCCTGTCCTGGCCTGTCCTGGCAGCTCCAGCATGGCCCGAGCTGTTCCTGCCTCCAGGATCACAGTGCCCTTGGTGTCCAGATGGCTCAGAGGGTTCCACTGACCATTGCCATGGCCATGGTGACCAGGAGAAGCTGCCAGAGGTGGGGCGAGGTCCTGGGGAGGCTTCCACCTGGGGACACAAAGAGGGGGGTCAGGATAACCGTGGGGAGAGGGACAGGGGTGACAGGGGGGCCTTGAAGGTCTGGGGGTCAGAAGGGGTCATAACCAGGTCTTGGTCCCTTGTGCCCAGCCATGGGTGGACTTCTGCCCCCAACGCCAGTGGGTGTCCCCAGCACTGGATGTCCCTGTCCCCCCCAGCTGGCCCTGGCTGTGCCCATCCCCTGTGCCCAGCAATGGCTGTCCCTGCCCTTGTCCCCAGCACTCACTGGGTGTCCTGCCTCCCATCCACAGTGGCTGTCCCTGTCCCCTCTGGGCCATGGCTGTCCCCAGCACTGGGCGTCCTTGTCCCCAACCCTCACTGAGTGTGCCCCATCCCCCTAGGCTGTCCCCATGGTGTCACCTTTCAGCCACTCGCAGTTGTAGTTGTTGGAGTTCCCTTTGGAGTGAAGCTCGATCCACTTTTTTTCTTTGTCGACTCCTATGACCTCAAAGATTTCGAAGGGTGGGATCAGCACCTCCTGCTCAGATTCATGATAGGAGAATTTATGGATGTCTCTACCGTGGCACGTGTGCACCTTGAACATCGTGTCCTTTCCGTAACCCTGGGCCACCCTTTCACTCAGCGATGTCGATGTGAAATAACCGAAGCGGACTTTGTGCCAACCTTGGCGTTGACCTTGACGTCCTTCACCCCCCGGAACACGTACTGACAGTTAGGTGTGAGCGTCTGGAGGGCCCGGGTGAGCAGGAAATGCAGTGATTTGAAGTGGAATTGGTCCCGGTACTTCTGGCGGGACCTTCCACCCTCACTCACGGCTTGATTGAACGCCTTGTACAGCCTCGTCACATTCGTAGTGTAGGCCATGAGGGCGATGGCCTGATCCAGGGTAAGTGGGGATGGTGCTCTCTGCTTGTTCTGCCACTCCTTTGTGGCGTTTCTCCATTGCTTTTCAAACTCACTGTTCCTGTAGAAGTCTGAGCGCTGGAGTTCCGGCAAACTCTTGGTCATGTTATCGCCGCAATTCAGGTACTGGTCATCAAAGGAGTCCTTGGCCATGTCCAGGGGCACCACCTTGATGGCCACAGTGGCCACGGCCATGGCCAGCAGTGCCAGGGTCTGAGCCAGGGGGGCCATGGTGGGGAGAGGCGACAGGGAGAACTGTGGGACACTGGGGGACACAGAGGGGACACAGGGGACACAATGTGTGACACCGGGAAGATACTGGGGGACACCAGGGGACACTGAGGGAACACTGAGGGGCCCCAGGGGACACCGATGGGACACAGGGGATGCTGAGGGACTTGGGGGGACATGGGGAGCCTTCCTTGGTCAGGGGCTGGGGAAGGAGAGTGGTCCGCCTGGGGTGAAGGGGCAGCCCTGACCAGGAGAGTCCTGGACATGTCCTGGGACCTGATCCCAAATCCTGGGGTCACTCCTGGATCCCACCCGGGTCCCAGAGCACCCCAATCCCACTGGCACAGTTCTGTGTGTGTTCCCCCCCCCCCCCCAGTGTTTCCCAGTGCCTCTATTACCCCAGTCCCTCTCCCAGTCCCTTGTACCCCTCCCAGTCACCCCCTGCCCCCCAGCACCCTGACCCAAGGCCTGGGGTGCCCCAGTGTCCCCCTTGTCCCCCTCCCATACCCCGATCCCACTCCCAGTCCCATGAAATCCCCAGTGGCCCCTCAGGACCCCGATCCCATCCCATGTGCCCCCCAGTGTCCCCCCGTACTCCCCAGTGCCCCACAGTGTCCCCCAGTGTCCCCCAGTGTCCCCCGTACACAAATCCCACCCCCACAGCCCTGTGCCCCCCATCCTTGCCCCTCGACCATCCCTCAACCTCAACTGCAATCTGGTGACAACTCCAGTGTCCCCCAGACCCCAATCCCACAGCCCCCTCTGCCCCCCAAGTGCCCCCGGTGTCCCCCCAGCCCCTGATACCGAAATCAGCCGCAGTGAACTCCCGGACAAAATGGGAGGGATCCCAAAACCGGAATTCTTGATCAGCTCAGGCTCCCAGCGGATCTCTCCTGCTCCTGTGGGTCAGGGGGGCTTTGGCAGAGGGAATTTATCCAGCCTAGTTATAAATATTCATGAAGATGGTCGTCTTAGCCAACACAAAACCAGAATGTTTCCCTTAAACAATTTGAATGGCTCTGCCTCTTTCAGGAAATGGTTTTTGTTGCCCTGCCGTCACAAAAATGAGGTTTCTCGGTGTGGTTTTCACTGAGCGCCCCAATATCTCAGATGACCTCGTCTTGAACTTTCGCTTTGGGCAGGCGCTGCCCTTTTTGTGAGGCAGAACTTGCAAAAACCCTCACTGCAGTTTGCTTTGTCTCTTTCTCGGCAGCTCCCACCCACCTTTGCCTGGCTGTGCCCACACTTTTACGTCCTTTGATGGGTTTTCTTCCCAGTCAGTCTTTAAGCTCAATCCAGGACCTCCAGGGGAGCTGAAACATTCTCTTCTCTCTCTTATTAGAGGTGAGTGATGGATCGAGTTGGGCAGGTTGAATATTGGCTGCTCATCTATCATATTCATCACCATGGGCTTCTTAGCTAAGACAAAAATAAATTAAATAATAAAAATAAACCTAAAATAAATCAAATAGGGCTTCTTAAACAACACAAAACCAGCACTTTTCCCACAAAAAAATGGCATGGCTCTGCCTCTTTCAAGAAATGATTTTTATTGTCCTGGAGAACCATAAAAATGGGGTCTCTGGGGGTCATTTTCACTGAGTGCCCTGATGTCCCTGAAGACCTCTCTCTCACACGACACAAAGAAGTGACACCCACACTCTCAGAAGTCCGAGGCAGGAAAAAGAGACGGTTTATTTACAAACTTCAACATTTAGAGAATTCCAGCAATGACTGTGGATTGGAGGGAGAAAATCTTCCTCTACAACCACACTGGGTAACCCAACAGTCCATCAGCAGTCTCCTCCTCATGAGAAGAAGGTAAACATAGTTGTACCGTTACAATAGCAAGGAAGTTGTTGATGTAAAATCCTGTCTGACCCCACTGCAAAAGGTAAACATAGGAGGCTATTAATAGAACTTTATTAAAAACTTCTTAAAGAGACAGAGGAGAACAGCAAAAGCCCTGACAGCAGACCTTGCCATGAACTTTCGCTTTTGGCAGGCGCTGCTGCTCCTTCCTTGTTGCAGAACTTGCCAAAAAGGGAACTCCCTGGAGCTCCCTTTGTCTCTTTCTCCACAGCTCCCGCCCACCTTTGCCCTGCGCCGCCCCCCAGCTGCAGTTCCAGGTGTCACCAGCAGGTGGCAGCACGAGCTGGCGGCGCTGCCCATCCCGACATACGTATTTACAATTTCTGCAGTTTGCTTAATAGCCACTACATATTTATAATTATTAACTCGAACACTTAATACAAGTTACCTAAATCATTCATTTCATTTATAACACCATCGTGAGACATTCCTACTTGGTTCGTTCTACCAGCTCCGGGACCCAGCACAGAGGAGATGTGGAGCTTCTTGAGCCAGTCCAGAGGAAGCCACGGAGAGACTTCCAGGGGTGAAGCCGCTCTGCTGTGGAGACAGCTGGGGCTGTTCAGCCTGGAGAGCCACCCAGGGAGGCACCAAAGCCCCTTCCTGGCTAAAGGAGCCCCAGGAGAGCTGGGGAGGGTTTTCAGGCATGGATAGACAGGCCAAGGGGAAAGGCTTCCGACTGCCAGAGGGCAGGGATGGATGGGATCCTGAGAGGAATCCTTCTCTGGGAGGGTGCTGAGGAACCAGCACAGGTTGGCCGGACAGGCAGCGGCTGTCCAGTGCCTGTCCATGTCCCAGGCCAGGTTGGGGTGCCTGGAGCAGCCTGGCACAGGGGAAGCTGTCCCTTCCCGGTGCCTGGCCGTGTCCCAGGGCAGGTTGGGGTGCCTGGAGCAGCCTGGCGCAGGGGAAGCTGTCCCTGCCCACAGCAGCACTGGCACCGCAGGCGCTTTAAGGTCGCTCCATCCCAAACCATTGCAGAGCCCCGGGGCCGGGATGGGCAGCGCCGCCAGCTCGTGCTGCCGCCTGCTGGGGGCACCCGGAACTGCAGCTGGGGCCGGCGCATGCGCAGTGCCGCTGTTGAACCCCGCTCGCTGCTGCCCTCCGGTGGGCGATTCCAGAACCGGAACTCCCAGAATCCCCAAATCCCAGAGGGGGTGGGACTGGAAGGAGCCCGAGGGGGCGCCTGGGCCAAGTTCCCAGCTCGGGCAGTGTCATCCCTGAGCACAGGGGTGGGTAGAGAGATGTTCCCAGCAGTGTTGGTGTGGGGAGCAACATCGAGCCCTGCTTGGGAATTGCCCCTTTTTGCTGGTGTGACAGAATTCTTTAATGGAATTGTTTTGAAAGGATTTTTGATAGAATGGCTTTGCATAATGGCCACAGTGGTCACAGTGGCTGTGGCTCAAGGAGTCTTGGTGATGATAGTGGCCTTGGTGGTTGTAATGACCATGGTGGCCATGGTGGCCACAGTGACCACAGTGACCTCGGTGACAGTGGCCTGGTGGCTCAGAGGATCCCAGTGGCCACTGCCAGGGCTGTGGTGGCCAGGAGGAACCTTCCAATGTGGAAGGCGGTCACAGGGACACTCCCACCTGGGGGACAAAGAGGGGCATCAGGGGGACCATGGGGGACAAAGAGGGGGTTGGGGACGGCCATAATGGGGGTTTGGGGTGACAGGAGATATGGGGGCCATGAAGTTACAGATGACAGGATTTTGGAGGGGTACAGGGGCCAGGGAGGTCAGGGGGGTCATGGTGGGATTAGGGGTCACAGGGGTCAGGGGAGTCAGGAGGTTCCAGGGGTTCAGGGAGTGCCATGGGGGGTCCCAGCCCACCCATGTCCAGCACACAGGGCCCATCCCCACAGCACTGCCTTGGGTGGGGTGGGACAGGGTCAGAATGGGGGTGTCCCTTTCCCTGTCCCTGTCCCTGTCCCTGTCCTCGCCTGGCAGTGAATTCCCTGTCCCCTCCCATATCTGGGTGTCCCCATCCCTGTGCCCTGTCATGGTTGTTGCTGTCCCCGTGCCCTGAATCAGTGTCCCCAGAGTTGGTATCCCCAGCACTGGGTGTCCCTGTCCTTGTCCCCAGCACTGGGTGTCCTTGTCCTACCACCCACAGTGGGTGTCCCTGTCCCCCATCCCCACTGAGTGTCCCTGTGTCCCCTGTGCCTTGTCATGGGTGCCCCCATGGTCCCAGGGGTGTCCCCATCCCCCCCAGGGTGTCCCCTGTGGTGTCACCTTTCAGCCACTCGCAGTTGTAGTTGCTGAAGGTCCCATTGGAGTGGAGCCAGATCTGTGTCTTGTCCCCGTTTTGGATGACTTTGGTGACATTGAAGGTTTCGAAGGGCGGGACCAGCACCTCCCGCTCATCAGGAAATCTGGAGAAATTCTGGATGCCCACGCCATAGCACGTCTCCATCTTGAACACCGTGCCTATCTCAAAATCCTCAGCGCTATCTCTGCAAAGCGACGTCGGCGTGAATTGACCGAACCGGACCCTCTGGCCTTGCTCTGCCGTGAACTGGGTCCAGCTCGCGATGCGGAACACACAGCGACACTCGGGTTTCTCTGCCTCCCTCAGAGTGGCCAGGGCGTCGGTCAGCAGGAAATGCAGCGTTTTGAAGTGGAAGTTGTCCCGGTACTCCTGGGGGGAGCACCTGGCCACGCTCGTGGCCGCGTTGAACTGCTGGTACAGGTCGTCCATGGTGAAGGCCATGAGGGCGATGGCCTGGGCTGAGGATGCCAGAGGGGACAGAGGCGACCCACTGCTCTGCCACTTGGCCACGGCCTTGGGCCAGACCCGGGCAAAGAGAGGGTTCAGCTGGAACTCGGAGCGGTTGAGGGCCGGCAAGGCCTCAGTCATGGCCGGGCGGCAGCCCTGGTACTGGTCATCGAAGGAGTCCTCGGCCATGTCCAGGGGCTTCACCTCGATGGCCACGGTGGTCACGGTCATTGCCAGCAGTGCCAGGGTGTGAGCCAGGGGAGCCATGGAGGGGAGAGGCCACCAGGAGCAGTGTGGGACACTGTGGGGACAATGAGGGGACAATGAGGGACAGTGAAAGGACACAGAGAGGACACTGAGGGACATAGAGGGGACATGGAGGAGACACAGGGAGGGTTCCTCAGTGAGGGACTGGGGAGGGGAGTGGGGTCAGCCCAGCTCAGGGGGAGGGGAGGCACTCCTGGCCAGGAGATCCCTGGACACAACCTGGGGTCCCTGATCCCCAACCTGGGGGTTACTTGTGCCTCCCCAACACCCCCCAGCCCCCCCAGGACCCCAATTCCAATCCCACAATGCAATCTCCTCCTGCCCACCACAGAAGCCCAATCCTCCTCCCGTGATGGATGACAAATCCCCTCAGCCCTGCCAGGACCCCGACCGAAATCCTGGGGTCACTCCCTGAGCCCCCAGGTGTCCCTATCGGCCCCTCCCCAGATCCCAACCCCACTCCCACCATCCCCTGTCCCCCCTCACTTTCCCCCAGAGCACCCCAGGACCCCAATCCCATTCCTGTTACTCCCCCAGTGCCCCCCCAGACCCCAATCCCACAGCCCCCTCTGCCCCCCAAGTGTCCCCGCTGTCCCCCCAGCCCCTGATACCAAAATCAGCTGCAGTGAACTCCCGGACAGAATGGGAGGGATCCCAAAGCCGGAATTCTTGATCAGCTCGGGCTCCCAGCAGATCTCCCCTGCTCCTGTGGGTCAGGGGGGACTTATCCAGCCTAATTATAAACATTCATTGGAATGGGCTTCTTAGCTAACACAAAACCAGCACGTTTTCCATAAACAACTTGCATGGCTGTGCCACTTTCAGGAAATCGTTTTTATTGCCCTGCAGTCACAAAAATGGGGTTTCTCAGTGTGGTTTTCAGTGAATGCCCCAACATCTCAGGTGATCTCGCCTTGAACCCTTCTTTGGGCAGGTGGTGCTCCTTCTGTCTTGCAGAACTTGCCAAAAACCCTCACTGGAGTGCCCGTTATCTCTTTCACCACCTTTACCCAGCTGTGCCCACACTTTTACATCCTTTGATGTTTTTTCCCAGTCAGTCTTTAAGCTCCACCCAGCACCTGCAGGGGAGCTGAAACTTTCTCTTCTCTCTCTCTCTCATTGCTCAGCCCCCAGGACCCCAATCCCACCTCCCCGTGTGCCCCCAGTGCCCCCCAGCCCCACTGGTCCCTGAGCATGTCCCCTTCCTTGCTGACAGCAGTGCCCCTGAAGGTCTCGAATGGCGGGATCAGCACCTCCTTCTCATCTTCATCATAAGAGAATTTCTTGATGTCCACGCCGTGGCATGTGTGCACCTTGAACATCGTGTCCAGCCGCAAATCCTGGGCCACCCTTTCACTTAGTGATGCCAACGCGAATTGACCAAAGCGGACTTGGTCGCCTTCCTTCACCTCGAAGTGGACCCCCCACACTCCCCAGAACACAACCCGACAATCGTTGGGGCGTTTCAGCGTCTGGAGGGCCCGGGTCAGCAGGAAATGCAGCGATTTGAAGTGGAATTCGTTCCGGTACTTCCGGCTGGAGCTTCCAGCCTCGCGCACGGCTGCGTTGAACACGGAGTATAAGTGTATGGTCATGGTGTAGACCATGAGGGCGATGGCCTGGTCTGTGGTGAGAGGGGATGGCGCAGTCTCCAGCTTCTTCCAGTTGTCTGCGGCCTTTTTCCAGACATAGGCAAACTCACTGTTGTTGAGGAAATCTGAGCGCTGGAGTTCCGGCAAACTCTTGGTCATGTAATCTCCACAATTCAGGTACTGGTCGTCGAAGGAGTCCTTGGCCATGTCCAGGGGCACCACCTCGATGGCCACAGTGGCCACGACTATGGCCAGCAGTGCCAGGGCCTGAGCCAGGGGGGCCATGGTGGGGAGAGGCCACGGGGAGCAGTGTGGGACACTGGGGGACACAGAGGGGATACAGGGGACACCCTGTGTGACACGGGGAAGACGCTGGAGAACACCAGGGGACACTGAGGGAACACTGAGGAGCCCCAGGGGACACCAAGGGGACACAGGGGATGCTGAGGGACCTGGGTGTTCATGGGGAGGCTTCCTTGGTGAGGGGCTGGGGAATGAGAGTGGGCTCAGCCTGGGAAGAAGGGGCAGCCCTGGCCAGGAGACCATGGACATGTCCTGGGACCTGATCCCAAATCCTGGGGACGCTCCTGGAGCCCCCCAGTGTCCCACAGCACCCCAATCCCACTCCCACAGTTCTGTGTTCCCCCCTCCAGTGTTTCCCAGTGCCTCTATTACCCCAGTCCCTCTCCCAGTCCCTTGTACCCCTCCCAGTAACCCCCTGCCCCCCAGCACCCTGACCCAAGGCCTGGGGTGCCCCAGTGTTCCCCTTGTTCCCCTCCCATACCCCGATCCCACTCCCAGTTCCATGAAATCCCCAATGGCCCCTCGGAACCCTGATCCCATTCCATGTGTCCCCCAGTGCCCCCTGTACCCAAATCCCACTCCCACAGCTTTATGCCCCCCATCGCTGCCCCTGGACCAGCCCAGGACCCCAATCTCATTCCTGTGACTCCCCCAGGGTCCCCCCAGACCCCAATCCCACAGCCCCCTCTGCCCCCCAAGTGTCCCCGGTGTCCCCCCAGCCCCCGATACTGAAATCAGCCGCAGTGAACTCCCGGACAGAACGGGAGGGATCCCAAAGCCAGAATTCTTGATCAGCCCAGGCTCCCAGCAGATCTCTCCTGCTCCTGTGGCTCAGGAGGGCTTTTCCACGGGGTATTTATCCATCCTAATTATGAATATTCATTACAATGGGCTTCTCAGCTAACAGAAAACCAGCACTTTTCCCGTAAATTATTTGCATGGCTCTGCCTCTTTCAACAAATAATTACTATTTTCCTGGAGAGTCATAAAAAGGGGGTTCATTGTATCCCAGATGGCCTCACCTCATTTTGGCAGGTGCAGCACCTTCTGTCTTGCAGAACTTGCCAAAAACCGTCACTGGAGCTCCCTTTATCTCTTTCTCTACAGGCTCCAGCCACCTTTGCCCGGTGTGCCCACACTTTTACAACCTTTGATGTTTCTTCCCAGTCAGTCTTGAAGCCCAACCCAACACCTACAGGGGAGCTAAAACTTTCTCTTCTCCCTCTCATATCTCAGGGATCCACCAACCCCAGGAGACACCTGAACCCGTGCTGGCATGGTGGCTCAGCAAATCCATCTGCCAGGAACCCCCGGCAGTGCTTCCCTTCTCAGTGATCCCTGGAGGTGATGGGTTGGGATCCAAAGGGTTCTTCTGGAAACACCTCGGGCAAACAAACCCCCTGCCCCCTGCAATGTCCCCCAGCCCTCCCATGGCCCCGGTGACACTCCCAGGCCCCCTCTGCTGCCCCCCAGAGCTCCGTGAACCCCCGTCCTGTGTCCCCCAGTGTCCCCCAGTGTCCCCCAGTTAACCCAGGACTCCAATCCCACATCAAATTCCCCCCCAGAGTCCTCCCAGTGTCCTCCCCAGTCCCCAGTCCCACACCCCCCTTTGCCCCAGCCCCTGATACCGAAATCAGCTGCAGTGAACTCCTGGACAGAACGGGAGGGATCCCAAAGCTGGAATTCTTGATCAGCTCGGGCTCACAGTGGATCTCTCCTGCTCCTGTGGCTCAGGGGGGGTTTTGCCATGGGGAATTTATCCACCAGAATCATAAATATCCTTTAAGATGGGCCTCCTAATACAGAATACAGAATACAGAATACAGAATACAGAATACAGAATACAGAATACAGAAACAGCTCCTTTCCTGGTCACTGTTTGCATGGCTCCACCTCTCTCCGGAAATCCTCTCATTGTCATGGACATTTCCTGAAAAGCGATCTGGGGGTAATTTCCACTGATTGACCTCACCACAAACTTTCACTTTCAGCTCCTGCAGCTCCTTCTGTGTCACAGAGCTTGTCCAAAACCACACTGGAGTTCCCTTTAACTCTTCCCCCACTGGCTGAAGCCATGTTAATTGTCCTGTGGAAATACTTTTACACCCTTTTATCATTTTTGCTGCTCAGTCTTCCAGCCCTACCCAGCACCTCCAGCGTGTTGGGGAAAAGCCACGCTATGGAAAGCCAGGAGTCCACAAAGCAGCCTTGAAACTTTATTCCAGTGCAGGGACAGAGTTTCCACTGCCAGACCCATGCGGGGTTCCTCTCTCGAGGTTTGGGAGGACGCAGCCTCCTTCCATCCCCAGCTCTTGGCCGCACGCTGCCCTCTTCCTCTCCCCATCAGCTGAACGGGGCTGCTGGGAAGGTGCAGCCCTCCCAAACCACCTCCCCCACACCCCCCCTTGGACCTGTCATTTTCCCCCAAAGCCCACAAGTTCAGGAAGTCTGGGTTGGACTGGTTGGACTTTGTGGGGACCCGTTTCTCCCATCACCCTCAAGTTCAGGAGTTCAAACTTTCTGCTCAAACCACCAGGGTCCTGAGAAAACCTTCACCTCTGTAGAGACATCCAAACCCTTTTTGAAAAAAATGACACCCATTTCTCCTAAAGATCCCATCCCAATGAGATATTTTTTAAAGGCACCACCGCCCATCTTTCCAATGAAATCATTCCCTGTGAGGGTGCTGAGACCCCGGTGCAGGTTTCCCAGAGAAGCTGCGTCTGCCCCTGGATCCCTGTCTGTGTCAGAGGGCAGGTTGGGGTGCCTGGAGCAGCCTGGCACAGGGGAAGCTGTCCCTGCCCGGTGCCTGGCCGTGTCCCAGGGCAGGTTGGGGTGCCTGGAGCAGCCTGGCGCAGGGGAAGCTGTCCCTGCCCGGTGCCTGGCCGTGTCCCAGGGCAGGTTGGGGTGCCTGGAGCAGCCTGGCACAGGGGAAGCTGTCCCTGCCCACGGCAGCGCTGGCACCGCAAGCGCTTTAAGGTCGCTCCATCCTAAACCATTGCAGAGCCCCGGGGCCGGAGTGGGCAGCGCCGCCAGCTCGTGCTGCCGCCTGCTGGGGGCACCCGGAACTGCAGCTGGGGCCGGCACATGCGCAGTGCCGCTGTTGAACCCCGCTCGCTGCTGCCCTCCGGTGGGCGATTCTAGAACTGCATCTCCCAGCATCCCCAAATCCCAGAGGCAGTGGGGCTGGAACGAGCCAGAGGGGGCACCGGGGCCAAGTTCCCAGCTCGGGCAGCATCATCCCTGAGCACATGGGCGGGACTGGAGCCACTGGACACAGCACTGGGGTGCACTGGACACGGTGCTGGGGGAAGCTGGACATGGCATTGGACAGAGGTGGACACAGCACTTGGTAGAGCTGGACACAGCTCTGGGCAGAGCTGGACATGACACTGGACAGAGGTGGATACAGCACTGAACAGAGGTGGACAGTGCATTGGGCAAAACTGGACATGGCACTGGGCAGAACTGGACACAGCACTGGACAGAGTCAGACACAGAACTCCAGATGTGCCTCACTGGGCAGGGCAGAGGGGCACGATCCCTCCCTGACCTCCTGGCCCCGCTCCTCCTGATGACCCCTGGATCCCTCCTGGCCCTCAGGCTGCACGGTCAGCTCCACTGGTCACCCACCAGCACCCCCAGGTCCTTCTACAGAGCTGCTCCAGCAGGTCCCGCCCAGCCAGGGGATGGCACTGGGGCAAACTGGGCTAAATCCAGCCCAAATCTCCAACCCAAAATGATCCCCAAACCTCTCCCGTGTTCCTGCCGTCAATGAAATGTGGGGGGGGCTCCTCCCTCGGGAAGGGGAGGCTCCCCAAGGATCCTGCGCAAGGCTGAGAGAGAGAGACGTTCCCAGCAGGGTTGGTGTGGGGAGCGCCATCGAGCCCTGCTGGGGAATTGTCCCTTTTTGCTGCTGGGACAGAATTGTTTAATGGAATTGTTTGGATGGAATAATTTAATAAAATTGCTTCAATAGAACTGTTTAACGGAATTGTTTTGTTTGAATTTTTAATAGAACGGCTTTGCACAATGGCCGCCTCGGTGGCCACAGCAGTCGCAGGGGCTGTGGCAGCCTTGTGGCTCAAGGAGTCCGGGTGATGGTGATGGTCACAGTGACCTTGGTGGTTGGAGTGCCCGTGGTGTCCAGAGTGGCTGTGGTGGCCGCAGTGGCTGCAATGACAGTGGTGGCTGCAGTGACCTCATGGTGGCAGGAGCTCCCAAGGTGGCCATAGCGGCAGTGGTGGCCTTGGTAGCCTTGGTGGCCTTGTTTCTCTGGGGGTCCTGGTGGTCTTGCTGATTGTAGTGGCCACAATGAACACAGGGACGTGGACGGCCATGGTGGTCACAATGACCGCAGTGACCTCGGTGACGTTGGTGGCCTGGTGGCTCAGACGATCCCGGTGGCCACTGCCAGGGCTGTGGTGGCCAGGAGGAACCCTCCAAGATGCAAGGGGGCCATGGGGACGCTCCCACCTGGGGGACAAGGAAGGGGGTCAGGGGGACCATGGGAGACAAAGAGGGGGTTGGGGATGACCGTAATGGGAGTTTGGGGTGACGGGAGTGATGGAGGCCATGGGGTGACAGGTGACAGTGTCTTGGGGGGCAGGGGTCCAGAGGGGTACAGGGGCCACGGAGGTCAGGGGGGTCATGGTGGGCTTAGGGGTCACAGGAGTCAGGGGAGTCAGGGGGTGCCAGAGGGTGCCAGGTGTTCAGGGGGTGCCATGGGGGGTCACGGCCCACCCACATCCAGCACACAGGGCCTGTCCCTACCACACTGCCTTGGGTGGGGACGGAAAGGGTGTCCCTGTCCCTGTCCCTGTCCCTCTCCCTCTCCCTCTCCCTTTCCCTGTCCTCACCTGGCAGTGAATTCCCTGTCCCCTCCCAGATCTGGGGGTCCCCATCCCTGTACCCTGTCATGGGTATTCCTGTTCCTGTGCCCTCAATGGGTGTCCCCAGACTTGGTGTCCCCAGCTCTGAGTGTCCCTGTCCTTGTCCCCAGCACTGGGTGTCCTTGTCCCACCCCCCACAGTGGGTGTCCCTGTCCCCCATCCCCACTGAGTGTCACCCCTGTGCCCCATCTTCGGTGCCCCCATGCTTACCACGGGTGTCCCCACCCTCCCGGGGAGTCCCCGTTGGTGCCAATTTCAGCCACTCGCAGTTGTGGTTGCTGGAGCTCCCTCTGGAATGGAGGTGGATCGCTGTCCTGTCCCCGTCCTGGGTGACGTGGACAACCTGGAAGGTCTCGGAGGGTGGGATCACCACCCCGCCGTGGGGTAAACTCCCGGTGAAATAGACGACATCCACCCCGTGGCACGTGGTCAAGTAGAACAACGTCTCCTTCCCGGGGCAGCCGCTGGGCGTTTCCCTCCCCGGCACCGACACAAATCGGTCGAACCGGACGGTGTCGCCTTCCTGTGCCACGAACCGGACCCCGCACACGCGGCGGAGGAATTTCTTGCACTGCCCTCCCCGAGTGACCGTCAGCGTGGCCAGGGCGTCGGTCAGCAGGAAATGCAGCGCCTTGAAGTGGAAGTTGTCCCTGTACTCCTGGGGGGAGCGCCCGGCCCTGCTCACGGCCTCGTTGAACTCCCTGTTGAGGTCGTCCATGGCGAAGGCGATGACAGCGGTGGCCTGGTCTGGGGACAGAGGGGTCTCAGGGGGACCCCGGCTCTGCCACCTGTCCGTGGCCTTGGCCCAGGCCTGGGCCAACACAGGGTTCTGCTGGAGCTCAGAGTGGTTGAGGGCCGGCAAGGCCTCGGTCATTTCCCAGTGGCAGCCCTGGTACTGGTCATCGAAGGCGTCCTTGGCCATGTCCAGGGGCTTCACCTCACTGGCCGAGGTGGCCACGGTCATGGCCAGTAGTGCCAGGGTCTGAGCCAGGGGGGCCATGGAGGGGAGAGGCCACCAGGAGCAGTGTGGGACACTGTGGGGACAATGAGGGGACAATGAGGGACAGTGAAAGGACACGGAGGAGACACTGAGGGGACAATGAGGAGACACTGAGGAGACACAGGGAGGGTTCCTCAGTGAGGAACTGGGGAGCAGAGTGGGGTCAGCCCAGCTGAGGGGGAGGGAGGCACTCCTGGCCAGGAGACCCCTGGACACAGCCTGGGGTCCCTGATCCCCAACCCTGGGGTCACTTGTGCCTCCCCAACATCCCCCAGCCCCCCCAGGACCCCAATCCCACAGGACCATCCCCTCCTGCCCCCCACAGAAGCCCAATCCTCCCCCCAGGATTGATTACAAGTCCCCTCAGCCCTGCCAGGACCCCGACCCAAATCCTGGGGTCACTCCCTGAGCCCCCCAGTGTCCCCCTCACCCCAATCCCACTCCCAATCCCCAGTTCCTTTGGTGTCACCCCAGGACCTCGACCCAAATCGGGGCACCACCCCCTACCCCCCACGTCTCCCAGCACCCTCATGACCCCAACCCCACTCCCACCATCCCCTGTCCCCCCTCACTTTCCCCCAGAGCACCGCTGGACCCCAATCCCATTCCTGTGACTGCCCCAGGGTCCCCCCAGACCCCAATCCCACAGTCCCCCTGTACCCCCCAAGTGTCCCTGATGTCCCCCCAGCCCCTGATACCCAAATCAGCCGCAGTGAACTCCCGGAGAGAATGGGAGGGATCCCAAAGCCGGAATTCTTGATCAGCTCGGGCTCCCAGCAGATCTCTCCTGCTCCTGTGGCTCAGGGGGGACTTTCCCACGGGGGAAATTATCCACCCTAATTAGAAACATTCATTAAAGTTGGCTTCTTAGCCAACACAAAACCAGCACGTTTCCTGTAAACAACTTGCATGGCTCCGCCTCTTTCAGGAAATAGTTTTTGTTGCCCTGCAGTCACAAAAATGGGGTTTTTGGGTGTGGTATTCACTGAGGGCCCCAATATCTCAGATGACCTCGCTGGAGCTTTTGCTTTTGGCTTTTGCTCCTTCTGTGTTGCAGAACTTGCCAAAAACGCTCACTGGAGTTCCCTTTAACTCTTTCACCACCTTTGCCCAGCTCTGCCCACACTTTTCATCCTCTGATGGTTTTTTTCCCAGTCAGTCTTTAAGCCCAACCCAGCACCTCCAGGGGAGCTGAAACTTTCTCTTCTCTCTCTCATTGCTCAGCCCCCAGGACCCCAATCCCACCGCCCCGTGTGCCCCCCGTGCCCCCCAGCCCCACTCCCCACTGCTCCCTGAGCTGCTGTCACACCTCAGACCCCAAATGGGCTCCCCTCTCAGGTGACACCCCTGGGGGCACCCCGAGATGGGCCAGGATCTCCTTGGGGATCTCCTGGGTGACTTCCCCAGCCTTGTTGGGGCGACAGGAGAAGTTCTGCACCCCAAAAAAAAGGGATCCCCCAACCCCAGGAGACACCTGAAGCCGTGTTGCCTTGGTGGCTCAGCAAATCCAACTGCCAGGAACCCCCGGCAGTGCTGCCCTTCTCAGTGATCCCTGGAGGTGATGGGTTGGGATCCAAAGGGTTCTTTTGGAAACACCTCCAACAAACAAACCCGGGGATCACCCCCTGCCCCCTCCAGTGTCCCCCAGCCCTCCCATGACCCTGGTCACACTCCCAGGCCCCCCCTGCTGACCCCTCGAACCCTGTGAACCCCAGTCCTGTGTCCCGCAGTCACCCTCAGTTTCCCCCAGCATCCCCCAGGTACCCCAGGACTACAATCTCACATGAAATTCCCCCCAAGTGTCCCCTCAGGGTCCACCCAGACCCCAATCCCACAGCCCCCTCTGCCCCCCAAGTGTCCCCAGTGTCCCCCCAGCCCCTGATACCGAAATCAGCTGCAGTGAACTCCCAGACAGAATGGGAGGGATCCCAAAGCCGGAATTCTTGATCAGCTCAGGCTCCCAGCAGATCTCTCCTGCTCCTGTGGCTCTGGGGGGCTTTGCCCCAAGAAATTTATCCACCCTAATTATGAATATTCATTAAAATGGGCTTCTTAGCTAACACAAAAGCAGCACGGTTCCCATAAATAATTTACATGGCTCGGACTCTTTCAATAAATAATTTTTATTGTCCTGGAGAGCCATAAAAATGGGTTATCTGGGTGTGGTTCTAACAGAGTGCCCTGAGAAGGATAAGGACCCAATAAATGATTGCCAATTAGATAAACTTTATCAAAGCGATAAGATGAAGCAAGCAGCTCATGCAGGGAAAACCAGAGAGCACAAGTCTCATGTCGTGCTCCACGCACAGCTTTCAGAGTTTTTTTCAGAATAATTTCCCATTTTTATAACTTTTTATTTTGCACACACCCCTTGGTCCCTCCCCATGTTTTCCCATATTTGGTCATCGTTGAGTCTTCCAGCTCTGGGAGTCTGGGGTCTTCTGCCCTCTCACGGTGGTCGGTGGATGAAGTCTCTCCTCTTCCTCGCAGCACGTCCATGGGGACTTTCCACTGTGGTCACCACGGTTTCACCAAATCTCCCGTTTTCTCCCTTTCTTCATGTTCTGTGATACAAATTTACATTTCATTATCCTTCGCCAAGGCTGGGCTTGAACTTTTCTCTTATTGCAGTTTCTGCAACTTACAGTTATTGCTTAATATCCTCTACGTATTTACAATTTCTGAAGCTTGCTGAACAACCCCTACATATTTATAATTATTAACAATATCATTTAACACAAAGTACCCAAATCATTCATTTCATTGATAACCCCGGGCACCCGAGCAGACGGTGAGAGGGTTTGTTGTAGTGGGGTCGGTGTCCATCAGGCCCCAGCTCAGTGGCTGCTCTCACCAGCAGAGGCTCACCCCACGGCAGCAGCAGAAGCAGCAGCTCTGGGCTGGGCTCCGGCAGCAGCAGCAGCAGCGAAATCCCTTCCCCGAGCAGCAGCTCCGACCGCCCTCCCCCGAAGCCGAGAGAGGGAGAGCGCCAGCCAGCAGCTGCCCCAGCCCCCTCTTTTATCAGCCCCATCCTCTGGGGATCTCTGCCCCTCGGACAGAAACTCCCAGAGAAGAGAAGTGCAGCCGGATGCCCTCCTCCCCTGAGCTGGGCCACTGCTTCTGTTTTTCTTAAGCGCCGCCTCGTTAGTGTCTCCTAACAATTTATGGGGAAAAAATGAGCTGTGGGAAACAACCGCTCACTTTGAAATTTTAAAGGTTTATTAGACCTCACCAGGACAACCAAAAGGCTGAATAAGGAGAAAGGGGCAGCGCTGGGTGCTGGGCTGCAGCCGGGGGCACATCCACAAAATGGCGGCTCTGCCTTTGACACCCCTGGTGTGGCAGCGGCCAAACCCACACCCATGGCAGGGACACAGGGGAACGTTTTCCTTGGTGGCCTCCTTTCTCTGGGGGTCCTGGTGGTCTTGGTGTTGGTGGTGGCCACAGTGACCACAGTGACCTCGATGACCTTGGTGGCCTGGTGGCTCAGAAGATCCCGGTGGCCACTGGCAGGGCTGTGGTGGCCAGGAGGAACCCTCCGAGGTGGAAGGAGGCCATGGGGACGCTCCCACCTTGGGGACAAAGAGGGGTGTCAGGTGGACCATGGGGGTCAAAGAGGGAGTTGGGAATGGCCATAATGGGGGTTTGGGGTGACAGGAGAGATGGGGGCCATAGGGTGACAGGGTCTTGGGGGGTACAGGGGCCAAGGAGGTCAGAGAGTCATGGTGGGCTTAGGGGTCACAGGGGTCAGGGGAGTCAGGGGGTTCCAGAGGGTGCCAGGGGTTCAGGGGGTGCCATGGGGGGTCCCGGCCCACCCACATCCAGCACACAGGGCCTGTCCCCACAGCACTGCCTTGGGTGGGGAGAGACAGGGTCAGAATGGGGGTGTCCCTGTCCCTGTCCTCCCCTGGCAGGGGTGTCCCTGTTCCCTCCCAAATGTGGGGCCCCCATCCCTGTGCCCTGTCTTGGCCGTGCCTGTCCCTATGCCCTCAATCAGTGTCCCCAGAGTTGGTGTCTCCAGCACTGGGTGTCCCTGTTCTCCCACCCCGCACAGTGGCTGTCGCCATCCCCCATCCCCACTGAGTGTCCCTGTGCCCTGTCCTCCGACCCACAGTGGGTGTCCCTGTCCCCATCCCCACTAAGTGTCCCTGTGTCCCCTGTGCCCTGTCATGTGTGTTCCCATGGCCACAGTGGCTGTCCCCATTCCCCTGGGCTGTCCCCTGTGGTGTCACCTCACAGCCACGCGCAGTTGTAGTTGCTGAAGGTCCCAGTGGAGCGGAGCCAGATCTGTGTCTTGCCCCCTTTTTCGATGACTTGGGTGACCTCAAAGGTCTCAAAGGGCGGGATCAGCACCTCCTCCTCCGTTGGATACATGGAGAATCCCTGGATGTCCACGCCGTGGCACGTCTGCACCTCGAATGTCGTGTCCTTCCCAAATGCCTCAGCGATCTCCTTACGCGGCGACGTCGATGTGAATTGACCGAACCGGACCGTCTGCCCACGCTGAGCACTGAACCGGATGCCACTCACGCCCCGGAACACCTGGCGACACTGCACGTTCTGAGCCTGCCTCAGCGTCACCAGGGCCTGGGTCAGCAGGAAATGTAACGTTTTGAAGTGGAAGTTGTCCCGGTATTCCTGGCGGGAGCGCCCGGCCGTGCGCGTGGCCAGGTTGAACTGCCGGTACACGTCGTCGCTCGAGTAGGCCATGAGGGCGGTGGCCTGGGCTGGGGATGCCAGAGGGGACATGCGGGAGCCCCGCTTGCGCCACTCAGCCGAGGCCTTCACCCAGCCTTGGGCATAGTAAGGATTCGTCTGGAACTCAGAACGGTTGAGGGCCGGCAAGGCCTCAGTCATGGCAGGGACGCAGTCCCGGTACTGGTCATCGAAGGAGTTCTGGGCCATGTCCAGGGGCACCACGTCAATGGCCGCAGTGGCCACAGTCATGGCCAGCAGTGCCAGGGTGTGAGCCAGGGGTGCCATGGAGGGGAGAGGCCACCAGGAGCAGTGTGGGACACTGGGGGACAAAGGGGGACACACTGAGGGAACATTGAGGGCACACGGGGGTAGATGGGAAGGGTGATGGGAAGTCCCCCCCATCCTCTGTGGGGGACTAAGCATGGGCACGGGGGTCAGCCCAGGGGATGGGGAGCAGCTGCAGCTAGAAGACCCCTGGACACATCCTGGGATGCCGATCCCAAATCCTGGAGTCATTCCTGGACTCCCCAGTGATCCTCAGACCCCCAGGACTTTGATTCAAATTCTGGGCTCACTCCCTGTCACCCCCGCAGTGCCGCCCATGACCCCAATCCCACTCCCACAGTGCTCACCCCAGACACCACTTTTGTGCCCCCTCCAGTGTCATCCCTGTGCCCACCAGCCCCATAACCCCACTCCCAGTCCCGTGTCCCTTCCCCCTGGGGTGGCACCCCAGTCCCTCTGCAGCTCCCCAGCCCAAACCCTGCGGTCAACCCCGGACCTCCCCAGGGTCCCCTCAGTGCCCCACCCACCCCAAGTGCCAATCCCAGTCCTGTGTTTACCCTGCCAGTATCCCCCCAGGGCTCCCCAGTACCTCAATCCAGCTCCCAGGCCTCTGCAGCCCCCTTGTGACCCCAGGCCCCACAGGAACATCACCCAAATTCCTAAAGCCAATCCCTCATCCCCACACACTGTCCCCCAGGGTCCTCTCCCAAACCCCAATTTCACTCTCAGTCCCGTGACCCATTTTGGTGTCACCCCGGGACCCCAACCCAAAACCAGGGATCACCCCATGCCCCCACAATGTCCCCCAGGAGACCCCAGGGCCCCTCTCTGCAATCCCAGTCCCATCAAACCCCCCACAAGTGTCCCCAGTGTGCCCCCAGCCCCCGATACCGAAATCAGCCGCAGTGAACTCCCAGACAGAATGGGAGGGATCCCAAAGCCGCAATTCTTGATCAGCTCGGGCTCCCAGCGGATCTCTCCTGCTCCTGCAGCTGAGGTGAGACTTTGCCACGGGGAATTTATCCACCAGGATCATAAATATTCATTGCAATGACCTTCCTATCTAATACAGAAGCAGCACTTTCTCTGGAAATGATTTGCATGGCTCCGCCTCTTTCTGGGAGTCCTTTCCTGGCACTGGAGAGCCACAAAAATGGGGTCTCTGGGGGTCATTTGCACTGAGCACCCCCAGATCCCAGGGGACTTTGCCTGGAACTTCTGCTTTGGGCAGGCGCTGCTCCTTCTCTGGTCCAGAGCTTGCCAACAACCCTCACTGGAGCTCCCTTTGTCTCTTTCTCCACAGGCTGCAACCATGTTTAGCCTGAGTAGCCACAGGTTGACATCCTTTTCTTGCTTTTCCCATTCAGTCTTGAAGCCCTTTCCAGCACCTTTAAAGCATCTGAAACTTTCTGCTCTCTCAGTTATTTCTCACCCCCAGGACACCAATCGCACCGCCCCGTGTGCCCCTTGTGGCCCCCCAGCCCCACTCCCCACTGCTCCCTGAGCTGCTGTCACACCTCAGACCCCAGATGGGCTCCCCTCTCAGGTGACACCCCTGGGGGCACCCCGAGACGGGCCAGGATCTCCTTGGGGAGCACCTGGGTGACTTTCCCGGCCTTCTTGGTGTGGCAGGAGAAGTTCTGCACCCCAAAAAAGGGATCCCCCAACCCCAGGAGACACCTGAACCCGTGTTGGCGTGGTGGCTCAGCAAATCCATCTGCCAGGAACCCCCAGCAGTGCTGCCCCTCTCAGTGATCCCTGGAGGTGATGGGTTGGGATCCAAAGGGTTCTTTTGGAAACACCTCGGGCGCTGCTCTGCTCCAGAGCTGACACTTCTGTCCTGTGCACACCGAGTACCTGAGGCCGCAGATCAGGCCCCGTCCCATCGATGCCCCCAGAGCTTTGCTGGGGCTTTTCTCCTTTACAAATCGCAGCCTCAGCTGGGCTGGGCCTGGCCTGGCCATTGGCAGGTCCCGCTCACCCTCCCAGCCACCCTCTTCCTCGTGGGCTTTCAGATCAGCAGCCAATCTTCAACCTGCCCAGCTCCGTCCAGGCCTCACCTCTGCCGGTCAAATTCCTTTCTCAGGAATCAACACCAGGATGCTTTTTGCGGAACCTCTCCTGCAGCTTTATTGCCAGTCTATTTCTCACACGGATTCGGCAATCCCCAAGCTGCTCTGCCCTGGGCTCTGGGACGCTTTGGGCTGCTGCCTGGTGTCAAGGAGGCGCAGCATTTCTGTTTTATGTTTCATCAGAAATCCCTGTGCTGTCAACAGACCTCTTCCTTTCCCTGGGGCTCTGGGGGCACAATCAATGCTCAAAGCAGATGGCGAGTGAGTTCCTCTGTTTGCTCTTTTTCCTGTTGCCAATTCCAGAGCTCTTGGGAACTCTGCGAGCTCCGCCCTTGGCTCCACACCTTCTTGCAGCCACGGTGAGCAGAGCACTGACCACAAGCTTTTGTCCCCAGAATGGATTTCCTGGCTTCTTGGGTGAGAACAGCCACTGCTCCGGCCCACGGGCATCCCGGCCAAGCCTGGCTGATCGAGCTGTTTGGAGAAAAACCCTGCAGGTCTCTCCTGAGGTTTCCCCCACAAAAGAGCCCCCAGAATGAATTTTGATTTGGAATCCTGAGGAGGGGCACTCAAAGACGCCCATGATGTCCACATGTCCCATGGGATTTCCAGACCTAAACAAAGCCCTTTGATCAGTTTGTGCACCTACAACAGTGCCAGGGCCTGGGAGTCCTTACTCAGAAGGTGGGGGAGACTTCAGGAGACACCTGCAGGGTTCTTCTCCAAATAGCTCGATCGGCCAGGCTTGGCCGGGATGCCCGTGGGCCGGAGCAGTGGCTGTTCTCACCCAAGAGGCCAGGAAATCCATTTTGGGGAAAAAAGCTTGTGGTCAGTGCTCTGCTCACCGTGGCTGCAAGAAGGTGTGGAGCCAAGGGCGGAGCTCGCAGAGTTCCCAAGAGCTCTGGAATTTGGCCGCAGGAAAAAGAGCAAACAGAGGAACTCACTCGCCATCTGCTTTGAGCATTGATTGTGCCCCCGGAGCCCCACGGAAAGGAAGAGGTCTGTTGACAGCACAGGGATTTCTGATGAAACATAAAACAGAAATGCTGCTCCTCCTTGACACCAGGCAGCTGCCCAAGGCGTCCCAGAGCCCAGGGCAGAGCAGCTTGGGGATTGCCGAATGCGTGTGAGAAATAGACTGGCAATAAAGCTGCAGGAGAGGTTCCGCAAAAAGCATCCTGGTGTTGATTCCTGAGAAAGGAATTTGAGCGGCAGAGGTGAGGCCTGGACGGAGCTGGGCAGGTTGAAGATTGGCTGCTGATCTGAAAGCCCACGAAGAAGAGGGTGGCTGGGAGGGTGAGCGGGACCTGCCAATGGCCAGGCCAGGCCCAGCCCAGCTGAGGCTGTGATTTGTAAAGGAGAAAAGCCCCAGCAAAGCTCTGGGGGCATCGATGGGACGGGGCCTGGTCTGCGGCCTCAGGTACTCAGTGTGCAGAGGACAGAAGTGTCAGCTCTGGAGCAGAGCAGCGCCCGAGGTGTTTCCAAAAGAACCCTTTGGATCCCAACCCATCACCTCCCGGGATCACTCAGAGGGGCAGCACTGCCAGGGGGTTCCTGGCAGATGGATTTGCTGAGCCACCACGCCAACACGGGTTCAGGTGTCTCCTGGGGTTGGGGGATCCCTTTTTTGGGGTGCAGAACTTCTCCTGCCGCTCCAACAAGGCCGGGGAAGTCACCCAGGAGATCCCCAAGGAGATCCTGGCCCGTCTCGGGGTGCCCCCAGGGGTGTGACCTGAGAGGGGAGCCCATTTGGGGTCTGAGGTGTGACAGCAGCTCAGGGAGCAGTGGGGAGTGGGGCTGGGGGGCACTGGGGGCACACGGGGCGGTGGGATTGGGGTCCTGGGCGTGAGAAATAACTGAGAGAGCAGAAAGTTTTAGATCCTTTAAAGGTGCTGGAAAGGGCTTAAAGACTGACTGGGAAAAGCAAGAAAAGGATGTCAACCTGTGTCTACTCAGGCTAAACATGGTTGCAGCCGGCGGAGAAAGAGACAAAGGGAGCTCCAGTGAGGGTTGTTGGCAAGCTCTGGACCAGAGAAGGAGCAGCGCCTGCCCAAAGCAGAAGTTCCAGGCAAAGTCCTCTGGGATCTGGGGGTGCTCAGTGAAAATGACCCCCAGAGACCCCATTTTTGTGGCTCTCCAGTGCCAGGAAAGGACTCCCAGAAAGAGGCGGAGCCATGCAAATCATTTCCAGAGAAAGTGTTGCTTCTGTATTAGATAAGAAGGTCATTGCAATGAATATTTATGATGCTGGGGGATAAATTCCCCGTGGCAAAGTCTCACCTCAGCTGCAGGAGCAGGAGAGATCCGTTGGGAGCCCGAGCTGATCAAGAATTGCGGCTTTGGGATCCCTCCCGTTCTGTCCGGGAGTTCACTGCGGCTGATTTCGGTATCAGGGGCTGGGGGAACAGCGGGGACACTTGTGGGGGGTTTTATGGGACTGGGATTGCAGAGAGGGGCCCTGGGGTCTCCTGGGGGACATTGTGGGGGCATGGGGTGATCCCTGGTTTTGGGTTGGGGTCCCGGGGTGACACCAAAACGGGTCATGGGACTGAGAGTGAAATTGGGGTTTGGGAGAGGGCCCTGGGGGACAGTGTGTGGGGATGAGGGATTGGCTTTAGGAATTTGGGTGATGTTCCTGAGGGGCCTGGGGTCACAAGGGGGCTGCAGAGGCCTGGGAGCTGGATTGAGGTCCTGGGGAGCCCTGGGGGGATACTGGCAGGGTAAACACAGGACTGGGATTGGCACTTGGGGTGGGTGGGGCACTGAGGGGACCCTGGGGAGGTCCGGGGTTGACCACAGGGTTTGGGCTGGGGAACTGCAGAGGGACTGGGGTGCCACCCCAGGGGGAAGGGACACGGGACTGGGAGTGGGGTTATGGGGCTGGTGGGCACAGGGATGACACTGGAGGGGGCACAAAAGTGGTGTCCTGGGTGAGCACTGTGGGAGTGGGATTGGGGTGATGGGCGGCACTGCGGGGGTGACAGGGAGTGAGCCCAGAATTTGAATCAAAGTCCTGGGGGTCTGAGGATCACTGGGGAGTCCAGGAATGACTCCAGGATTTGGGATCGGCATCCCAGGATGTGTCCAGGGGTCTTCTAGCTGCAGCTGCTCCCCATCCCCTGGGCTGACCCCCGTGTCCATCCTTAGTCCCCCACAGAGGATGGGGGGGACTTCCCATCACCCTTCCCATCTACCCCCGTGTGCCCTCAATGTTCCCTCAGTGTGTCCCCCTTTGTCCCCCAGTGTCCCACACTGCTCCTGGTGGCCTCTCCCCGCCATGGCCCCTCTGGCTCACGCCCTGGCACTGCTGGCCATGACCGTGGCCACCGCGGCCATTGACGTGGTGCCCCTGGACATGGCCCAGAACTCCTTCGATGACCAGTACCGGGACTGCGTCCCTGCCATGACTGAGGCCTTGCCAGCCCTCAACCGTTCCGAGTTCCAGACGAATCCTTACTATGCCCAAGGCTGGGTGAAGGCCTCGGCTGAGTGGCGCAAGCGGGGCTCCCGCATGTCCCCTCTGGCATCCCCAGCCCAGGCCATCGCCCTCATGGCCTACTCGAGCGACGACGTGTACCGGCAGTTCAACCTGGCCACGCGCACGGCCGGGCGCTCCCGCCAGGAATACCGGGACAACTTCCACTTCAAAACGTTACATTTCCTGCTGACCCAGGCCCTGGTGACTCTGAGGCAGGCTCAGAACGTGCAGTGTCGCCAGGTGTTCCGGGGCGTGAGTGGCATCCGCTTCAGTGCTCAGCGTGGGCAGACGGTCCGGTTCGGTCAATTCACATCGACGTCGCCGCGTAAGGAGATCGCTGAGGCATTTGGGAAGGACACGACATTCGAGGTGCAGACGTGCCACGGCGTGGACATCCAGGGATTCTCCATGTATCCAACGGAGGAGGAGGTGCTGATCCCGCCCTTTGAGACCTTTGAGGTCACCAAAATCATCGAAAAAGGGGGCAAGACACAGATCTGGCTCCACTCCATCGGGACCTTCAGCAACTACAACTGCGCGTGGCTGTGAGGTGACACCACAGGGGACAGCCCGGGGGGATGGGGACAGCCACTGTGGCCATGGGAACACACATGACAGGGCACAGGGACACTCAGTAGGGATGGGGACAGGGACACCCACTGTGGGTAGTGGGAGGACAGGGACACCCAGTGCTGGAGACACTGATTGAGGGCATGGGGACAGGCACAGCCAAGACAGGGCACAGGGATGGGGACCCCACATTTGGGAGGGGACAGGGACACCCCAGCCAGGGGAGGACAGGGACAGGGACACCCCCATTCTGACCCTGTCTCTCCCTACCCAAGGCAGTGCTGTGGGGACAGGCCCTGTGTGCTGGACGTGGGTGGGCTGGGACCCCCCATGGCACCCCCTGAACCCCTGGCACCCTCTGGAACCCCCTGACTTCTCTGACCCCTGTGACCCCTAAGCCCACCATGACCCCCTGACCTCCCTGGCCCCTGTACCCCCCAAAGACCCTGTCACCTGTCACCCCATGGCCCCGATCTCTCCTGTCATCCCAAACTCCTATTATGGCCATTCCCAACACCCTCTTTGTCCCCCATGGTCCCTCTGATGCCCCTCTTTGTCCCCCAGCGTCCCCATGGCTTCCTTCCACCTCGGAGGGTTCCTCCTGGCCACCACAGCCCTGGCAGTGGCCACCGGGATCTTCTGAGCCACCAGGCCACCAAGGTCATCGAGGTCACTGTGGTCACTGTGGCCACCGCAAACACCAAGACCACCAGGACCCCCAGAGAAAGGAGGCCACCAAGGAAAACGTTCCCCTGTGTCCCTGCCATGGGTGTGGGTTTGGCCGCTGCCACACCAGGGGTGTCAAAGGCAGAGCCGCCATTTTGTGGATGTGCCCCCAGCTGCAGCCGAGCACCCAGCGCTGCCCCTTTCTCCTTATTCAGCCTTTTGGTTGTCCTGTTGAGGTCTAATAAACCTTTAAAATTTCAAAGTGAGAGGCTGTTTCCCACAGCTCATTTTTTCCCCATAAATTGTTAGAAGACGCTAACGAGGCGGCGCTTAAGAAAAACAAAAGCAGCGGCCCAGCTCAGGGGAGGACGGCACCCAGCTGCATTTCTCTTCTCTGGGAGTTTCTCTCCGAGGGGCAGAGATCCCCAGAGGATGGGGCTGATAAAAGAGGGGGCTGGGGCAGCTGCTGGCTGGCGCTCTCCCTCTCTCGGCTTCGGGGGAGGGCGGTCAGAGCTGCTGCTCGGGGAAGGGAATTCGCTGCTGCTGCTGCTGCCGGAGCCCAGCCCAGAGCTGCTTCTGCTGCTGCCGTGGGGTGAGCCTCTGCTGGTGAGAGCAGCCACTGAGCTGGGGCCTGATGGACACCGACCCCACTACAACAAACCCTCTGACCGTCTGCTCGGGTGCCCGGGGTTATCAATGAAATGAATGATTTAGGTAATTTGTGCTAAATGATATTGTTTACAATTATAAATATGTAGGGGCTGTTAAGCCAACTGCAGAAATTGTAAATACGTAGAGGATATTAAGCAATAACTGTTGTCAGCCAGGGATTCCGGATGGAAGATCTCACGGTGTACGCGTAGACAGGACCCCTGCCTCTCTAATTATCCCATTCAGTAACGTTATAGCCCACAGCCCCGCGGCCGTGGCATAAGCACGCTACGTCCATTTAAGGGCTGTGCGCGCGGTTAATAAATGCATTCCACCGTCTGTCATATTGATATGTGTGAGTGGTTTGTCCAGACGGTCTGAGTGGCAAGTGTGTGTGTGACCACTGTGGCCCTTCCTGAACCAGGTCGTCACTGCCGGCTTTCCCGCGCTGCCCCGCAGCGTGTGCGAGCGGACCCCCAGTAGCAAATAACTCTAAGTTGCAGAAACTGCAGAAACAGAATAGTTAGAGCCAGGCCTTGGTGGAGGATAATGAAATGTAAATTTCTATCATAGGACATGAAGAAAGGGAGAAAACAGGAGATTTGCTGTGAGCATGGTGACCATGGAAACCACAAAACCATGAAACCATGAAGCCATGGAAACCATGATGGCCTCGCTTGCTCTGCCATCTTGCTTTCTTTGTTACCTTGCTTGTTTTACCCCCACATCCTGTTACAGTGTCACTTGTGGTTAACCTCCTGTCACACACCGCCCAGGAGTCAAGGGAAAAAGTATCTTCACAATCGCACTTCTGAGCACAAAACTTGGCCTTGCCAGAGGTTTCCTTGCAAAAAGGAGACAAGAGAGCACTTTTATTCAATTTTATTCAGTTTTATTAATTTTTATTCAATTTTATTCATTTTATTCAATTTTATTCATGAACAAAGGGAGAGGCCATGGGGGATTTCCCTGTGAGGTCTCTGTAATTGCTGGACGATGCAATTTATCATCCTTTTCATCCCAATTTCCCAGCCCCATCTCCCTCTCCCTTTCCCCATTGGCTGAGGCACCTGGGCAGTGCAGACTTCCCAACCCACCTGCCGCACGTTCCCCTTGCTACGCGCCCTGCCCTCCTGTGACACCGACACCTGACCAATGAAATGAGCTTTAACTCCACCCTGGGAGGGGAAATTAATATTCATCCGCCCGTTAACTCATTGTTCTTCTTCTGGAAGTTCAGGAATCTGGCAGGATCCTGGCTGACCAGCAGTCCGAGTCCATGAGGAACATTTTCTGGAACTTTCTCTGGTCACTTCCTTATCTACAAGTGCCCGGCCCTGTCAGCCAGCAGATTGATACAACCTGTTTGTAGAGACACTTTCCTCTTGTTCCTCTCTGGGGTGAATTTATTGGCGTGAGGAAATTGAGTTTGGTTGGGTTTAACTCCTGACTGTGTGGGAATTGAGGGAATTTGGGCAAGAATGCCAATCAAGGGATCTCCAAAGAAGTAAAGGGCAGTCAGGAAAATGTTGGGGTCGGCGAAGATTTTCTTTTTGCTCTCCTCCTCCTCTTCACTTTTCCCATTTCCCCCTTTTTTTCCTTTTTTTCCTTTTCCCGCCTTCTTTCTCTTTTCCCCCTTTTTTTCTTTTTTCCCCTTTTTTTCCCTTTTCCCCCTTCTTTCTCTTTTTTCCTTTCTTCCTTTTTTTCCATTTTTTCCCTTTCTCCCCCCAGGGAAAACGGCAGCAGTGGCCTTGGTGGCATTGGTGACCTCATTTCTCTGGGGGTCATTGTGGCCTTGGTGACTTTGGAGACCATGGTGACCTTTGTGTCCCCGTGGCTCAGATGATCCTGGTGGCCACTGCCAGGGCTGTGGTGGCCAGGAGGAGCCCCCTGAGGTGGGAGGGGCCCCTGGGGATGCTCCCACCTGAGGGGGAAAAAGAGTGGGGTGAGGAGACCATGGGGGTGAAGGGGTTGAGGGGGTCAGGGAGGGGTCAGGGGTTACAGGGGTACAGGGGGGGCCATGAGGGGGTTCAGGTGGGACACAGGACCATGGGGGGTGGGGATCAGGGGGGTCAGGAGGGCCATGGGGGTCGCGAGGGTGTGATAGGGGCCATAACACGGGGTTAGGAGTGACAGGAGAGATGGGGGCTATGGGTGGGGGGGGAGGGTCAGGGGTGACCGGTGGCAGGGGGTGCAGGGGGGGGGATTGGTGGTCAGGGGGGGCCATGGGGGCTTTGGGGATGATTGGGATTCAGGGGGGCAGTGGGGAGACACAGGGAGCAGGGGATTCCAGGGGGGTCATGGTGGGCTTTAGGGGTGCCAGGGGCTCAGGGGCAGTCAGGGGGTGCCCTGAGGGGTGTCAGGAGGGTGCCAGGGGTTCAGGAGGGGTCAGGGTGGTCCTGGCCCACCCGTGTCGAGCACACAGGGCTGGTCCCCACCGAAGAGGTTGGTAGAGGGCAGAGGGGGCTCTGTCTCTGTCCCTTTCCCTGTCCTTGTCCCTGACCTCCCCTGGCAGGTGTGTCCCTGTCCCCTCCACCATGTGGGAGTCCCCATCCCTGTGACCTGCCATGGGTGTCCCTGTCCGTGTCCCCCATCACCTGTGGCTGTCACTGTCCCCCGTGCCCTGCCATGGTGTCCCCGTACCCACAGGGGGTGTCCCTCTCCCCCAGGTTGTCCCCACGATGTCCCGGCGCAGCCACTCGCAGCTGTATTTGCTGAAGGTGCCGGCGGAGCGCAGCTGGATCTGGGCCCTGTCCCCTTCCTGGCTCACCCCGGTGACCTCGAAGGTCTCGAAGGGCGGGATCAGCACCTCCTCCTCTCCAGGGCTGCAGGAGAATTCCCGGATGTCCACGCCCTGGCACGTCTGCACCTGGAACACCGTCTCCGTCCCAAACTGCCCGGCGATCTCCCGGCGCAGCGACGTCGAGGCGAACTGACCGAAGCGGACGGTGTGGCCGGGTCGCGCCTGGAACCGGACCCCGCGCACGCCCCGGAACACCTGGTGACAGCGCGGCCCTCGAGCCTCCCTCAGCGTGGCCAGCGCCTCGGTCAGCAGGAAATGCAGCGCCTTGAAGTGGAAGTTGTCCCGGTACTCCCGGCGGGAGCGCCCGGCCGCGCGCACGGCCGCGTTGAAGTCCTTGGCCGTGTCCTTCATGGTGTAGGTCATGAGGGCGATGGCCTGGGCTGGGGACAGAGGGGTCACAGGGGGCCCCCGCCTCCACCACTGCTCGGAAGCCTCCACCCAGAGCCGGGCCAGCAGAGGGTTCTGCTGGAGCTCCCAGCGGTGGAGGGCCGGCAACAGCTCGGCCATGGCGCGTCGGCAGCCCCGGTACTGGTCATCAAAGGAGTCCAGGGCCATGTCCAGGGGCACCACCCTGGTGGCCGCAGTGGCCGCGGTCATGGCCAGCAGGGCCAGGGTCCCAACCAGAGGGTGCGGAGAGAGGAGAGGCCACCAGGAGCAGTGTGGGAGACAGGGGGAATCCTGAGGGACAGGGCAGGACACTGCTGGGACACTGAGAGGATGTTGAGGGGACAAGGGGAAACACCGAGGGAGGTGGAGGGACACCAGGGGACACGGGGAAGGTCCCTCCCTCAGGGGTTGGGGAAATTGGGTGGGGTCAGCCTGGGGAGAGGAGAGGGGGACAGCCTCAACCGGGAGACCCCTGGACATGTGCTGGGACCATGATCCCAATTTCTGGGGTCACTCCTTGGTGCCCCAGTGTCCTCCAGTCCCCCCAGGGACCCCCAGTTCCATACCCACAGTCTGCTGTCATTCCCCAGGTGTTCCCTCAGCCCCCTCAGGACCCCAACCCAAATGCCAGGGTCACTCCCTGACTCCCCTGAGTGCTCCTCTCCGCCTACCCCCAGACCCCAATCTCACTCCCAGTCCGGTGTCCCCTTTGGGGTTGTTGGAAATGATACAGCTCAGGACCCCGACCCAAACCCAGGGATCACCCCCTGCCCCCTGCAGTGTCCCCCAGCCCTCCCATGGCCCCAATCACACTCCCAGCCCCCCCCCGCCCCCCAGAGCCCCATGAAACCGAGTCCCATGTCCCTCAGTGTCCCCCAGTGCCCCCCAGTGTACCCCAGTGTCCCCCCAGTGTCCCCCATGGCTCCAATCCCTGTGCCGTTGTCCCCTGTGCCCCGCCCAAGTTTCCCCAGTGTCCCCCAGCCCTCCCATGACCTCAGTCACACTCCCAGGTCCCCCTGCTGCCCCCCAGAGCCCCATGAACCCCACACCCATGTCCCCCAGTGTCCCCCAGTGTCCCCCAGTGTCCCCTAAGTGCCCCCCAGTGTCTCCCCAGCCCCCCCATGACCCCAATCCCACTCCCACCATCTCCTCTCCCCCATCACTTTCCCCCAGAGCACCCCAGGACCCCAATCCCATTCCTGTGACTCCCCCAGGGTCCCCCCAGACCCCAATCCCACAGTCCCCTCTGCCCCCCAAGTGTCCCCGGTGTCCCCCCAGCCCCCGATACCGAAATCAGCCGCAGTGAACTCCCGGACAGAACGGGAGGGATCCCAAAGCCGGAATTCTTGATCAGCTCGGGCTCCCAGCAGATCTCTCCTGCTCCTGTGGCTCAGGGGGCCTTATCCAGCCTAATTATAAACATTCATTAAGATGGTCTTCCTAGCTCACACAACCTAGCTCGTTTCTCATGAACAACTTGCATGGCTCTGCCTCTTTCAGGAAATGGTTTTTGTTGCTCTGTAGTCACAAAAATGGGGTTTCTTGCTGTGGTTTTCACTGAGCACCTCAACATCTCAGATGACCTCGCCTTGAACTTTCGCTTTGGGCAGGCGCTGCTCTTTTTGTGAGGCAGAACTTGCAAAAACCCTCCCTGCAGTTTGATTTGTCTCTTTCTCAGCAGCTCCCACCCACCTTTGCCCGGCTGTGCCCACACTTTTACATCCTTTGATGGGTTTTTTCCCAGTCAGTCTTTAAGCTCAATCCAGCACCTCCAGGGGAGCTGAAACATTCTCTTCTCTCTCTTATTAGAGGTGAGGCCTGGATCGAGTTGGGCAGGTTGAATATTGGCTGCTCATCTATCATATTCATCACGACGGGCTTCTTAGCTAAGACAAAAATAAATTAAATAACAAAAATAAAACTAAATTAAATCAAATAGGGCTTCTTAAACAGCACAAAACCAGCACTTTTCCCACAAAAAAACTGGCATGGCTCTGCCTCTTCCAAGAAATGATTTTTATTGTCCTGGGGAGCCATAAAAATGGGGTCTCTAGGAGTTGTTTTCACTGAGTGCCCCGATATCCCAGATGAGCTCTGTCTCACACGACACAGAGAAGTGACACCCACACTCTCAGAAGTCCGAGGCAGGAAAAAGAGACGGTTTATTTACAAATTTCGACATTTATAGAATTCCAGCAGTGACCGTGGATTGGAGGGAGAAAACCTTCCTCTCCAACCACACTGGGCCACCCAACAGCCCGTCAGCAGTCTCCTCCTCATGAGAAGAATGTAAACACCGTTGTACCGTTACAATAGCAAGGAAGTTGTTGATGTAAAATCTTGTCTGACCCCACTATAAAAGGTAAACATAGGAGGCTATTAATAGAACTTTATTAAAAACTTCTTAAAGAGACAGAGGAGAACAGCAAAAGCCCTGACAACAGACCTCGCCTTGAACTTTCGCTTTTGGCAGGCGCTGCTGCTCCTTCTCTGTTGCAGAACTTGCCAAAAAGGGAACTCCCTGGAGCTCCCTTTGTCTCTTTCTCCACAGCTCCCGCCCACCTTTGCCCTGTGCCGCCCCCCAGCTGCAGTTCCAGGTGTCACCAGCAGGTGGCAGCACGAGCTGGTGGCGCTGCCCATCCCGGCATACGTATTTACAATTTCTGCAGTTTGCTTAATAGCCACTACGTATTTATAATTATTAACTCTAACACTTAACACAAGTTACCTAAATCATTCATTTCATTTATAACACCACCGTGAGACATTCCTACTCGGTTCGTTCTACCAGCTCCGGGTCCCAGCACAGAGGAGATGTGGAGCTGCTGGAGCCAGTCCAGAGGAAGCCATGGAGGGACTTCCAGGGGTGAAGCTGCTCTGCTGTGGAGACAGCTGGGGGTGTTCAGCCTGGAGAGCAATCCAGGGAGGCATCAAAGCCCCTTCCTGGCTAAAGGAGCCCCAGGAGAGTTTTGGGCATGGAGGGACAGGCCAAGGGGAACAACTTCCCAGTGCCAGAGGGCAGGGATGGATGGGATCTTGAAAGGAATCCTTCCCTGGGAAGGTGCTGAGGCCCTAGCACAAGTTGGCCAGAGCAGCTAGGGCTGTCCAGTCCCTGGCTGTGTCCCAGGGCAGGTTGGGGTGCCTGGAGCAGCCTGGCGCAGGGGAAGCTGTCCCTGCCCACGGCAGCGCTGGCACCGCAGGCGCTTTAAGGTCGCTCCATCCCAAACCATTGCAGAGCCCCGGGGCCGGGATGGGCAGCGCCGCCAGCTCGTGCTGCCGCCTGCTGGGGGCACCCGGAACTGCAGCTGGGGCCGGCGCATGCGCAGTGCCGCTGTTGAACCCCGCTCGCTGCTGCCCTCCGGTGGGCGATTCCCGAACTGCAACGGCACAGCCAGTGCAGGAGATGTGCGGGGTAATAAGGGAAAATCCCCTGATTTGAAAGAAGAAGAGTTTCCTGATCAAAACATCAGGCTTTTTCTTAAATTACTGGGGGATGGTGCCTCCGTCTGCTTTATTTATTTTTTACCTTATTTTTTACTCTCTTCTGTTTTTCTCTTTTTTCCTTCCAATGCTTCTTCTATTGCATTGCCTCAAATCAGGAACTTTGGAACCGGCCCTGAACTGATCATTCATCCTTTTTAAATTGCTCTGAGCGGCACCCCACAGCTCCCTCAGCCACTCCTGGCCCTCCAGACCACCCCCCAGCTCCGTCCCTTCCCTGGGCATGCTCCAGCCCCTCCAGGTCCTTAGTGAGTGAAGTGAAAAGGGAGTGCAGAGGAAAAATGGAGGAGGGTTTTTCTGTTGCCTCTCTGAAGATGAAGGTTTGGAAAATAAAGCTTGCACAAAAACACCAGGAAATGCTTTATTTTATCAAATGAGGTGCCCTGCAGGAAAGGTGCTAAATGAGCTGCAGTGGATACATCAGGTGAGCCAGCAGCAAATTTTGATAACCTTTTGATAAGCCAGATGAGCAAGGATTAAATTTTTGATACTTTTTTTATACTCCAGTCAAGCAAGCAACATTTTTTTGATCCATTAGGCGAGGCAGCCAGGGAGCTTTAGGAGGTGGCGGTGACATTGCCACTCCCAAACGCCTCTGGTGGGAAGTGTCCAACTGGCCCCAGGCACTGCCTGGTCTCTGCTGTCCGGGCTGACTGGTCTGTTCTGGGCTGTCCTGGGCTGTCCTGGGCTGTCCTGGGCTCTCCTGGCAGCTCCAGTCAAGCCCTGGCTGATCCTGCTGGCCTTGTGCTGCTCCCTCCTGAGCAGCTCTTGGAGGGGATTCCCCAGGATGGACCCCTTGTCACTCTGACATGGAGGCCACAGTGGCTGTGGTGGCCATGGTGACCTTGGTCACCTTGGTAACCACGGTAACCACAGTAATATGGTGGTCTCAGTAATTACGGTGACCATGGTGACCTTGGTCACCTTGGTAACCACAGTGGCCTCAGTAGCTACAGTGACCATGGCGGCCACCGTGGCCACCATGGCCTCATCGGTCACGGTGACCACAGTGGACATAGTGGCCATGGTGGTTCCAATGTCCAGAGTGGTCACAAGGGCCAAAGTGGCCACAGTGGCCACCATGGCCTCGGTAGCCTTGGTGGTGTCATTTTTCTGCGGGTCCCAGTGACCTTCCTGACCATGGTGGCCACAGTAGCCTCCAAGACCACAGAGACCTTGATGGCCTCATGGCTCAGAGGGCTCTGCTGACTGTTGCCATGGCCATGGTCACCAGGAGAATCCCCCAAAGGTGGGGGGAGTTCCTGGAGAGGCTCCCACGTGGGGACACAGAGAGGGGGGTCCGGAGGACCATAAGTGGAGGGGAGGTCATGGGAGCACCAGGCGGACCATGGGAGGAGGGACAGGGGTGACAGGGGGGCCCTGACGTGTCGGGGTCAGAGGGGGCCATAATGAATTTATCCACCAGAATTATGCATATTCATTAAAATGGGCTTCTTAGCTAACACAAAACCAGCACTTTCCCCATAAATAATTAGCTTGGCTCTGCCTCTTTCAATAAATGGTTTTTATTGCTCTGGAGTGTCATAAAGTGGGGTTACAGGGTGTGATTCTGTTATAAATTTAGAAAGCCAATCTCAACGAAAAACAATTTATTTGCCAAGGATGATTTCGGACAAGCAAATGACAAAGCCAGCGCCCAAGGAACAGAGTTAGCTCTGGGTGAATCTGACCGACGTGACCTCTGCCGTGCCACGTCCCCCGTGATTTCACGAAAGCCCGAGCCCAAACCAGTTAGCTTTTATACCCCTCCTGGTTCGGGACTACGCGATTTTAAAATTTTTCATGTCCAGGCTTGTCTCAGGTCCAGGTGCCCCTGGATGTTGAAAGGTCTGGAGACCGGTTTTGCTGTCTCAAAAGACTTCCTGGGTGAATGGGATTCCCGGGCGATTTGGATGGTCCTGGTAAGACACCATCTCGGAGTCATCAGGGGTTGATCGACTCCATCCTGGCTATTCTTTCTCCTTCTATTGGAATTGTAGTTTCTTTGTCTTCTTCCCAGAGCTGGAGATGGTTCTTGTGAAACTTTCCAGGCCCTTTGCTTTGGGGGGAGGTGGGGGGGGTGTGTGGGGGGGTCCTTCTGGCTTTTCTATAAACTATATTTACTGTAACAACGAGAATTATGAAAACATGAATTATCCCCCATGACAGTTCTCACTGAGCATCCCAGTATCCCAGATCGCCTCACCTCCAACTTTCGCTTTTGGCAGGCGCTGCTCCTTCTCTGTTGCAGAAATTGCAAAAAAAACCCAACCAACCTTCATTGTTCCCATTGGTCCCGACAAAACAAGGAAAATCTAAAAAAAAAGAGGATTGGGACCCCTTGGACAACCTAACCCTCCTCATCCTCAAACCTTTACCTGCTGCTTCCCTACCCCGCCCCACCAAGAATCCGCAAGTTGTTTACCCACGGGTCTGAGCAAAAGGCTGTCTCATCGCCCAGGCAAACAAGAAGTAAGGTGCAAAGGGCAAAATTAACACGAGGAGGGTTCAGCCTTTGCCGTTAAGGGAAGTTCTCATGGGACCAGAACGCACAGGCTCTGTGAATGTCCCGTTGACAAGGGATACGGGAGGCAGTCCCGGGGGGACAGGATATTAACAAGGCTTTTAGTGAACACCAGAAAAAGGATAAATCCCCCCCCCACGGACTGGTTGGAAAGGCTTAGGAATAGCTTGAGGATGTGCTCAGGGGTAGAAGGCACACGAAGGAAATGAGAAAAGTTACAGAAGGGTGGCGGCAAGAACGAGGGATACAAGATTCATCGAGGGAAGTGCAGAAAGTGTAAGAGGGAAGAGGAAAGTGAAAGGGGAGGCGAGAGTGTTGGCAGCCGCAGTGGGAAAAGCAAGATGTGTGAGGCAGGAGGAGAGGAAGAGTAAACAAAGTAAACCAAAAAGCTTAAGTTGTGAATGCTATTATTGTGGGAAAAGGCTGTGTAAAGGCGAGCTTTAAAGAAAAGTGGCGGAGTCACTGTAGGGCAGGATATTTTCCTAAGGGGTTGTGCCCTCCCTGTGGAAGAGAAGAGCTGGAGATAACAAAACAAACATTATACCTGGCTGTACAAACAGGGAGACTTGAAGAGGGATTTTCTGAGTGGTGGCAATTAGCTGTAAACGGGGTGAGGGGTCAATTGGATTCCAAAGCTGAAATAATAATAATAATAATAATAATAATAATAATAATAATGAAGTGCTGAAAATACTCCCGAGTTCTTTACTGGGCAGAACAAATGAAACATAAAAGATAAGTACAAGAAAAGACATTTAAACCGGCAGTCACTCCCAGGCACCCCTGAAGAATTTCCTTGCTGCCGAGAAGATGGAAATCCAGGCTCCGGAAAGCAAAAGCGGAGGCGTCGGGGAAGGCAGAGGGTTTCTGAAGTGGGGAATGCTGCTGGGAGTTCTGACTCTGCCACTTGGGATGCCCGGCCGACTTTAGCACGGGAGTTTGTAAATGTCATAGCATTCGATGTGTTAAATGATGTGGGGGGAAACATCACAGCGTGTCACGATATAACTGCAACCCCTGAGGAAAATAAACTAAGGCAAATTAAAAAAAAAAATTCAAACTTCATTATTCCTGTTTGTAATTGGTGTGACCAAACTGTTTGGGCGGGGAATAGGATGGAATCAATTTTTATAGCACACTCATCATCAAATTTGAGACCCAGGTAACGATAGAGAAAAAAAAACCTAAAAGAACTTAAGCAAAAAGCAAACCCACGACAAGAACAGAACACAACCTTGGGGTGTTTATAGGGATAAGCTTTAAGCCAGAGCTGTAATTCACAACCGGTATAATTGATCAGCATTACAGTAGAGTATTAACAAAAGTTACATATGATCATAGAAATTAGTAAATGATCATACAAATTATATGATCATACAAATAAAATAATTAGTGAATTAACACTAATGAATTAATTAATTATTAAGAAAGGGGAGGACAGTTATAAATGAAATGAATGATTTAGGTAATTTGTGTTGTTATAGTTAATAATTATAAATACGTAGGGGCTGTTCAGCAAGCTGCAGAAATTGTAAATATGTAGAGGATATTAAGCAATAAGTATAAGTTGTAGAAACTGCAAAAACAAAAAAGTTAGACCCCGACCTTGCTGGAGGATAATGAAATGTAAATTTGTATCACAGGACATGAAGAAAGGGGAAAAACAGGAGATTTGGTGAAACCGTGGTGACCGCAGTGGAAAGTCCCCATGGACGTGCTGCGAGGAAGAGGAGAGACTTCATCCACCGACCACCGTGAGAGGGCAGAAGACCCCAGACTCCCCGAGTTGGAAGACTCAACTGTGACCAAATATGGAAAACATGGGGAGGGACCAAGGGGTGTGTGCAAAATAAAAAGTTATAAAAATGGGAAGCTGGAGGGAAAAAACTCTGAAACCTGTGCGTGGAGCGTGAGCTGAGACTTGTGCTCTCTGGCTTTCCCTGCACGCTGCTCTCTTCGACTTATGGTTTTAATAAAGGTTTATCTAATTGGCAATCATTATTGGGTCCTTATCCTTAGCAGGGCACTCTATGAGAACCACACCCAATTAACTCATTTTTATGGCTCTCCAGGACAATAAAAATCGTTTATTGAAAGAGGCAGAGCCATGTAAATTATTCACGGATATTGTGCTGGTTTTGTGTGAGCTAAGAAGCCCATTGCAATGAAGATGTAACACTCTGGTGGATAAATTCCTCCTGGCAGTGTCCCCCTGAGCCACAGGAGCAGGAGAGATCCGCTGGGAGCCCGAGCTGATCGAGAATTCCGGCTTTGGGATCCCTCCCGTTCTGTCCGGGAGTTCACTGAGGCTGATTTCGGTATCAGGGGCTGGGAGGACACCGGGGACACTTGGGGGGCAGAGGGGGCTGTGGGATTGGGGTTGGGGCATGGGGGACACTGGGTGGACACTGGGGGGGAATTTGATGTGGGATTGTAGTCCTGGGGTACCTGGGGGGACACTGGGGGACACTGGGGGACACAGGACGGGGGATCATGGGACTCTGGGGGACAGCAGAGGGGCCTGGGAGTGTAACTGGGGGCATGGGAGGGCTGGGGGACACTGCAGGAGGCAGGGGGTGATCCCCGGGTTTGTTTGCCCGAGGTGTTTCCCAAAGAACCCTTTGGATCCCAACCCATCCCCTCCAGGGATCACTGAGAGGGGCAGCACTGCCGGGGGTTCCTGGCAGATGGATTTGCTGAGCCACCACGCCAACACGGGTTCAGGTGTCTCCTGGGCTTGGGGGATCCCTTTTTTTGGGGTGCAGAACTTCTGTTGCCACCCCAACAAGGCTGGAGAAGCCACCCAGGAGCTCCCCAAGGAGATTCTGGCCAGGCTTGGGGTGCCCCCAGGGGTGTCACCTGAGAGGGGAGCCCCTTTGGGGTCTGAGGTGTGACAGCAGCTCAGGGAGCAGTGGGGAGTGGGGCTGGGGGGCATGGGGGGCACACGGGTCGGTTGGATTGGGGTCCTGGGGGCTGAGCAATGAGAGAGAGAGAGAAGAGAAAGTTTCAGCTCCCCTGAAGGTGCTGGGTTGGACTGAAAGACTGACTGGGAAAAAACATCAAAGGATCTTGAAGTGTGGGCACAGCTGGGTAAAGGTGGTGAAAGAGATAACAGGCACTCCAGTGAGGGTTTTTGGCAAGTTCTGCAAGACAGAAGGAGCACCACCTGCCCAAAGAAGGGTTCAAGGCGAGATCACCTGAGATGTTGGGACGCTCAGTGAAAACCACACTGAGAAACCCCATTTTTGTGACTGCAGGTCAATAAAAACGATTTCCTGAAAGTGGCACAGCCATGCAAGTTGTTTATGGAAAACGTGCTGGTTTTGTGTTAGCTAAGAAGCCCATTTTTATGAATATTCATAATTAGGCTGGATAAGTCCCCCCTGAGCCACAGGAGCAGGAGAGATCCACTGGGAGCCCGAGCTGCTCAAGAATTCCGGCTTTGGGATCCCTCCCGTTCTGTCTGGGAGTTCACTGCGGCTGATTTTGGTATCAGGGGTTGGGGGGACAGCGGGGACACTTGTGGGGGGCACAGGGGGCTGTGGGATTGGGGTCTTGGGGGGACCCTGGGGGAGTAACAGGAATGGGATTGGGGTCCGGCGGTGCTCTGGGGGAAAGTGAGGGGGGACAGGGGATGGTGGGAGTGGGGTTGGGTCATGAGGGGGCTGGGAGACACGGGGGGTAGGGGGTGGTTCCCAGATTTGGGTTGAGGTCCTGGGGTGACACCAAAGGAATTGGGGATTGTGAGTGGGATTGGGGTGAGGGGGACACTGGGGGGTTCAGGGAGTGACCCCAGGATTTCGGTCGGGGTCCTGGCAGGGCTGAGGGGATTTGTCATCCATCACGGGAGGAGGATTGGGAGATTTGGGGTGCAGGAGGAGATTGCATTGTGGGATTGGAATTGGGGTCCTGGGGGGGCTGGGGGGTGTTGGGGAGGCACAAGTAACCCCCAGGTTGGGGATCAGGGACCCCAGGTTGTGTCCAGGGGTCTCCTGGCCAGGAGTGCCTCCCTCCCCCTCAGCTGGGCTGACCCCACTCCCCTCCCCAGTTCCTAACTGAGGAACCCTCCCTGTGTCTCCTCTGTGTCCCCTCATTGTCCCACACTGCTCCTGGTGGTCTCTCCCCACCATGGCCCCCCTGGCTCACGCCCTGGCCCTGCTGGCAATGACCGTGACCACCGTGGCCGTTGAGGTGAAGCCCCTGGACATGGCCGAGGACTCCTTCGATGACCAGTACCAGGGCTGCCGCCCGGCCATGACTGAGGCCTTGCCGGCCCTCAACCGCTCCGAGTTCCAGAAGAATCCTCTCTTTGCCCGGGTCTGGCCCAAGGCCGTGGCCGAGTGGCAGAGCAGTGGGTCGCCTCTGTCCCCTCTGGAATCCTCAGCCCAGGCCATCGCCCTCATGACCTTCACCATGGACGACCTGTACCAGCAGTTCAACGCGGCCACGAGCGTGGCTGGGAGCTCCCCCCAGGAGTACCGGGACAACTTCCACTTCAAAACGCTGCATTTCCTGCTGACCGACGCCCTGGCCACTCTGAGGGAGGCAGAGAAACCCGAGTGTCGCTGTGTGTTCCGCATCGCGAGCTGGACCCAGTTCACGGCAGAGCAAGGCCAGAGGGTCCGGTTCGGTCAATTCACGCCGACGTCGCTTTGCAGAGATAGCGCTGAGGATTTTGAGATAGGCACGGTGTTCAAGATGGAGACGTGCTATGGCGTGGACATCCAGAATTTCTCCAGATTTCCTGATGAGGAGGAGGTGCTGGTCCCGCCCTTCGAAACCTTCAATGTCACCAAAGTCATCCAAAACGGGGACAAGACAGAGATCTGGCTCCGCTCCAATGGGACCTTCAGCAACTACAACTGCGAGTGGCTGAAATTGGCACCAACGGGGACACCCCGGGAGGGTGGGGACACCCGTGGTAAGCATGGGGGCACCCACAATAGGGCACAGGGGACACAGTGACACTCAGTGCGGATGGGGGACATGGACACCCACTGTGGGTGGTAGGACAAGGACACCCAGTGCTGGGGACAAGGACAGGGACACTCAGAGCTGGGGACACCAAGTCTGGGGACACCCACTGAGGGCACAGGGACAGGAACACCCATGACAGGACACAGGGATGGGGACCCCCAGATCTCGGAGGGGACAGGGGATTCACTGCCAGGCGAGGACAGGAAAAGGGAGAGGGAGAGGGACAGGGACAGGGACACCCTTTCCCTCCCCCACCCATGGCAGTGCTGTGGGGATGGGCCGTGTGTGCTGGACATGGGTGGGCCGGGACCCCCCATTGCACTCCCTGAACCCCTGGAACCTCCTAACTTCCCTGACCCCTGTGACCCCTAAGCCCACCATGACCCCCTGTCCTCCCTGGCCCCTGTACCCCTCCAAGACCCTGTCACCTGTCACCTCATGGCCCCCATCTCTCCTGTCACCCCACACCCCCATTATGGCCGTCCCCAACCCCCTCTTTGTCCCCCATGGTCCCCACTGATGCCCCTCTTTGTCCCACAGGTGGGAGTGTCCCTGTTACCCCCTTCCACATTGGAGGGTTCCTCCTGGCCACCACAGCTCTGGCAGTGGCCACTGGGATCCTCTGAGCCACCAGGCCACCAACGTCACCGAGGTCACTGTGGTCACTGTGGCCACCATGGCCACCATGGTCATTACGGCCACCAAGGCCACTATCATCACCAAGACTCCTTGAGCCACAGCCACTGTGACCACTGTGGCCATTATGCAAAGCCATTCAATCAAAAATCCTTTCAAAACAATTCCATTAAAGAATTCTGTCACACCAGCAAAAAGGGGCAATTCCCAAGCAGGGCTCGATGTTGCTCCCCACACCAACACTGCTGGGAACGTCTCTCTCTATCAGGACCCACCCCTGTGCTCATGGATGACACTGCCCGAGCTGGGAACTTGGCCCAGGTGCCCCCTCGGGCTCCTTCCAGCCCCACCACCTCTGGGATTTGGGGATTCTGGCAGTTGTAGTTCAGGAATCGCCCACCAGAGGGCAGCAGCGAGCGGGGTTCAACAGCGGCACTGCGCATGCGCCGGCCCCAGCTGCAGTTCCGGGTGCCCCCAGCAGGCGGCAGCACGAGCTGGCGGCGCTGCCCATCCCGGCCCCGGGGCTCTGCAATGGTTTGGGATGGAGCGACCTTAAAGCGCCTGCGGTGCCAGCGCTGCCGTGGGCAGGGACAGCTTCCCCTGCGCCAGGCTGCTCCAGGCACCCCAACCTGCCCTGGGACACGGACAGGGATCCAGGGGCTGATGCAGCTTCTCTGGGAAACCTGCACCGGGGTCTCAGCATACTCACAGGGAAGGATTTCATACGAAAGATGGGTGGTGATGTCTTTGAAAGCAACTCTGTGGGTGTGGAGGTCGTTAGGAGAAATGGTGTCAGTGTCGTCAAAATGGGTCTGGATGTCTCTACAGAGGTGAAGCTTTTCACAGGACCCTGGTGGTTTGAGCAGAAAGTTTGAACTCCTGAACTTGAGGGTGATGGGAGAAACGGGTCCCCACAAAGTCCAACCAGTCCATCCCAGACTGCCTGAACTTCTGGACTTTGGGGGAAAATGACTGGTCCAAGGGGGGGTGTGGGGGAGGTGGTTTGGGAGGGCTGCACCTTCCCAGCAGCCCCGTTCAGCTGATGGGGAAAGGGAGAGGGCAGCGTGCGGCCGAGAGCTGGGGATGGAAGGAGGCTGCGTCCCCCAAAGCCTCAAGAGAGGACCCCCACATGGGTCTGGCAGTGGAAACTCTGTCCCTGCACTGGAATAAAGTTTCAAGGCTGCTCTGTGGACTCCTGGCTTTCCATAGCGTGGCTTTTCCCCCACACGCTGGAGATGCTGGGTAGGGCTGGAAGGATGAGCAGCAAAAACGATAAAAGGGTGTAAAAGTATTTCCACGGGACAATAAACGTGTCTGGAACCAGTGGGGAAAGAGTTAAAGGGAACTCCAGTGTGGTTTTGGACAAGCTCTGTGACACAGAAGGAGCTGCATGCGCTCAAAGTGAAAGTTTGTGGTGAGGTCAATCAGTGGAAATTACCCCCAGATCGCTTTTCAGGAAATGTCCATGACAATGGGAGGATTTCCGGAGAGAGGTGGAGCCATGCAAACAGTGACCAGGAAAGGAGCTGTTTCTGTATTCTGTATTCTGTATTCTGTATTCTGTATTCTGTATTAGGAGGCCCATCTTAAAGGATATTTATGATTCTGGTGGATAAATTCCCCATGGAAAACCCCCCCTGAGCCACAGGAGCAGGAGAGATCCGCTGTGAGCCCGAGCTGATCAAGAATTCCAGCTTTGGGATCCCTCCCGTTCTGTCCGGGAGTTCACTGCAGCTGATTTCGGTATCAGGGGCTGGGGGGACACCGGGGACACTTGGGGGGCAGAGGGGGCTGTGGGATTGGGGTCTGGGGGAACACTGGGAGGACTCTGGGGGGGAATTTGATGTGGGATTGAAGTCCTGGGTTAACTGGGGGACACTGGGGGACACTGGGGGACACAGGACGGGGGTTCATGGAGCTCTGGGGGGCAGCAGGGGGGACCTGGGAGTGTCACCGGGGCCATTGGAGGGCAGGGGGACACTGCAGGGGGCAGGGGGTGATCCCCAGGATTTTTGCCTGAGGTGTTTCCAAAAGAACCCTTTGGATCCCAACCCATCACCTCCAGGGATCACTGAGAGGGGCAGCACTGCCGGGGGTTCCTGGCAGGTGGATTTGCTGAGCCACCACGCCAACACGGCTTCAGGTGTCTCCTGGGGTTGGGGGATCCCTGAGCAATGAGAGAGAGAAGACAAAACTTCAGCTCCACTGCAGGTGCTGGGTTGGGCTTCAAGACTGACTGGGAAAAAATATCAAAGAATGTAAAAGTGTGGGCACAGGCGGGCAAAGGTGGCTGGAGCCTGTGGAGAAAGAGATTAAGGGAGCTCCAGTGATGGTTTTTGGCAAGTTCTGCAACACAGAATAAGCAGCACCTGCAAAAATGAGGTGAGGCCATCTGGGATACAATGAACCCCCTTTTTATGACACTCCAGGAAAATAGTAATTATTTGTTGAAAGAGGCGGAGCCATGCAAATAATTTACGGGAAAAGTGCTGGTTTTCTGTTAGCTGAGAAGCCCATTGTAATGAATATTCATAATTAGGATGGATAAATACCCAGTGGAAAAGCCCCCCTGAGCCTCAGGAGCAGGAGAGATCTGCTGGGAGCCCGAGCTGATCAAGAATTCCGGCTTTGGGATCCCTCCCGTTTTGTCCGGGAGTTCACTGCGGCTGATTTCGGTATCGGGGGCTGGGGGGACACTGGGGACACTTGGGGGGCACAGAGGGCTGTGGGATTGGGGTCTGGGGGGACACTGGAGTTGTCACCGGACTGCGACTGGGGTTGAGGGCTGGTCCAGGGGCAGCAATGGGGGGCAGAGGGCTGTGGAGGTGGGATTTGGGTCCAGGGGACAGTGAGGGGCACTGGGGGACACTGGGGGACACATGGGATGGCATCGGGGTCCTGAGGGGCCACCAGGGATTTCATGGGACTGGGAGTGGGATTGGGGTATGGAAGGGGAACAAGGGGGACACTGGGGTACCCCAGGCCTTGGGTCAGAGTGCTGGGGGGCAGGGGGTGACTGGGAGGGGTACAAGGGACTGGGAGAGGGACTGGGGTAATAGAGGCACTGGGAAACACCGGAGGGGGGAACACAGAACTTTGGGAGTGGGATTGGGGTGCTCTGGGATTCTGGGAGGCTCCAGGAGTGTCCCCAGAATTTGGAATCAGGTCCCAGGACATGTCCAGGGCTCTCCTTGCCAGGGCTGCCCTTTCTCCCCAGGCTAACCCCCCTCTCCCTCTCCAGCCTCTCACCAAGGAAGCCTCCCCAGGTCCCCCCAAGTCCCTCAGCATCCCCTGTGTCCCATCGGTGTCCCCTGGAGCCCCTCAGTGTTCCCTCAGTGTCCCCTGGTGTCCCCCAGTATCTTCCCCATGTCACACAGTGTGTTCCCTGTGTCCCCTCTGTGTCCCCCAGTGTCCCACACTGCTCCCCGTGGCCTCTCCCCACCATGGCCCCCCTGGCTCAGGCCCTGGCACTGCTGGCCATAGTCGTGGCCACTGTGGCCATCGAGGTGGTGCCCCTGGACATGGCCAAGGACTCCTTCGACGACCAGTACCTGAATTGTGGAGATAACATGACCAAGAGTTTGCCGGAACTCCAGCGCTCAGATTTCCTCAACAACAGTGAGTTTGCCTATGTCTGGACAGTGGCCGCAGACAAGTGGAAGAAGCTTTAGACTGTGCCATCCCCTCTCACCGCAGACCAGGCCATCGCCCTCATGGCCTACACCATGACCATACACTTATACTCCGTGTTCAACGCAGCCGTGCGCGAGGCTGGAAGCTCCGTCCGGAAGTACCGGAACGAATTCCACTTCAAATCGCTGCATTTCCTGCTGACCCAGGCCCTCCAGACACTGAGACGCCCCAACGATTGTCGGGTCGTGTTCTGGGGAGTGTGGGAAGTCCAGTTCGAGGTGAAGGAAGGTGACCAAATCCGCTTTGGTCAATTCGCGTTGGCATCACTAAGTGAAAGGGTGGCCCAGGATTTGGGGCTGGACACGATGTTCAAGGTGCACACATGCCACGGCGTGGACATCAAGAAATTCTCTTATGATGAAGATGAGAAGGAGGTGCTGATCCCGCCATTCGAGACCTTCAAGGTCACTGCTGTCAGCAAGGAAGGGGACATGATGCACATTGAGCTTCGCTCCACTGGGACCTTCAGCAACTACAACTGCGAGTGGTTGAAAGGTGAGATCTTGGGGACAACCTGGGGGGATCGGGGACACCCAGTGAGTGCTGGGGACAAGGGCAGGGACAGCCATTGCTGGGCACCATGGATGGGCACAGCCAGGGCCAGCTGGGGGGGACAGGGACATCCAGTGCTGGGGACACCCACTGGGGTTGGGGGGACAAGGCCACCCATAGCTGGGCACAGGGGACAGGGACCTGGTGATGGCCCCCTCTGACCCCCACACCCTTAGGGCCCCCCTGTCACCTCTGTCCCTTTCTCATGGTCCCTCTGGTGCTCCCATGACCCCCTCCACTTACGGTCCCCCTGACCCCCCTCTTTGTGTCCCCAGATGGGAGCCTCCCCACGACCTCCCCCAACTTCTGGGAGCTTCTCTTGGTCACCATGGCCATGGCAGCAGTCAGCAGAACTCTCTGAGCCACAAGGTCACCAAGGTCACTGTGGTCTTGGAGGCAGGACCAGTGAGGCCCAGGCTGGAGCTGCCAGGACAGCCCAGGACAGCCCAGGACAGCCCAGGACAACAGAGACTGGGCAGTGCCTGGGGCTGGTTGGGTGCTTCCCGTCAGAGGCATTTGGGAGTTGCAATGTCACCACTATCTCCTAAAGCTCCTTGGCTGTCTCGCCTGATGGATCCAAAAAATCTCTGCTGGCTTGCTTGGAGTGGGAGAAAATGCTGCTTACTTGCCTGGAGTATAAAAAATGTATCAAAACTTTAATCTATGCTAGCCTGACTTATCAAAAGTTTATCAAAGTTTGCTGGTGGCTCAACTGCAGTATAAAGAAATGTATCAAAAATTTAATCCTTGCTACCCAGGCTTTTCAAAGGTTTATCAAAATTTGCTGCTGGTTCACCTGCTGTAACTGCTGCAGCTCTTTTAGCACCTTTCCTGAAGGGCGACTCATTTCTTAAAATAAAGCATTTCCTGGTGTTTTTGTTAAAGCTTTATTTTCTAAACGTTCATCTTCAGAGAGGCAATGGAGAAACGCTCCTCCCTTTTCTCTCTGCACTCCCTTTTCACTTCACTCACCAAGCACCTGGAGGGGCTGGAGCATGCCCAGGGAAAGGATGGAGCTGGAGAGGGGTCTGGATTGCCAGGAGTGGCTGAGGGAGCTGTGGGGTGCTGTTCAGAGCAATTAAAAAAGGATGAATGATCAGTTCGGGGCCAGTTCCAAAGTGCCTGATTTGAGGCAATACCACAAAAGAAACATTCGGTGGGAAAAATAGGAAAACAGAAGAGAGAAAAAATAAAAGAAAAATGAAATAAAGTAGACAGAGGCACCCTCACCCATTTATTTATGCAAAAGCCTGATGTTTTGCTCAGGGATCTCCTTTTTCCTTTCAAATCGGGGGATTTTCCCTCTTTAGCCCGCACACCTCCTGCACTGGCCGTGCCGTTGCAGTTCGGGAATCTCCCACCGGAGGGCAGCAGCGAGCGGGGTTCAACAGCAGCACTGCGCATGCGCCGGCCCCAGCTGCAGTTCCGGGTGCCCCCAGCAGGCGGCAGCACGAGCTGGCGGCGCTGCCCATCCCAGCCCCGGGGCTCTGCAATGGTTTGGGATGGAGCGACCTTAAAGCGCCTGCGGTGCCAGCGCTGCCGTGGGCAGGGACAGCTTCCCCTTTGCCAGGCTGCTCCAGGCACCCCAACCTGCCCTGGGACACGGCCAGGCACCGGGCAGGGACAGCTTCCCCTGCGCCAGGCTGCTCCAGGCATCCCAACCTGCCCTGGGACACGGCCAGGGACTGGACAGCCCTATCTGCTCTGGCCAACCTGTGCTAGGGCCTCAGCACCCTCCCAGGGAAGGATTCCTTTCAAGATCCCATCTATCCCTGCCCTCTGGCACTGGGAAGCCATTCCCCTTGGCCTGTCCCTCCATGCCCAAAGCCCGTCCCCAGCTCTCCTGGGGCTCCTTTAGCTGGGAAGGAGCTTTGGTGCCTCCCTGGATCGCTCTCCAGGCTGAACACCCCCAGCTGTCTCCACAGTAGAGCGGCTTCACCCCTGGAAGTCTCTCCGTGGCTTCCTCTGGACTGGCTCCAGCAGCTCCACATCTCCTCTGTGCTGGGGCCCCGAGCTGGTAGAGCGAAATGAGTTGGAATGTCTCACGGTGATGTTATAAATAAAATTAATGATTTTGGCAACTTGTTTTAAGTGTTAGAGTTAATAATTATAAATACGTAGTGGCTATTTAGCAAACTGCAGAAATTGTAAATACGTATGCCGGGATGGGCAGCGCCGCCAGCTCGTGCTGCCACCTGCTGGTGACACCTGGAACTGCAGCTGGGGGGCGGCGCAGGGCAAAGGTGGGCGGGAGCTGCGGAGAAAGAGACAAAGGGAGCTCCAGGGAGTTCCCTTTTTGGCAAGTTCTGCAACACGGAAGGAGCAGCAGCGCCGGCCAAAAGCGAAAGTTCAAGGGGAGGTCTGTTGTCGGGGTTTTGCTGTTCTCCTCTGTCTCTTTAAGAAGTTTTTTCTAAAGTTCTATTAATAGCCTCCTATGTTTACCTTTTGCAGTGGGGTCAGACAGGATTTTACATCAACAACTTCCTTGCTATTGTAACGGTACAACTGTGTTTACACTCTTCTCATGAGGAGGAGACTGCTGATGGACTGTTGGGTGTCCCAGTGTGGTTGGAGAGGAAGATTTTCTCCCTCCAATCCACGGTCCCTGCTGGAATTCTATAAATGTTGAAGTTTGTAAATAAACCGTCTCTTTTTCCTGCCTCGGACATCTGAGAGTGTTGGTGTCACTTCTTTGTGTCGTGTGAGACAGAGCTCATCTGGGATATCAGGGCACTCAGTGAAAACGACCCCCAGAGACCCCATTTTTATGCCTCTCCAGGACAATAAAAATCATTTCTTGAAAGAGGAAGAGCCATGCCAGTTTTTTGTGGGAAAAGCACTGGTTTAGTGTTGGCTAAGAAGCCCGTTGTGATCAATATGAGAGATGAGCAGCCAATTTTCAAAGGCGGGTTGGAGCTGCTGAGAAAGAGACAAATCAAACTGCAGGGAGGGTTTTTGCAAGTTCTGCCTCACAGAAGGAGCAGCGCCTGCCCAAAGCGAAAGTTCAAGGCGAGGTCATCTGAGACGCTGGGGCTCAGTGAAAACTACACCGAGAAAACCATTTCAGGAAAGAGGCAGAGCCATGCAAGTTGTTCATGAGAAACGAGCTGGTTTTGTGTTACCTAAGAAGACCATTTTAATGAATGTTTATGATTAGGCTGAATAAGCCCCCCTGAGCCACAGGAGCAGGAGAGATCCGCTGTGAGCCTGAGCTGATCAAGAATTCCAGCTTTGGGATCCCTCCCGTTCTGTCTGGGAGTTCACTGTGGCTAATTTTGGTATCAGAGGCTGGGGGGACACCGGTGACACTTGGGGGGCAGAGGGGGCTGTGGGGTTGGGGTCTGGGGGGACCCTGGGGGAGTCACAAGAATGGGATTGGGGTTCTGGGGTGCTCTGAGGGCAACGATGGGGGGCACAGGGCTGTGGGGGTGGGATTTGGGTACAAGGGGCACTGGGGGGCACTGGGGGACTCTGGGGGGACACTGGGGGACACTGGGGGACACTGGAGGACACTGGGGGGCACATGGGATGGGATTGAGGTCCTGAGGGGCCACCGGGGATTTCATGGGACTGGGATTGGGATTGTGGTATGGGAGGGGGAAAAGGGAGACACTGGGGGACCCCAGGATTTGGGATCAGGTCCCAGGACATGTCCATGGTCTCCTGGCTTGTCTGCCCCTTCTCCCCAGGCTGACCCCACTCGCCCCCCCCGCCCCTCAACAAGAAAGCCACCCCATGTCCCCCCATGTCCCTCAGTGTCCCCTATGTCCCATCAGTGTCCCCTGGAGCCCCTCAGTGTTCCCTCAATGTCCCCTGGTGTCCTCCAGTGTCTTCCCCGTGTCACACAGTTTGTCCCATGTATCCCCTCTGTGTCCCCACAGTGTCCCACACTGCTCCTTGTTGCCTCTCCCCACCATGGCCCCCCTGGCTCAGACCCTGGCACTGCTGGCCATGGCCGTGGCCACTGTGGCCATCCAGGAGCTCACCCTGGACATGGCAAAGAACTCCTTCGATGACCAGTACCTGAATTGTAGTGATAACATGGCCAGAAAGCTCCCAGAACTCCTGAAGTCTGACTTTATTAAGAATTTCATCTTTGACTATTTCTGGGAACATGCCAAGGCCGAGTGGAAGCGGCGGGGGTCCAAGTCATCCCCTCTTACCCCAGAGCAGGCCATCGCCCTCATGTTCTACACCAGGCAGACGAGAATTCTGTATGGGTTGATCAACACAGCTGTACGCGAGGGTGGAAGCTCCAGCCGGAAGTACCGGGATGAATTCCACTTCAAATCGCTGCATTTCCTGCTGACCCGGGCCCTCCAGACACTGAGATGCCCCAACGATTGCCGGGATGTGTTCTGGGGAGTGAAGGGGATCCACTTCAAGGCGAAGTATAGAGACCAAGTCCGCTTAGGTCAATTTGCGTTGACGTGGCAAGACCAAGGGGTCTCCCAGGATCATGAGTATGACACGATGTTCAAGGTGCACACGTGCCACGGTGTGGACATCCAGAAATTCTCCTATTATGGATTTAAGAAGGAGGTGCTGATCCCGCCCTTCGAGACCTTTGAGGTCACTGATGTCAGCATGAGCAACGAAGGGATGCACATTGAGCTTCGCTCCAATGGGACCTTCAGCAACTACAACTGCGAGTGGCTGAAAGGTGACACCGTGGGGACAACCTGGGGGGATGAGGGACACTCAGTGAGGGTGGGGGACAAGGACACCCAGTGCTGGGGACAGCCATGGCCCAGAGGGGACAGGGACAGCCACAGTGGGTGGGAGGCAGGACACCCAGTGCTGGGGACAAGGGCAGGGACAGCCATTGCTGGGCACAAGGGATGAGCACAGCCAGGGCCAGCTGGGGGGGAACAGGGACATCCAGTGCTGGGGACACCCACTGGGGTTGGGGGGACAAGGCCACCCATAGCTGGGCAAAGGGGACAGGGACCTCGTTATGGCCCCCTCTGACACCAACACCCTCAGGGTCCCTGGTCACCCCTGTCCCTCTCCCATGGTCCCTCTGGTGCCCCCATGACGCCCTCCACTTATGGTCTCCCTGACCCCTCTCTTTGTGTCCCCAGGTGGGAGCCTCCCCAGGACCTCCCCCAACCTCTGGGGGCTTCTCCTGGCAACTTTGGCCATGGTAACGGTCAGCGGAGCCCTCTGAGGCACGAGGCCACCAAGGTCACTGCGGTCTCGGAGGCAGGACCAGCGAGGGCGGGGCTGCAGCTGCCAGGACAGCTCAGGACAGCCCAGGACAGCCCAGGACAGCCCAGGACAGCCTGGACAGCCTGGACAGCCTGGACAGCAGAGACCGGGCAGCTCCTGGGGCCGGTTGGGCACTTCCTGCCAGAGGCGTTTGGGAGTGGCAATGTCACCGCCACCTCCTAAAGCTCCCTGGGTGCCTCGCCTGATGGATCAAAAAAAATGTTGCTTGCTTGCCTGGTGTATAAAAATTGTATCAAAAATTTAATCCTTGCTGGCCTGGCTTATCAAAAGCTTATCAAAATTTGCTGCTGGCTCACCTGATGTTTCCGCTGCAGCTGTTTTGACACCTTTCCTGCAGAGCACCTCATTTGATAAAATAAAGCATTTCCTGGTGTTTTTGTGCAAGCTTTATTTTCTAAACCTCCGTCTTCAGTGAGGCAACAGAGAAACGCTCCTCCCTTTTTCCTCTGCACTCTCTTTTCACTTCACTCACCAAGGACCTGGAGGAGCTGGAGAATGTCCAGGGAAGCAACGGAGCTGGGGAGGGGTCTGGAGCCCCAGGATTGGCTGAGGGAGCTGCAGGGTGCTGCTCAGAGCAATGAAAAAAGGATGAATGATCAGTTTGGGGCCAATTCCAAAGTTCCTGATTTGAGGCAATACCACAAAAGAAACATTGGAAGGAAAAAATAGAAAAACAGAAGAGAGAGAGAAAAAAAGAAAAATGAAATAAGGGGGACAGAAGCACCCTCACCCATTTATTTATGCAAAAGCCTGATGTTTTGCTGTGGAATCTCTTTTTCCTTTCAAGTCAGGGGATTTTCCCTCTTCAGCCCGCACATCTCCTGCACTGGCCGTGCCGTTGCAGTTCTGGAATCTCCCACCGGAGGGCAGCAGCGAGCGGGGTTCAACAGCGGCACTGCGCATGCGCCGGCCCCAGCTGCAGTTCCGGGTGCCCCCAGCAGGCGGCAGCACGAGCTGGCGGCGCTGCCCATCCCGGCCCCGGGGCTCTGCAATGGTTTGGGATGGAGCGACCTTAAAGCGCCTGCGGTGCCAGCGCTGCCGTGGGCAGGGACAGCTTCCCCTGCGCCAGGCTGCTCCAGGCACCCCAACCTGCCCTGGAACACGGCCAGGCACCGGGCAGGGACAGCTTCCCCTGCGCCAGGCTGCTCCAGGCACCCCAACCTGCCCTGGGACACGGCCAGGCACCGGGCAGGGACAGCTTCCCCTGCGCCAGGCTGCTCCAGGCACCCCAACCTGCCCTGGGACAAGGACAGGGATCCAGGGGCTGACGCAGCTTCTCTGGGAAACCTGCACCGGGGTCTCAGCACCCTCACAGGGAAGGATTTCATTGGAAAGATGGGTGGTGGTGCCTTTAAAAAATGTCTCATTGGGATGGGATCTTTAGGAGAATCCACAACGCCCGAGGTTGGAGAAACAAATCCATGGAAGGTGGCGTTGGCTTGGGATTTGGTGATTTGATTATTATTAATTAATGATCTTTTATCGTTAATGATGTTGTTGATGGAATGTCGCGATGTTGTTGATGTTGAGGCGGTGATCTTTTTGTGGGCGGTGGTTGGCGTTGTTTGATCCCAGTTTGATCCCAGTTTGATCCCAGTTTGATCCCAGTTTGATCCCAGTTCTCTCTCAGTTCCATCCCAGTTCATCCCAGTCCCTCCCAGTTTGATCCCAGTCCCTCCCAGTCCTTCCCAGTCCATCCCAGTCCATCCCAGTCCTTCCCAGTTTGATCCCAGTCCATCCCAGTCCCTCCCAGTCCTTTCCAGTTCCCTCCCAGTCCCTCCCAGTCCCCCCCAGTTTGATCCCAGTCCCATCCAGTCCCTCCCAGTTCCCTCCCAGTCCCTCCCAGTCCCTCCCAGTCCCTCCCAGTCCATCCAAGTCCCTCCCAGTCCATCCCAGTCCCTCCCAGTTTGATCCCAGTCCCTCCCAGTCCCTCCCAGTTCCCTCCCAGTCCCTCCCAGTTTGATCCCAGTCCCTCCCAGTCCCTCCCAGTTTGATCCCAGTCCTTCCCAGTTTGATCCCAGTCCCTCCCAGTTCCCTCCCAGTCCTTCCCAGTTCCCTCCCAGTTCCCTCCCCGTCCCTCCCAGTCCCCCCCAGTTTGTTCCCAGTCCCCCCCAATCCCCCCCAGTTCCCCCCCAGTGTCCCTGCCAGGGGTGGGGGAGGGGCTGGCCCGGGGCCCGAGCGTGGCCGAAAATAACCCGGGGGGGTCACGTGACCGGGGGGGGAGGGGGACAGGGACATTTGGGGGGGGGAGGGGAGCGACAGCGGGACCCGGCAGGTAACGGGGGGGGAGGGGACAGCGGGGGGGACACCCGGGGTGGCATTGGGGACATTGGGGACACCTGGGGACACCTGGGGGGGACACTGGGCTGGGGACACCGGGGGGGGGCTGAGGGGACACTGAGGGGACACCGGGCTGGCACTGGAGACACTGGGGACACCCCGGGGGGACACCAGGGTGGCACTGGGGACACTGGGGACATCCCGGGGGGACACCAGGGTGGCACTGGGGACATTGGGGACACCCCGGGGGGACACCAGGGTGGCACTGGGGACATTGGGGACACCCCGGGGGGACACCAGGGTGGCACTGGGGACACTGGGGACGCCCCGGGGGGACACCAGGGTGGCACTGGGGACACTGGGGACACCCCGGGGGGACACCAGGGTGGCACTGGGGACACTGGGGACACCCCGGGGGGACACCAGGCTGGCACTGGGGACACTGGGAGACACTCGGGGTTGGGGACACCTGGGGGGGGACACTGGGCTGGCACTGGGGACATTGGGGGACACCGGGGATTGGGGACAACTCGAGGGGACACCGGGCTGGCATTGGGGACATTGGGGAGGGGCTGAGGTGACACTGAAGGGGGGGACACTCGGGACTGGGGACATTGGGGACAGCGGGCTGGGGACACCGGGGGGGGCGGGGCTGAGGTGACAGCGGGGGGGACACCCGGGGCTGGGGACACTGTGGGGGACACCGGGCTGGCACTGGGGACATTGGAGATACCGGGGTGGCACTGGGGACACTGGGAGAGGCTGAGGTGACACTGGGGAGGGGACACTCGGGGTTGGGGACACCGGGAGACACGGGGTGGCATTGGGGACAACGGGGGGGTGACACCGGGCTGGCACTGGGGACACTGGGGACACCGGGGGGGGGGGGACACTTGGGTCTGGGGACACCTGGGAGGGCTGAGGGGACACAGGGAGGACACTCGGGGTTGGGGACACCGGGCTGGCACTGGGGACACCGGGGGTGACACTCGGGAGTGGGGACCCAGGGGACACTGGGCTGGCACTGGGGACACCAGGCTGGGGACATCGGGGACACCTGGAACCACCGGGCTGGCATTGGGGACATTGGGGGACACCTGGGGACACCGGGGTGGGGGAGGGGCTGAGGTGACACCGGGGGGACACGGGGTGGCACTGGGGACACCGGGAGTGACACCGGGCTGGCACTGGGGACATTGGGGACACTGGGGGGTGACCCAGGGCTGGCACTGGGGACATTGGGGAGGGGCTGAGGTGACACTGGGGAGGGGACACTCGGGGTTGGGGACACCTGGGGACACCTGGGGTGGCATTGGGGACATTGGGGGTGACACCGGGCTGTCACTGGGGACATTAGGGATACCAGGTTGGGGACACCAGGAGTGGCACTGGGCTGGCACTGGGGACATTGGGGGACACCTGGGGACACTTGGGGGGGGGGGGGGCTGAGATGACACCGGGGGGACACGGGGGGGCATTGGTGTCCCCTGGGTGTCCCCTGGGTGTCCCCTCAGTGTCCCCTGGGTGTCCCCTCGGTGTCCCCTGGGTGTCCCCTGGGTGTCCCCTCGGTGTCCCCTGGGTGTCCCCTGGGTGGCCCCTGGGTGGCCCCTGGGTGTCCCCTGGGTGTCCCCTCAGTGACCCCTCAGTGACCCCTGGGTGTCCCCTGAGTGTCCCCTGGGTGTCCCTTCAGTGTCCCCTGAGTGACCCCTGGGTGTCCCCTCAGTGTCCCCTGGGTGTCCCCTGTGACCTCTCCCACCATGAACCCGCTGCCCTTGACCTTCCTGGCACTGACCACCCTGCCCATGCTGACCACACTGACCACGCTGACCACTCCAGCCATGGCCACCACGCTGACCATGCTGACCTCTCCGGCCACGGCCACCTCCCTGCCTGTGCTGACCATGCTGACCACGCTGACCACCCTGACCATGATGACCACTCCAGCCATGGCTACCACCCTGACCACACTGACCATGATGACCACTCCAGCCATGGCCACCACCCTGACCACACTGACCACACTGACCACACTGACCACCCTGACCATGATGACCACTCCAGCCATGGCAACCACCCTGACCACGCTGACCACCCTGACCATGCTGACCACTCTGGCCATGGCCACCACACTGACCACGCTGCCCACGCTGACCACGCTGACCACTCCAGCCATGGCCACCATGCTGACCACCCTGACCACACTGACCATGATGCCCACGCTGCCCACCCTGACCACCCTGACTGCTCTGGCCATGGCCACCACCCTGCCCACCCTGACCATGCTGACCACCCTGACCATGCTGACCACTCTGACCACGCTGACCACCTGCCTGTGCTGACCACGGTGACCACCCCAGCCATGCTGCCCACCTTGACCACGCTGACCACACTGACCAGTCCAGCCATGGCCACCACCCTGCCCATGCTGCCCATGCTGACCACACTGACCATGCTGGCCACTCCAGCCACGGCCACCATGCTGACCACACTGACCATGCTGACCACACTGACCATGCTGACCACTCTGGCCATGGCCACCACCCTGCCTGTGCTGACCATGCTGACCACGCTGACCACCCTGACCGTGATGACCACTCCAGCCATGGCCACCACCCTGACCACACTGACCACGCTGACCACGCTGACCATGCTGACCACCCTGACAACTCCAGCCATGGCCACCACCCTAACCACACTGACCACACTGATCATGCTGACCACCCTGACGATGCTGACCACGCTGACCACTCTGGCCATGGCCACCACACTGACCACACTGACCATGCTGACCACACTGACCATGCTGACCATGCTGACCACTCTGGCCACGGCCACCACACTGACCACGCTGACCACGCTGACCGCACTGACCACGCTGACCATGCTCACCACTCCAGCCATGGCCACCACACTGACCACCCTGACCGCACTGACCATGCTGACCACGCTGACCTCTCTGGCCACGGCCACCACCCTGCCTGTGCTGACCATGCTGACCATGCTCACCACTCCAGCCATGGCCACCACGCTGACCACCCTGACCACACTGACCACACTGACCATGCTCACCTCTCCAGCCATGGCCACCACCCTGACCACCCTGACCACACTGACCATGCTCACCACTCCAGCCATGGCCACCACACTGACCACGCTGACTGCGCTGACCATGCTGACCACGCTGACCGCTCCGGCCATGGCCACCACCGAGGCCACCACGCCGGTGCCGGAGGTGACCCTGGACATGGCTCCGGACGCCTTCGATGACCGCTACCGCGGCTGCGCCGGCGCCATGGCGGCCGAGCTGCCGGCCCTGAACCGCTCCGAGCAGAGCGGCCTCTTCGGCCAGGCCTGGGCTGCGGCCGCCGCCGAGTGGCGAGCCAGGGGGTCACCTGGTGGGTCACCTGTGTCACCTGTGTGTCACCTGTGTCACCTGTGTGTCACCTGTGTCATGTGTGGGTCACCTCAGTCACCTGTGTCACCTGTGTCAGCTCTGTGTCATGGGTGTGTCACCTGTGTCACCTGTGTCATGTGTGTGTCACCTGGGTCACCTGTGTGTCACCTGGTGTGTCACCTCCTGTGTCACCTGTGTGTCACCTGGGTCACCTGGTGGGTCACTTGTGTGTCACCTGTGTCATGTGTGGGTCACCTGTGTCACCTCTCTGTCACCCCTCTGTCACCTCTCTGTCACCTGTGTCACCTATGTCACCTATGTCACCTCTGTGTCATGGGTGTGTCACCTGTGGGTCACCTGTGTCACCTGTGTCATGTGTGGGTCACCTGTGTCACCTGTGTCACCTGAGGGTCACCTGGGTCACCTAAGCAACCTGTGGGTCACCTGTGTCACCTGCTGGGTCACCTGTGTCACCTCTGTGTCACCTGTGTCAGCTGGGTCACCTGTGTGTCACCTGTGTCACCTGTGAGTCACCTGGTGGATCACCTGTGTGTCACCTGTGTCACCTGTGTGTCACCTAGTGGATCACCTCTGTGTCACCTGTGTCACCTGTGTGTCACCTGTGTCACCTGTGTGTCACCTGTGTGTCACCTGTGGGTCACCTGGTGCGTCACTTGTGTGTCACCTGACCTGGTGGGTCACTTGTGTGTCACCTGTGTCACCTGTCACCTGTCTGCCACCTGGTGGGTCACCTGTGTCATCTGTGCATCATCTGGGTCACCTCTATGTCACCTGTGTCACCTCCTGTGTCACCTCCTGTGTCACCTGTGTCACCTCTGTGTCCTCTCCTCTGTCCCCAAGCCAGGCCTGGGCTGCGGCCGCCGCCGAGAGGCGAGCCAGGGGGTCACCTGGTGGGTCACCTGTGTCACCTGTGTGTCACTTGTGTGTCACCTGTGTCACCTGTGTCACCTCTGTGTCCTCTCCTGTGTCCCCAAGCCAGGCCTGGGCTGCGGCCGCCACCGAGTGGCGAGCCAGGGGGTCACCTGGTGGGTCACATGTGTCACCTCTGTGTCATGGGTGTGTCACCTGTGTCACCTGTGTCATGTGTGGGTCACCTGTGTCACCTGTGCGTCACCTCGGTCACCTGTGTCACCTCTGTGTCACCTGTGTCACCTGTGTCACCTGTGGGTCACCTGTGGGTCACCTGTGTCACCTCTCTGTCACCCCTCTGTCACCTCTCTGTCACCTGTGTCACCTGTGTCCCCAAGCCAGGCCTGGGCTGTGGCCGCCGCCAAGTGGCGAGCCAGGGGGTCACCTGGTGGGTCACCTGTGTCACCTGTGTCACCTCTGTGTCACCTGTGTGTCACCTGTGTCACCTGTGTCACCTCTGTGTCACCTATGTCACCTAAGCAACCTGTGGGTCACCTGTGTCACCTGCTGGGTCACCTGTGTCACCTGTGTGTCACCTGTGTCAGCTGGGTCACCTGTGTGTCACCTGGGTCACCTGTGTGTCACCTGTGTGTCACCTCCTGTGTCACCTGGTGGGTCACCTGTGGGTCACCTGGTGGATCACCTGTGTGTCACCTGTGTCACCTGGTGGATCACCTGTGTGTCACCTGTGTGGCACCTGTGTCACCTGTGTGTCACCTGTGTCATCTGTGTCACCTGTGTGTCACCTGTGTGTCACCTGTGTCACCTGGTGGATCACCTGTGTGTCACCTGTGTCACCTGTGTGTCACCTGTGTGTCATCTGTGTGTCACCTGTGTGTCACCTGGGTCACCTGGTGGGTCACTTGTGTGTCACCTGACCTGGTGGGTCACTTGTGTGTCACCTGTGTCACCTGTCTGTCACCTGTCTGCCACCTGGTGGGTCACCTGTGTCATGTGTGCATCATCTGGGTCACCTCTATGTCACCTGGGTCACCTCCTGTGTCACCTGTGTCACCTGTGTGTCACCTGTGTCACCTGTGTCACTTCTATGTCCTCTCCTGTGTCCCCAAGCCAGGCCTGGGCTGCGGCCGCAGCCGAGTGGTAAGTGAGGGAGTCACCAGGTGGGTCACCTGTGTCACCTGTGTCACCTGGTGGGTCACCTGTGTCACCTCTGTGTCCCCTTGGTCACCTGTGTGTCACCTGGTGGGTCACCTGTGTCACCTGTGTCACCTAAGCAACCTGTGGGTCACCTGTGGGTCACCTGTGTCACCTGTGTGTCACCTGGTGGATCACCTGTGTCACCTGTGTGTCATCTGTGTGTCACCTGTGTGTCACCTCCTGTGTCACCTCCTGTGTCACCTGTGGGTCACCTGGTGGATCACCTGTGTCACCTGTGTCACCTCTGTGTCCCCTCGGTGTCCCTTCGGTGCCAATTAACAGGAGATAACCCTCAATGGCTCATTAGCAGAAGATAATAATTAATGGCTCATTAGCAGGAAACAATCATTAATGACCCAATAGCAGAAAACAATCCTCAATGGCTCATTAGCAGGAGATAATCATTAATGGCTCATTAGCAGGAGATAATCATTAATGGCTAATTAGCATTCTGATCGTTTTGAAAACTTAGATTCGAACAATTTCCATCCTTTCTTTCCATTAATTTTTAATTACTTTGCTTTAGCAGGGGATAATCCTTAATGGCTCATTAGCAGATAATAAGAACTATACCCAGAAAACCCATTTTATGGCTCTCCAGGACAATAAAAATCATTTATTGAAAGAGGCCGAGCCATGTAAATTATTTATGGGTAATGTGCTGCTTTTGTGTTAGCTAAGAAGCCCATTTTAATGAATATTCATAATTAGGGTGGATAAATTCCCTGGGGCAAAGCCCCCCAGAGCCACAAGAGCAGGAGAGATCTGCTGGGAGCCCGAGCTGATCAAGAATTCCAGCTTTGGGATCCCTCCCATTCTGTCCGGGAGTTCACTGCAGCTGATTTCAGTATCAGGGGCTGGGGGGACATCGGGGACACTTGGGGGGCAGAGGGGGCTGTGGGATTGGGGTCTGGGGGGACACTGGGGGAGTCACAGGAATGGGATTGGGATCCTGGGGTGCTCTGGGGGAAAGTGAGGGGGAGACAGGGGATGGTGGGAGTGGGGTAGGGGTGATGGTGGGCTGTGAGACACTGGAGGACACTGGGGGACAGTGGAGGACACTGGGGGACATGGGACTGGGGTTCTCGGGGCTCTGGGGGGCAGCAGAGGGGCCTGGGAGTGTCACCAGGGCCATGGGAGGGCTGGGGGACATTGCAGGGGGCAGGGGGTGATCCCCGGGATTGTTTGCCCGAGGTGTTTCCAAAAGAACCCTTTGGATCCCAACCCATCACCTCCAGGGATCACTGAGAGGGGCAGCACTGCCGGGGGTTCCTGGCAGATGGATTTGCTGAGCCACCACGCCAACACAGGTTCAGGTGTCTCCTGGGGTTGGTGGATCCCTTTTTCTGGGGTGCAGAACTTCTGCTGCCCCCCCAACAAGGCTGGAGAAGTCACCCAAGAGCTCCTCAAGGAGATTCTGGCCAGGCTCGGGGTGCCCCCAGGGATGTCACCTGAGACGGGAGCCCATTTGGGGTCTGAGGTGTGACAGCAGCTCAGGGAGCAGTGGGGAGTGGGGCTGGGGGGCACTGGGGGCACACGAGGCGGTGGGATTGGGGTCCTGGGGGCTGAGCAGTGAGAGAGAAAAGAGAAAGTTTCAGCTCCCCTGGAGGTGCTGAGTGGAGCTTAAAGACTGACTGGGGAAAAAAAAACATTGAAGATGTAAAAGTGTGGGCAGAGCAGGGCAAAGGTGGGCGGGAGCTGCGGAGAAAGGGACAAAGGGAGCTCCAGGGAGTTCCCTTTTTGGCAAGTTCTGCAACACAGAAGGAGCAGCGCCTGCCAAAAGCAAAAGTTCATGGCGAGGGTTGTTATCGGGGTTTTTGCTGTTCTCCTCTGTCTCTTTAAGAAGTTTTTTCCAAAGTTCTATTTTCAGCCTTCCGTGTTTACCTTTTGCAGTGGGGTCAGACAGGATTTTACATCAACAACTTCCTTGCTATTGTAACGGTACAACCACGTTTACACTCTTCTCATGAGGAGGAGACTGCTGATGGACTGTTGGGTGTCCCAGAGTGGTTGTAGAGGAACGTTTTCTTCCTCCAATCCACGGTCCCTGCTGGAATTCTATAAATGTTGAAGTTTGTAAATAAACCGTCTCTTTTTTTCTTCCTCAGACGTTCTTGGTCAGCTCGGGCTCACAGCGGATCTCTCCTGCTCCTGTGGCTCAGGGGGACTTTGCCATGGGGAATTTATCCAGCCTAATTATAAACATTCATTAAAGTTGTCTTCTTAGCTAATACAGAAACAGCATTTTTCCTGGAAATCATTTCCGTGGATCCTTCACTTTCAGGACATCCTCCTGTTGTCCTGGAGAGTTCACAAAAAGGGACCTGGGGCTCATCTTCACTGAGTGCTGCAGCATCTCTGATGACCTCGCCTTGAACTTTCACTTTCAGCTGGCGCTGCTCCTTCTGTGTCACAGAGCTTGTCCAAAACCACACTGGGGTTCCCTTTAACTCTTTCCCCACTGGTTCCAGCCACGTTTATTGTCCCGTGGAAATACTTTTACACCCTTTCATCGTTTTTGCTGCTCATCCTTCCAGCCCTACCCAGCACCTCCAGCGTGTGGGGAAAAGCCACGCTATGGAAAGCCAGGAGTCCACAGAGCAGCCTTGAAACTTTATTCCAGTGCAGGGACAGAGTTTCCACAACAGACAAAACCCCCTGGGGTTCTGCATTGGTTTGAGGCAAATTTGGGAGGAGAACTCCTTGGGAAACCCTCCCTCCCCTCCCCCAACCGGTTGGGGAGAAAACTCCTCAGAGAGAAGTGGAAAGAAATCCGTTTATTGAACTGGCAAAGCGCTCCCCAGGAGAATAAATTGAACATTACCAGATGGCAAGAACCTCGTGGCGCTCTGGGTAGATGACAAATTAGGACAGAAGTCCCTCTGGTAGGTGATTCCTCTGCTCTCAGATCTTTATGGTGCTGGTGAAAGTTGCTGCACAGGATGGATCCCGGTGGGTCCCAGGTGCAAGCTCCCTTCAGAGCCCCCCTGGGTCCTCAGTCAGGGGGAGATTTAAACAGTTTCAAAAAAGTTGAAAAAGGAAAAAAAAAGGAAAAAAAAGAAAAAAAAAAGAAAAAAAAAAAGCAACGCGAAGCGATGCTAAGCTACCGTAGCTATCTACCACGCAAAAGCAAAAGTTAGAGAGAAAGCAAAAAAAAAAAAAAAATCCTCTCTGTTTCATGTCTGTGTGTTATTTTCTGTCCCTGTTAAAAACCAGCCCAGCAGAGAGAGGTTTCTGAAAATAAACTGTGCACTGCTCCCCCGGTTTTACTCTCAGAGCCAATATTAAAGGCACAGAGTGTAATACCCAGCGTAAACAGACGATTGGGGATACAAGATCGTGACGTCACCCCAGGACAGGTTCCTCTCTCGAGGTTTTGGAGGACGCAGCCTCCTTCCATCCCCAGCTCTCGGCCGCACGCTGCCCTCTTCCTCTCCCCATCAGCTGAACGGGGCTGCTGGGAAGGTGCAGCTCTCCCAAACCACCTCCCCCACACCCCACCTTGGACCTGTCATTTTTCCCCAAAGTCCAGAAGTTCAGCCTGTCTGGGTTGGACTGGTTGGACTTTGTGGGGACCCGTTTCACCCATCACCCTCAAGTTCAGGAGTTCAAACTTTCTGCTCAAACCACCAGGGTCCTGTGAAAAGCTTCACCTTTGTAGAGACATCCAGACCCGTTTTGAAGACACTGACACCGTTTCTCCTTAAGACCTCCACACCCACAGAGTTGTTTTCAAAGACATCACCACACATCTTTCCTACGAAATCCTTCCCTGGGAGGGTGCTGAGACCCCGGTGCAGGTTTCCCAGAGAAGCTGCGTCTGCCCCTGGATTCCTGGCTGTGTCCCATGGCAGGTTGGGGTGCTTGGAGCAGCCTGGCACAGGGGAAGCTGTCCCTGCCCGGTGCCTGGCCGTGTCCCAGGGCAGGCTGGGGTGCCTGGAGCAGCCTGGCACAGGGGAAGCTGTCCCTGCCCACGGCAGCGCTGGCACCGCAGGCGCTTTAAGGTCGCTCCATCCCAAACCATTGCAGAGCCCCGGGGCCGGGATGGGCAGCGCCGCCAGCTCGTGCTGCCGCCTGCTGGGGGCACCCGGAACTGCAGCTGGGGCCGGCGCATGCGCAGTGCCGCTGTTGAACCCCGCTCGCTGCTGCCCTCCGGTGGGCGATTCCCGAACTGCAACGGCACGGCCAGTGCAGGAGATGTGCGGGCTAAAGAGGGAAAATCCCCCGATTTGAAAGGAAAAAGAGATTCCTGAGCAAAACATCAGGTTTTCCCTTACATTATTGGGTGATGGTGCCTCTGTCCCCTTTATTTCATTTCTCATTCTTTTTCTCTCTTGCATTTTTGTATTTTCCCCTGCCAATGCCTCTTCTTCTGCTTTGCCTCAAATCAGGAACTTTGGAACTGGCCCCAAACTGATCATTCATCCTTTTTTAATTGCTCTGAGCAGCACCCCACAGCTTCCTCAGCCACTCCTGGTGCTCCAGACCCCTCCCCAGCTCAGTCCGTTCCCTGGGCATGCTCCAGCCCCTCCAGGTCCTTGGTGAGTGAAGTGAAAAGGGAGTGCAGAGGAAAAAGGGAGGAGCGCTTCCCCATTGCCTCTCTGAAGACGGAGGTTTTGAAAATAAAGCTTGAACAAAAACTCCAGGAAATGCTTTATTTTATCAAATTAGGTGCCGTGCAGGAAAGGTGTCAAAAGAGCTGCAGCGGATATATCAGGTGAGCCAGCAGCAAATTTTGATAAGCTTTCGATAAGCCAGGCCAGCAAGGATTAACTTTTTGTTACTTTTTTTTATACGGCAAGGGGGCCAGCAGCAAATTTTCATAAACTTTTGATAAGCCAGACTAGCAAGGATTAAATTTTTGATACATTTTTTAAACTCCAGGCAAGCAAGCAATATTTTTTTTGATCCATCAGGCAAGTCAGCCAGGCAGCTTTAGGAGGTGGCGGTGACATTACCACTCGCAAACTCCAGCCCAACCCTCACTGGTCCTGCCTCCAAGACCACAGTGACCGTGGTGTCAGCGTGGCTCAGAGGGTTCCACTGACTGCTGCCATGGCCAGGGTGACCAGGAGAAGCCCTCAGAGGTGGGCGGAGGTCCTGGGGAGGCTTCCACCTGGGGACACAAAGAGGGGGGTCAGGGGGGCCATAAATGGAGGGGGTCATGGGAGCACCAGAGAGACCATGGGGGAGGGACAGGGGTGACCAGGGACCCTGAGGGTGTGGGGGTCAGAAGGGGCCATAACAAGGTCCCTGTCCCCTGTGCCCAGCCATGGGTGGCCTTGTCGCCCCAACCCCAGTGGGTGTCCCCAGCACTGGATGTCCCTGTCCCCCCCAGCTGGCCCTGGCTGTGCCCATCCCCTGTGCCCAGCAATGGCTGTCACTGCCCTTGTCCCCAGCACTGGGTGTCCTGCCTCCTAACCACAGTGGCTGTCCCTGTCCCTGCTGGGCCATGACTGTCCCCAGCCCTGTGTGACCTTGTCCCCAGCCCTCACTGGGTGCCCCCGAACCCCCCAGGTTGTCCCCACGGTGTCACCTTTCAGCCACTCGCAGTTGTAGTTGCTGAAGTTCCCAGTGGAGCGAAGCTCAATCTGCGTCGTGTCCCCTTCCTCCCTGACAGCAGTGACCTTGAAGGTCTCAAATGGCGGGATCAGCACCTCCTGCTCCTCTGGATGCTTGGATAATTCCTGGATGTCCACGCCATGGCACGTGTGCACCTTGAACATCGTGGTACCCCCAAAATCCAAGGCCACCCCTTCGCTGAGCGACGTCGATGCGAATTGACCGAAGCGGACTTGGTCACCTTCCTTCACCTCGAACTGGACCCCACTCACTCCCCGGAACACGTCCCGACAATCGTTGTGGCGTCTCAGCGTCTGGAGGGCCCGGGTCAGCAGGAAATGCAGCGATTTGAAGTGGAATTCATCCCGGTACTTCTGGCCGGACCTTCCACCCTCACGCACGGCCGGGTTGAAGGCCTTGTACAGCTTTGACTCACTCGTGGTGTAGGCCATGAGGGCGATGGCCTGGTCTGCGGTGAGAGGGGATGACGGGGTCTTCTTGTTCTGCCACTCCTTTGTGGCGTTTCTCCATTGATTTTCAAACTCGCTGTTCCTGAGGAAGTCTGAGCGCTGGAGTTCCGGCAAACTCTTGGTCATGTTATCGCCACACTTCAGGTACTGGTCATCGAAGGAGTCCTTGGCCATGTCCAGGGGAAACACCTTGATGGCCACAGTGGCCATGGCCATGGCCAGCAGTGCCAGGGTCTGAGCCAGGGGGACCATGGTGGGGAGAGGCCACAAGGAGCAGTGTGGGACACTGTGGGGACACAGAGGGGACACGGGGACACACTGTGACACGGGGAAGACACTGGGGGACACCAGGGGCCACTGAGGGAGCACTGAGGGGCCCCAGGGGGCACCAAAGGGGACACAGGGGATGCTGAGGGACATGGGGGGACATGGGGAGGTTTTCTTGGTGAGGGGCCAGGGGGGGCGAGTGGGGTCAGCCTGGGGAGAAGGGGCAGACAAGCCAGGAGACCATGGACATGTCCTGGGACCTGATCCCAAATCCTGGGGTCCCCCAATGTCATCCTTTTCCACCTCCTCTCCCCCAATCCCAATCCCAGTCCCATGAAATCCCCGGTGGTCCCTCAGGACCTCGATCCCATGTTCCCCCAGTGTCCTCCAGTGTCCCCCAGTGTCCCCCCGTAGCCAAACCCCACTCCCACAGCCCTGTGCCCCCCATTGCAGCCTCCAGAGCACCCCAGGACCCCAATTCCATTCCTCTGACACCTCCAGGGTCCCAGGGCACCCCAATCCCACTCCCACAGTTCTGTGTCCAGCCCCTACCAGTGTTTCCCAGTGCCTCTATTACCCCAGTCCTTTTCCCAGTCCCTTGTACCCCTCCCAGTCACCCCCTGCCCCCAAGGACTCTGAACGAAGGCCTGGGGTGTCCCAGTGTTCCCCTTGTCCCCCTCCCATACCCCAATCCCACTCCCAGTCCCATGAAATCCCCGGTGGCCCCTCAGGACCCCGATCCCATTCCATGTGCCCCCCAGTGTCCCCCAGTACCCCCCAGTGCCCCCCAGTGTCCCCCAGTGTCCCCTGTACCCAAAGGCCCCAATCCCACAGCCCTGTGCCTTCCATCGCTGGTCCCAGAGCACCCCAGGACCCCAATCCCATTCCTGTGACTCCCCCAGTGTCCCCCCAGAGCCCAATCCCACAGCCCCCTGTGCCCCCCAAGTGTCCCCGCTGTCCCCCCAGCCCCTGATACCCAAATCAGCCGCAGTGAACTCCCGGACAGAATGGGAGGGATCCCAAAGCCGGAATTCTTGATCAGCTCGGGCTCACAGTGGATCTCTCCTGCTCCTATGGATCAGGGGACTTGTCGAGCCTAATTATAAACATTCATTAAGATGGTCTTCCTAGCTCACACAAAACCAGCTCGATTCTCATGAACAACTTGCATGGCTCTGCCTCTTTCAGGAAATGGTTTTTGTTGCTCTGCAGTCTCAATAATGATGTTTCTTGGTGTGGTTTTCTCTGACCGCCCCAACATCTCAGATGACCACGCTTTGAACTTTCGCTGTGGTCAGGCACTACTCCTTCTGTGAGGCAGAACTTGCAAAAACCCTCCCTGCAGTTCCCTTTGTCTTTTTCTCAGCAGCTTCCATCCAGCTTTGCTCCCCTGTGCCCAGACTTTCACATCCTCTGATGGTTTTTCCTCCCAGTCAGTCTTTAAGCTCAATCCATCACCTCCAGGGGAGCTGAAACTTTCTCTTCTCTCTCTCATTGCTCAGCCCCCAGGACCCCAATCCCACCGCCCCGTGTGCCCCCAGTGCCCCCCAGCCCCACTCCCCACTGCTCCCTGAGCTGCTGTCACTCCTCAGACCCCAAATGGGCTCCCCTCTCAGGTGACACCCCTGGGGGCACCCCAAGCCTGGCCAATGAGTCTCAGAGATGAGCAGCCACTTTCCAACCTGCCCAGCTCCACCCAGGCCTCACCTCTGCTGGGCAAATTCCTTTCCTGGGCACTGGATTGGTTTTCCCTGGGCTGGCACCCACCAAAGGCCCTTGGCCACTCCTCTCCACAGCTGGAGAGAGGAGAGAAAGGAGAACAAAGGGTTCAAGGGTTGAGACAAGGCCCGGGAGAGATCACTCCTCAGAAGTGATCTCCATGCCCAGTGAGGCACATTGGGAGTGCTGTGTCCAGCTCTGTCCCGTGCCATGTCCAGCTCTGTCTTGTGCTGTGTCCAGCGCTGCCCAGAGCCGTGTCAACCTCAGCCAAATGCTGCATCCAGCTCTGCCCAGCGCCCAGTCCAGTTTTGCCCAGTGCCATGTCCAGTTCTGCTCAGTGCAGTGTCCTGCTCTGCCTACTGCTGTGTCCACCTCAATCCAATGCCATGTCTGGCTCAGCTCAGTGCAGTCCAGTTCTCCGGACCCACCCCTGTGCTCAGGGATGACGCTGCCCGAGCTGAGAGCTTGGCCCAGGGACCCTCCGGCTCCTTCCAGCCTGACCCCCTCTGGGATTTGGGGATTCTGGGATTTGGGGATTCTGGCAGTTGCAGTTCAGGAATCGCCCACCGGAGGGCAGCAGCGAGCGGGGTTCAACAGCAGCACTGCGCATGCGCCGGCCCCAGCTGCAGTTCCGGGTGCCCCCAGCAGGCGGCAGCACGAGCTGGCGGCGCTGCCCATCCCGGCCCCGGGGCTCTGCAATGGTTTGGGATGGAGCGACCTTAAAGCGCCTGCGGTGCCAGCGCTGCCGTGGGCAGGGACAGCTTCCCCTGTGCCAGGCTGATCCAGGCACCCCAACCTGCCCTGGGACACGGACACGCACTGGGCAGGGACAGCTTCCACTGCACCAGGACAGAAGTGTCAACTCTGGAGCAGAGCAGTGCCCAAGATGTTTCCAAAAGAACCCTTTGGATCCCAACCCATCACCTCCAGGGATCACTGAGAGGGGCAGCACTGCCGCGGGTTCCTGGCAGATGGATTTGCTGAGCCACCACACCAACACGGGTTCAGGTGTCTCCTGGGGTTGGTGGATCCCTTTTTTTTGGGGTGCAGAACTTCTGCTGCCGCCCCAACAAGGCTGGAGAAGTCACCCAGAAGCTCCCCAAGGTGATCATGGCCAGGCTCGGGGTGCTCCCAGGGGTGTCACCTGAGAGAGGAGCCCATTTGGGGTCTGAGGTGTGACAGCAGCTCAGGGAGCAGTGGGGAGTGGGGCTGGGGGGCACAGGGGGCACACGGGGCGGTGGGATTGTGGTCCTGGGGGCCGAGCAATGAGACAGAGAAGAGAAAGTTTCAGCTCCCCTGGAGGTGCTGGGTTGGGCTTCAAGACTGACTGGGAACAAACATCAAAGGATGTAAAAGTGTGTGCAGAGCCGGGCAAAGGTGGCTGGAGCCTGTGGAGAAAGAGATAAAGGGAGCTCCAGTAACGGTTTTTGGCAAGTTCTGCAAGACAGAACGAGCAGCGACTGCCCAAATGAGGGGAGGCCCTCTTGGATACAATGACCCCCAGAGACCCCATTTTTATGACTCTCCAGGACAATAGAAATTATTTCTTGAAAGAGGCGGAGCCATGCAAATAATTTACGGGAAAAGTGCTGGCTTTCTGTTAGCTAAAAAGCCCATTTTAAAGAATGTTTATAATTCTGGTGGATAATTTCCCTGGGGCAAAGTCCCCCTGACCCACAGGAGCAGGAGAGATCTGCTGGGAGCCCGAGCTGATCAAGAATTCCAGCTTTGGGATCCGTCCCGTTCTGTCCGGGAGTTCACTGCGGCTGATTTCGGTAGCGGGGACACCTGGGGGGCACAGGGGGCTGTTGAATTGGGGTCTGGGGGGACACTGGTGTTTTCACTGGACTGCAACTGGGGTCGAGGGCTGGTCTGGGGGCAGCAATGCGGGGCACAGGGCTGTGGGGGTGGGATTTGGGTACAGAGGACACTGGGGGGCACTGGGGGGCACATGGGATGGGATTGGGGTCCTGATGGGCCACTGGGTATTTCATGGGACTGGGAGTGGGATTGGGGTATGGAAGGAGAAAAAGGGGGGCACTGGGGGACCACAGGCCTTGGGTCAGGGTGCTGGGGGACAGGGGGTAACTGGGAGGGGTACAAGGAACTGGGAGAGGGACTGGGGTAATAGAGGCACTGGGAAACACCGGGAGGGGGGACACAGAACTGTGGGAGTGAGATTGGGGTGCTCTGGGACACTGGTGGGCTCCAGGAGTGACCCCAGGATTTGGGATCAGGTCCCAGGACATGTCCAGGGCTCTCCTGGCCAGTGCTAGCTCTTCTCCCCAGGCTGGCCACTCTTCCTCCCCCAGCCCTCACCAAGGAAGCCTCCCCATGTCCCCTCATGTCCCTCAGGGCCCTTGTGTCCCATTGGTGTCCCCTGGGGGCCCTCAATGTTCCCTCAGTGTTCCCTGGTGTCCTCCTTTTCTTCCCCGTGTCATTCGGTGTGTCCCCTGTGTCCCCTCTGTGTCCCACAGTGTCCCACACTGCTCCCTGTGGCCTCTCCCCACCATGGCCCCCCTGGCTCAGACCCTGGCACTGCTGGCCATGACCGTGGCCACTGTGACCTTCGATGTGTTGCCCCTGGACATGGCCAAGAACTCCTTCGATGACCAGTACCTGAATTGCAGCATTAACGTGACCGAGGTGCTCCAAGACTTCCAGACCTCTGATTTTAGCAAGGGTTGCACCTTTGCCGATACCTGGAATATGGCCATTGTGCAGTGGAAGAAGAGGGGGTCCGTGTCCTCCCCTCTCAGCCCAGAGCAGGCCATCGCCCTCATGGCCTACACCATGACCACACCCTTATATTACGTGTTCAACGCAGCCGTGCGCGTGGCTGGAAGCTCCAGCCAGAAGTACCGGAACGAATTCCACTTCAAATCGCTGCATTTCCTGCTGACCCGGGCCCTCCAGACGCTGAGACGCCCCAACGATTGTCAGGACGTGTTCCGGGGAGTGAGGGGGATCCAGTTCAAGGTGAAGGAAGGCGACCAAGTCCGCTTCGGTCAATTTGCATCGACGTCGCTCAGCAAACGGGTGGCCAGGGGTTTTGGGAATACCACGATGTTCAAGGTGCGCACGTGCCATGGTGTGGACATCCAGCAATTCTCCAAGCATCCAAAGGAGCAGGAGGTGCTGATCCCGCCCTTTGAGACCTTCAGGGTCACTGCTGTCAGGGAGGAAGGGAACACGACGTACATTGTGCTTCGCTCCAATGGGACCTTCAGCAACTACGACTGCGAGTGGCTGAAAGGTGACACCGTGGGGACAACCTGGGGGGATCGGGGACACTCAGTGAGGGTTGGGGACAAGGGCACCCAGTGCTGGGGACAAGGGCAGGGACAGTCATTGCTGGGCACAGGGGATGGGCACAGCCAGGGCCAGCTGGGAGGAACAGGAACATCCAGTGCTGGGGACACCCACTGGGGTTGGGGGGACAAGGCCACCCATGGCTGGGCACAGGGGACAGGGACCTCGTTATGGCCCCCTCTGACCCCCACATCCTCAGGGCCCCCCTATCACCCCTGTCCCACCACCATGGTCCCCCTGACCCCCCTCGCTTTGTGTCCCCAGGTGGAAGCCTCCCCAGGACCTCGCCCCACCTCTGGGGGCTTCTCATGGTCACCCTGGCCATGGCAGCGGTCAGCGGAACCCTCTGAGCCATGAGGCCACCAAGGTCACTGTGGCCTTGGAGGCCAATGTGGCCACCACGATCAGGAAGGTCACCCCGACCTGCAGAAAAATGACACCACCAAGGCTATCAAGGCCATTGTGGCCACTGTGGTCACTTTGGCTACAGTGACCACTGTGAAAATTTTTGGCACTCTGGCCACTTTGGCCACTTTGACCACTCTGGACATTGGAACTGCCATGGTCACTATGGCCAGTGTGGCCACTGTGAGCCATGAGGCTACAGTGACCACGGTGGCTGCCATGGTCACTGTAACTACTGATGCCGCCGTGGCTGCTGTGATTACCAGGCTGACCAAGGTCACCATGGTCACTGTAACTACTGGGGCCACCATGGCCACTGGGGTTACCAAGGTGACCAAAGTCACCATGGCCACCACAGCCACTGTGGCCTCCATGCTTACAGTGACAAGGGGTCCATCCTGGGAAACGCCCTCCGAGAGCTGCCCAGGAGGGAGCAGCACAAGGCCAGCAGGAGCAGCCAGGACCAAACTGGAGCTGTCAGGACAGCTGGGACAGCAGAGACCGGGCAGCGCCTGGGGCCGGTTGGGCACTTCCCGCCAGAGGCGTTTGGGAGTGGCAATGTCACTGCCACCTCCTAAAGCTCCTTGGCTGCCTCGCCTGATAGATCCAAAAAATCACTGCTGGCTCACCTGGAGTGGGAAAAAATGCTGCTTGCATGCCTGGTGGATAAAAATGTCATGAGAAATTTGATCCTTGCTGGCCTGACCTATCCAACATTTATCACAATTTGCTGCTGGCTCACCTGAGGGATACAGAGAGCTGCAGCTCTCTTAACACCTTTCCTGCAGGGCACCTCATTTCCTAAAATAAAGCATTTCCTGGAGTTTTTGTTCAAGCTTTAGTTTTCAAACCTCCATCTTCAGACAGGAAACATCTGCTGATCTGAAAGCCCACGAGGAAGAGGGGGGGTGGGAGTGTGAGTGGGACCTGCCAATGGCCAGGCCAGGCCCAGCCCAGCTGAGGCTGCGATTTGTAAAGGAGAAAAGCCCCAGCAAAGCTCTGGGGGCATCGATGGGACGGGGCCTGGTCTGCGGCCTCAGGTACTCGGTGTGCACAGGACAGAAGTGTCAGCTCTGGAGCAGAGCAGTGCCCGAGGTGTTTCCAAAAGAACCCTTTGGATCCCAACCCATCACCTCCCGGGATCACTGAGAGGGGCAGCACTGCCGGGGGTTCCTGGCAGGTGGATTTGCTGAGCCACCACGCCAACATGGGTTCAGGTGTCTCCTGGGGTTGGGGGATCGCTTTTTTGGGTGCAGAACTTCTGATGCCACCGCGCCAACAAGGCCGGGAAAGTCACCCAGGTGCTCCCCAAGGAGATCCTGGCCAGGCTCGGGGTGCCCCCAGGGGTGTCACCTGAGAGGGGAGCCCATCTGGGGTCTGAGGTGTGACAGCAGCTCAGGGAGCAGTGGGGAGTGGGCCTGGGGGGCACGGGGGGCACACAGGGCAGTGGGATTGGGGTCCTGGGGGCCGAGCAATGAGAGAGAGAAGAGAAAGTTTCAGCTCCCCTGGAGGTGCTGGGTTGGGCTTCAAGACTGACTGGGAAAAAACATCAAAGAATGTAAAAGTGTGTGCAGAGCGGGGCAAAGGTGGCTGGAGCCTGTGGAGAAAGAGATAAAGGGAGCTCCAGTAACGGTTTTTGGCAAGTTGTGCAACAGAGAAGGAGCAGCGCCTGCCCAAATAAGGTGAGGCCCTCTGGGATACAATGACCCCCAGATTCCCCATTTTTATGACTCTCCAGGACAACAGAAATTATTTATTGAAAGAGGCGGAGCCATGCAAATAATTTACGGGAAAAGTGCTGGCTTTCTGTTAGCTAAGAAGCCCATTTTGATGAACATGTATAATTCTGGTGGATAATTTCCCTGGGGCAAAGTCCCCCTGAGCCACAGGAGCAGGAGAGATCCACTGGGAGCCCGAGCTGATCAAGAATTCCGGCTTTGGGATCCCTCCCGTTCTGTCCGGGAGTTCACTGCGGCTGATTTCGGTATCAGGGGCTGGGGGGACACCGGGGACACTTGGGGGTCACAGGGGGCTGTGGGATTGGAGTCTGGGGGGACACTGGAGTTGTCACTGGACTGAGATTGGGGTAGAGGGCAAGTCCAGGAACAGTAATGGGGGCACAGGGCTGTGGAGGTGGGATTTGGGTACCGGGGACACTGGGGGGCACTGAGGGACAGTGGGGGACACTGGATGACACCTGGGGGCAATGGGGAGCACATGGGATGGGATTTGCATCCTGAGGGGCTACCAGGGATTTCATGGGACTGGGATTGGGATTGGGGTATGGGAGGGGGACAAGGGGGACACTGGGGCACCCCAGGCCTTGGGTCAGGGTGTTGGGGGGCAGGGGGTGACTGGAAGGGGTACAATGGACTGGGGTAATAGAGGCACTGGGAAACACCGGGAGGGGGAACACAGAACTATGGGAGTGGGATTGGGGTGCTGTGGGACACTGGTGGGCTCCAGTAGTGACCCCAGGATTTGGGATCAGGTCCCAGGACATATCCAGGGCTCTCCTGGCCAGTGCTAGCTCTTCTCCCCAGTCTGACCACTCTCCTTGCCCAGCCCCTCACCAAGGAAGCCCCCCCATATGCCCCCATGTCCCTCAGCGTCCCCTGTGTCCCATCGGTGTCCCCTGGGACCCCTCAGTGTTCCCACAGCATCCCCTGGTGTCCCCCAGTATCTTCCCTGTGTCTCATGGTGTGTCCCCCGTGTCCCCTCTGTGTCCCCCAGTGTCCCACACTGCTCCCTGTGGCCTCTCCCCACCATGGCCCCCCTGGCTCAGACCCTGGCACTGCTGGCAATGTCCGTGGCCACTGTGGCCATCAAGGTGGTCCCCCTGGACATGGCCAAGAACTCCTTCGATGACCAGTACCTGAAGTGTGGCGATAACATGACCAACAAGTTCCCAGAACTCCAGCGCTCAGACTTCAATGAGAACAGCCAGTTTGCCGATATCTGGCAAAAGGCCACAGATGCGTGGAAGGAGCGAGGGTCCGTGTCATCCCCTCTCACCCCAGACCAGGCCATCGCCCTCATGGCCTACACCACGAGTGAGTCAAAGCTGTACAAGGCCTTCAACCCAGCCGTGCGTGAGGATGGAAGCTCTGGCTGGAAGTACCGGGACGAATTCCACTTCAAATCGCTGCATTTCCTGCTGACCCGGGCCCTCCAGACGCTGAGACGCCCCAACAATTGTCAGGACGTGTTCCGGGGAGTGAGGGGGATCCAGTTCAAGGTGAAGGAAGGCGACCAAGTCCGCTTCGGTCAATTCGCGTCGACATCTCCGAGAATAAAGTTGGCCCATGGTTTTGGGGTGGACACGATGTTTAAGGTGCGCACGTGCCATGGCGTGGACATCCAACAATTCTCCAAGCATCCAGAGGAGGAGGAGGTGCTGATCCCTCCCTTTGAGACCTTTAAGGTCACTGCTGTCAGCAAGGAAGGGGACATGATGCACATTGAGCTTCGCTCTACCGGGAACTTCAGCAACTATGACTGCGAGTGGCTGAAAGGTGACACCGTGGGGACAGCCTGGGGGATCGGGGACACCCAGTGAGGGCTGGGGACAAGGACACCGAGTGCTGGGGACAGCCATGGCCCAGAGGGGACAAGGACAGCCACTGTGGGTGGGAGGCAGGACACCCAGTGCTGGGGACAAGGGCAGGGACAGCCATTGCTGGGCACAGGGGATGGGCACAGCCAGGGCCAGCTGGGGGTGACAGGGACATCCAGTGCTGGGGACACCCACTGGGGTTGGGGGGACAAGGCCACCCATGGCTGGGCACGGGGGACAGGGACCTCGTTATGGCCCCTTTTGACCCCCACACCCTCAGGGCCCCCCTGTCTCTCTCCCCATGTTCATCCTGACACCCCTCTTTGTTTCCCCAGGTGGGAGCCTCCCCAGGACCTCCCCCCACCTCCACCTCTGGCAGCTTCTTCTGGTCACCATGGCCATGGCAATGGTCAGCAGAACCCTCTGAGCCATCTGGACACCAAGGGCACTGTGATCCTGGAGGCAGGAAGAGCGAAGGCCAGGCTGGAGCTGCCAGGACAGCCCAGGACAGCAGAGACCAGGCAGCGCCTGGGGCCGGTTGGGCACTTCCCGCCAGAGGCATTTGAGATTGGCAATGTCACCATCACCTCCTAAAGCTCCTTGGCTGCCTCGCCTGATGGATAAAAGAAAATGCTGCTTGCTTGCCTGGAGTATAAAAAATGTATCAAAAATTTAATCCTTGCTGGCCTGGCTTATCAAAAGTTTATCAAAATTTGCTGCTGGCTCACCTAATGTAACTGCTGCAGCTTTTTTAACACCTTTCCTGCAGGGCGACTCATTTCTTTAAATAAAGCATTTCCTGGAGTTTTTGTTAAAGCTTTATTTTCCCAACCTCCATCTTCAGAGAGGCAATGGAGAAACGCTCCTCCCTTTTCCCTCTGCACTCCCTTTTCCTTTCACTCACCAAGGACCTGGAGGGGCTGGAGCATGCCCAGGGAAGGGATGGAGCTGGAGAGTCGTCTAGAGTGCTAGGATTGGCTGAGGGATCTGTGAGGTGCTGCTTAGAGCAATTAAAAAAGGATGAATGACCAGTTCGGAGCCAGTTCCAAAGTTCCTGATTTGAGGCAATAACACAGAAGAAACATCGGTAGGGGAAAATACAAAAATGCAAGAGAGAAAAAGAATTAGAAATGAAATGAAGGGGACAGAAACACCATCACCCATTCATTTATGGAAAAGCCTGATGTTTTGCTCAGGAATCTCTTTTTCCTTTCAAATCGGGGTATTTTCCCTCTTTACCCCGCACATCTCCTGCACTGGCCGTGCCGTTGCAGTTCAGGAATCGCCCACCGGAGGGCAGCAGCGAGCGGGGTTCAACAGCGGCACTGCGCATGCGCCGGCCCCAGCTGCAGTTCCGGGTGCCCCCAGCAGGCGGCAGCACGAGCTGGCGGCGCTGCCCATCCCGGCCCCGGGGCTCTGCAATGGTTTGGGATGGAGCGACCTTAAAGCGCCTGCGGTGCCAGCGCTGCCGTGGGCAGGGACAGCTTCCCCTGCGCCAGGCTGCTCCAGGCACCCCAACCTGCCCTGGGACACGGCCAGGCACTGGGCAGGGACAGCTTCCCCTGTGCCAGGCTGCTCCAGGCACCCCAACCTGCCCTGGAACACAGCCAGGAATCCAGGGGCAGACACAGCTTCTCTGGGAAACCTGCACCGGGGTCTCAGCACCCTCCCAGGGAAGGATTTCATAGGAAAGATGGGTGGTGATGTCTTTGAAAACAACTCTGTGGGTGTGGAAGTCTTAAGGAGAAACGGTGTCAGTGTCTTCAAAACGGGTCTGGATGTCTCTACAGAGGTGAAGCTTTTCACAGGACCCTCGTGGTTTGAGCAGAAAGTTTGAACTCCTGAACTTGAGGGTGATGGGTGAAACGGGTCCCCACAAAGTCCAACCAGTCCAACCCAGACTGCCTGAACTTCTGGACTTTGGGGGGAAAATGACAGGTCCAAGGTGGGGTGTGGGGGAGGTGGTCTGGGAGGGCTGCACCTTCGCAGCAGCCCCGTTTAGCTGATGAGGAAAGGGAGAGGGCAGCGTGCGGCCGAGAGCTGGGGATGGAAGGAGGCTGCGTCCTCCGAAACCTCGAGAGAGGAACCTGTCCTGCGGTGACGTCACGATGTTGTGTCCCCAATCGTCTGTTTACGCTGGGTATTACACTCTGTGCCTTTAATATTGGCTCTGAGAGTAAAACCGGGGGAGAAGTGCACAGTTTGTTTTCAGACACCTCTCTCTGCTGGGCTGGTTTTTAATAGTCACAGAAAATAACACACAGACATGAGACAGAGAGGATTTTTTATTTTTTTTTGCTTTCTCTCTAACTTTTGCTTTTGCTTGGTTGTTAGCTAGGGTAGCTTAGCATAGCTTCACATTGCTTTTTTTTTTGGGGGGGGTTTTTTTGCTTTTTTTTCCTTTTTTTTCCTTTTTTAACTTCTTTGAAACTGTTTAAACCTCCCCCTGACTGAGGACCAAGGGGGGGCTCTGGGGGGAGCTTGCACCTGGGATCCACCGGGATCCACCCTGTGCAGCAACTTTCACCAGCGCCGGAAAGATCTGAGAGCAGAGGAATCACCTACCAGAGGGACTTCTGTCCTAATTTGTCATCTACCTAGAGCGCCACGAGGTTCTTGCCATCTGGTATTGTTCAATTCATTGTCCTGGGGAGCGCTTTGCCAGTTCAATAAACGGATTTCTTTCCACTTCTCTCTGAGGAGTTTTCTCCCCAACCGGTTGGGGGAGGGGAGGGAGGGTTTCCCGAGGAGTTCTCCTCCCAAATTTGCCTCAAACCACTACAGAACCCCACGGGGGTTTGGCTGTTGTGGAAACTCTGTCCCTGCACTGGAATAAAGTTTCAAGGCTGCTCTGTGGACTCCTGGCTTTCCATAGCGTGGCTTTTCCCCCACACGCTGGAGGTGCTGGGTAGGGCTGGAAGGCTGAGCAGCAAAAACGATAAAAGGGTGTAAAAGTATTTCCACGGGACAATAAACGTGGCTGGAACCAGTGAGGAAAGAGTTAAAGGGAACTCCAGTGTGGTTCTGGACAAGCTCTGTGACACAGAAGGAGCAGCGCCAGCTGAAAGTGAAAGTTCAAGGCGAGGTCATCAGAGATACTGCAGCACTCAGTGAAGATGAGCCCCAGGTCCCTTTTTATGAACTCTCCAGGGCAACAGGAGGATGTCCTGAAAGAGAGGGATCCAAGGAAATGATTTCCAGGAAAAATGCTGTTTCTGTATTAGCTAACAAGCCAACTTTAATGAATATTTATAATTAGGGTGGATAAATTCCCCATGGCAAAGTCCCCCTGAGCCACAGGAGCAGGAGAGATCCGCTGTGAGCCTGAGCTGACCAAGAACGTCTGAGGAAGAAAAAAAGAGACGGTTTATTTACAAACTTCGACATTTATAGAATTCCAGCAGTGACCGTGGATTGGAGGAAGAAAATCTTCCTCTCCAACCACACTGGGTAACCCAACAGTCCATCAGCAGTCTCCCCCTCATGAGAAGAATGTAAACGTGGTTGTACCGTTACAATAGCAAGGAAGTTGTTGATGTAAAATCCTGTCTGACCCCACTGCAAAAGGTAAACACGGAAGGCTAGAAACAGAACTTTATTAAAAACTTCTTAAAGAGACAGAGGAGAACAGCAAAAACCCCGATAACAATCCTCGCCTTGAACTTTTGCTTTTGGCAGGCGCTGCTGCTCCTTCTGTGTTGCAGAACTTGCCAAAAAGGGAACTCCCTGGAGCTCCCTTTGTCCCTTTCTCCGCAGCTCCCGCCCACCTTTGCCCTGCTCTGCCCACACTTTTACACCTGCGATGGTTTTTTTTTTTTCCCAGTCAGTCTTTAAGCTCCGCCCAGCACCTCCAGGGCAGCTGAAACTTTCTCTTCTTTCTCTTATTGCTCAGTCCCCAGGACCCCAATCCCACCGCCCCGTGTGCCCCCAGTGCCCCCCAGCCCCACTCCCCACTGCTCCCTGAGCTGCTGTCACACCTCAGACCCCAAATGGGCTCCCCTCTCAGGTGACACCCCTGGGCGCACCCCGAGCCTGGCCAGGATCTCCTTGGGGAGCTCCTGGGTGACTTCTCTGGCCTTGTTGGGGCAGCAGCAGAAGTTCTGCACCCCAAAAATGGGATCCCCCAACCCCAGGAGACACCTGAACCCGTGTTGGCGTGGTGGCTCAGCAAATCCATCTGCCAGGAACCCCCGGCAGTGCTGCCCCTCTCAGTGATCCCTGGAGGTGATGGGTTGGGATCCAAAGGGTTCTTTTGGAAACGCCTCCAATGAACAAAGCCGGGGATCACCCCCTGCCCCCTGCAATGTCCCCCAGCCCTCTCATGGCCCCGGTGACTCTCCCAGGTCCTCCCTGCTGCCCCCCAGAGCTCCGTGAACCCCACTCCCATGTCACCTAGTGTCCCCCAGTGTCCTCCAGTGTTCCCCAGTGTCCCCCAGAGTCCCCCATGGCCCCAGACCCCACTCCCACCATCCCCTGGGCCCCCCTCACTTTCCCCCAGAGCACCCCAGGACCCCAATCCCATTCCTGTGACTCCCCCAGTGTCCCCCCAGACCCCAATCCCACAGTGCCACCTGTGCTCCCCAAGTGTCCCCGCTGTCCCCCCAGCCCCTGATACTGAAATCAGCCACAGTGAACTCCCGGACAGAACGGGAGGGATCCCAAAGCCGGAATTCTTGATCAGCTCGGGCTCCCAGCAGATCTCTCCTGCTCTTGTGGCTCAGGGGGATTTTGCCCCAGGGAATTTATCCACCCTAATTATGAATATTCATTAAAATGGGCTTCTTAGCTAACAGAAAACCAGAACGATACCTGTAAATAATTTACAAGGCTCTGCCTCTTTCAATAAACGATTTTTATTGTCCTGGAGAGCCATAAAATGGGCTATCTGGGTGTGATTCTAATAGAGTGCCCTGATAAGGATAAGGACCCAATAATTGATTGCCAATTAGATAAACCTTTATCAAAGTGTGAAGCCGAAGCGAGCAGCACGTGCAGGGAAAGCCGGAGAGCACAAGTCTCAGCTCCTGCTCCACGCACAGCTTTCGGAGTGTTTTTCCCCACAATTTCCCATTTTTATAACTTTTTATTTTGCACACACCCCTTGGTCCCTCCACATGTTTTCCCATATTTGGTCACAGTTGAGTCTTCCAACTCCGGGAGTCTGGGGTCTTCTGCCCTCTCACGGTGGTTGGTGGATGAAGTCTCTCCTCTTCCTCGCAGCACGTCCATGGGGACTTCCCACTGTGGTCACCACGGTTTCACCAAATCTCCCGTTTTCTCCCTTTCTTCATGTCCTGTGATACAAATTTGCATTTCATTATCCTGCACCAAGGCCTGGCTCTAACTTTTCTGTTTCTGCAGTTTCTGAAACTTACAGTTATTGCTTAATATCTTCTACATATTTACAATTTCTGCAGCTTGCTGAATAGCCCCTACGTATTTATAATTATTACCGTTAACGTTTAACACAAATTACCCAAATCATTCATTTCATTTATAACTCCGGGCACCCGAGCAGACGGTGAGAGGGTTTGTTGTAGTGGGGTCGGTGTCCATCAGGCCCCAGCTCAGTGGCTGCTCTCACCAGCAGAGGCTCACCCCACGGCAGCAGCAGAAGCAGCAGCTCTGGGCTGGGCTCCGGCAGCAGCAGCAGCAGCGAATTCCCTTCCCCGAGCAGCAGCTCCGACCGCCCTCCCCCGAAGCCGAGAGAGGGAGAGCGCCAGCCAGCAGCTGCCCCAGCCCCCTCTTTTATCAGCCCCATCCTCGGGGGATCTCTGCCCCTTGGGGAGAAACTCCCAGAGAAGAGAAGTGCAGCCGGGTGCCCTCCTCCCCTGAGCTGGGCCACTGCTTTTGTTTTTCTTCAGCACTGAGTCGTTAGCGTCTCCTAGTGTGTCCATGGTGGCCTTCAGCAAGGAGGGACAGGGTTGGAATAGGGGTGTCCCTGTCCCTGTCCTCCCCTGGCAGGGGTGTCCCTGTCCCCTCCCAGATCTGTGGGTCCCCATCTCTGTGCCCTGTCATGGGTGTTCCTGTCCCCACGTCCTCAATCGGTGTCCCAAGAGTTGGTGTCCCCAGCACAGGGTGACCCTGTCCTTGTCCCCAGCTCTGGGTGTCCTTGTCCCACCACCCACAGTGGGTATCCCTGTCCCCCATCCCCACTGAGTGTCACTGTGTCCCCTGTGCCCTGTCATGGGTGCTCCCATCCCCCCCAGGGTGTCCCCTGTGATGTCACCTTTCAGCCACTCGCAGTTGTGGTTGCTGGAGGTCCCGGTGGAATGGAGCTGGATCACTGACTTGTCCCCATGTTGGGTGACTTGGACAACCTCGAAGGTCTCGAAGGGTGGGATCACCACACCCCCGTTTGGCAAATTTGTAGTGAAAAACGTAACATCCTGGCCCTGGCACGTGTACACCTGGAGCAGCGACTCCTTCCCGGGGCAGTCGCCGGGTGTTTCGCTCAGCGGCACCGTCACGAATCGGTCGAACCGGACGGTGTCGCCCTTCTGTGCCACGAACTGGACCCCGCACACACGGTGGAAAGTGTCCTGACACTTCCCTCTCAGAGCCTCCCTCAGCGTGGTCAGGGCGTCGGTCAGCAGGAAATGCAGCGCCTTGAAGTGGAAGTTGTCCCGGTACTCCTGGGGAGAGCGCCCGGCCCTGCTCACGGCCTCGTTGAACTCGCTGTGGAGGCCGTCCATCGCGAAGGCGATGACAGCGGTGGCCTGGTCTGGGGACAGAGGGGAATCAGTGACCCCCCGCTTCTGCCACCTGTCCGCGGCCTCAGCCCAGGCCTGGGCCAACACAGGGTTCTGCTGGAGCTCGGAGCGGTGGAGGGCCGGCAAGGCTGCGGTCATGGCCGGGCGGCAGCCCTGGTACTGGTCATCGAAGGAGTCCTTGGCCATGTCCAGGGGCTTCACCTCGTTGGCCATGGTGGCCACGGTTATGGCCAGCAGGGCCAGGGTCTGAGCCAGGAGGGCCATGGAGGGGAGAGACCACCAGGAGCAGTTTGGGACACTGTGGGGACAATGAGGGGACACAGAAGAGACACAGGGAGGGCTCCTCAGTGAGGAACTGGGGAGCAGAGTGGGGTCTGCCCAGGGGGACGGGAGGCACTCCTGGCCAGGACACCCCTGGATGTGTCCAGCATCCCTGATCCCCAACCCTGGGGTTTCTTGTGCCTCCCCAACATCCCCCAGGACCCCCAGGACCCCAATCCCACAGGATCATCCCCTCCTGCCCCCCACAGAAGCCCAATCCTCCTCCCAGGATTACAAGTCCCCTCAGCCCTGCCAGGACGTCAACCCAAATCCTGGGGTCACTCCCTGAACCCCCCAGTGTCCTCCTCACCCCAATCCCACTCACAATCTCCAATTCCTTTGGTGTCACGCCAGGACCTCAAACCAAATCCGGGCACAACCCCTTACCCCCCGCGTCTCCCAGCCCCCTCATGACCCCAACCCCACTCCCACCATCCCCTGTCCCCCCTCACTTTCCCCCAGAGCACCGCTGGACCCCAATCCCATTCCTGTGACTGCCCCAGGGTCCCCCCAGACCCCAATCCCACAGTCCCCTGTGCCCCCCAAGTGTCCCCGGTGTCCCCCCAGCCCCTGATACCGAAATCAGCTGCAGTGAACTCCCGGACAGAACAGGAGGGATCCCAAAGCCAGAATTCTTGATCAGCTCAGGCTCCCAGCGGATCTCTCCTGCTCCTGTGGCTCAGGGGGTTTTGTCCAGCCTAATTATAAACATTCATTAAGATGGTCTTCTTAGCTAACACAAAACCAGCTCGTTTCTCACGAACAACTTGCATGGCTCTGCCTCTTTCAGGAAATGGTTTTTGTGTCCCTGCAGCCACAAAAATGGGGTTTCTGTGTGTGGTTTTCACTGAGCCCCAGCGTCTCAGATGACCTCACCTCGAACTTTCGCTTTGGGCAGGCGCTGCTGCTTCTGTGAGGCAGAACTTGCAAAAACCCTCCCTGCAGTTCGCTTTGACTCTTTCTCCAAAGCTTCCAGCCACCTTTGAAAATTGGCTGCTCATCTCTCATATTCATCACAACGGGCTTATTAGCCAACACAAAACCAGAACATTTCCCACAATTAACTTACATGGCTCTGCGTCTTTCCATAAATGATTTTTATTGTCCTGGAGAACCATAAAAATGGGGTCTCTGGGGGTTGTTTTCACTGAGTGCCCTGATGTCCCAGATGAGCTCTGTCTCACACGACACAAAGAAGTGACACCCACACGTTGAGATGACTGAGGCAGGAAAAAGAGACGGTTTATTTAAAACTTTGACATTTATAGAATTCAAGGAGGGACCACGGATTGGAGGAAGAAAACCTTCCTCTACAACCACACTGGGCCACCCAACAGCCCGTCAACAGTCTCCTCCTCATGAGAAGAGTGTGAACGTGGTTGTACCGTTACAATAACAAGGAAGTTGTTGATGTAAAATCCTGTCTGACCTCACTGCAAAAGGTAAACACGGAAGGCTGAAAATAGAACTTTAGAAAAAACTTCCTAAACAGACAGAGGAGAAATGCAAAAACCCAACAACAGACCTCGCCTTGAACTTTCGCTTTCGGGAGGTGCTGCTCCTTCTGTGTTGCAGAACTTGCCAAAAAGGGAACTCCCTGGAGCTCCCTTTGTCCCTTTCTCCACAGCTCCCGCCCACCTTTGCCCTGCGCCGCCCCCCAGCTGCAGTTCCAGGTGTCACCAGCAGGTGGCAGCACGAGCTGGCGGCGCTGCCTATCCCGGCATACGTATTTACAATTTCTGCAGTTTGCTTAATAACCACTACGTATTTATAATTATGAACTCTAACACTTAACACAAGTTACCTAAATCATTAATTTCATTTATAACACCACCGTGAGACATTCCCACCCGGTTCACTCTACCAGCTCCGGGCCCCAGCACAGAGGAGATGTGGAGCGGCTGGAGCCAGTCCAGAGGAAGCCACGGAGAGACTTCCAGGGGTGAAGCCGCTCTGCTGTGGAGACAGCTGGGGCTGTTCAGCCTGGAGAGCCACCCAGGGAGGCACCAAAGCCCCTTCCTGGCTAAAGGAGCCCCAGGAGAGCTGGGGAGGGACTTCAGGCATGGAGGGACAGGCCAAGGGGAACGGCTTCCGACTGCCAGAGGGCAGGGATGGATGGGATCCTGAGAGGAATCCTTCTCTGGGAGGGTGCTGAGGAACCAGCACAGGTTGGCCGGACAGGCAGTGGCTGTCCAGTGCCTGTCCATGTCCCAGGGCAGGTTGGGGTGCCTGGAGCAGCCTGGCGCAGGGGAAGCTGTCCCTGCCCACGGCAGCGCTGGCACCGCAGGCGCTTTAAGGTCGCTCCATCCCAAACCATTGCAGAGCCCCGGGGCCAGGATGGGCAGCGCCGCCAGCTCGTGCTGCCGCCTGCTGGGGGCACCCGGAACTGCAGCTGGGGCCGGCGCATGCGCAGTGCCGCTGTTGAACCCCGCTCGCTGCTGCCCTCCGGTGGACGATTCCCGAACTGCAACTCCCAGAATCCCCAAATCCCAGAGGCAGTGGGGCTGGAAGGAGCCGGAGGGGGCACCGGGGCCAAGCTCCGAGCTCGGGCAGCATCATCCCTGAGCACAGGGGTGGGACTGGAGCTGCTGGACACGGCACTGGGGTGCACTGGACACGGTGCTGGGGGAAGCTGGACACGGCATTGGAGAGAGGTGGACACAGCATTTTGTAGAGCTGGACACAGCACTGGGCAGAACTGGACATGGCACTGGGAAGAGTCAGACACAGCACTGGGCAGAGCTGGACATGACACTGGACAGAGGTGGGTACAGCACTGAACAGAGGTGGACAGTGCATTCGGCAAAACTGGACATGGCACTGGACTGAACTGGACACGGCACTGGACAGAGGTGGACACAGCACTCCCCATGTGCCTCACTGGGCAGGGCAGAGGGGCACGATCCCTCCCTGACCTCCTGGCCCCGCTCCTCCTGATGCCCCCTGGATCCCTCCTGGCCCTCAGGATGCACAGTCAGCTCCACTGGTCACCCACCAGCACCCCCAGGTCCTTCTCCAGAGCTGCTCCAGCAGGTCCTGCCCAGCCAGGGGATGGCACTGGTGCAAACTGGGCTAAACCCAGCCCAGATCTCCAACCCCAAATGATGCCCAAACCTCTCCTGTTTTCCTGCCGGGAATGAAATGTGAGTGAGGCTCCTCCCTCGGGAAGGGGAGGCTCCCCAAGGATCCTGCGCGAGGCTGAGAGAGAGAGACGTTCCCAGCAGCGTTGGTGTGGGGAGCACCATCGAGCCCTGTTGGGGAATTGTCCCTTTTTGCTGCTGGGACAGAATTCTTTAATGGAACTGTCTGGATGGAATCATTTAATAAAATTGCTTCAATAGAACTGTTTAACAAAATTGTTTTGTTTGAGTTTTAATAGAACAGCTTTGCAAAATGGCCACCTTGGTGGCCACAGTGGTCACAGGGGCTGTGGTAGCCTTGTGGCTCAAGGAGTCCGGGTGATGGTAATGGTCACAGTGGCCTTGGTGGTTGGAGTGACCGTGGTGTGCAGAGTGGCTGTGGTGGCCACAGTGGCCACAGTGACAGTAGTGACCACAGTGACTGCATGGTAGCAGGAGCTGCCAAGGTGGCCAGAGGGGCAGTGGTGGCCTTGGTGGCCTCGTTTCTCTGGGGGTCCTGGTGGTCATGCTGATTGTGGTGACCACAGTGACCTTGGTGGCCATGCAGGCCATGGTGGCCACAGTGATCACAGTGACCTCAGTGACCTTGGTGGCCTCATGGCTCAGAGAATCCCAGTAGCCACTGCCAGGGCTGTGGTTGCCAGGAGGAACCCTCCGAGGTGGAAGGGGGCCATGGAGATGCTCCCACCTGGGGGACAAAGAGGGGGGTCAAAGGGACCATGGGGGACACAGAGGGGGTTGGGGACGACCATAATGCGGGTTTGGGGTGACAGGAGAGATGGGGGCCATGAGGTGACAGGTGACAGGGTCTTGGAGGTGTACAGGGGTCAGGGAGGTCAGGCGGTCATGGTGGGCTTAGGGGTCACAGGGATCAGGGGAGTCAGGGGGTGCCAGGGGGTGCCAGGGGTTCAGGGAGTGCCATGGGGGGTCCCGGCCCACCCACATCCAGCACACAGGGCCTGTCCCCACAGCACTGCCTTGGGTGGAGTGGGACAGGGTCAGAATGGGGGTGTCCCTGTCCCTCTCCCTCTCCCTGTCCCTGTCCCTGTCCCTGTCCTCGCCTGGCAGTGAATTCCCTGTCCCCTCCCATATTTGGGGGTCCCCATCCCTGTGCCCTGTCATGGGTGTTCCTGTCCCCGTGCTCTGAATCAGTGTCCCCAGACTTGGTGTCCCCAGCTCTGAGTGTCCCTGTCCTTGTCCTCAGCACTGGGTGTCCTTGTCCTACCACCCACAGTGGGTGTCCATGTCCCCCATCCGCACTGAGTGTCACTGTGTCCCCTGTGCCCTGTTGTGGGTGCCCCCATGCTTACCACGGGTGTCCCCACCCTCCCGGGGTGTCCCCGTTGGTGCCAATTTCAGCCACTCGCAGTTGTAGTTGCTGAAGGTCCCATTGGAGTGGAGCCAGATCTGTGTCTTGTCCCCGTTTTGGATGACATTGGTGACATTGAAGGTTTCGAAGGGCGGGACCAGCACCTCCTCCTCATCAGGAAACCTGGAGAAATTCTGGATGCCCACGCCATAGCACGTCTCCATCTTGAACACCGTGCCTATCTCAAAATCCTCAGCGCTATCTCTGCAAAGCGACGTCGGCGTGAATTGACCGAACCGGACCCTCTGGCCTTGCTCTGCCGTGAACTGGGTCCAGCTCACGATGCGGAACACACAGCGACACTCGGGTTTCTCTGCCTCCCTCAGAGTGGCCAGGGCGTCGGTCAGCAGGAAATGCAGCGTTTTGAAGTGGAAGTTGTCCCGGTACTCCTGGGGGGAGCTCCCGGCCACGCTCGTGGCCGCGTTGAACTGCTGGTACAGGTCGTCCATGGTGAAGGCCATGAGGGCGATGGCCTGGGCTGAGGATTCCAGAGGGGACAGAGGGGACCCGCTGCTCTGCCACTCGGCCACGGCCTTGGGCCAGACCCGGGGAAAGAGAGGGTTCAGCTGGAACTCGGAGCGGTTGAGGGCCGGCAAGGCCTCAGTCATGGCCGGGCGGCAGCCCTGGTACTGGTCATCGAAGGAGTCCTCGGCCATGTCCAGGGGCTTCACCTCGATGGCCACGGTGGTCACGGTCATGGCCAGCAGGGCCAGAGCGTGAGCCAGGGGGGCCATGGAGGGGAGAGGCCACCAGGAGCAGTGTGGGAGACTGTGGGGACAATGAGGGGACAATGAGGGACAGTGAAAGGACACAGAGAGGACACTGAGGGACACAGAGGGGACATGGAGGAGATACAGGGAGGGTTCCTCAGTGAGGGACTGGGGAGGGGAGTGGGGTCAGCCCTGCCCAGGGAGAGGGGAGGCACTCCTGGCCAGGAGATCCCTGGACACAGCCTGGGGTCCCTGATCCCCAACCCTGGGGTCACTTATACCTCCCCAACATCCACCAGCCCCCCCAGAAACCCAATCCCACAGGACCATCCCCTCCTGCCCCCCACAGAAGCCCAATCCTCCTCCCAGGATTGATTACAAGTCCCCTCAGCCCTGCCAGGACCCCGACCCAAATGTTGGGGTCACTCCCTGAGCCCCCCAGCATCCCCCTCCTCCCCTCCCCAGACCCCAACCCTAATCCCTCCATCTCCTGTCCCCCCTCACTTTCCCCCAGAGCACCCCAGGACCCCAATCCCATTCCTGTGACACCCCCAGGGTCCCCCTAGACCCCAATCCCACAGCCCCCTCTGCCCCCCAAGTGTCCCCGCTGTCCCCCCAGCCCCCGATACTGAAATCAGCTGCAGTGAACTCCCGGACAGAACAGGAGGGATCCCAAAGCCGGAATTCTTGATCAGCTCAGGCTCCCAGCAGATCTCTCCTGCTCCTGTGGCTCAGGGGGACTTTGCTCCAGGGAATTTATCCACCCTAATTATGAATATTCATTAAAATGGGCTTCTTAGCTAACAGAAATCCAGAACGATACCTGTAAATAATTAGCTTGGACCTGCCTCTTTCAATAAACAAATTTTTTTGCCCTGGAGCCATAAAACGCGTTATCTGGGTGTGATTCTAACAGAGTGCCCTGATAAGGATAAGGACCCAATGATTGATTGCCAATTAGGTAAACCTTGATTAAAACAGTAAGTGTGCTCTCCGGCGCTGGGAAAGCCGGAGAGCACAAGTCTCAGCTCGTGCTGCACACACAGCTTTTGGAGTTTTCCCCACAATTTCCCATTTTTGTAACTTTTTGTTTTGACCCTTGGTCCCTCCTCAGGTTTTCCCATATTTGGTCATCGTTGAGTCTTCCAACTCTGGGAGTCTGGGGTCTTCTGCCCTCTCACGGTGGTCGATGGATGAAGTCTCTCCTCTTCCTCGCAGCACATCCCTGGGACTTCCCGCTGTCGTCACTACGGTTTCACCAAATCTCCCGTTTTCTCCCTTTCTTCATGTCCTATGATACAAATTTACATTTCATTATCCTGCACCAAGGCTGGGCACTAACTTTTCTGTTTCTGCAGTTTCTGCAACTTAGAGTTACTGCTTAATATCCTCTACATATTTACAGTTTCTGCAGTTTGCTGAACAGCCCCTACATATTTATAATTGTTAACTATAACAACACAAATTACCTAATAATTCATTTCATTTATAACAGTCCTCCCTTTTCTTAATTAATTAATTAATTAGTGTTAATTCACTAATTATTTTATTTGTATGATCATATAATTTGTATGATCATTTACTAATTTCTATGATCATATATAACTTTTGTTAATACTCTACTGTAATGCTGAGCAATTATACCGGTTGTGAATTACAGCTCTGGCTTAAAGCTCATCCCTATAAACACCCCAAGGTCGTGTTCTGTTCTCGTCGTGGGTTTGCTTTTTGCTTAAATTCTTTTAGGTTTTTTTTTCTCTATCTTTACCTGGGTCTCAAATCTGATGATGAGTGTGCTATGAAAATTGATTCCCCGCCCAAACAGTTTGGTCACACTGATTGCAAACAGGAATAATGGAGTTTGATTTTTTTTTTTAATTTGCCTTAGTTTATTTTCCTCAGGGGTTGCAGTTATATTGTGACACGCTGTGATGTTTCCCCCCCACATCATTTAACACATCGAATGCTATGACATTTACAAACTCCCGTGCTAAAGTCGGCCGGGCATCCCAAGTGGCAGAGTCAGAACTCCCAGCAGCATTCCCCACTTCAGAAACCCTCTGCCTTCCCCGATGCCTCCGCTTTTGCTTTCCGGAGCCTGGACTTCCATCTTCTCGGCAGCAAGGAAATTCTTCAGGGGTGCCTGGGAGTGACTGCCATTTTAAATGTTTTTTCTTTTACTTATCTTTTATGTTTCATTTGTTCTGCCCAGTAAAGAACTCGGGAGTATTTTCAGCACTTTATTATTATTATTATTATTATTATTATTATTATTATTATTATTTCAGCTTTGGAATCCAATTGACCCCTCACCCCGTTTACAACTAATTGCCACCACTCAGAAAATCCCTCTTCAAGTCTCCCTATTTGTACAGCCAGGTATAATGTTTGTTTTGTTATCTCCAGCTCTTCTCTTCCACAGGGAGGGCACAACCCCTTAGGAAAATATCCTGCCCTACAGTGACTCCGCCACTTTTCTTTAAAGCTCGCCTTTACACAGCCTTTTCCCACAATAATAGCATTCACAACTTAAGCTCTTTGGTTTACTTTGTTTACTCTTCCTCTCCTCCTGCCTCACGCATCTTGCTTTTCCCACTGCGGCTGCCAACACTCTCACCTCCCCTTTCACTTTCCTCTTCCCTCTTACACTTTCTGCACTTCCCTCGATGAATCTTGTATCCCCCACCCTTGCCATCACCCTTCTGTAACTTTTCTCATTTCCTTCGGGTGCCTTCTACCCCTGAGCACATCCTCAAGCTATTCCTAAGCCTTTCCAACCATTCCTTGGGGGATTTATCCTTTTTCTGGTGTTCACTAAAAGCCTTGTTAATATCCTGTCCCCCCGGGACTGCCTCCCGTATCCCTTGTCAACGGGACATTCACAGAGCCTGTGCGTTCTGGTCCCAGGAGAACTTCCCTTAACGGCAAAGGCTGAACCCTCCTCGTGTTATTTTTGCCCTTTGCACCTTACTTCTTGTTTGCCTGGGCGATGGGACAGCCTTTTGCTCAGACCCGTGGGTAAACAACTTGCGGATTCTTGGTGGGGCGGGGTAGGGAAGCAGCAGGTAAAGGTTTGAGGATGGGAGGGTTAGGTTGTCCAAGGGGTCCCAATCCTCTTTTTTTTTAGATTTTCCTCGTTTTGTCGGGACCAATGGGAACAATGAAGGTGGGTTGGTTTTTTTTTTTGCAATTTCTGCAACAGAGAAGGAGCAGCGCCTGCCAAAAGCGAAAGTTGGAGGTGAGGCCATCTGGGATACTGGGATGCTCAGTGAGAACTGTCATGGGGGATAATTCATGTTTTCATAATACTCGTTGTTACAGTAAATAGAGTTTATAGAAAAGCCAGAAGGACCCCCCCACCCCGCCTCCCCCCAAAGCAAAGGGCCTGGAAAGTTTCACAAGAACCATCTCCAGCTCTGGGAAGAAGACAAAGAAACTACAATTCCAATAGAAGGAGAAAGAATAGCCAGGATGGAGTTGATCAACCCCTGATGACTCCGAGATGGTTTCTTACCAGGACCATCCAAATCGCCCGGGAATCCCATTCACCCAGGAAGTCTTTTGAGACAGCAAAACCTTTCAACATCCAGGGGCACCTGGACCCGAGACAAGCCTGGACATGTATAATTTTAAAATCACGTAGTCCCGAACCAGGAGGGGTATAAAAGCTAACTGGTTTGGGCTCGGGCTTTCGTGAAACCATGGGGGACGTGGCGCGGCAGAGGTCACGTCGGTCAGATTCACCCAGAGCTAACTCTGTTCCTTGGGCGCTGGCTTTGTCATTTGCTTGTCCGAAATCATCCTTGGCAAATAAATTGTTTTTCGTTGAGATTGGCTTTCTAAATTTATAACAGAATCACACCCTGTAACCCCACTTTATGACACTCCAGAGCAATAAAAATCATTTATTGAAAGAGGTAGAGCCAAGCTAATTATTTATGGGGAAATTGCTGGTTTTGTGTTAGCTAAGAAGCCCATTTTAATGAATATGCATAATTCTGGTGGATAAATTCATTATGGCCCCCTCTGACCCCGACACGTCCGGGACTCCCTGTCACCCCTGTCCCTCCCCCCATGGTCCGCCTGGTGCTCCCATGACCTCCCCTCCACTTATGGTCCTCCGGACCCCCCTTTGTGTCCCCACGTGGGAGCCTCTCCAGGAACTCTCCCCACATTTTGGGGGCTTCTCTGGGTCACCATGGCCATGGCAACAGTCAGCAGAGCCCTCTGAGCCATGAGGCCATCAAGGTCTCTGTGGTCTTGGAGGCTACTGTGGCCACCATGGTCAGGAAGGTCACTGGGACCCGCAGAAAAATGACACCACCAAGGCTACCGAGGCCATGGTGGCCACCCTGGTCGCTTTGGTCACTGTGACCACTCTGGACATTGGAACCACCATGGCCACTATGTCCACTGTGGTTACCGTGACCGATGAGGCCATGATGGCCATGGTGGCTGCCATGGTCACTGTAGCTACTGAGGCCACTGTGGCCGCTGTGGTTACCAAGGTGACCAAGGTCACCATGGTCACTGTAATTACTGAGGCCACCATAGTACTGTGGTTACCGTGGTTACCAAGGTGACCAAGGTCACCATGGCCACCGCGGCCACTGTGGCCTCCATGTCACAGTGACAAGGGGTCCATCCTGGAGAATCCCCTCCAAGAGCTGCTCAGGAGGGAGCAACACAAGGCCAGCAGGATCAGCCAGGGCTGGACTGGAGCTGCCAGGACAGCCCAGGACAGCCCAGGACAGACCGGTCAGCCCAGACAGCAGACACCAGGCAGTGCCTGGGGCCAGTTGGACACTTCCCTCCAGAGGCGTTTGGGAGTGGCAATGTCACCATCACCTCCTAAAGCTCCCTGGCTGCCTCGCCTGATGGATTAAAAAAAAATGTTGCTTGCTTTCCTGGAGTTTAAAAAATGTATCAAAGATTTAATCCCTGCTCGTCTGGCTTATCAAAAGTTTATCAAAATTTTGCTGCTGGCTCACCTGATGTATCTGCTGGAGCTCATTGAGCACCTTTCCTGCAGGGCACCTTATTTGATAAAATAAAGCATTTCCTGGTGTTTTTGTCCAAGGTTTATTTTCCAAACCTTCATCTTCAGAGAGGCAAAAGAAAAACCCTCTTCTCTTTTTCCCCTGCACTCTCTTTTCACTTCACTCACCAAGGACCTGGAGGGGCTGGAGCATGCCCAGGGGAGGTATGGAGCTGGGGAGGGGTCTGGAGCGCCAGGAGAGGCTGAGGGAGCTGTGGGGTGCTGTGAGAGCAATTTAAAAAGGATGAATGATCAGTTAAGAGCCAGTTCCAAAGTTCCTGATTGGAGGCAATGCAACTGAAGAAACATTGGGAGGGGAAAATACAAAAATGCAAGAGAGAAAAAGAATGAGAAATGAAATAAAGGGGAAAGAGGCACCATCACCCATTTATTTATGCAAAAGCCTGATGTTTTGCTCAGGGATCTACTTTTTCCTTTCAAATCGGGGGATTTTCCCTCTTTATCCCGCACATCTCCTGCACTGGCCGTGCTGTTGCAGTTCGGGAATCGCCCACCGGAGGGCAGCAGCGAGCGGGGTTCAACAGCGGCACTGCGCATGCGCCGGCCCCAGCTGCAGTTCCGGGTGCCCCCAGCAGGCGGCAGCACGAGCTGGCGGCGCTGCCATCCCGGCCCCGGGGCTCTGCAATGGTTTGGGATGGAGTGACCTTAAAGCGCCTGCGGTGCCAGCGCTGCCATGGGCAGGGACAGCTTCCCCTGTGCCAGGCTGCTCCAGGCACCCCAACCTGCCCTGGGACACGGCCAGGCACCGGGCAGGGACAGCTTCCCCTGTGCCAGGCTGCTCCAGGCACCCCAACCTGCCCTGGGACATGGCCAGGGACTGGACAGCCCTAGCTGCTCTGGCCAACCTGTGCTAGGGCCTCAGCACCCTCCCAGGGAAGAATTCCTTTCAAGATCCCATCCATCCCTGCCCTCTGGCAGTGGGAAGCCGTTCCCCTTGGCCTGTCCCTCCATGCCCAAAGCTCTCCTGGGACTCCTTTAGCCAGGAAGGGGCTTTGGTGCCTCCCTGGATCGCTCTCCAGGCTGAACACCCCCAGCTGTCTCCACAGCAGAGTGGCTTCACCCCTGGAAGTCTCTCCGTGGCTTCCGCTGGACTGGCTCCAGCAGCTCCACATCTCCTCTCTGCTGGGGCCCGGAGCTGGTAGAGTGAACCGAGTGGGAATGTCTCACAGTGGTGTTATAAATAAAATTAATGATTTAGGTAACTTGTGTTAAGTGTTAGAGTTAATAATTATAAGTACGTAGTGGCTATTAAGCAAACTGCAGAAATTGTAAATACGTATGCCGGGATGGGTAGCGCCGCCACCTCGTGCCGCCACCTGCTGGTGACACCTGGAACTGCAGCTGGGGGGCGGCGCAGGGCAAAGGTGGGCGGGAGCTGTGGAGAAAGAGACAAAGGGAGCTCCAGGGAGTTCCCTTTTTGGCAAGTTCTGCAACACGGAAGGAGCAGCAGCGCCTGCCAAAAATGAAAGTTCAAGGCAAGGTCTGTTGTCAGGGCTTTTGCTGTTCTCCTCTGTCTCTTTAAGAAGTTTTTTCTAAAGTTCTATTAATAGCCTCCTATGTTTACCTTTTGCAGTGGGGTCAGACAGGATTTTACATCAACAACTTCCTTGCTATTGTAACGGTACAACTATGTTACATTCTTCTCATGAGGAGGAGACTGCTGACGGACTGTTGGGTGGCCCACTGTGGTTGGAGAGGAAGATTTTCTCCCTCCAATCCACGGTCACTGCTGGAATTCTATAAATGTTGAAGTTTGTAAATAAACGGTCTCTTTTTCCTGCCTCGGACATCTGAGAGTGCTGGTGTCACTTCTTTGTGTCGTGTGAGACAGAGCTCATCTGGGACATCAGGGCACTCAGTGAAAACGACCCCCAGAGACCCCATTTTTATGGTTCTCCAGGACAATAAAAATCATTTATGGAAAGAGGCAGAGCCATGTAAGTTATTTGTGGGAAAAGTGCTCTTTTGGTGTCAGCTAAGAAGCACATTTTAATTTAATTTAGTTTTAGGTTTATTTTATAATTTGGTTTCATGTGAGCTAAGAAGCCCATTTTAATTTAATTCAGTGTTATTTTTATTATTTAATTCAATTTATTTTTATTTTATTATTTAATTTAGTTTTGTGTCAGCTAAGATGCTCACTATCAATTAATTCAGTGTTATTTCTATTATTTAATTTAGTTTTGTGTGAGCTAAGAAGCCCGTTTTGATTTAATTCAGTTTTATTTTTATTATTGAATTCATTTTTGTCTTAGCTAAGAAGCCCATTTTAATTTAATTCAATTTTATTTTTATTTTAATTATTTCTTAGCTAAGAAGCCCATTTTGATTTAATTTGGTGTTATATTTATTATTTAATTTAGGTTTTTGTGTGTGGTGCAGTTTCATTGCCAGTCTGTTTCTCACAGGGGTTGGGGAATCCCCAGGCTGGATCCCCAGGGGCAGCGTTTCTTTCTCACGTTTCATCACCGGTAATTGGGTGTGACTCATGCTGATAACATTGAAACCACAATCAATACTTTAAAACAATAAAGTATTAATGAAAAAGTAGTGCCCAAAAGGAGAGAGGAGGGGGTTCTCCCTTCTCCTGCAGATGTTCATGAGATGCAGGAAGAGACTGAGATAAGACTAAAGCTAAAAGTATCTGTAAGACGGAGAAAGTTGGGGGAATTTCAGGAAAATTGTGAATTATTTGAGATTTATTGCCTTAATGTTTAAATTTGGTATTTGTTTACAAAATACAAGTTTAATACACGTGTAACAAGAGAGGTTTTTCAGGGGACGACGAGGAAGACCGTGAGCCTTCATCCCAAAGACCACCCAAAGAAGACACAAGAACCCCTGGCAACAAGTGAAGCGTGCGCCATGAAGTGCAGTGGATTTTTAAAATAGAAAATAGGAGGAAACTTACGGGAAACATTGATAAATATGTATTAGCATATAAAATATAAGTGTAGTTTGAATTGTTTTGTTTTGTTTTGTTTTGTTTTGTTTTGTTTTGTAGGTGAGGTGGGGTGAGAAGCTCTCCCTGTACCGCGGTTGGTTTTGCTTCTGCCTTACCTGAACCTTAATCAGGTTTAAATAATTATTCCCAAATTTTTTGTAAATTTATATTAAATTTGTATTAAAACTGCTGCTCAATTTTAAATCTGTAGTTCACTTTATTCTCATTTATAACAACGGGTCAGGTGTCTCCTGGGGTTGGGGGATCCCTTTTCTGAGGTGCAGAACTTCTCCTGCTCCCCCTACAAGACCGGGGAAGTCACCCAGGAGCTCCCCAGGAAGATCCTGGCCAGGCTCGGGGTGCCCCCAGGGGTGTCACCTGAGAGGGGAGCCCATCTGGGGTCTGAGGTGTGACAGCAGCTCAGGGAGCAGTGGGGAGTGGGGCTGGGGGGCACTGGGGGCGCACGGGGCGGTGGAATTGGGGTCCTGGGGGCTGAGCAATGAGAGAGAGAAGAGAAAGTTTCAGCTTCCCTGGAGGTGCTGGGTGGAGCTTAAAGACTGACTGGGGAAAAAAAAACATCGAAGGTGTAAAAGTGTGTGCAGAGCAGGGCAAAGGTGGGCGGGAGCTGCAGAGAAAGGGACAAAGGGAGCTCCAGGGAGTTTTTTTTTTTTGCAAGTTCTGCAACAGAGAAGGAGCAGCAGCGCCTGCCAAAAGCAAAAGTTCAAGGCGAGGATTGTTATCGGGGTTTTTGCTGTTCTCCTCTGTCTCTTTAAGAAGTTTTTAATAAAGTTCGGTTTATAGCCTTCTGTGTTTACCTTTTGCAGTGGGGTCAGACAGGATTTTACATCAACAACTTCCTTGCTATTGTAACGGTACAACCACGTTTACACTCTTCTCATGAGGAGGAGACTGCTGACGGACTGTTGGGTTGCCCCGTGTGGTTGGAGAGGAAAGTTTTCTTCCTCCAATCCACGGTCACTGCTGGAATTCTATAAATGTTGCAGTTTGTAAATAAACCGTCTCTTTTTTTCTTCCTCAGACGTTCTTGGTCAGCTCGGGCTCACAGCGGATCTCTCCTGCTCCTGTGGCTCAGGGGGACTTTGCCATGGGGAATTTATCCAGCCTAATTATAAACATTCATTAAAGTTGGCTTCTTAGCTAATACAGAAACAGCATTTTTCCTGGAAATCATTTCCGTGGATCCATCTCTTTCAGGACATCCTCCTGTTTTCCTGGAGAGTTCATAAAAAGGGACCTGGGGCTCATCTTCACTGAGTGCCGCAGTATCTCTGATGACCTCGCCTTGAACTTTCACTTTCAGCTGGCGCTGGTCCTTCTGTGTCACAGAGCTTGTCCAGAACCACACTGGAGTTCCCTTTAACTCTTTCCCCACTGGTTCCAGACACGTTTATTGTCCTGTGGGAATACTTTTACACCCTTTTATCGTTTTTGCTGCTCATCCTTCCAGCCCTACCCAGCACCTCCAGCGTGTCGGGGAAAAGCCACGCTATGGAAAGCCAGGAGTCCACAGAGCAGCCTTGAAACTTTATTCCAGTGCAGGGACAGAGTTTCCACAACAGCCAGACCCTTGTGGGGTTCTGCATTGGTTTGAGGCAAATTTGGGAGGAGAACTCCTTGGGAAACCCTCCCTCCCCTCCCCGAACCGGTTTGGGAGAAAACTCCTCAGAGAGAAGTGGAATGAAATCCGTTTATTGAACTGGCAAAGCGCTCCCCAGGAGAATGAATTGAACAATACCAGACGGCAAGAACCTCGTGGTGCTCTGGGTAGATGACAAATTAGGACAGAAATCCCTCTGGTAGGTGATTCCTCTGCTCTCAGTTCTTTCCGGCGCTGGTGAAAGTTGCTGCACAGGGTGGATCCCGGTGGGTCCCAGGTGCAAGCTCCCCCCAGAGCCCCCCCTAGGTCCTCAGTCAGGGGGAGGTTTAAACAGTTTCAAAGAAGATGAAAAGGAAAAAAAACAAAGGAAAAAAAAAAAAGAAAAATAGGAAAAAGAAAAAAGAAAAAAAAAGGAAAAAAGAAAAAAGAAAAAAGAAAAAAGAAAAAAGAAAAAAGAAAAAAGAAAAAAGAAAAAAGAAAACAGAAAACAGAAAAAAGAAAAAAAGAAAAAAGAAAAAAGAAAAATAAAGAAGAAAAGAAAAAAATAAATAAAAGAAATGCAAAGCGATGCTAAGCTACCCTAGCTAACTACCAAGAAAAAAAAAAAAAATCCTCTCTGTCTCATGTCTGTGTGTTATTTTCTGTCACTATTAAAAACCAGCCCGGCAGAGAGAGGTTTCTGAAAACAAATTGTGCACTTCTCCCCCAGTTTTACTCTCAGAGCCAATATTAAAGGCACAGAGTGTAATACCCAGCGTAAACAGACGATTGGGGATACAACATCGTGACGTCACCCCAGGACAGGTTCCTCTCTCGAGGTTTTGGAGGACGCAGCCTCCTTCCATCCCCAGCTCTCGGCCGCACGCTGCCCTCTTCCTTTCCCCATCAGCTGAACGGGGCTGCTGGGAAGGTGCAGCCCTCCCAAACCACCCCTTGGACCTGTCATTTTCCCCCAAAGACCAGAAGTTCAGGCTGTCTGGGTTGGACTGGTTGGACTTTGTGGGGACCCGTTTCACCCATCACCCTCAAGTTCAGGAGTTCAAACTTTCTGCTCAAACCACCAGGGTCCTGTGAAAACCTTCACCTCTGTAGAGACATCCAGACCCGTTTTGAAGACACTGACACCATTTCTCCTAACGACCTCCACACCCACAGAGTTGTTTTCAAAGACATCACCACCCATCTTTCGTATGAAATCCTTCCCTGTGAGGGTGCTGAGACCCCGGTGCAGGTTTCCCAGAGAAGCTGTGTCAGCCCCTGGATTCCTGGCTGTGTCCCGGGGCAGGTTGGGGTGCCTGGAGCAGCCTGGCACAGGGGAAGCTGTCCCTGCCCGGTGCCTGGCCGTGTCCCAGGGCAGGTTGGGGTGCCTGGAGCAGCCTGGCACAGGGGAAGCTGTCCCTGCCCGGTGCCTGGCCCTGTCCCAGGGCAGGTTGGGGTGCCTGGAGCAGCCTGGCGCAGGGGAAGCTGTCCCTGCCCACGGCAGCGCTGGCACCGCAGGCGCTTTAAGGTCGCTCCATCCCAAACCATTGCAGAGCCCCGGGGCCGGGATGGGCAGCGCCGCCAGCTCGTGCTGCCGCCTGCTGGGGGCACCCGGAACTGCAGCTGGGGCCGGCGCATGCGCAGTGCTGCTGTTGAACCCCGCTCGCTGCTGCCCTCCGGTGGGCGATTCCCGAACTGCAACAGCACGGCCAGTGCAGGAGATGTGCGGGGTAAAGAGGGAAAATCCCCTGATTTGAAAGGAAAAAGAGATCCCTGAGCAAAGCATCAGGCTTTTGCTTAAATTAATGGGTGATGGTGCCTCTGTTCACTTTATTTCATTTTTCTTTTATTTTTTTCTCTCTTCTGTTTTCCTATTTTCACCTCCCAATGTTTCTTTTGTTGCATTGCCTCAAATCAGGAACTTTGGAACTGGCCCTGAACTGATCATTCATCCTTTTTTTAATTGCTCTGAGCGGCACCCCGCAGCTTCCTTAGCCACTCCTGGTGCTCCAGACCCCTCCTCAGCTCCGTTCCTTCCCTGGGCATCCTCCAGCCCCTCCAGGTCCTTGGTGAAAGGAAAAGGGAGTGCAGAGGAAAAAGGGAGGAGCGTTTCTCCATTGCCTCTCTGAAGATGGAGGCTGGGAAAATAAAGCTTGAACACAAACAGCAGGAAATGCTTTATTTTAAGAATTGAGTCTCCCTGCAGGAAAGGTGTTAAAAGAGCTGCAGCAGTTACATTAGGTGAGCCAGCAGCAAATTTTGATAAACCTTTGATAAGCCAGGCTAGCAAGGATTAAATTTTTGATACATTTCTTTATACTGCAGTTGAGCCACCAGCAAACTTTGATAAACTTGTGATAAGTCAGGCTAGCATAGATTAAAGTTTTGATACATTTTTTATACTCCAGGCAAGTAAGCAGCATTTTTTCCCACTCCAAGCAAGCCAGCAGAGATTTTTTGGATCCATCAGGCGAGACAGCCAAGGAGCTTTAGGAGATGGCGGCGACATTGCAACTCCCAAATGCCTCTGACGGGAAGCACCCAACCAGCCCCAGGCACTGCCCAGTCTCTGTTGTCCTGGGCTGTCCTGGGCTGTCCTGGACTGTCCTGGGCTGTCCTGGCAGCTCCAGCCTGGGCCTCACTGGTCCTGCCTCCAAGACCACAGTGACCTTGGTGACCTTGTGGCTCAGAGAGCTCCGCTGACCGCTGCCATGGCCATGGTGACCAAGAGAAGTTCCCAGAAGTTGGGGGAGGTCGTGGGGAGGCTCCCATCTGGGGACACAAAGAGGGGGGTCAGGGGGACCGTAAGTGGAGGGGGTCATGAGGGCACCAGAGGGACCATGGGGGAGGGACAGGGGTGACAGGGGGGCCCTGAGGGTGTTGGGGTCAGAGGAGGCCATAATGAGGTCCATGTCCCCTGTACCCAGCCATGGGTGGCCTTGTCCCCCCAACTCCACTGGGTGTCCCCAGCACTGGATGTCCCTGTCCCCCCCTGCTGGCCCTGGCTGTGCCCATCCCCTGTGCCCAGCAATGGCTGTCACTGCCCTTGTCCCCAGCACTGGGTGTCCTTGTCCCCAGCCTTCACTGGGTGTCCCGGATCCCCCCCGGTTGTCCCCACAGTGTCACCTTTCAGCCACTCGCAGTCGTAGTTGCTGAAGGTCCCATTGGAGCGAAGCTCAATGTGCATTGTGCCCCCTTCCTCCCTGACAGCAGTGACCCTGAAGGTCTCGAAGGGAGGGATCAGCACCATCTCATATCTGGGATAGGAGAATTTCTGGATGTCCACGCCATGGCACGTTTGCACCTTGAACATCGTGTCGACCTCAAAAACCCAGGCCAACCCTTCACTCAGCAATGTCAACGCGAATTGGCCAAAGCGGACTTGGTCGCCTTCCTTCACCTTGAACTGGACCCCCCACACTCCCCTGAACACCTCCTGGCAATCGTTGGAGCGTCTCAGCGTCTGGAGGGCCCGGGTCAGCAGGAAATGCAGCGATTTGAAGTGGAATTCGTCCCGGTACTTCCAGCCAGAGCTTCCACCCTCACGCACGGCCCGGTTGAACGCCATGTACAGCTTTGACTCACTGGTGGTGTAGGCCATGAGGGCGATGGTCTGGTCTGGGGTGAGAGGGGATGACGGGATCTTCTTGTTCTCCCACTCCTTTGTGGCGTTTCTCCATTGATTTTCAAACTCGCTGTTCCTGAGGAAGTCTGAGCGCTGGAGTTCCGGCAAACTCTTGGTCATGTTATCACCACAATTCAGGTACTGGTCATCAAAGGAGTTCTTGGCCATGTCCAGGGGCACCACCTTGATGGCCACAGTGGCAACGGCTGTGGCCAGCAGTGGCAGGGTCTGAGCCAGGGGGGCCATGGCAGAGAGAGGCCACGGGGACCAGGGTGTGACACTGGAGGACACAGAGGGGACACGGGGGACACACTGTGTGACACGGGGAAGACACTGGGGAACACCAGGGGACACTGAGGGAACACTGAGGGGTCCCAGGGGACACCGATGGGATGCAGGAGATGCTGAGGGACATGGGGGCACATGGGGAGGCTTCCTTGGTGAGGGGCTGGGGAAGGAGAAGGGTGTCAGCCTGGGGAGAAGGGACAGACAAGTCAGGAGACCATGGACATGCCCCGGGACCTGATCCCAAATCATGGGGTCCCCCAGATCCCTCCTTGTCCTCCTCCCATACCCCAATCCCAATCCCAATCCCATGAAATCCCCGGTGGCCCCTCAGGACCCCGATCCCATCCCATGTGCCCCCCAATATCCTCCAGTGCCCCCCATACCAAATCCCACTCCCACAGCCCTGTGCCCCCATCGCTGCCCTCAGAGCCCCCCAGGACCCCAATCCCACCGCTGTGACAACTCCAGTGTCCCCCCAAAGACCCCAATCCCAAAGCCCCCTGTGCCTCCCAAGTGTCCCCGCTGTCCCCCCAGCCCCCGATACCGAAATCAGCCGCAGTGAACTCCCGGACAGAACGGGAGGGATCCCAAAGCCGCAATTCTTGATCAGCTCGGGCTCCCAGCGGAACTCTCCTGCTCCTGTGGGTCAGGGGGACTTTGCCACAGGGAATTTATCCACCCTAATTATAAACATTCATTACAATGAGCTTCTTAGCTAACACAAATCCAGCACCTTTCCTGTAAATAATTAGCTTGGCTCTGCCTCTTTCAATAAATAATTTTTATTGCCCTGGAGCGTCATAAAATGGGGTTTCAGGGTGTGTTTCTCACTGAGCATCCCATTATCTCTGATGGCCTTACCTCAAACTTTCGCTTTTGGCAGGCGCTGCTCCTTCTGTGTTGCAGAAATTGTGAAAAAAAACCCTCACTGGAGTTCCCTTTGTCTCTTTCTCCACAGGCTTCAGCAACGTTTAGTCTCAGTAGCCACAGGTTTACATCCTTTTCTTGCTTTTCCCAGTCAGTCTTTAAGCTCAATCAAGCATCTCCAGGGAAGCTGAAACTTTCCCTTCTTTTTCTCATTGCTCAGCCCCCAGGACCCCAATCCCACCACCCCTGTGCCCCCAGTGCCCCCCAGCCCCACTCCCCACTGCTCCCTGAGCTGCTGTCACACCTCCCCTGTCAGGTGACACCCCTGGGGGCACCCCGAGCCTGGCCAGGATCTCCTTGGAGAGCTCATGGGTGACCTCCCTGGTCTTGTTGGGGAGTCAGCAGAAGTTCTGCACCCCAAAAAAGGGATCCACAACCCCAGGAGACACCTGAAGCTGTGTTGGCGTGGTGGCTCAGCAAATCCATCTGCCAGGAACCCCCGGCAGTGCTGCCCCTCTCAGTGATCCCTGGAGGTGATGGGTTGGGATCCAAAGGGTTCTTTTGGAAACACCTCGGGCGCTGCTCTGCTCCAGAGCTGACACTTCTGTCCTGTGCACACCGAGTACCTGAGGCCGCAGACCAGGCCCCATCCCAGCGATGCCCCCAGAGCTTTGCTGGGGCTTTTCTCCTTTACAAATCACAGCCTCAGCTGGGCTGGGCCTGCAAGGTGCGTGTGCCTGAGACGCGGCAGGGGCTGTGAAGGGAGAGTCGACCTCTTCTAAGTGCTTTTCCCGTGTGCCGAGAGGGGCCGGGCCACTGAAGGAGGGAACAAACGAGAGAGCGAGTGAAGCGTTGAGGGAAAAGGGGATAATGAGTCAAGGGAAAAGGGAATAATCAGTCAAGGGAAAAATAAGTCCCAAAAATCCAAAGGGATCCACGTAGGAAACCCCTGATGACAAAAGGGTGGGGGAGTTAGCTGATATTCCCCAAGACAGCCCCCTCGGGAGAGTGATCGAAAATTGGGAGGATTGGCTGTCCAGGGACAGGAAAAATAAGGGGAGAATGATCCATTACTGTGTGGAGGTATGGGGTAATAAAGAGATAAAAGAGCATCTATTTTGGCCCATTTTGGGGTCGTTTGAAGATTGGGTGTGGCAAGCACCCAATATTTCTGTAAATACTAAGGAGTCAGTGCAACAACAATAACAACAACAAAGTCGATTGCGCTGCTTTATGGTCGGGGTCCGATGATTATATCGTTTTATGGGAAGAGTCGAAGGCTTCACTGTTCCCATTGGTCTGGACAAAACAAGGACAATCTAAAAAAAGGGGATTGGGACCCCTTGGACAACCTAACCCTCCCATCCTCAAACCTTTACCTGCTGCTTCCCTACCCTGCCCCACCAAGAACCTGAAAGTTGTTTACCCACGGGTCTGAGCAAAAGGCTGTCCCATCGCCCAGGCAAACAAGAAGTAAGGTGCAAAGGGCAAAATTAACACGAGGAGGGTTCAGCCTTTGCCGTTAAGGGAAGTTCTCATGGGACCAGAACGCACAGGCTCTGTGAATGTCCCGTTGACAAGGGATACGGGAGGCAGTCCCGGGGGGACAGGATATTAACAAGGCTTTTAGTGAACACCAGAAAAAGGATAAATCCCCCCCCACGGACCGGTTGGAAAGGCTTAGGAATAGCTTGAGGATGTGCTCAGGGGTAGAAGGCACACGAAGGAAATGAGAAAAGTTACAGAAGGGTGGCGGCAAGAGCGGGGGATACAAGATTCATCGAGGGAAGTGCAGAAAGTGTAAGAGGGAAGAGGAAAGTGAAAGGGGAGGCGAGAGTGTTGGCAGCCGCAGTGGGAAAAGCAAGATGTGTGAGGCAGGAGGAGAGGAAGAGTAAACAAAGTAAAACAAAAAGCTAAAATTGTGAATGATATTAATGTGGGAAAAGGCTGTGTAAAGGCGAGCTTTAAAGAAAAGTGGCGGACTCACTGTAGGGCAGGATATTTTCCTAAGGGGTTGTGCCCTCCCTGTGGAAGAGAAGAGCTGGAGATAACAAAACAAACATTATACCTGGCTGTACAAATAGGGAGACTTGAAGAGGGATTTTCTGAGTGGTGGCAATTAGTTGTAAACGGGGTGAGGGGTTAATTGGATACCCAAGCTGAAATAATAATAATAATAATAATAATAATAATAATAATAATGTGCTGAAAATACTCCCAAGTTCTTTACTGGGCAGAACAAATGAAACATAAAAGATAAGTACAAGAAAAGACATTTAAACCGGCAGTCACTCCCAGGCACCCCTGAAGAATTTCCTTGCTGCCGAGAAGATGGAAATCCAGGCTCCGCAAAGCAAAAGCGGAGGCGTCGGGGAAGGCAGAGGGTTTCTGAAGTGGGGAATGCTGCTGGGAGTTCTGACTCTGCCGCTTGGGATGCCCGGCCGACTTTAGCACGGGAGTTTGTAAATGTCATAGCATTCGATGTGTTAAATGACGTGGGGGGAAACATCACAGCGTGTCACAATATAACTGCAATCCCTGAGGAAAATAAACTAAGGCAAATTAAAAAAAACCTCCATTATTCCTGTTTGCAATCAGTGTGACCAAACTGTTTGTGTGGGGAATAAGATGGAATCAATTTTCATAGCACACTCATCATCAAATTTGAGACCCAGGTAAAGATAGAGAAAAAAAAACCTAAAAGAACTTAAGCAAAAAGCAAATCCACGACGAGAACAGAACACGACCTTGGGGTGTTTATAAAGATGAGCTTTAAGGCAGAGCTGTAATTCACAACCGGTATAATTGATCAGCATTACAGTAGAGTATTAACAAAAGTTACATATGATCATAAAAATTAGTAAATTATCATACAAATTATATGATCATACAAATAAAATAATTAGTGAATTAACACGAATTAATTAATTAATTAAGAAAGGGGAGGAGTGCTATAAATGAAATGAATGATTTAGGTAATTTGTGTTGTTATAGTTAATAATTATAAATACGTAGGGGCTGTTCAGCAAGCTGCAGAAATTGTAAATTTGTAGAGGATATCAAGCAATAACTGTAAGTTGCAGAAACTGCAGAAACAGAAAAGTTAGAGCCTGGCCTTGGCGCAGGATAATGAAATGTAAATTTGTATCACAGGACATGAAGAAAGGGAGAAAACGGGAGATTTGGTGAAACCGTGGTGACCACAGTGGAAAGTCCCCATGGACGTGCAGCGAGGAAGAGGAGAGACTTCATCCACCGACCACCGTGAGAGGGCAAAAGACCCCAGACTCCCGGAGTTGGAAGACTCAACCATGACCAAATATGGGAAAACCTGAGGAGGGACCAAGGGTCAAAACAAAAAGTTATAAAAATGGGAAATTGTGGCGAAAACTCCAAAAGCTGTGTGTGCAGCGCGAGCTGAGACTTGTGCTCTCCGGCTTTCCCAGCACGTTGCTCGCTTCCACTTATGGTTTTAATAAAGGTTTACCTAATTGGCAATCAATCATTGGGTCCTTATCCTTATCAGGGCACTCTGTTAGAATCACACCCAGATAACCCATTTTTATGGCTCCAGGGCAAAAAAAATCGTTTATTGAAAGAGGTGGGGCCAAGCTAATTATTTACAGGTATCGTTCAGGTTTTCTGTTAGCTAAGAAGCCCATTTTAATGAATATTCATAATTAGGGTGGATAAATTCCCTGGGGCAAAGTCCCCCTGACCCACAGGAGCAAGATTGATCTGCTGTGAGCCCGAGCTGATCAAGAATTCCAGCTTAGGGATCCCTCTTGTTCTGTCCGGGAGTTCACTGGGGCTGATTTCGGTATCGGGGGCTGGGGGGACACCGGGGACACTTGGGGGGCACAGGGGGCTGTGGGATTGGGGTCTTTGGGGACACTGGGGGGACACTTGGGGGGAATTTCATGTGAGATTGGAGGCCTGGGGAACCTGGAGGACACTGGGGGACACTGAGGGACACAGGACAGGGGATCACGGGGCTCTGGGGGGCAGCAGGAGGGGCCTAGGAGTGTCACCGGGGCCATGGGAGGGCTGGGGGACACTGCAGGGGGCAGGGGGTGATCCCCGAGTTTGTTTGTTGGAGGTGTTTCCAAAAGAACCCTTTGGATCCCAACCCATCACCTCCAGGGATCACTGAGAGGGGCAGCACTGCCGGGGGTTCCTGGCAGATGGATTTGCTGAGCCACCACGCCAACACAGGTTCAGGTGTCTCCTGGGGTTGGGGGATCCCTTTTTTGGGGGTGCAGAACTTCTGCTGCTGCCCCAACAAGGCAGGGGAAGTCACCCAGGAGCTCCCCAAGGAGATCATGGCCAGGCTCGGGGTGCCCCCAGGGGTGTCACCTGAGAGGGGAGCCCATTTGGGGTCTGAGGTGTGACAGCAGCTCAGGGAGCAGTGGGGAGTGGGGCTGGGGGGCACTGGGGGCACACGGGGCTGTGGGATTTGGGTCCTGGGGGCTGAGCAATGAGAGAGAGAAGAGAAAGTTTCAGCTCCCCTGGAGGTGCTGGGTTGGACTTAAAGACTGACTGGGGAAAAACCATCAAAGGATCTTGAAGTGTGGGCACAGCTGGGCAAAGGTGGTGAAAGAGATAAAGGGAACTGCAGAGAGGGTTTTTGGCAAGTTCTGCAAGACAGAAGGAGCGGAGCCTGCCAAAAGCAAAAGCTCCAGGCAAGGTCATCTGAGATATTGGGGCACTCAGTGAAAACGACACCAAGAAACCCCATTTTTGTGACTGCAGGACAACAAAAGCCATCTCCTGAAAGAGGCAGAGCCATTCAAATTGTTTAAGGGAAACGTGCTGGTTTTGTGTCAGCTAAGAAGCCCATTTTAATGAATATTTAATTAGGCTGGATAAATTCCCTGTGGCAAAGCCCCCCTGAGCCACAGGAGCAGGAGAGATCTGCTGTGAGCCTGAGCTGATCAAGAATTCTGGCTTTGGGATCCCTCCCGTTCTGTCCGGGAGTTCACTGCGGCTGATTTCGGTATCGGGGGCTGGGGGGACACCAGGGACACTTGGGGGGCAGAGGGGGCTGTGGGATTGGGGTCTGGGTGGACACTGGGGGAGTCACAGGAATGGGATTGGGGTCCTGGGGTGCTCTGGGGGCTGCAATGGGGGGCACAGGGCTGTGGGAATGGGGTTTTGGTATGGGGGACACTGGGGGTCACTGAGGGACATTGCGGGTCACTGGGGGGCACATGGGATGGGATCGGGGTCCTGAGGGGTCACTGGGGATTTCATGGGACTGGGAGTGGGATTGGGGTATGAGAGGGGGCCAAGGGGGGCACTGGGGGACCCCAGAATTTTAGATCAGGTCCCAGGACATGTCCAGGGCTCTCCTGGCCAGGGCTGCCCCTTCTCCCTGGGCTGACCCCCCTCTCCCTCCCCAGCCCCTCACCAGGGAAGTCTCCCCATGTTGCCCCAAGTCCCTCAGCGTCCCCTGTGTCCCATTGGTGTCTTCTGGGGCCCATCAGTGTTCCCTCAGTGTCCCCTGGTGTCCCCCAGTGTTTTCCCTGTGTCACACGGTGTGTCCCCTGTGTCCCCTTTGTGTCCCCCAGTGTCCCACACTGCTCCCCGTGGCCTCTCCAGGCCATGTCCCCCCTGGCTCAGACCCTGGCACTGCTGGCCACAGCCGTGGCCACTGTGGCCATCGAGGTGTTGCCACTGGACATGGCCAAGGACTCCTTCGATGACCAGTACCTGAAGTGTGGTGTTGACATGACCAAGGAGGTCCCAGAACTCCAGGACTCTGAATTTAGCAAGGATGGCGTCTTTGCCTTTGTCTGGGTAAATGCCATGGCCTGGTTGCAGAAGCAGGGGTCCGTGCCATCCCCTCTTACCCTAGATCAGGCCATCGCCCTCATGGCCTACACCATGGACACGCCCTTCCACTACCAGTTCAACGTGGCCGTGCGTGAGGGCGGAAGCTCCAGCCAGAAGTACCGAGACGAATTCCACTTCAAATCGCTGCATTTCCTGCTGACTCGGGCCCTCCAGACGCTGAGACGCCCCAACGATTGTCAGGATGTGTTCTGGGGAGTGAGGGGCGTCCAGTTCAAGATGAAGGAAGGTGATAAAGTCCGCTTCGGTCAGTTCGTGTTGACGTCACAGAGTGAAGCGGTGGCCTGGGATTTTGGGAATGCCACGATTTTCAAGGTGCGCACATGCCATGGTGCGGACATCCAGAAATTCTCCACGTATCCAGAGAAGATGCAGGTGCTGATCCCGCCCTTTGAGACCTTCAAGGTCACTGCTGTCATCAAGAAAGGGAACACAACACAGATTGAGCTTCACTCCACCGGGACCTTCAGCAACTACGACTGCGAGTGGCTGAAAGGTGACACCATGGGGACAGCCTGGGAGGATGAGGGACACTCAGTGAGGGTTGGGGACAAGGATGCCCAGTGCTGGGGACAAGGGCAGGCACAGCCATTGCTGGGCACAGGGGATGGGCACAGCCAGGGCCAGCTGGGGGGGACAGGGACATCCAGTGCTGGGGATACCCACTGGGGTTGGGGGGACAAGGCCACCCATAGCTGGGCACAGGGGACAGGGACCTTGTTATGCCCCCTCTGATCCCCACACCCTCAGGGCCCCCCTGTCACCCCTGTCCCTCCACCATGGTCCCCCTGACCCCTCTCTTTGTGTCCCCAGGTGGGAGCCTCCCCAGGACCTCCCCCCACCTCTGGGGGCTTCTCCTGGCTACCGTGGCCATGGCAGCGGTCAGCGGAACCCTCTGAGCCATGCGGCCACTAAAGTCACTGTGGTCTTGGAGGCCAAAGTGGCCACCATGGTCAGGAAGGTCACCGCGACCCGCAGAAAAATGACACCACCAAGGCTACTGAGGCCATTGTGGCCACTGTGGTCGCTTTTGCCACTGTGACCACTGTGGCAACTGTTGCCACTCTGGCCACTGTGGACACTTTGACCACTCTGGACATTGGAACCGCCATGGTCACTATGGCCAGTGTGGCCAATGTAAGCCATGAGGCTACAGTGACCACGGTGGCTGCCATGGTCACTGTAACTACTGAGGCCACCATGACTGCTGTAGTTACCGAGGTGAACATGGTCACCATGGTCACTGTAACTACTGAGGCCATTGTGGCTGCTGTGGTGACCAAGGTGACCAAGGTCACCATGGCCACCACCGCCACTGTGGCCTCCATGGTCACAGTGACAAGGTGTCCATCCTGGTGAAGCCTTTCCAAGAGCTGCCCAGGAGGGAGGGGCACAAGGCCAGCAGGAGTAGCCAGGGCCATGGGCGCTGCTCTGCTCCAGAGCTGACACTTCTGTCCTGTGCACACCGAGTACCTGAGGCCGCAGACCAGGCTCCGTCCCAGCGATGCCCCCAGAGCTTTGCTGGGGCTTTTCTCCTTTACAAATCGCAGCCTCAGCTGGGCTGGGCCTGGCCTGGCCATTGGCAGGTCCCGCTCACCCTCCCAGCCACCCTCTTCCTCGTGGGCTTTCAGACGAGCAGCCAATCTTCAACCTGCCCAGCTCCGTCCAGGCCTCACCTCTAATAAGAGAGAGAAGAGAAAGTTTCAGCTCCCCTGGAGGTGCTGGGTTGAGCTTAAAGACTGACTGGAAAAAAAACAATCAAAGGATGTAGAAGTGTGGGCACAGCAGGGCAATGGTGGGTGGAAGCTCTGGAGAAAGAGACGAAAGGAGCTCCAGGGAGGGTTTTTTCACAATTTCTGCCTTACAGAAGCAGCAGCACCTGCCAGAAGTGATAGTTCAAGGTGAGATCTTCTGAGATGTTGGGGCACTCAGTGAAAAAGACCCCCGGAGACCCCATTTTTATCAATCTCCAGGACAATAAAAATCATTTATTGAAAGAAGTAGAGCCATGCACGTTATTTTACGGGGAAAGTGCTGGTTTTGCGTTAGCTAAGAAGCCCATTGTAATGAGCATGATGGATGAACAGCCAATTTTCAACCTGCCCAACTCCATCCAGGCCTCACCTCTAGTAAGAGAGAGAAGAGAAAGATTCAGCTCCCCTGGAGGTGCTGGGTTGAGCTTGAAGACTGACTGGGAAAAAAACAACCATCAAAGGATGTGAAAGTGTGGGCACAGCCGGGCAAAGGTGGATGGAAGCTGTGGAGAAAGAGACACAGGGAACTGCAGGGAGGGATTTTGGCAATTTCTGCCTCACAGAAGGAGCAGCGCCTGCCCAAAGCGAAAGTTCAAGGCGAGATCATTTGGGATATTGGGGCTGTTGCAGCTGATATTACTGATTTAGGTAATTTGTGTTAAATGTTACAGTTAATAATTAATATGTAGATGATATTAATCAAAACTGAAAGTTGCAGAAACAGAGAAGTCACGGACAGCCTGGCCTTGGTACAGAATACTTGGTATCATAGGACATGAAAAAAGGGAAAAACCAGGATATTTGGTGAAACCGTAGTGACCACAGTGGAAAGTCCCCAGGGACGTGCTGCGAGGAAGAGGAGAGACTTCATCCACTGACCACCATGAGAGGGCAGAAGACCCCAGACTCCCGGAGTTGGAAGACTCAACTGTGACCAAACATGGGAAAACATGGGGAGGGACCAAGGGGTGTGTGCAAAATAAAAAGTTATAAAAATGGGAAGCTGGAGGGAAAAAACTCTGAAAGCTGCGCGTGGAGCAGGAGCTGAGACTTGTGCTCTCCGGCTTTCCCTGCATGCCCTGCTCGCTTCAACTTACCGTTTTAATAAAGGTTTGTCTAATTGCAATCAATTATTGGGTCCTTATCCTTATCAGGGCACTAGGTTAGAACCACACACAGATAACACATTTTTATGGCTCTCCAGGACAATAAAAATCATTTATTGAAAGAGGCAGAGCCATGCAAATTATTTATGGGAAACGTGCTGGTTTTGTGTTAGCTAAGAAGCCCATTGTAATGAACATGTAAAACTCTGGTGGATAAATTCCCCGTGGCAAAGCCCCCCTGAGCCACAGGAGCAGGAGAGATCCGCTGGGAGCCTGAGCTGATCAAGAATTCCGGCTTTGGGATCCCTCCCGTTCTGTCCGGGAGTTCACTGCGGCTGATTTCGGTATCGGGGGCTGGGGGGACAGTGGGGATACTTGTGGGGCACAGGGGGTAATGGCATCGGGATTGGGACCATGGGGGACACTGGGGGGACAATGAGGGACACTGGGTGATGCTGGGGGACACTGGGGGACACTGGGTTACACTGGGGGACATGGGACTGGGATTCACGGGGCTCCGGGGGGCAGCAGGGGGGGCCTGAGAGTGTGCCTGGGGCCATGGGAGGGCAGGGGGACACTGCAGGGGGCAGGGGGTGATCCCCGGGTTTGGGTCGGGGTCCTGAGCTCTATCATTTCCAACAACTCCAAAGGGGACAATAGACTGGGAGTGGGATTGGGGTCCCGGGGGAGGGTGGAGAGGGGTACTGGGGGGGTCAGGGAGTGACCCTGGCATTTGGGTTGGGGTCCTGAGGGGGCTGAGGGAACACCTGGGGAATGACAGCAGACTGTGGGTGTGGAACTGGGGTCCCTGGGGGGACTGGAGGACACTGAGGGCATCAAGGAGTGACCCCAGAAATTGGGGTCATGGTGCCAGCACATGTCCAGGAGTCTCCTGGTTGAGGCTGCCCCCTCTCCTCTCCCCAGGCTGACCCCACCCCATTTCCCCCGCCCCTGAGGGAGGGATCTTCCCCGTGTCCCCTGGTGTCCCTCCACGTCTCTCGGTGTTTCCCCGTGTCCCCTCAACATCCTCTCAGTGTCCCAGCAGTGTCCTGCCCTGTCCCTCAGGATTCCCCCTGTGTCCCCCAGTGTCCCACGCTGCTCCTGGTGGCCTCTCCCCTCTCCGCACCCTCTGGTTGGGACCCTGGCCCTGCTGGCCATGACCATGGCCACCGCGGCCACCAGGGTGGTGCCCCTGGACATGGCCCTGGACTCCTTCGATGACCAGTACCGGGGCTGCCGACGCGCCATGGCCGAGCTGTTGCCGGCCCTCCACCTCTGGGAGCTCCAGCAGAACCCTCTGCTGGCCCGGCTCTGGGTGGAGGCCGCCGAGCAGTGGTGGAGGCGGGGGCCCCCTGTGACCCCTCTGTCCCCAGCCCAGGCCATCGCCCTCATGACCTACACCATGAAGGACACGGCCAAGGACTTCAACGCGGCCGTGCGCGCGGCCGGGCGCTCCCGCCGGGAGTACCGGGACAACTTCCACTTCAAGGCGCTGCATTTCCTGCTGACCGAGGCGCTGGCCACGCTGAAGGAGGCTCGAGGGCCGCGCTGTCACCAGGTGTTCCGGGGCGTGCGCGGGGTCCGGTTCCAGGCGCGGCCCGGCCACACCGTCCGCTTCGGTCAGTTCGCCTCGACGTCGCTGCGCCGGGAGATCGCCGGGCAGTTTGGGACGGAGACGGTGTTCCAGGTGCAGACGTGCCAGGGCGTGGACATCCGGGAGTTCTCCTGCAGCCCCGGCGAGGAGGAGGTGCTGATCCCGCCCTTCGAGACCTTCGAGGTCACCGGGGTGAGCCAGGAAGGGGACAGGGCCCAGATCCAGCTGCGCTCCGCCGGCACCTTCAGCAAATACAGCTGCGAGTGGCTGCGCCGGGACATCGTGGGGACAACCTGGGGGAGAGGGACACCCCCTGTGGGTACGGGGACACCATGGCAGGGCTCAGGGGACACTGACAGCCACAGGTGATGGGGGACATGGACATGGACACCCATGGCAGGGCACAGGGGACAGTGACAGCCACAGGTGATGGGGGACATGGACATGGACAGGGACACCCATGGCAGGTCACAGGGGACAGTGACAGCCACAGGTGATGGGGGACATGGACATGGACAGGGACACCCATGGCAGGTCACAGGGGACAGTGACAGCCACAGGTGATGGGGGACATGGACATGGACAGGGACACCATGGCAGGTCACAGGGGACAGTGACAGATGCAGGTGATGGGGGACATGGACAGGGACACCATGGCAGGGCCCAGGGATGGGGACTCCCACATGGTGGAGGGGACAGGGACACACCTGCCAGGGGAGGTCAGGGACAAGGACAGGGAAAGGGACAGAGACAGAGCCCCCTCTGCCCTCTACCAACCTCTTCTGTGGGGACCAGCCCTGTGTGTTCGACACGGGTGGGCCGGGACCACCCTGACCCCTCCTGAACCCCTGGCACCCTCCTGACACCCCTCAGGGCACCCCCTGACTCCCCCTGAGCCCCTGGCACCCCTAATGCCCACCATGACCCCCCTGGAATCCCCTGCTCCCTGTGTCTCCCCACTGACCCCCCAACACCCAATCATCCCCAAAGCCTCCATGGCCCCCCTGACCACCAATCCCCCCCCCTGCACCCCCTGCCACCGGTCACCCCTGACCCTCCCCCCCCACCCACAGCCCCCATCTCTCCCTCCTGTCACTCCTAACCCCATGTTATGGCCCCTGTGACCCCCTCACGACCCCCATGGCCCTCCTGACCCCCCTGATCCCCACCCCCCATGGTCCTGTGTCCCACCTGAACCCCCTCATGGCCCCCCCTGTACCCCTGTAACCCCTGACCACTCCCTGACCCCCTCAACCCCTTCACCCCCATGGTCTCCTCACCCCTCTCTTTTTCCCCCTCAGGTGGGAGCATCCCCAGGGGCCCCTCCCACCTCAGGGGGCTCCTCCTGGCCACCACAGCCCTGGCAGTGGCCACCAGGATCGTCTGAGCCACGGGGACACAAAGGTCACCATAGTCTACATGGTCACCAAGGCCACCATGACCCCCAGAGAAATGAGGTCACCAGGGCTACCAAGGCCACCATTGCTGTTTTCCCTGGGGGGAAAAAAGGGAAAAAAAAGAAAAAAAGGATGAAAGGAAAAAAGAGAAAGAAGGGGGAAATGGAAAAAAAGGAAAAAAGGGGAAAAGAGAAAGGGGAAAAAATAGAAAAAAGGGGAAAAAAGGGGGAAATGGGAAAAGAGAAGAGGAAGAGCTGAAAAAAGGGGAAAAAGAGAAAGGGGAAAAAATAGAAAAAAGGGAAAAAAAGGGGGAAATGGGAAAAGAGAAGAGGAAGAGCTGAGAAAAAAGTAAATCTTTTCCCACCCCAGCATTTTCCTGACTGCCCTTTACTTCTTTGGAGATTCCTTGATTGGCATTCTTGCCCCAATTCCCTCAATTCCCACACAGTCAGGAGTTAAACCCAACCAAACTCAATTTCCTCACCCCAAATTATTCCCCCCTTGAGAGGAACAAGAAGAAAGCGTCTCTACAAACAGGTTGTGTCAATCTGCTGGTGGACAGGGCCAGGCACTTGTAGATAAGGAAGTGACCAGAGAAAGTTCCAGAAAATGTTCCTCATGGACTCGGACTGCTGCTCAGCCAGGGTCCTGCCAGATTCCTGAACTTCCAGAAGAAGAACAAAGAGTTAACGGGCTGATGAATATTAATTTCCCCTCCCAGGGTGGAGTTAAAGCTCATTTCATTGGTCAGGTGTCGGTGTCACAGGAGGGCAGGGCGCGTAGCAAGGGGAACGTGCGGCAGGTGGGTTGGGAAGTCTGCACTGCCCAGGTGCCTCAGCCAGTGGGGAAAGGGAGAGGGAGATGGGGCTGGGAAATTGGGATGAAAAGGAGGATAAATTGCATCGTCCAGCAATTACAGAGACCTCACAGGGAAATCCCCCATGGCCTCTCCCTTTGTTCATGAATAAAATTGAATAAAATGAATAAAATTGAATAAAATTGAATAAAAATTAATAAAACTGAATAAAATTGAATAAAAGTGCTCTCTTGTCTCCTTTTTGCAAGGAAACCTCTGGCAAGGCAAAGTTTTGTGCTCAGAAGTGCGATTGTGAAGATACTTTTTCCCTTGACTCCTGGGCGGTGTGTGTGACAGGAGGTTAACCACAAGTGACACTGTAACAGGATGTGTGGGTAAAACAAGCAAGGTAACAAAGAAAGCAAGATGGCAGAGCCAGAGAGGCCATCATGGTTTCCATGGCTTCATGGTTTCATGGTTTTGTGGCCCGCCATGGCCCCCCTGGCTCAGACCCTGGCACTGCTGGCCATGGCCGTGGCCACTGTGGCCATCGAGGTGGTGCCCCTGGACATGGCCAAGGACTCCTTCGATGACCAGTACCTGAATTGTGGTGATAACATGGCCAAGAGTTTGCCGGAACTCCAGCGCTCAGACTTCCTCAGGAACAGCGAGTTTGAAAGTCAATGGAGAAACGCCACAAAGGAGTGGGAGAACAAGAAGACCCCGTCATCCCCTCTCACCCCAGAGCAGGCCATTGCCCTCATGGCCGACACCAAGCTGTACAAGGCCTTCAACCCAGCCGTGAGCGAGGGTGGAAGCTCCAGCCAGAAGTACCGGGACGAATTCCACTTCAAATCGCTGCATTTCCTGCTGACCCGGGCTCTCCAGACGCTGAGACGCCCCAACGATTGTCAGGACGTGTTCATTGGCCTGAGCGGGTACCATTTCGAGGTGAAGGAAGGCGACCAAATCCGCTTCGGTCTATTCGTGCCGATGTTGCTGAACGAAACGCTGGCCTGGGATTTCAAGGTGGACACGATGTTGAAGGTGCACACGTGCCACGGTGCAGACATCCAGAAATTCTCCATGTATCTAAAGGTGGAGGTGGTGCTGATCCCGCCCTTCGAGACCTTCAAGGTCACTGCTGTCAGCAAGGAAGGGAACACGACGCAGATTGAGCTTCGCTCCACCGGGACCTTCAGCAACTACGACTGCGAGTGGCTGAAAGGTGACACCGTGGGGACAGCCTGGGGGGATCGGGGACACTCAGTGAGGGTTGGGGACAAGGACACCCAGTGCTGGGGACAGCCATGGCCCAGAGGGGACAGGGACAGCCACTGTGGGTGGGAGGCAGGACACCCAGTGAGTGCTGGGGACAAGGGCAGGGACAGCCATTGCTGGGCACAGGGGATGGGCACAGCCAGGGCCAGCTGGGGGGGACAGGGACATCCAGTTCTGGGGACACCCACTGGGGTTGGGGGGACAAGGCCACCCATGGCTGGGCACAGGGGACAGGGACCTTGTTATGGCCCCCTCTGACCCCTGCACCCTCAGGGCCCCCCTGTCACCCCTGTCCCTCCCCCATGGCTCTCCTGATGCCCACATGACCCCCTCCACTTATGGTCCCCCTGCCCCCCCTCTTTATGTCCCCAGGTGGGAACCTCCACAGGAACTCACCCAACCTTTGGGGACTTCTCCTGGTCACCCTGGCCATGGCAACAGTCAGCGGAACACTCTGAGCCATGCGGACACCAAGGTCACTGTTGTCTGGAGGACACTGTGGCCACCATGGTCAGGAAGGTCAGCAGGACCCGCAGAAAAATGACACCACCAAGGCTACTGAGGCCATTGGTGCCACTGTGGTCACTTTGGCCACTGTGACCACTCTGGGTATAGGAACAACCATGGTCACCATGACCAGTGTGGCCACTGTGACCCATGAGGCCACAGTGGCCACGGTGGCTGCCAGGGTCACTGTGACTACTGAGGCCACCGTGGTCACTGTAGTTACCAAGGTGACCAAGGTCACCATCGTCACTGTAATTACTGAGGCCACCATGGCCACAGTGGCCATCTTGGTCACTGTAACTGCTCAGGCCACCATAACCGCTGTGGTGACCAAGGTGACCAAGGTCACCATGGCCACCACCGCCACTGTGGCCTCCATGGTCACAGTGACAAGGTGTCCATCCTGGTGAAGCCCCTCCAAGAGCTGCCCAGGAGGGAGGGGCACAAGGCCAGCAGGAGTAGCCAGGGCCACAGGTGCTGCTCTGCTCCAGAGCTGACACTTCTGTCCTGTGCACACCGAGTACCTGAGGCCGCAGACCAGGCCCCGTCCCAGCGATGCCCCCAGAGGTTTTCTGGGGCTTTTCTCCTTTACAAATCACAGCCTCAGCTGGGCTGGGCCTGGCCTGGCCATTGGCAGGTCCCGCTCACCCTCCCAGCCACCCTCTTCCTTGTGGGCTTTCAGATCAGCAGCCAATCTTCAACCTGCCCAGCTCCGTCCAGGCCTCACCTCTAATAAGAGAGAGAAGAGAAAGTTTCAGCTCCCCTGGAGGTGCTGAATTGAGCTTAAAGACTGACTGGAAAAAAAACAATCAAAGGATGTAAAAGTGTGGGCACAGCAGGGCAATGGTGGATGGAAGCTGTGGAGAAAGAGACAAAGGGAGCTCCAGGGAGTGTTTTTTCACAATTTCTGCCTTACAGAAGCAGCAGCACCTGCCAGAAGTGATAGTTCAAGGTGAGATCTTCTGAGATCTTGGGGCACTCAGTGAAAATGACCCCCGGAGACCCCATTTTTATCAATCTCCAGGACAATAAAAATCATTTATTGAAAGAAGTAGAGCCATGCAAGTTATTCACAGGGAAAGTGCTGGTTTTGTGTTAGCTAAGAAGCCCATTGTAATGAGCATGATGGATGAGCAGCCAATTTTCAACCTGCCCGACTCCATCCAGGCCTCACCTCTAGTAAGAGAGAGAAGAGAAAGATTCAGCTCCCCTGGAGGTGCTGGGTTGAGCTTGAAGACTGACTGGGAAAAAAACAACCATCAAAGGATGTGAAAGTGTGGGGTACTGGGCACAGCCAGGCAAAGCTGGATGGAAGCTGTGGAGAAAGAGACACAGGGAACTGCAGGGAGGGATTTTGCAAGTTCTGCCTCACAGAAGGAGCAGCACCTTCCCAAAGCGAAAGTTCAAGGCAAGATCATCTGGGATATTGGGGCTGTTATAGCTGATATTAATGATTTAGGTAATTTGTGTTGTTACAGTTAATAATTAATGCGTATGTTGCCCTAAAGGCTGAGACAGAGGCCAGACAGAGTTATAAAAATAGGGGTGAACATTTATTGAGGCCTTCAAGGCCACACCCCGGCAGCCACAGCAGTAGCTCTGCCAGGACGGCTCCAAGATGGAAGCAAAAGGAGAAGGAGTCACGAGATTCCCCTCACTTTTACAAGTTTCGCTCCATTTCCATATGCCCCGTCCATTGTCCAATGAACAATTCCAAATCTCGGTGTTCTGTCCTTCCTGCTTGCCCCCTGCCTTCTACGTTGTTTATCTTCGGGGCCTGGAGCTTGGAGAGAGTGTCCTTGAAGACACAAGTCCCCTGCTAGAACCAGGGGTGCCCTCTCCCCATCGCCCTGTGATTAAATCCCAGCACCACTTAATACAAAAGCAAAAACTACCCACCAGAAAAAGACAGAAAAACCCCAGAACCTAAGGCATCACATAGAAGATATTAAGCAATAACTGTAAGTTGCAGAAGCTGCAGAAACAGAAAAGTTAGAGCCAGGCCTTGGTGCAGGATAATGAAATGTAAATTTGTATCACAGGACATGAGGAAAGGGAGAAAACGGGAGATTTGGTGAAACCGTGGTGACCACAGTGGGAAGTCCCCATGGACGTGCTGCGAGGAAGAGGACAGACTTCATCCACCGACCACCGTGAGAGGGCAGAAGACCCCAGACTCCTGGAATTGGAAGACTTAACTATGAAAAAATATGGGAAAACATGGGGAGGGACCAAGGGGTGTGTGCAAAACCAAAAAGTTATAAAAATGGGAAATAGAGGGGGAAAAACTCTGAAAGCTATGAGTGCAGCGTGAGCTGAGACTTGTGCTCTGCGGCTTTCCCTGCATGAGATGCTTCCACTTACCGTTTTAATAAAGGTTTATCTAATTGGCAATCAATTATTGGGTCCTTATCCTTATCAGGGCACTCTATTAGAATCACACCCAGATAACCCATTTTTATGGCTCTCCAGGACAATAAAAATTGTTTATTGAAAGAGGCAGAGCCATGTAAATTATTTACAGGTATCGTTCTGGTTTTCTATTAGCTAAGAAGCCCATTTTAATGAATATTCATAATTAGGGTGGATAAATTCCCTGGGGCAAAGTCCCCCTGAGCCACAGGTGCAGGAGACATCTGCTGGGAGCCCGAGCTGATCAAGAATTCCGGCTTTGGGATCCCTCCCGTTCTGTCCGGGAGTTCACTGCGGCTGATTTCGGTATCAGGGGCTGGGGGGACACCGGGGACACTTGGGGGGCAAAGGGGGCTGTGGGATTGGGGTCTGGGGGGGCACTGGGGGAGTCACCAGAATGGGATTGGGGTCCGGGGGGGCTCTGGGGGAAAGTGAGGGGGGCATAGGGGATGGGGGGACACTGGGGGACACTGGGGGACACTGGGAGACATGGGACTGGGGTTCACAGGGCTCTGGGGGTCAGCAGGGAGGCCCTGGGAGTGTCACCGGGGCCATGGGAGGGCTGGGGGACACTGCAGGGGGCAGGGGGTGATTCCCGGCTTTGTTTGCCCGAGGTGTTTCCAAAAGAACCCTTTGGATCCCAACCCATCACCTCCAGGGATCACTGAGAGGGGCAGCACTGCCAGGGGTTCCTGGCAGATGGATTTGCTGAGCCACCACGCCAACACGGCTTCAGGTGTCTCCTGGGGTTGGGGGATCCCTTTTTTTTGGGGTGCAGAACTTCTCCTGACACCCCAACAAGGCCAGGGAAGTCACCCAGGAGCTCCCCAAGGAGATCCTGGCCAGGCTGGGGTGCCCCCAGGGGTGTCACCTGAGAGGGGAGCCCATTTGGGGTCTGAGGTGTGACAGCAGCTCAGGGAGCAGTGGGGAGTGGGGGTGGGGGGCACTGGGGGCACACGGGGCGGTGGGATTGGGGTCCTGGGGGCTGAGCAATGAGAGAGAGATGAGAAAGTTTCAGCTCCCCTGGAGGTGCTGGGTGGAGCTTAAAGACTGACTGGGAAAAAAAACCATCGAAGGTGTAAAAGTGTGGGCAGAGCAGGGCAAAGGTGGGCGGGAGCTGCGGAGAAAGGGACAAAGGGAGCTCCAGGGAGTTCCCTTTTTGGCAAGTTCTGCAACAGAGAAGGAGCAACGCCTGCCAAAAATGAAAGTTCAAGGAGAGGATTGCTATCTGGGTTTTTGCTGTTCTCCTCTGTCTCTTTAAGAAGTTTTTAATAAAGTTCTGTTTATAGCCATCTGTGTTTACCTTTTGCAGTGGGGTCAGACAGGATTTTACATCAACAACTTCCTTGCTATTGTAACGGTACAACCACGTTTACACACTTCTCATGAGGAGGAGACTGCTGACGGACTGTTGGGTTACCCAGTGTGGTTGGAGAGGAACGTTTTCTTCCTCCAATCCACGGTCACTGCTGGAATTCTGTAAATGTTGCAGTTTGTAAATAAACCGTCTCTTTTTTTCTTCCTCAGACGTTCTTGATCAGCTCGGGCTCACAGCGGATCTCTCCTGCTCCTGTGGCTCAGGGAAATTTTGCCATGGGGAATTTATCCAGCCTAATTATAAATATTCATTAAAGTTGGCTTCTTAACTAATACAGAAACAGCATTTTTCCTGGAAATCATTTCCACAGCTCCCTCTCTTTCAGGACATCCTCCTGTTGTCCTGGAGAGTTCATAAAAACCTGGGGCTCATCTTCACTGAGTGCTGCAGTATCTCTGATGACCTCGCCTTGAACTTTCACTTTCAGCTGGTGCTGCTCCTCCTGTGTCACAGAGCTTGTCCAGAACCACACTGGAGTTCCCTTTAACTCTTTCCCCACTGGTTCCAGACACGTTTATTGTCCTGTGAAAATACTTTTACACCCTTTTATCGTTTTTGCTGCTCAGCCTTCCAGCCCTACCCAGCACCTCCAGCGTGTCGGGGAAAAGCCACGCTATGGAAAGCCAGGAGTCCACAGAGCAGCCTTGAAACTTTATTCCAGTGCAGGGACAGAGTTTCCACAACAGCCAGACCCCCGTGGGGTTCTGCATTGGTTTGGGGCAAATTTGGGAGGAGAACTCCTTGGGAAACCCTCCCTCCCCTCCCCCAACCGGTTTGGGAGAAAACTCCTCAGAGAGAAGTGGAAAGAAATCCGTTTATTGAACTGGCAAAGCGCTCCCCAGGAGAATGAATTGAACAATACCAGATGGCAAGAACCTCGTGGCGCTCTGGGTAGATGACAAATTAGGACAGAAGTCCCTCTGGTAGGTGATTCCTCTGCTCTCAGTTCTTTTGGGCGCTGGTGAAAGATGCTGCACAGGGTGGATCCCGGTGGGTTCCAGGAGAAAGCTCCCCCCAGAGCCCCCCCTTGGTCCTCAGTCTGGGGGAGGTTTAAACAGTTCCAAAGAAGTTGAAAAAGGAAAAAAGAGAAAAAAAAAAGAAAAAAAAAAAAAAAAGAAATGCGAAGCTATGCTCAGCTACCCTAGCTAACTACCAAGCAAAAGCAAAAGTTAGAGAGAAAGCAAAAAAAAAAAAAAAAATCCTCTCCGTCTCATGTCTGTGTGTTATTTTCTCTCTCTCTTTAAAACCAGCCTGGTGGAGAGAGGTGTCTGAAAACAAACTGTGCACTTCTCCCCCGGTTTTACTCTCAGAGCCAATATTAAAGGCACAGAGTGTAATACCCAGCGTAAACAGACGATTGGGGATACAACATCGTGACGTCACCCCAGGACAGGTTCCTCTCTCGAGGTTTTGGAGGACGCAGCCTCCTTCCATCCCCAGCTCTCGGCCGCACGCTGCCCTCTCCCTTTCCCCATCAGCTGAACGGGGCTGCTGGGAAGGTGCAGCCCTCCCAAACCACCTCCCCCACACCCCCCCTTGGACCTGTCCTTTTCCCCCCAAAGTCCAGAAGTTCAGGCAGTCTGGGTTGGACTGGTTGGACTTTGTGGGGACCCGTTTCACCCATCACCCTCAAGTTCAGGAGTTCAAACTTTCTGCTCAAACCACCAGGGTCCTGTGAAAACCTTCACCTCTGTAGAGACATCCAGACCCGTTTTGAAGACACTGCCACCCATTTCTCCTAAAGATCCCACTCCAATGCGACATTTTTTAAAGGCACCACCAGCCATCTTTCCAATGAAATCCTTCCCTGTGAGGGTGCTGAGACCCCGGTGCAGGTTTCCCAAGGAAGCTGCCCTGCCCCTGGATCCCTGTCCGTGTCCCAGGGCAGGTTGGGGTGCCTGGAGCAGCCTGGCACAGGGGAAGCTGTCCCTGCCCGGTGCCTGGCCGTGTCCCAGGGCAGGTTGGGGTGCCTGGAGCAGCCTGGCGCAGGGGAAGCTGTCCCTGCCCACGGCAGCGCTGGCACCGCAGGCGCTTTAAGGTCGCTCCATCCCAAACCATTGCAGAGCCCCGGGGCCGGGATGGGCAGCGCCGCCAGCTCGTGCTGCCGCCTGCTGGGGGCACCCGGAACTGCAGCTGGGGCCGGCGCATGCGCAGTGCCGCTGTTGAACCCCGCTCGCTGCTGCCCTCCGGTGGGCGATTCCCGAACTGCAACGGCACGGCCAGTGCAGGAGAAGTGCGGGCTAAAGAGGGAAAATCCCCAGATTTGAAAGGAAAAAAATATCCCTGAGCAAAACATCAGGCTTTTTCCTAAATTAATGGGTGATGGTGCCTCCGTCTCCTTTATTTAGTTTTTCTTTTTTTTTTTTCTTTGTTTTTTTTTTCCTATTTTTCCCTCCCAATACTTCTTCTGCATTGCCTCAAATCAGGAACTTTGGAACTGGCCCCGAACTGATCATTCGTCCTTTTTTAATTGCTCTGAGCAGCACCCCACAGCTCCCTCAGCCACTCCTGGCACTCCAGACCCCTTCCCAGCTCCGTCGCTTCCCTGGATGTTCTCCAGCTCCTCCAGGTCCTTGGTGAGTGAAGTGAAAAGGGAGCGTGGAGGAAAAAGGGAGGAGCGGTTCTCCATTGCCTCTCTGAAGACGGAGGTTTAGAAAATAAAGCTTTTACAAAAACTCCAGGAAATGCTTTATTTTAGCAAATTAGGTGCCCTGAAGGAAAGGTGTCAAAAGAGCTGCAGCGGATACATCAGGTGAGCCAGCAGCAAATTTTGATAAGCTTTTGATAAGCCAGGCCAGCAATGATTAACTTTTTGTTACTTTTTTTTTTATACGGCAAGGGGGCCAGCAGCAAATTTTCATAAACTTTTGATAAACCAGACTAGCGAGGATTAAATTTTGGATACATTTTTTAAACTCCAGGCAAGCAAGCAACATTTTTTTTGATCCATCAGGCAAGGCAGCCAGGCAGCTTTAGGAGGTGGCGGTGACATTGCCACTCGCAAACTCCAGCCCAACCCTCACTGGTCCTTCCTCTAAGTTCACAGTGAGCCTGGTGTCAGCGTGGCTCAGAGGGTTCTGCTGACTGCTGCCACGGCCAGGGTGACCAGGAGAAGCCCCCAGAGGTGGGGGGAGGTCCGGGGGAGGCTCCCACCTGAGGATACAAAGAGAGGGGTCAGGGAGACCATAAGTGGAGGGGGTCATGGAGGCACCAGAGGGACCATGGGAGAGGGACAGGGGTGACCAGGGACCCTGAGGGTGTTGGTGTCAGAGGAGACCTGTCCCCTGTGCCCAGCCATGGGTGGCCTTGTCCCCCCAACCCCAGTGAGTGTCCCCAGCACTGGATGTCCCTGTCTCCCCCAGCTGGCCCTGGCTGTGCCCATCCCCTGTGCCCTGCAATGGCTGTCCCTGCCCTTGTCCCCAGCACTGGCTGTCCTGCCTCCCACCCACAGTGGCTGTCCTTGTCCCCTCTGGGCCATGGCTGTCCGCAGCACTGGGCGTCCTTGTCCCCAATCCTCTCTGGATGTCTCCCATCCCCCCAGGCTGTTCCCACAGTGTCACCTTTCAGCCACTCGCAGTTGTAGTTGCTGAAGGTCCCATTGGAGCGAAGCTCAATGTGCATCATGTCCCCTTCCTTGCTGACAGCAGCGACCTTGAACGTCTCAAAGGGCGGGATCAGCACCTCCTCCACCATTCGATCCATGAAGAATTCCTGGATGTCGGCACCGTGGCACGTGTGCACCTCGAGTATCATGTCCTCCTTTATATCCCCGGCCAGGAAATCGTTCGACAACATCGGCACGAATTCACCGAAGCGGATTTGGTCGCCTTCCTTCACCTCGAAATGGTACCCGATCAGGCCAATGAACACGTCCTGACAATCGTTGGGGCGTCTCAGTGTCTGGAGAGCCCGGGTCAGCAGGAAATGCAGCGATTTGAAGTGGAATTCGTCCCAGTACTTCCGGCCGGAGCTTCCACCCTCACGCACGGCCGCGCTGAATGCCTTGTCCAGGTTGGTGTAGAGCATGAGGGCGATGGCCTGGTCTGGGGTGACAGGGGATGACGGGGTCTTCATGTTCTCCCACTCCTTTGTGGCGTTTCTCCATTGATTTTCAAACTCGCTGTTCCTGAGGAAGTCTGAGCGCTGGAGTTCCGGCAAACTCTTGGTCATGTTATCGCCACAATTCAGGTACTGGTCATCGAAGGAGTTCTTGGCCATGTCCAGGGGCACCACCTCGATGGCCACAATGGCCACGGCCATGGCCAGCAGTGCCAGGGTCTGAGCCAGGGAGGCCATGGTGGGGAGAGGCCACAGAGAGCAGTGTGGGAGACTGGGGGACACAGAGGGGACACAGGGGACAACACTGTGTGACACGGGGAAGACACTGGGGGACACCAGGGCACACTGAGGGAACACTGAGGGGTCCCAGGGGACACCAAGGGGACACAGGGGACACTGAGGGACCTGGGGGGACATGGGGAGGTTTTCTTGGTGAGGGGCTGGGGAATGAGAGTGGGGTCAGCCTGGGAAGAAGGGGCAGCCCTGGCCAGGAGACCATGGACATGTCCTGGGACCTGATCCCAAATCCTGGGGTCACTCCTGGAGCCCCAGTGTCCCCCTTGTTCCCCCCCCATACCCCGATCCCACTCGCAATCCCATGAAATCCCCGGTGGCCCCTCAGGACCCCGATCCTATCCCATTTTCTTCCTCAGTGCCCCCCAATGCCCCCCTGTACCCAACTCCCATCCTCACAGCCCTGTGCCCCCATCGCTGCCCCCAGAGCCCCCCAGACCCCAATCCCATTCCTGTCACTCTCCCAGGGTCCACCCAGACCCCAATCCCACAGCCCCCTCTGCCCCCCAAGTGTCCCCGGTGTCCCCCCAGCCCCCGATACCGAAATCAGCCGCAGTGAACTCCCAGACAGAACGGGAGGGATCCCAAAGCCGGAATTCTTGATCAGCTGAGGCTCGCAGCGGATCTCTCCTGCTCCTGTGGCTCAGGGGGGCTTTGCCACAGGGAATTTATCCAGCCTAATTAAATATTCATTAAAATGGGCTTCTTAGCTGACACAAAACCAGAACATTTCCCTTAAACAATTTGAATGGCTCTGCCTCTTTTAAGAGAGGGTTTTTGCTGCCCTGCAGTCACAAAAATGGGGTTTCTGGGTGTGGTTTTCACTGAGTGCCCCAATATCTCAGATGACCTTGCCTGGAGCTTTTGCTTTTGGCAGGCTCTGCTCCTTCTCTGTTGCAGAACTTGCCAAAAACCCTCTCTGCAGTTCCCTTTATCTCTTCCACCACCTTTTCTTAGCTGTGCCCACACTTCAAGACCCTTTGATGGGTTTTCCCAGTCAGTCTTTAAGCTCCACCCAGCACCTCCAGGGGAGCTGAAACTTTCTCTTCTCCCTCTCATTGCTCAGCCCCCAGGACCCCAATCCCACCACCCCGTGTGACCCCAGTGCCCCTCAGCCCCACTCCCCACTGCTCCCTGAGCTGCTGTCACACCTCAGACCCCAAATGGGCTCCCCTCTCAGGTGACACCCCAGGGAGCACCCCGAGCCTGGCCAGGATCTCCTTGGGAGCACCTGGGTGACTTCCCTGGCCTTCTTGAGCTCGCAGGAGAAGTTCTGCACCCCAATAAAAGGGATCCCCCAACCCCAGGAGACACCTGAACTGGTGTTGGCATGGTGGCTCAGCAAATCCATCTGCCAGGAACCCCCGGCAGTGCTTCCCCTCTCAGTGATCCCTGGAGGTGATGGGTTGGGATTCAAAGGGTTCTTTTGGAAACACCTCGGGCGCTGCTCTGCTCCAGAGCTGACAGTTCTGTCCTGACGCAGGGGAAGCTGTCCCTGCCCGGTGCCTGGCCGTGTCCCAGGGCAGGTTGGGGTGCCTGGAGCAGCCTGGCGCAGGGGAAGCTGTCCCTGCCCACGGCAGCGCTGGCACCGCAGGCGCTTTAAGGTCGCTCCATCCCAAACCATTGCAGAGCCCCGGGGCCGGGATGGGCAGCGCCGCCAGCTCGTGCTGCCGCCTGCTGGGGGCACCCGGAACTGCAGCTGGGGCCGGCGCATGCGCAGTGCCGCTGTTGAACCCCGCTCGCTGCTGCCCTCCGGTGGGGGATTCCCAAACTGCAACTCCCAGCATCCCCAAATTCCAGAGGGGCTGGGGCTGGAAGGAGCCCGAGGGGGCACCTGGGCCAAGTTCCCAGCTCGGGCAGTGTCATCCCTGAGCACGGGGTTGGGTCCTGATAGAGAGAGACGTTCCCAGCCGTGTTGGTGTGGGGAGCAACATCGAGCCCTGCTTGGGAATTGCCCCTTTTTGCTGGTGTGACAGAATTCTTTAATGGAATTGTTTTGAAAGGATTTTTGATAGAATGGCTTTGCCTAATGGCCACAGTGGTCACAGTGGCTGTGGCTCAAGGAGTCTTGGTGATGATAGTGGCCTTGGTGGTTGTAATGACCATGGTGGCCATGGTGGCCACAGTGACCACAGTGACCTCGGTGACGTTGGTGGCCTGGTGGCTCAGAGGATCCCAGTGGCCACTGCCAGGGCTGTGGTGGCCAGGAGGAACCCTCCAATGTGGAAGGGGGTCACAGGGACACTCCCACCTGGGGGACAAAGAGGGGGCGTCAGGGGGACCATGGGGGACAAAGAGAGGGTTGGGGACGGCCATAATGGGGGTTTGGGGTGACAGGAGAGATGGGGGCCATGAGGTGACAGGTGACAGGATTTTGGAGAGGTGCAGGGGCCAGGGAGGTCAGGGGGTCATGGTGGGCTTAGGGGTCACAGGGGTCAGGGGAGTCAGGAGGTTCCAGGGGTTCAGGGAGTGCCGTGGGGGGTCCCGGCCCACCCACATCCAGCACACAGGGCCTGTCCCCACATCACTGCCATGGGTGGGGATGGAAAGGGTGTCCCTGTCCCTCTCCCTCTCCCTCTCCCTTTCCCTGTCCTCGCCTGGCAGTGAATTCCCTGTCCCCTCCCAGATCTGGGGGTCCCCATCCCTGTGCCCTGTCACGGCCGTGCCCATCCCCAATGCCCTCAATCAGTGTCCCCAGACTTGGTGTCCCCAGCTCTGAGTGTCCCTGTCCTTGCCCCCAGCACTGGGTGTCCTTGTCCCACCACCCACAGTGGGTGTCCCTGTCCCCCATCCGCACTGAGTGTCACTGTGTCCCCTGTGCCTTGTCATGGGTGCCCCCATGCTTACCACGGGTGTCCCCACCCTCCCGGGGTGTCCCCGTTGGTGCCAATTTCAGCCACTCGCAGTTGTAGTTGCTGAAGGTCCCATTGGAGTGGAGCCAGATCTGTGTCTTGTCCCCTTTCTGGATGACTTTGGTGACCTTGAAGGTTTCGAAGGGCGGGACCAGCACCTCCCGCTCATCAGGAAATCTGGAGAAATTCTGGATGTCCACGCCATAGCACGTCTCCATCTTGAACACCGTGCCTATCTCAAAATCCTCAGCGCTATCTCTGCAAAGCGACGTCGGCGTGAATTGACCGAACCGGACCCTCTGGCCTTGCTCTGCCGTGAACTGGGTCCAGCTCACGATGCGGAACACACAGCGACACTCGGGTTTCTCTGCCTCCCTCAGCGTGGCCAGGGCGTCGGTCAGCAGGAAATGCAGCGTTTTGAAGTGGAAGTTGTCCCGGTACTCCTGGGGGGAGCTCCCGGCCACGCTCGTGGCCGCGTTGAACTGCTGGTACAGGTCGTCCATGGTGAAGGCCATGAGGGCGATGGCCTGGGCTGAGGATTCCAGAGGGGACAGAGGCGACCCGCTGCTCTGCCACTTGGCCACGGCCTTGGGCCAGACCCGGGCAAAGAGAGGGTTCAGCTGGAACTCGGAGCGGTTGAGGGCCGGCAAGGCCTCAATCATGGCCGGGCGGCAGCCCTGGTACTGGTCATCGAAGGAGTCCTCGGCCATGTCCAGGGGCTTCACCTCGATGGCCACGGTGGTCACGGTCATGGCCAGCAGGGCCAGGGCGTGAGCCAGGGGGGCCATGGAGGGGAGAGGCCACCAGGAGCAGTGTGGGAGACTGTGGGGACAATGAGGGGACAATGAGGGACAGTGAAAGGACACAGAGAGGACACTGAGGGACACAGAGGGGACATGGAGGAGACACAGGGAGGGTTCCTCAGTGAGGGACTGGGGAGGGGAGTGGGGTCAGCCCTGCCCAGGGAGAGGGGAGGCACTCCTGGCCAGGAGATCCCTGGACACAGCCTGGGGTCCCTGATCCCCAACCCTGGGGTTTCTTGTGCCTCCCCAACATCCCCCAGCCCCCCCAGGACCCCCCAGGACCCCAATCCCAATCCCACAGGACCATCCCATCCTGCCTCCCCCAGAAACCCAATCCTCCTCCCAGGATTGATTACAAGTCCCCTCAGCCCTGCCAGGACCCCGACCCAAATGTTGGGGTCACTCCCTGAGCCCCCCAGCATCCCTCTCCTCCCCTCCCCAGACCCCAACCCCACTCCCACCATCCCCTGTCCCCCCTCACTTTCCCCCAGAGCACCCCAGGACCCCAATCCCATTCTTGTTACTCCCCCAGGGTCCCCCCAGACCCCAATCCCACAGTCCCCCTGTACCCCCCAAGTGTCCCTGATGTCCCCCCAGCCCCTGATACCGAAATCAGCCGCAGTGAACTCCCGGAGAGAATGGGAGGGATCCCAAAGCCGGAATTTTTGATCAGCTCGGGCTCCCAGCGGATCTCTCCTGCTCCTGTGGCTCAGGGGGGACTTTCCCACGGGGGAAATTATCCACCCTAATTAGAAACATTCATTAAAGTTGGCTTCTTAGCCAACACAAAACCAGCACGTTTCCTGTAAACAACTTGCATGGCTCCGCCTCTTTCAGGAAATAGTTTTTGTTGCCCTGCAGTCACAAAAATGGGGTTTTTGGGTGTGGTATTCACTGAGGGCCCCAATATTTCAGATGACCTCGCTGGAGCTTTTGCTTTTGGCTTTTGCTCCTTCTGTGTTGCAGAACTTGCCAAAAACCCTCACTGGAGTTCCCTTTAACTCTTTCACCACCTTTGCCCGGCTCTGCCCACACTTTCTCATCCTCTGATGGTTTTTTTCCCAGTCAGTCTTTAAGCTCCACCCAGCACCTCCAGGGGAGCTGAAACTTTCTCTTCTCTCTCTCATTGCTCAGCCCCCAGGACCCCAATCCCACCGCCCCGTGTGCCCCCAGTGCCCCCCAGCCCCACTCCCCACTGCTCCCTGAGCTGCTGTCACACCTCAGACCCCAGATGGACTCCCCTCTCAGGTGACACCCCTGGGGGCACCCCGAGCCTGGCCAGGATCTCCTTGGGGAGCTCCTGGGTGAATTCCCCGGCCTTGTTGGGGCGGCAGGAGAAGTTCTGCACCTCCAATAAAAGGGATCCCCCAACTCCAGGAGACACCTGAACCCGTGTTGGGGTGGTGGCTCAGGAAATCCATCTGCCAGGAACCCCCGGCAGTGCTGCCCCTCTCAGTGATCCCTGGAGGTGATGGGTTGGGATCCAAAGGGTTCTTTTGGAAACACCTCCAACAAACAAAGCCGGGGATCATCCCCTGCCCCCTGCAGTGTCCCCCAGCCCTCCCATGGCCCCGGTGACACTTTCAGGCCCTCCCTGCTGCCCCCCAGAGCCCTGTGAACCCCAGTCCCATGTCCCCCAGTGGCCCCAGTGGCACCCAGTGTCCCCCAGTGTCCCCCAAGTACCCCAGGACTCCAATCCTACATCAAATTCCCCCCCAGAGTCCTCCCAGTGTCCCCCCAGACCCCAATCCCACAGCCCCCTGTGCGCCCCAAGTGTCCCCGGTGTCCCCCCACCCCCCAATACCGAAATCAGCCGCAGTTAACTCCTGGACAGAACGGGAGGGATCCCAAAGCCGGAAGTCTTGATCAGCTCAGGCTCACAGTGGATCTCTCCTGCTCCTGTGGCTCAGGGGGGTTTTGCCATGGGGAATTTATCCACCAGAATGATAAATATTCTTTAAGATGGGCCTCCTATTTCCAAATACAGAAACAGCTCCTTTCCTGGTCACTGTTTGCATGGCTCCACCTCTCTCCGGAAATCCTCCCATTGTCATGGACATTTCCTGAAAAGCGATCTGGGGGTAATTTCCATTGATTAACCTCACCACAAACTTTCACTTCCAGCCGGTGCAGCTCCTTTTCTGTCACAGAGCTTGTCCAAAACCACACTGGTGTTCCCTTTAACTCTTTCATCACTGGTTCCAGACACGTTTATTGTCCTGTGGAAATACTTTTACACCCTTTTTATCGTTTTTGCTGCTCAGCCTTCCAGCCCTACCCAGCACCTCCAGTGTGTGGGGGAAAAGCCACGCTAGGGAAAGCCAGGAGTCCACAGAGCAGCCTTGAAACTTTATTCCAGTGCAGGGACAGAGTTTCCACAGCCAGACCCTTGTGGGGTTCCTCTCTTGAGGCTTTGGAGGACGCAGCCTCCTTCCATCCCCAGCTGTCGGCCGCACGCTGCCCTCTTCTTTTCCCCATCAGCTGAACGGGGCTGCTGGGAAGGTGCAGCCCTCCCAAACCACCTGCCCCACACCCCACCTTGGACCTGTCATTTTCCCCCAAAGTCCAGAAGTTCAGGCAGTCTGGGTTGGACTGGTTGGACTTTGTGGGGACCCGTTTCACCCATCACCTTCAAGTTCAGGAGTTCAAACTTTCTGCTCAAACCACCAGGGTCCTGTGAAAAGCTTCACCTCTGTAGAGACATCCAGACCCGTTTTGAAGACACTAACACCATTTCTCCTAACGACCTCCACACCCACAGAGTTGTTTTCAAAGACATCACCACACATCTTTCGTATGAAATCCTTCCCTGTGAGTATGCTGAGACCCCGGTGCAGGTTTCCCAGAGAAGCTGTGTCAGCCCCTGGATTCCTGGCTGTGTCCCAGGGCAGGTTGGGGTGCCTGGAGCAGCCTGGCACAGGGGAAGCTGTCCCTGCCCACGGCAGCGCTGGCTCCGCAGGCGCTTTAAGGTCGCTCCATCCCAAACCATTGCAGAGCCCCGGGGCCGGGATGGGCAGCGCCGCCAGCTCGTGCTGCCGCCTGCTGGGGGCACCCGGAACTGCAGCTGGGGCCGGCGCATGCACAGTGCTGGTGTTGAACCCCGCTCGCTGCTGCCCTCCGGTGGGCGATTCCCAAACTGCAACTCCCAGAATCCCCAACTCCCAGAATCCCCAAATCCCAGAATCCCCAACTCCCAGACGGGGTGATGCTGGAAGGAGCCGGAGGAGGCACCTGGGCCAAGCTTCCAGGTTAGGCAGCGTCATCCCTGAGCACAGGGGTGGGTCTGGTGCAGCCCAGAGCTGGACACTGCACTGAGCTGAGCTGGGCATGGCATTGGATTGAGGTGAACACAGCAGTAGGCACAGCAGGACACAGCACTGGGCAGAAATGGACATGGCACTGGGCAGAACTGGACATGGCACTGGGAAGAGTCGGACACAGCACTGGACAGAGTCAGACACAGCACTGGACAGAGGTGGACACAGAACTGGACAGAACTGGACACGGCACTGAGCAGAGCTGGACAACACTGGCTGGAGCTGGACACAGCTCCGGGCAGAACTGGACATGGCACTGGGCAGAACTGCACATGGCACTGGGCAGAGGTGGACACAGCACTCCCCATGTGCCTCACTGTGCAGGGCAGAGGGCCACGATCACTCTCTGACCTCCCGGCCCTGCTCGGCCTGATGACCCCTGAATCCCTCCTGGCCCTCAGGCTGCACAGTCAGCTCCACTGGTCACCCACCAGCACCCCCAGGTCCTTCTCCAGACCTGCTCCAGCAGGTCCTGCCCAGCCAGGGGATGGCACTGGTGCAAACTGAGCTAAACCCGGCCCAAATCTCCAACCCCAAATGATCCCCAAACCTCTCCCGTCTTCCTGCCGGGAATGAAATGTGTGTGGGGCTTCTCCCTTGGGAAGGGGAGGCTCCCCAAGGATCCTGCGCGAGGCTGAGAGAGAGAGACGTTCCCAGCAGTGTTGGTGTGGGGAGCGCCATCGAGCCCTGCTGGGGAATTGTCCCTTTTTGCTGCTGGGACAGAATTGTTTAATGGAACTGTCTGGATGGAATCATTTAATAAAATTGCTTCAATAGAACTGTTTAAGGGAATTGTTTGGTTTGAATTTCTAATAGAACGGCTTTGCACAATGGCCACATTGGTGGCCACAGTGGTCACAGGGGCTGTGGCAGCCTTGTGGCTCAAGGAGTCCACGTGATGGTGATGGTAACAGTGGCCTTTGTCGTTGGAGTTACCATGGTGTCCAGAGTGGCTGTGGTGGCCACAGTGGCCGCAGTGACTTCATGTTGGCAGGAGCTGCCAAGGTGGCCATAGCAGCAGTGGTGCCCTTGGTGGCCTTGGTGGCCTCATTTCTCTGGGGGTCCTGGTGGTCTTGCTGATTGTGGTGACCACAGTGACCTTGATGGCCATGGTGGCCACAGTGACCACAGTGACTCAGGGTTCAACAGTTTGAAGATGTTCTTGCCCGTGGAATGGACTCAGCTGCTGCGGTTCCAGGAGCTGTTTCCTGTGATAAGGAGCCTCCATGCAGAATTGTCAGGAGAACTCTGCTGTGGGAGGGATCCCAAAGGTGCTGCAGTGACAGGAGAACTCTGCTGTGGGAGGGATCCCAAGGGTGCAGCAGCAGTGACAGGAGAACTCTGCTGTGGGAGGGATCCCAAAGGTGCAGCAGCAGTGACAGGAGAACTCTGCTGTCAGAGGGATCCCAAAGGTGCAGCAGCAGTGACAGGAGAACTCTGCTGTGGGAGGGATCCCAAAGGTGCAGCAGCAGTGACAGGAGAACTCTGCTGTGGGAGGGATCCCAAAGGTGCAGAAGCAGTGACAGGAGAACTCTGCTGTGGGAGGGATCCCAAAGGTGCAGCAGCAGTGACAGGAGAACTCTGCTGTGGCAGGGATTCCACGGTGCCGCAGAGGAACTGACCCTGGGCCGTGGGAGAAACCTCAGGGGATGAACTGATCACAACCCCCATTCCCATCTTCCTGTCCATCTGGGGGAGGAGGCAGAGCTGGGAAGGAGGGAGCACTGCGGAGGGAAGGGTTCTGAAGGGTTTATTTTATTGCTCATGATCCGGTGTTGATTTTGTGAGAGTAATAAATTTTTTTTGCATTTCTAACTGGGGTCTGTTTTGCCCACGATGGTTTCTGAGGAGTGATCTCTCCCAGGCCTTGTCTCAACCATTGAACCCTTTGTTCTCCTTTCTCTCCTCTCTCCAGCTGTGGAGAGCAGTGGCTGAGGGCCTTTGGTAGGTGCCACCCAGGGAAAAACAATCCAGTGCCCAGGAAAGGAATTTGCCCGGCAGAGGTGAGGCCTGGATGGAGGCAGGGGAAATTGGCTGCTCATCTCTCAGACTCATTGGCCAGGCTCGGGGTGTCCCCAGGGGTGTCACCTGAGAGGGGAGCCCATTTGGGGTCTGAGGTGTGACAGCAGCTCAGGGAGCAGTGGGGAGTGGGGCTGGGGGGCACTGGGGGCACACGGGGCGGTGGGATTGAGGTCCTGGGGACTGAGCAATGAGAGAGAGAAGAGAAAGTTTCAGCTCCCCTGCAGGTGCTGGGTTGGGCTTAAAGACTGACTGGGAAAAACCATCAAAGGATCTTGAAGTGTGGGCAGAGCTGGGCAAAGGTGGCTGGAAGCTGCGGAGATAAAGGGAACACCAGTGGGGGCTTTTTCACAATTTCTGCCTCACAGAAGGAGCAGCACCTGCACAAAGTGAAAGTTCAGGGCGAGGTCATCTGAGAAATTGGGGCACTCAGTGAAAATTACCCCCACAGACCCATTTTTATGGCTCCAGGACAATAAAAATTATTTCCTGATAGAAGCAGAGCCACGCAAGCTATTTATGGGAAACGTGCTGGCTTTGTGTTGGCTTAGACGCCCATTGTAATGAATATTCATAATTAGGGTGGATAAATTCCCCGTGGCAAAGTCCCCCTGAGCCACAGGAGCAGGAGAGATCTGCTGGGAGCCTGAGCTGATCAAGAATTCCAGCTTTGGGATCCGTCCCGTTCTGTCCGGGAGTTCACTGCGGCTGATTTCGGTATCGGGGGCTGGAGGGACACCGGGGACACTTGGGGGGCACAGGGGGCTGTGGGATTGGGGTCTGGGGGGACACTGGGGGAGTCACCAGACTGCGACTGCTGTCCAGGGCTGGTCCAGGGGCAGGGATGGGGGGCATAGGGCCATGGGGTGGCAATGGGGTACTGGGGGGCACTGGGATACACTGAGGGGACACTGGGGGCCACTTGCAGGCACATGGGATGGGATGGGGGTCCTGAGGGGCCACTGGGGATTTCATGGGACTGGGAGTGGGATTGGGGTATGGGAGGAGAAAAAGGGGGGCACTGGGGCACCCCAGGCCTTGGGTCAGGGTGCTGGGGGGCAGGGGGTGACTGGGAGGGGTACAAGGGACTGGGAGAGGGACTGGGGTAATAGAGGCACTGGGAAACACCGGGAGGGGGGGAGACAGAACTGTGGGAGTGGGATTGGGGTGCCCTGGGATTCTGGGAGGCTCCAGGAGTGTCCCCAGGATTTGGGATCAGGTCCCAGGACATGTCCAGGGCTCTCCTGGCTGGGCTGCCCCTTCTCCCCTGGTTGTCCGGACTCTCCCTCCCCAGCCTCTCACCAAGGAAGCCTCCCCATGTTCCGCCATGTCCCTCAGCATCCCTTTTGTCCCACTGGTGTCCTCTGGTGCCCCTCAGTGTTCCCTCAGTGTCCCCTGGTGTCCTCCAGTGTCTTCCCCGTGTCACACAGTTTGTCCCATGTATCCCCTCTGTGTCCCCCAGTGTCCCACACTGCTCCCCGTGGCCTCTCCCCACCATGGCCCCCCTGGCTCAGACCCTGGCACTGCTGGCAATGACTGTGGGCACTGTGGCCATCAAGGTGGTGCCCCTGGACATGGCCAAGGACTCCTTCGATGACCAGTACCTGAATTGCAGCTTTGACATGACCAGGAAGCTCCTAGAACTCCAAAGCTCTGATTTTAGCAAGGATAGCTTCTTTGCCAATACCTGGGGAAATGCCGTTCTCCGGTGGAAGGATCAGGGCTCCGTGTCATCCCCTCTTACCCCTGACCAGGCCATCGCCCTCATGGCCTACACCATGGACACATCCTTATATTACTATTTCGACATGGCCGTGCGCGTGGCTGGAAGGTCCAGCCAGAAGTACCGGGACGAATTCCACTTCAAATCGCTGCATTTCCTGCTGACCCGGGCCCTCCAGATGCTGAGACGCCCCAACGATTGTCGGGTCGTTTTCTGGGGAGTGTGGGCAGTCCAGTTCGAGGTGAAGGAAGGCGACCAAATCCGCTTCGGTCAATTCGCATTGATGTCGCTGAGTGAACGGGTGGCCCAGGGTTTTGGGTATACCACGATGTTCAAGGTGCGCACGTGCCATGGTGTGGACATCCAGCAATTCTCCAAGCATCCAGAGGAGAAGGCGGTGCTGATCCCTCCCTTCGAGACCTTCAGGGTCACTGCTGTCAGGGACATAGAGGGCAGGAGGCACATTGAGCTTCACTCCACCGGGACCTTCAGCAACTACGACTGCGAGTGGCTGAAAGGTGACATCGTGGGGACAACCTGGGGGGATCGGGGACACTCATTGAGAGCTGGGGACAAGAACGCCAAGTGCTGGGGACAGCCATGGCCCAGAGGGGACAGGGACAGCCACTGTGGGTGGGAGGCAGGATAGCCAGTGAGTGCTGGGGACAAGGGCAGGGACAGCCATTGCTGGGCACAGGGGATGGGCACAGCAAAGGCCAGCTGGGGGGGACAGGGACATCCAGTGCTGGGGACACCCACTGGGGTTGGGGGTGTAAGGCCACACATGGCTGGGCACAGGGGACAGGGACCTCGTTATGGCCCCCTCTGACCCCCACACCCTCAGGGCCCCTTTGTCACCTGATGCCCCCATGACCCCCTCCACTTATGGTCCCCCTGCCCCCCCTCTTTGTGTCCCCAGGTGGGAACCTCCACAGGAACTCACCCAACCTTTGGGGACTTCTCCTGGTGACCCTGGCCATGGCAACAGTCAGCGGAACACTCTGAGCCATGCGGACACCAAGGTCACTGTTGTCTGGGAGGACACTGTGGCCACCATGGTCAGGAAGGTCAGCAGGACCCGCAGAAAAATGACACCACCAAGGCTACTGAGGCCATTGGTGCCACTGTGGTCACTTTGGCCACTGTGACCACTCTGGGTATTGGAACAACCATGGTCACCAGTACCAGTGTGGCCTCTGTGACCCATGAGGCCACAATGGCCACGGTGGCTGCCAGGGTCACTGTGACTACTGAGGCCACCGTGGTCACTGTAGTTACCAAGGTGACCAAGGTCACCATTGTCACTGTAATTCCTGAGGCCACCATGGCCACAGTGGCCATCTTGGTCACTGTAACTGCTGAGGCCACCATAACCGCTGTGGTGACCAAGGTGACCAAGGTCACCATGGCCACCACCGCCACTGTGGCCTCCATGGTCACAGTGACAAGGTGTCCATCCTGGTGAAGCCCCTCCAAGAGCTGCCCAGGAGGGAGGGGCACAAGGCCAGCAGGAGTAGCCAGGGCCACGGGCGCTGCTCTGCTCCAGAGCTGACACTTCTGTCCTGTGCACACCGAGTACCTGAGGCCGCAGACCAGGCCCCGTCCCATCGATGCCCCCAGAGCTTTGCTGGGGCTTTTCTCCTTTACAAATCACAGCCTCAGCTGGGCTGGGCCTGGCCTGGACATTGGCAGGTCCCGCTCACCCTCCCAGCCACCCTCTTCCTCGTGGGCTTTCAGATCAGCAGCCAATCTTCAACCTGCCCAGCTCCGTCCAGGCCTCACCTCTAATAAGAGAGAGAAGAGAAAGTTTCAGCTCCCCTGGAGGTGCTGAAGTGAGCTTAAAGACTGACTGGAAAAAAAAACAATCAAAGGATGTAAAAGTGTGGGCACAGCAGGGCAATGGTGGATGGAAGCTGTGGAGAAAGAGACAAAGGGAGCTCCAGGGAGTGTTTTTTCACAATTTCTGCCTTACAGAAGCAGCAACACCTGCCAGAAGTGATAGTTCAAGGTGAGATCTTCTGAGATCTTGGGGCACTCAGTGAAAATGACCCCCGGAGACCCCATTTTTATCAATCTCCAGGACAATAAAAATCATTTATTGAAAGAAGTAGAGCCATGCAAGTTATTCACGGGGAAAGTGCTGGTTTTGTGTTAGCTAAGAAGCCCATTGTAATGAGCATGATGGATGAACAGCCAATTTTCAACCTGCCCGACTCCATCCAGGCCTCACCTCTAGTAAGAGAGAGAAGAGAAAGATTCAGCTCCCCTGGAGATGCTGGGTTGAGCTTGAAGACTGACTGGGAAAAAAACAACCATCAAAGGATGTGAAAGTGTGGGCACAGCCGGGCAAAGGTGAGTGGAATCTGTGGAGAAAGAGACAAAGTGAACTGCAGGGAGGGATTTTGCAAGTTCTGCCTCACAGAAGGAGCAGCACCTGCCCAAAGCGAAAGTTCAAGGCGAGATCATCTGGGATATTGGGGCTGTTATAGCTGATATTAATGATTTAGGTAATTTGTGTTGTTACAGTTAATAATTAATGCGTATGTTGCCTTAAAGGCTGAGACAGAAGCCAGACAGAGTTATAAAAATAGGGGTGAACATTTATTGAGGCCTTCAAGGCCACACCCCGGCAGCCACAGCAGTAGCTCTGCCAGGACGGCTCCAAGATGGAAGCAAAAGGAGAAGGAGTCACGAGATTCCCCCCGGCTTTTACAAGTTTCGGTCCATTTCCATATGCCCCGTCCATTGTCCAATGAACAATTCCAAATCTCGGTGTCCCGTCCTTCATGCTTGCCCCTGCCTTCTACGTTGTTTATCTTCTGGAGCTTGGAGAGTGTCCTTGAAGACACGAGTCCCCTGCTAGAATCAGGGGTGCCCTCCCCCCATCGCCCTGTGATTAAATCCCAGCACCACTTAATACAAAAGCAAAAACTACCCACCAGAACAAGACAGAAAAACCCCAGAACGTAAGGCATCACATAGAAGATATTAAGCAATAACTGTAAGTTGCAGAAGCTGCAGAAACAGAAAAGTTAGAGCCCGGCCTTGGAGCAGGATAATGAAATGTAAATTTGTATCAGAGGACATGAGGAAAGGGAGAAAATGGGAGATTTGGTGAAACCGTGGTGACCACAGTGGAAAGTCCCCACGGACGTGCTGCGAGGAAGAGGAGAGACTTCATCCACCGAGCACCGTGAGAGGGCAGAAGACCCCAGACTCCCGGAGCTGGAAAACTCAACGATGACCAAATATGGGAAAACATGGGGAGGGACCAAGGGTCAAAACAAATAGTCATATTTGAAAATGGGAAATATATATTTCTATATATAGAAAATGGGAAATTGTGGGGAAAACTCCGAAAGCTGTGTGTGCATCGCGAGCTGAGACTTGTGCTCTCCGGCTTTCCCAGCATGTGCTGCTCGCTTCTACTTACTGTTTTAATAAACGTTTATCTAATTGGCAATCAATTATTGGGTCCTTATCCTTATCAGGGAACTCTATAAGAACCACACCCAGATAACCCACTCTATGCCTCTCCAGGACAATAAAAATCATTTATTGAAAGAGGCAGGGCCAAGCTAACTATTTACAGGTATCGTTCAGGTTTTCTGTTAGCTAAGAAGCCCATTTTAATGAATATTCATAATTAGGGTGGATAAATTCCCTGGGGCAAAGCCCCCCAGAGCCACAGGAGCAGGAGAGATCTGCTGGGAGCCCGAGCTGATCAAGAATTCCAGCTTTGGGATACCTCCCGTTCTGTCCAGGAGTTCACTGTGGCTGATTTCGGTATCGGGGGCTGGGGGGACACTGGGGACACTTGGGGGGCAGAGGGGGCTGTGGGATTGGGGTCTGGGGGGACCCTGGGGGAGTAACAGGAATGGGATTGGGGTCCTGGGGTGCTCTGGGGGAAAGTGAGGGGGGACAGGAGATGGGGGGAGTAGGGTTGGGGTCTGGGGAAGGGAGGAGGGGGATGCTGGGGGGCTCAAAGAGTGACCCCAACATTTGGGTCGGGGTCCTGGCAGGGCTGAGGGGACTTGTAATCAATCCTGGGAGGAGGATTGGGCTTCTAGGGGAGGCAGGAGGGGATGGTCCTGTGGGATTGGGATTGGGGTCCTGGGGGGTTCTGGGGGAGCTGGGGGATGTTGGGGAGGCACAAGAAACCCCAGGGTTGGGGATCGGGGACCCCAGGCTGTGTCCAGGGATCTCCTGGCCAGGAGTGCCTCCCCTCCCCCTGGGCTGGGCTGACCCCACTCCCCTCCCCAGTCCCTCACTGAGGAACCCTCCCTGTGTCTCCTCCATGTCCCCTCCGTGTCCCTCAGTGTCCTCTCTGTGTCCTTTCACTGTCCCTCATTGTCCCCTCATTGTCCCCACTGTCTCCCACACTGCTCCTGGTGGCCTCTCCCCTCCATGGCCCCCCTGGCTCACGCCCTGGCACTGCTGGCCATAACCGTGACCGCCGTGGCCATCGAGGTGAAGCCCCTGGACATGGCCGAGGACTCCTTCGATGACCAGTACCAGGGCTGCCGCCCGGCCATGATTGAGGCCTTGCTGGCCCTCAACCGCTCCGAGTTCCAGCTGAACCCTCTCTTTGCCCGGGTCTGGCCCAAGGCCGTGGCCAAGTGGCAGAGCAGCGGGTCCCCTCTGTCCCCTCTGGCATCCTCAGCCCAGGCCATCGCCCTCATGGCCTTCACCATGGACGACCTGTACCAGCAGTTCAACGCGGCCACGCACGTGGCTGGGAGCTCCCCCCAGGAGTACCGGGACAACTTCCACTTCAAAACGCTGCATTTCCTGCTGACCGATGCCTTGGCCACTCTGAGGGAGGCAGAGAAACCCGAGTGTCGCTGTGTGTTCCGCATCATGAGCTGGACCCAGTTCACGGCAGAGCAAGGCCAGAGGGTCCGGTTCGGTCAATTCACGCCGACGTCGCTTTGCAGAGATAGCGCTGAGGATTTTGAGATAGGCACGGTGTTCAAGATGGAGACGTGCTATGGCGTGGACATCCAGAATTTCTCCAAATTTCCTGATGAGCGGGAGGTGCTGGTCCCACCCTTCGAAACCTTCAATGTCACCAAAGTCATCCAGAAAGGGGACAAGACAGAGATCTGGCTCCACTCCAATGGGACCTTCAGCAACTACAACTGCGAGTGGCTGAAAGGTGACACCACAGGGGACACCCTGGGGGGGATGGGGACACCCCTGGGGCCATGGGGGCACCCATGACAAGGCACAGGGGACACAGGGACACTCAGTGGGGATGGGGGACATGGACACCCACTGTGGGTAGGAGGACAAGGACACCCAGTGCTGGGGAGAAGGACAGGGACACCCAGTGCTGGGGACAAGGACAGGGACACCCAGTGCTGGGGATACCAACTCTGGGGACACTGATTCAGGGCACGGGGACAGGAACACCCATGACAGGGCACAGGGATGAGGACACCCATATATGGGAGGGGACAGGGAATTCACTGCCAGGCGAGGAAAGGGACAGGGACAGGGACAGGGACACCCCCATTCTGACCCTGTCCCACCCCACCCAAGGCAGTGCTGTGGGGACAGGCCCTGTGTGCTGGACGTGGGTGGGCCGGGACCCCCATGGCTCCCCCTGAACTCCTGGAACCTCCTGACTCCCCTGACCCCAGTGACCCCTAAGCCCACCATGACCCCCTGACCTCCCTGGCCCCTGTACCCCTCCAAAATCCTGTCACCTGTCACCCCATGGCCCCCATCTCTCCTGTCACCCCAAACCCCCATTATGGCCGTCCCCAACTCTCTCTTTGTCCCCCATGGTCCCCCTGATGCCCCTCTTTGTCCCCCAGGTGGGAATGTCCCTGTGACCCCCTTCCACATTGGAGGGTTCCTCCTGGCCACCACAGCCCTGGCAGTGGCCACCGGGATCCTCTGAGCCACCAGGCCACCAACCTCACCAAGGTCACTGTGGTCACTGTGGCCACCATGGCCACCATGGTCATTACAACCACCAAGGCCACTATCATCACCAAGACTCCTTGAGCCACAGCCACTGTGACCTCTGTGGCCATTATGCAAAGCCATTCTATCAAAAATCCTTTCAAAACAATTCCATTAAAGAATTCTGTCACACCAGCAAAAAGGGGCAATTCCCAAGCAGGGCTCGATGTTGCTCCCCACACCAACACTGCTTAGAACGTCTCTCTCTATCAGGACCCACCCCTGTGCTCAGGGATGATGCTGCCCGAGCTGGGAGCTTGGCCCAGGTGCCCCCTTGGGCTCCTTCCAGCCCAACCCCCTCTGGGATTTGGGGATGCTGGGAGTTGCAGTTCAGGAATCGCCCACCGGAGGGCAGCAGCGAGCGGGGTTCAACAGCGGCACTGCGCATGCGCCGGCCCCAGCTGCAGTTCTGGGTGCCCCCAGCAGGCGGCAGCACGAGCTGGCGGCGCTGCCCATCCCGGCCCCGGGGCACTGCAATGGTTTGGGATGGAGCGACCTTAAAGCGCCTGCGGTGCCAGCGCTGCCGTGGGCAGGGACAGCTTCCCCTGCGCCAGGCTGCTCCAGGCACCCCAACCTGCCCTGGGACACGGCCAGGGACTGGGCAGGGACAGCTTCCCCTGCGCCAGGCTGCTCCAGGCACCCCAACCTGCCCTGGGACACGGCCAGGCACCGGGCAGGGGCAGCTTCCCCAGCGCCAGGACAGAAGTGTCAGCTCTGGAGCAGAGCAGTGCCCAAGATGTTTCCAAAAGAAGTCTTTGGATCCCAACCCATCACCTCCAGGGATCATGGAGAGGGGAAGCACTGCCGGGGGTTCCTGGCAGATGGATTTGCTGAGCCACCATGCCAACACGGGTTCAGGTGTCTCCTGGGGTTGGGGGATCTTTTTTTTTTGGGGTGCAGAACTTCTCCTGCTGCCCCAACAAGGCTGGAGAAGTCACCCAGGAGCTCCCCAAGGAGATCCTGGCCAGGCTCGGGGTGCCCCCAGGGTTGTCACCTGAGAGGGGAGCCCATTTGGGGTCTGAGGCGTGACAGCAGCTCAGGGAGCAGTGGGGAGTGGGGGTGGGGGGCACTGGGGGCACACGGGGCGGTGGGATTGGGGTCCTGGGGGCTGAGCAATGAGAGGGAGAAGAGAAAGTTTCAGCTCCCCTGCAGGTGCTGGGCTGGGCTTAAAGACTGACTGGGAAAAACCATCAAAGGATCTTGAAGTGTGGGCACAGCTGGGCAAAGGTGGTGAAAGAGATAAAGGGAACTGCAGAGAGGGTTTTTGGCAAGTTCTGCAACAGAGAAGGAGCAGCGCCTGCCAAAAGCAAAAGCTCCAGGCAACGTCATCTGAGATATTGGGACACTCAGTGAAAACCACACCCAGAAACCCCATTTTTGTGACTGCAGGGCAGCAAAAACCCTCTCCTGAAAGAGGCAGAGCCCTTCAAATTGTTTATGGGAAACGTGCTGGTTTTGTGTCAGCTAAGAAGCCCATTTTAATGAATATTCATAATTAGGGTGGATAAACTCCCCATGGCAACGCCCCCCGGAACCACAGGAGCAGGAGAGATCCGCTGTGAACCCGAGCTGATCAAGAACTGCGGCTTTGGGATCCCTCCTGTTCTATCCGGGAGTTCACTGTGGCTGATTTCGGTATCGGGGGCTGGGGGGACACCGGGGACACTTGGGGGGCACAGAGGGCTGTGGGATTGGGGTCTGGGGGGACACTGGAGGAGTCACAGGAATGGGATTGGGGTCCTGGGGGGCTCTGGGGGCAGCGATGGGGGGTACTGGTCTGTGGGGGTGGGATTTGGATGTGGAGGGCACTGGGGGGCACTGGGGGACACTGGGGGTCACTGGGGGACACATGGGATGGCATCGCGGTCCTGAGGGGCCACCAGGGATTTCATGGGACTGGGAGTGGGATCGGGGTATGGGGGGGGAACAAAGGGTCACTGGGGTACCCCAGGCCTTGGGTCAGGGTGCTGGGGGGCAGGGGGTGACTGGGAGGGGTACAAGGGACTGGGAGAGGGACTGGGGTAATAGAGGCACTGGGAAACATTGGAGGGGGGAACACAGAACTGTGGGAGTGGGTTTGGGGTGCTCTGGGATTCTGGGAGGCTCCAGGAGTGTCCCCAGGATTTGGGATCAGGTCCCAGGACATGTCCAGGGCTCTCCTGGCCAGGGCTGCCCTTTCTCCCCAGGCTGACCCCCCTCTCCCTCTCCAGCCTCTCACCAAGGAAGCCTCCCCAGGTCCCCCCAAGTCCCTCAGCGTCCCCTATGTCCCATCGGTGTCCCCTGGAGCCCCTCAGTGTTCCCTCAGTGTCCCCTGGTCTCCCCCAGTATCTTCCCCATGTCACACAGTGTGTCCCCTGTGTCCCCTCTGTGTCCCCCAGTGTCCCACGCTGCTCCCCGTGGCCTCTCCCCGCCATGGCCCCCCTGGGTCACACCCTGGCACTGCTGGCCATGGCCGTGGCCACTGTGGCCATCGATGTGTTGCCCCTGGACATGGCCAAGGACTCCTTCGACGACCAGTACCTGAATTGTGGAGATTACATGACCAAGAGTTTGCCAGAACTCCAGCGCTCAGATTTCCTCAACCACACTGGGTTTGCTGATGTCTGGACAAAGGCCGCAGACAAGTGGAAGAAGCTGGAGATTGCGCCATCCCCTCTTACCGCAGACCAGGCCATCGCCCTCATGGCCTACACCATGACCACACCCTTATACTACGAGTTCAACGCAGCCGTGTACGACGGTGGAAACTCCAGCCGGAAGTACCAGGAGGAATTCCACTTCAAATCGCTGCATTTCCTGCTGACCCGGGCCCTCCAGACGCTGAGACGCCCCAACGATTGTCGGGTCGTGTTCTGGGGAGTGTGGGCAGTCCAGTTCGAGGTGAAGGAAGGCGACCAAGTCCGCTTTGGTCAATTCGCGTTGGCATCACTGAGTGAATGGGTGGCCGAGGGTTTTGGGGTGGACACGATTTTCAAGGTGCACACATGCCATGGCGTGGACATCAAGAAATTCTCTTATGATGAAGATGAGAAGGAGGTGCTGATCCCGCCATTCGAGACCTTCAAGGTCACTGCTTTCAGCAAGGAAGGGGACATGATGCACATTGAGCTTCGCTCCAATGGGACCTTCAGCAACTACAACTGCGAGTGGTTGAAAGGTGACACCGTGGGGACAACCTGGGGGGATCGGGGACACTCAGTGAGGGTTGGGGACAAGGGCACCCAGTGCTGGGGACAGCCATGGCCCAGTGGGGACAGGGAGAGCCACTGTGGGTGGGAGGCAGGACACCCAGTGAGTGCTGGGGACAAGGGCAGGGACAGCCAGTGATGGGCACAGGGGATGGGCACAGCCAGGGCCAGCTGGGGGGAACAGGGGCATCCAGCGCTGGGGACACCCACTGGGGTTGGGGGGACAAGGCCACCCATGGCTGGGCACAGGGGACAGGGACCTTGTTATGGCCCCCTCTGACACCAACACCCTCAGGGTCCCTGGTCACCCCTGTCCCTCCCCCATGGTCCCTCTGGTGCTCCCATGACCCCCTGCATTTATGGCCCCCCTGACCCCCCTCTTTGTGTCCCCAGGTGGGAGCCTCCCCCGGACCTCCGCCCACCTCTGGGGGCTTCTCCTGGTCACCCTGGCCATGGCAGCAGTCAGTGGAACCCTCTGAGCCACGCTGTCACCAAGGTCACTGTGGTCTTGGAGGCAGGACCAGTGAGGGTTGGGCTGGAGTTTGCGAGTGGCAATGTCACCGCCACCTCCTAAAGCTGCCTGGCTGACTTGCCTGATGGATCAAAAAAAATGTTGCTTGCTTGCCTGGAGTTTAAAAATATATCAAAAATTTAATCCTTGCTAGTCTGGCTTATCAAAAGTTTATCAAAATTTGCTGCTGGCCCCCTGGCCGTATAAAAAAAAAGTAACAAAAAGTTAATCCTTGCTGGCCTGGCTTATCAAAAGCTTATCAAAATTTGCTGCTGGCTCACCTGATGTATCCGCTGCAGCTCTTTTGACACCTTTCCTGCAGGGCACCTAATTTGATAAAATAAAGCATTTCCTGGAGTTTTTGTTCAAGCTTTATTTTCAAAACCTCCGTCTTCAGACAGGCAATGGAGAAACGCTCCTCCCTTTTTCCTCTGCACTCCCTTTTCACTTCACTCACCAAGGACCTGGAGGGGCTGGAGCATGCCCAGGGAACGGATGGAGCTGGGGAGGGGTCTGGAGAGCCAGGAGTGGCTGATGGAGCTGCGAGGTGCTGCTCAGAGCAATTAAAAAGGCATGAATGATCAGTTTGGGGCCAGATACAAAGTTCCTGATTTGAGGCAATGCAACTGAAGAGGCATTGGGAGGGACAAATAGACAAAGGCAAGATGGAAAAAGAATGAGAAATGAAATAAAATGGAGAGTGGCACCTTCACCCACTTATTTATGCAAAAGCCTGATGTATTGCTCAGGAATCTCTTTTTCCTTTCAAGTCAGGGGATTTTCCCTCTTTAGCCCGCACATCTCCTGCACTGGCCGTGCTGTTGCAGTTCGGGAATCGCCCACCGGAGGGCAGCAGCGAGCGGGGTTCAACAGCAGCACTGCGCATGCGCCGGCCCCAGCTGCAGTTCCGGGTGCCCCCAGCAGGCGGCAGCACGAGCTGGCGGCGCTGCCCATCCCGGCCCCGGGGCTCTGCAATGGTTTGAGATGGAGCGACCTTAAAGCGCCTGCGGTGCCAGCGCTGCCGTGGGCAGGGACAGCTTCCCCTGCGCCAGGCTGCTCCAGGCACCCCAACCTGCCCTGGGACACAGCCAGGCACCGGGCAGGGACAGCTTCCCCTGCGCCAGGCTGCTCCAGGCACCCCAACCTGCCCTGGGGCACGGCCAGGCACCGGGCAGGGACAGCTTCCCCTGAGCCAGGCTGCTCCAGGTTCCCCAACCTGCCCTGGGACATGGCCAGGGACTGGACAGCCCTATCTGCTCTGGCCAACCTGTGCTAGGGCCTCAGCACCCTCCCAGCGAAGGATTCCTCTCAGGATCCCATCCATCCCTGCCCTCTGGCACTGGGAAGTTGTTCCCCTTGGCCTGTCCCTCCATGCCTGAAGTCCCTCCCCAGCTTTCCTGGGCTCCTTTAGCCAGGAAGGGGCTTTGGTGCCTCCCTGGATCGCTCACCAGGCTGAACAGCCCCAGCTGTATCCACAGCAGAGCGGCTTCACCCCTGGAAGTCTCTCCGTGGCTTCCTCTGGACTGGCTCCAGCAGCTCCACATCTCCTCTGCGCTGGGGCCAGGAGCTGGTAGAGCGAAATGAGTGGGAATGTCTCACGGTGGTGTTATAAATGAAATGAATGATTTAGGTAACTTGTGTTAACCGTTAGAGTTAATAATTATAAATACGTAGTGGCTATTAAGCAAACTGCAGAAATTGTAAATACGTATGCCGGGATGGGCAGCGCCGCCAGCTCGTGCTGCCACCTGCTGGTGACACCTGGAACTGCAGCTGGGGGGCGGCGCAGGGCAAAGGTGGGCGGGAGCTGTGGAGAAAGAGACAAAGGGAGCTCCAGGGAGTTCCCTTTTTGGCAAGTTCTGCAACACGGAAGGAGCAGCAGCGCCTGCCAAAAGCGAAAGTTCAAGGAAAGGTCTGTTGTCAGGGCTTTTGCTGTTCTCCTCTGTCTCTTTAAGAAGATTTTTCTAAAGTTCTATTTTCAGCCTTCCGTGTTTACCTTTTGCAGTGTGGTCAGACAGGATTTTACATCAACAACTTCCTTGCTATTGTAACGGTACAACCACGTTCACACTCTTCTCATGAGGAGGAGACTGTTGATGGACTGTTGGGTTGCCCAGTGTGGTTGGAGTGGAAGATTTTCTCCCTCCAATCCACGGTCACTGCTGGACTTCTATAAATATTGAAGTTTGTAAATAAACCGTCTCTTTTTCCTGCCTTGGACATCTCAATGTGTGGGTGTCACTTCTTTGTGTCGTGTGACTTAGAGCTCATCTGGGATATCAGGGCACTCAGTGAAATCGACCCTCAGAGACCCCATTTTTATGGTTCTCCAGGACAATAAAAATCATTTCCTGAAAGAGGCAGAGCGATGTAAGTTATTTGTGGGAAAAGTGCTGGTTTTGTGTCAGCTAAGAAGCACATTTTAATTTAATTTAGTTTTAGGTTTATTTTTTAATTTGGTTTCATGTGAGCTAAGAAGCCGATTTTAATTTAATTCAGTTTTATTTTTATTTATTTTTTTTGTCTTAGCTAAGAAGCCTGTTTTGATTTAAGTCAGTTTTATTTTTATTGTTTAATTTATTTTTGTGTCAGCTAAGCAGCCCATTTTGATTTAATTCAGTTTTATTTTTATTATTGAATTCATTTTTGTCTTAGCTAAGAAGCCCATTTTAATTTAATTCAGTTTTATTTTTATTTTAATTTTTTCTTAGCTAAGAAGCTCATTTTGATTTAATTTGGTGTTATATTTATTATTTAATTTAGGTTTTTTGTGTGTGGTGCAGCTTCATTGCCTGTCTGTTTCTCACAGGGTTTGGGGAATCCCCAGGCTGGATCCCCAGGGGCAGCGTTTCTTTTTCACCTTTCATCCCCTGGTAATTGGGTGTGACTCATACTGATAAAATGGAAACCACAATCAATATTTTAAAACAATAAAGCAGTAATAAAAAAGTAGTGCCAAAAAGGAGAGAGGAGGGGGTTCCTCCTTCTCCTGCAGATGTTCATGAGATACAGGAAGAGACTGAGATAAGACTAAAGCTAAAAGTATCTGTAAGATGGAGAAAGTTGGGGGAATTTCAGGAAAATTGTGAATTATTTGAGATTTATTGCCTCAATGTTCAAACTTGGTATTTGTTTACATAATACAAGTTTAATAGTCATGTGTAAATAAGCGAGGTTTTAAGAGAGGTTTTTCAGAGGGCAACGAGGAAGACCGTGAGCCTTCAACCCAAAAACCACCCAAAGAAGACACAAGAGCCCCTGGCAACAAGTGAAGCGTGCGCCATGAAGTAAAGTGGATTTTTAAAATAGAAAATAGGAGGAAACTTAGGGGAAACGTTGATGAATCTTTATTAGCAGATAGTATATAAGTGTAGTTTGAAATGTTTTGTTTTGTTTTGTTTTGTTTTGTTTTGTTTTGTTTTGTAGGTGAGGTGGGGTGAGAAGCTCTCCCTGTACCGCGGTCGGTTTTGCTTCTGCCTTATCAGAACCTTAACCAGGTTTAAATAATTATTCCCAAATTTTTTGTAGTTTTATATTAAATTTTTATTAAAACCGCTGTTCAATTTTAAATTTGTTGTTTATTTTATTTCCATTCATAACAGTCAGAAATCCCTGTGCTGCCGACAGACCTCTTTCTCCCTGAGTGTCTTCTGGGGCACCAGCGATGCTCAAAGCCGACAGCGAGCGAGTTCCTCCGTTTGCTTTTTCCTGCTGCCAATCCCAGAGCTCCTGGGAATGCTGCGAGCTCCGCCCTTGGCTCCACACCTTCTTGCAGCCACAGTGAGCAGAGCACTGACCACAAGCTTTTGTCCCCAAATGGATTTCCTGGCTTCTTGGGTGAGAACAGCCACTGCTTCGGCCCACGGGCATCCCGGCCAAGCCTGGCTGATCGAGCTGTTTGGAGAAGAACCCCACAGGTCCCTCCTGAAGTCTGCAATGCTGTGGCAGGGACTGTTCTCACCCAAGAGGCCAGGAAAGCCATTTTGGGACAAAAGTCCCCGATAGGGCGCTGCCCTTTGCCCCGCCCTTTGTACCGCCCCTGTGCCCTCAGACCATTGGTTCCTTGTAGGAATTCTGGAAATTGAGAATATGGGGTTCGATACATAGTAATATGTGTGAAGCAAGATGGAGGATTGTGGGCATTGTCTGGGTCCTTCTTCTTCACCTTCTTCTCCCTTCTCATTTATAGTTTGAGGTGTTTTTTACTAACTGGGTGAAAAAAGGTCGGCGTTGCGGGCCCTGGGTGGTCATTATTGAGTCAAAAGTATAAATAACACAGGTGTCATCTCATAATTGGAGGATTATTGCTTAAATAACCTTGGAAAGAGTTAGAGAGACTCCGTTTCCCCTCCGTTTTCTAACTTCCTAGTTAGAGCTCAGGGCTCCTGAGTCTGTAAAGAGATAAGAAATAATAAACATCCGAGTCCAAACACAAACTGCCAGCTACGTGTCCCGTGCATTAATCCCGACCTTGGCAGAGAAAAAGGAGCCCAAACCCTCACAGTTCCCGAGCCCATCAAGTCTGTGCACCGCACAGGTTGGGTCTTTTGTCCCCGATTCCCTTCGGCGTGGTGAAAGTAATAAACCTGTGCTGGAATTTGTCATCCCAAAGGGCCTTCTGGCCTCTCTTGGCTGAGCCAGCCATGGGGTGTGTGGGGTGTGGGCTTGACTGCTTTGCCTGAGCGCCTTCCCAAGCGGCTCCTCCCAATGAGAGGCTTCTTGGGAACAGCAGCAGCCACCACCATCTAAATCCCACCTTGCTGCAGACACCCACTGTGGCCACGGGGACACCCATGACAAGGCACGGGGGACACAGTGACACTCACTGGGGTTGGGGGACAGGGACAGGGACATTCACTCGGGGTGGGGGGGACAAGGACACCCAGCGCTGGGGGCAAGGACGAAGATACCCAGTGCTGGGGACACCCACTAGGGGCGGGGGGACAGTGAAACCCAGCACTGGGGACACCCACTACGGGGACAGGGACAAGTCAGTCGTTAAAACCGACAGGATCACGGACAAAGACTCTCAAAGGAGTGAAAGTAATAAAAGTTACAAAAATAAACTCCCGGTGTTTATTAAGACGCCGGTGGGTTGCACGGAATGTGCCTCCTGGAGTCGTGGCAGCTCCGTATGAGGTTCTCTGCCCTCCGTTTATTTCCCAAAAGTCTTACATACAATACATATGCATTAGCCCAGCACCTCCCATCCCTGCTCGGTATTAAAATGAGGTCATTGGTCATTCACGCGTGCAGAATTCTTCTCTTGAATTGGGTCGGTGGTCTTGAATTGGGTCAGTGGTCTCGAGGGAGGAAGTCAGGAATGTCTTCATTACAATGTCCTTCCTACCTCCTCATTGCTGGCAGGTCTCTGTGACACTGTGGCACTCTCCAATATCCCCTGCTCCGTGATAATCAATATGAAGTCCAGGTGCTGGTCATAGTTCCGTTAGTTTCAGTCTTTTCTTATAACGGTTCATTGTCTATTCCGTTTCCTTCTATAAACAAAACTAGAACAAGCTCATAAGGGCAAGCAATAAAACAATTAGCTCTAGCCTAAACACCTGATAATCATAAACCTATCCTTTGCTTATCTAACTTGGATCCTGATCAATATAAATTGCTTCTAAGCCTTGGCTAAAATTTTTACTCTTCAAAACCATGATTCAGCACAGGTTGGCCAGGGAAGCTGTCCCTGCCCGGTGCCTGGCCGTGTCCCAGGGCAGGTTGGGGTGCCTGGAGCAGCCTGGCGCAGGGGAAGCTGTCCCTGCCCAGTGCCTGGCCGTGTCCCAGGGCAGGTTGGGGTGCCTGGAGCAGCCTGGCACAGGGGAAGCTGTCCCTGCCCATGGCAGTGCTGGCATCGCAGGCGCTTTAAGGTCGCTCCATCCCAAACCATTGCAGAGCCCCGGGGCCGGGATGGGCAGCGCCGCCAGCTCGTGCTGCCGCCTGCTGGGGGCACCCGGAACTGCAGCTGGGGCCGGCGCATGTGCAGTGCTGCTGTTGAACCCCGCTCGCTGCTGCCCTCCGGTGGGCGATTCCCAAACCGCAACTCCCAGAATCCCCAAATCCCAGAGGCAGTGGGACTAGAATGAGCCCGAGGGCGCACCGGGGCCAAGCTCCCACCTCGGGCAGCATCATCCCTGAGCACAGGGGTGGGACTGGAGCCGCTGGACACGGCACTGGGGTGCACTGGACACGGTGCTGGGGGAAGCTGGACATGGCATTGGAGAGAGGTGGGCACAGCACTTGGTAGAGCTGGACACCGCACTGGGCAGAACTGGACATGGCACTGGGAAGAGTCAGACACAGCACTGGGCAGAGCTGGACATGACACTGGACAGAGGTGGATACAGCACTGAACAGAGGTGGACAGTGCATTGGGCAAAACTGGACATGGCACTGGACCGAACTGGACATGGCACTGGACTGAACTGGACACGGCACTGGGCAGAGGTGGACACAGCACTGGACAGAGGTGGACACAGCACTCCCCATGTGCCTCACTGGGCAGGGCAGAGGGGCACCATCCTGGCCCCACTCCTCCTGATATACCCTGGCTCCCTCCTGGCCCTCAGGCTGCACAGTCAGCTCCACTGGTCACCCACCAGCACCCCCAGGTCCTTCTCCAGAGCTGCTCCAGCAGGTCCCACCCAGCCAGGGGATGGCACTGGTGCAAACTGGGCTAAACCCAGCCCAAATCTCCAACCCCAAATGATCCCCAAACCTCTCCCGTGTTCCTGCCGGGAATGAAATGTGTGGGGGGCTCCTCCCTTGGGAAGGGGAGGCTCCCCAAGGATCCTGCTCGAGGCTGATAGAGAGAGACGTTCCCAGCAGTGTTGGTGTGGGGAGCGCGATCGAGCCCTGCTGGGGAATTGTCCCTTTTTGCTGCTGGGACAGAATTGTTTAATGGAACTGTCTGGATAGAATCATTTAATAAAATTGCTTCAGTAGAACTGTTTAACGGAATTGTTTGGTTTGAATTTTTAATAGAACGGCTTTGCAAAATGGCCACCTCGGTGGCCACAGCAGTCGCAGGGGCTGTGGCAGCCTTGTGGCTCAAGGAGTCCATGTGTTGGTGATGGTCACAGTGGCCTTGGTGGTTGGAGTGACCGTGGTGTCCAGAGTGGCTGTGGTGGCCACAGTGGCCTCAGTGACTTCATGGTGGCAGGAGGTGCCAAGGTGGCCATAGCGGCAGTGGTGCTCTTGGTGGCCTTGGTGGCGTCGTTTCTCTGGGGGTCCTGGTGGTCTTGCTGATGGTGATGACCATAGTGACCTTGACAGCCATGGCGACCACAGTGACCACAGTGACTCAGGGTGCAGCAGTTTGAGAAAGGTCCATGCCTGTTGGATGGACTCAGCTGCCGCGGTTCCAGGAGCTGTGTCCCGTGAGACAGAGCCTTGCTGCAGAAGCGACAGGAGAACTCTGCTGTGGGAGGGATCCCAGCTTCCCCTGCACCAGGACAGAACTGTCAGCTCTGGAGCAGAGCAGCGCCCGAGGTGTTTCCAAAAGAACCCTTTGGATCCCAACCCATCACCTCCAGGGATCACTGAGAGGGGCAGCACTGCTGGGGGTTCCTGGCAGATGGATTTGCTGAGCCACCACGCCAACACGGCTTCAGGTGTCTCCTGGCATTTGGGGATTCCTTTTTTTGGGGTGCAGGTCTTCTCCTGCCAGCCCAACAAGGCCGGGGAAGTCACCCAGGAGCTCCCCAAGGAGATCCCGGCCAGGCTCGGGGTGCCCCCAGGGGTGTCACTTAGAGGGGAGCCCATTTGGGGTCTGAGGTGTGACAGCAGCTCAGGGCACAGAGGAGAGTGGGATTGGGGGGCACGGGGGGCACACAGGGCGGTGGGATTGGGGTCCTGGGGGCTGAGCAATGAGAGAGAGAAGAGAAAGTTTCAGCTCCCTTGGAGGTGCTGGGTTGGGCTTTAAGACTGACTGGGAAGAAAAACCATCAGAGGATGTGAAAGTCTGGGCAGAGCAGGGCAAAGGTGAATGGAAGCTGATGAGAAAGAGACAAAGGGAACTGCAGTGAGGCTTTTTGCAAGTTCTGCCTCACAGAAGGAGCAGCGTCTGCCCAAAGCGAAAGTTCAAGGCGAGGTCATCTGAGACGTTGGGGCTCAGTGAAAACCACACACAGAAACCTCATTTTTGTGACTGCAGGGCAAGAAAAACCATTAGTGAAAGAGGCAGAGCCATGCAAGTTGTTCATGAGAAACGAGCTAGGTTGTGTTAGCTAAGAAGACCATCTTAATGAATGTTTATGATTAGGCTGGATAAGCCCCCCTGAGCCACAGGAGCAGGAGAGATACGCTGGGAGCCCAAGCTGATCAAGAATTCCGGCTTTGGGATCCCTCCTGTTCTGTCCGCGAGTTCACTGCAACTGATTTCGGTATTAGGGGCTGGAGGGACACCGGGGACACTTGGGGGGCACAGGGGGCTGTGGGATTGGGGTCTGGGGGGACACTGGGGGAGTGACAGGAATGGGATTGGGGTCCTGGGGTGCTCTGGGGGCTGCAATGGGGGTACAGGGCTGTGGGGGTGGGATTTGGGTACAAGGGGCACTGGGAGACACTGGGGGGCACTTAGGGGACACTGTGGGACACTGGTGGGACACTGGAGGACACTGGGAGGCACATGGGATGGGATTGAGGTCCTGAGGGGCCACCGGGGATTTCATGGGACTGGGAATAGGATTGGGGTATGGGAGGGGGAAAAGGGTGAAACTCGGGGACCCCAGGATTTGGGATCAGGTCCCAGGACATGTCCATGGTCTCCTGGCTTGTCTGCCCCATCTCCCCAGTCTGACCCCACTCGCCCCCCCCGCCCCTCAACAAGAAAGCCTCCCCATGTTCCAATGTGTCCCTCAGTGTCCCCTGTGTCCCATCAGTGTCCCCTGGGCTCCCTCAGTGTTCCCTCATTGTCCCCTGGTGTCCCCCAGTATCTTCCCGGTGTCACACATTGTCTCCCCTGTGTCCCCTCTGTGTCCCCCAGTGTCCCACACTGCTCCCTGTGGCCTCTCCCCGCCATGGCCCGCCTGGCTCAGTCCCTGCCACTGCTGGCCATGGCCATGGCCACTGTGGCCATCAAGGTGGTGCCCCTGGACATGGCCAAGGACTCCTTTGATGACCAGTACCTGAAGTGTGGCGATAACATGACCAAGAGTTTGCCAGAACTCCAGCGCTCAGACTTCCTCAGGAACAGCGAGTTTGAAAATCAATGGAGAAACGCCACAAAGGAGTGGCAGAACATGAAGACCCCGTCATCCCCTCTCACCCCAGACCAGGCCATCGCCCTCATGGCCTACACCAAGCTGTACAAGGCCTTCAACCCAGCCGTGAGTGAGGGTGGAATCTCCAGCCGGAAGTACCGGGACGAATTCCACTTCAAATCGCTGCATTTCCTGCTGACCCGGGCCCTCCAGATGCTGAGACGCCCCAACGATTGTCGGGACGTGTTCCGGGGAGTGAGGGGGGTCCAGTTCAAAGTGAAGGAAGGTGACCAAGTCCGCTTTGGTCAATTCGCATTGACGTCGCTCAGCAAAGGGGTGGCCTGGGTTTTTGGGGGTACCACGATGTTCAAGGTGCACACGTGCCATGGTGTGGACATCCAGGAATTATCCAAGCATCCAGAGGAGCAGGAGGTGCTGATCCCGCCCTTTGAGACCTTCAGGGTCACTGCTGTCAGCAAGGAAGGGAACCCGATGTACAGTGAGCTTCGCTCCAATGGGACCTTCAGCAACTACGACTGCGAGTGGCTGAAAGGTGACACCATGGGGACAACCTGGGGGGATGGGGTACACTCAGTGAGGCTTGGGGAATAGGACACCCAGTGCTGGGGACAGCCATGGCTCAGCGGGGACAGGGACAGTCACTGTGGGTGGGAGGCAGGACACCCAGTGCTGGGGACAAGGGCAGGGACAGCCAGTGCTGGGCACAGGGGATGGGCACAGCCAGGGCCAGCTGGGGGGGACAGGGACATCCAGTGCTGGGGACACCCCCTGGCGTTGGGGGCAGAAGGCCACCCAAGGCTGGGAACGAGGGACCAAGACCTGGTTATGGCCCCATCTGACCCTCACACCTTCAAGGCCCCCCTGTCACCCCTGTCCCTCTCCCCATGTTCACCCTGACCCCCCTCTTTGTGTCCCCAGGTGGGAGCCTCCCCAGGACCTCCCCCAACCTCCACCTCTGGCAGCTTCTTCTGGTCACCATGGCCGTGGCAATGGTCAGCAGAACCCTCTGAGCCATCTGGACACCAAGGGCACTGTGATCCTAAAGGCAGGAAGAGCGAGGGCCAGGCTGGAGCTGCCAGGACAGCCCAGGACAGCCCAGGACAGCCCAGGACAGCCTGGACAGCAGAGACTGGGCGGCACCTGGGGCCGGTTAAGCACTTCCTGCCAGAGGCGTTTGGGAGTGGCAATGTCACTGACACCTCCTAAAGCTCCTTGGCTGCCTCGCCTGATGGATCAAAAAAAGAGATGTTTCCTTGCCTGGAATATAAAAAACGTATCAAAAATTTCATCCTTACTTGCCTGGCTTATCAAAAGTTTATCAAAGTTTTCTGCTGGCTCACCTGATGTAACCGCTGTAGCTCTTTTAGCACCTTTACTGCCTCGTTTGCTAAAATAAAGCATTTCCTGGAGTTTTTGTTAAAACTTTTTTTTCCAAACCTTCATCTTCAGAGAGGCAATGGAGAAGCACTCCTCCCTTTTTGCTCTGCACTCATTTTTCACTTCACTCACCAAAGACCTGGAGTGGCTGCAGCATGCCCAGGGAAAGGATGGAGCTGGGGAGGGGTCTGGAGCACCAGGAGTGGCTGAGGAAGCTGTGGGCTGCTGCTCAGAGCAATTAAAAAAGGATGAATGATCAGTTCAGGGCCAGTTCCAAAATTCCTGATTTGAGGAAAAGCAACAGAAAAAGTACTGGGAGATGAAAATAGGAAAACAGATAAGAGATAAAATAAAAGAATAATGAAATGTAGTGGGCAGAGGCACCATCACTAATTTTTTTAAGAAAAAGGCTGAGGTTTTTCTCAGGAAACTCTTTTTCCTTTCAACTCGAGGGATTTTCCCTCTTTAGCCCGCACATCTCCTGCACTGGCCGTGCCGTCGCAGTTCTGGAATCACCCACCAGAGGGCAGCAGCGAGCAGGGTTCAACAGCGGCACTGCGCATGCGCCGGCCCCAGCTGCAGTTCCGGGTGCCCCCAGCAGGCGGCAGCACGAGCTGGCGGCGCTGCCCATCCCGGCCCCGGGGCCCTGCAATGGTTTGGGATGGAGCGACCTTAAAGCGCCTGCGGTGCCAGCGCTGCCGTGGGCAGGGACAGCTTCCCCTGCGCCAGGCTGCTCCAGGCACCCCAACCTGCCCTGGGACACACCCAGGCACCGGGCAGGGACAGCTTCCCCTGTGCCAGGCTGCTCCAGGCAACCCAACCTGCCCTGGGACACAGACAGGGACTGGGCAGGGACAGCATCTCTGGGCAGCCTGTGCCGGCACCTCAGCACCCTCACAGGGAAGGATTTCATTGGAAAGATAGGTGGTGATGTTTATGAAAACAACTTAGTGGGTGTGGGGGCCTTTAGGATTCCCTTCGGTGTGGTGAAAGTAATAAACCTGTGCTGGAATTTGTCATCCCAAAGGCCCTTCTGGCCTCTCTTGGCTGAGCCAGCCGTGGGGTGTGTGGGGTGTGGGCTTGACTGCTTTGCCTGAGCGCCTTCCCAAGCGGCTCCTCCCAACGAGAGGCTTCTTGGGAACGGCAGCAGCCACCGCTATCTAAATCCGACCTTGCTGCAGACATCCGCTGTGGCCACGGGGACACCCGTGATAAGGCACGGGGGACACAGTGACACTCACTGGGGGTGAGGGACAGGGACAGGGACATTCACTCGGGGTGGGGGGGACAAGGACACCCAGCACTGGGGGCAAGGATGGAGATACCCAGTGCTGGGGACACCCACTGGGGGTGGGGGGACAGTGAAACCCAGCGCTGGGGACACCCACTACGGGGACAGGGACAAGTGAGTCGTTAAAACCGACACGATCACAGACAAAGACTCTCAAAGAAGTGAAAGTTACAAAAGTTACAAAAATAAACACCCGGTGTTCATTAAGACGCTGGTGGGCTGCACGGGAGTTGCCTCCTGGACTCGCAGCGCCATATGAGGCTCTCTGCCCTCTGTTTATTTCCCAAAAGTCTTACATACAATACATATGCATAAGCCCAGCACCTCCCATCCCTGCTCAATATTAAAATGAGGCCATTGGTCCTTCACGCGTGCAGAATTCTTCTCTTGAATTGGGTCGGTGGTCTCGAATTGGGTCAGTGGTCTCAGGGGAGGAAGTCAACAATGTCTTCATTACAATGACCTTCCTACCTTCTCATTGCTGGCAGGTCTCTGTGACCCTCTGGCACTCTCCAATATCCCCTGCTCCGTGATAATCAATATGAAGTCCAGGTGCTGGTCATGGTTCCATTGGTTTCAGTCTGTTCTTATAACGGTTCATTGTCTATTCCGTTTCCTTCTATAAACAAAACCAGAACAAGCTCATAAGGGCAAGCAATAAAACAATTAGCTCTAGCCTAAACACATGATAATCATAAACATATCCTTTGCTTATCTAACTTGCATCCTGATCAATATAAATTGCTTCTAAGACATGGCTAAAATTTTTACTCTTCAAAATCATGATTCAGCACAGGTTGGCCAGAGCAGCTGTCCCTGCCCGGTGCCTGATCATGTCCCAGGGCAGGCTGGGGTGCCTGGAGCAGCCGGGCACAGGGGAAGCTGTCCCTGCCCGGTGCCTGGCCGTGTCCCAGGGCAGGTTGGGGTGCCTGGAGCAGCCTGGCACAGGGGAAGCTGTCCCTGCCCACGGCAGCGCTGGCACTGCAGGCGCTTTAAGGTCGCTCCATCCCAAACCATTGCAGAGCCCCGGGGCCGGGATGGGCAGCGTTGCCAGCTCGTGCTGCCGCCTGCTGGGGGCACCTGGAACTGCAGCTGGGGGCGGTGCATGCGCAGTGCTGCTGTTGAACCCCGCTCGCTGCTGCCCTCCGGTGGGCGATTCCCGAACTGCAACGGCACGGCCAGTGCAGGAGATGTGCGGGCTAAAGAGGGCAAATCCCCTGATTTGAAAGGAAAAAGAGATTCCTGAGCAAAACATCAAGCTTTTGCTTAAATTAATGCGTGATGGTGCCTCTGTCCCCTTTATTTCATTTTTCTTTTGTTTTTTCTCTCTCCTGTTTTCCTATTTTCATCTCCCAATGTTTCTTTTGTTGCATTGCCTCAAATCAGGAACTTTGGAACTGGACCTGAACTGATCATTCATCTTTTTTTAATTGCTCTGAGCAGCACCCCACAGCTCCCTCAGCCACTCCTGGTGCTCCAGACCCCTCCCCAGCTCCATCCTTTCCCTGGGCATGCTGCAGCCACTCCAGGTCTTTGGTGAGTGAAGTGAAAAATGAGTGCAGAGGAAAAAGGGAGGAGCACTTCTCCATTGCCTCTCTGAAGATGAAGGTTTGGAAAAAAAAGTTTCAACAAAAACTCCAGGAAATGCTTTATTTTAGCAAACGAGGCAGTAAAGGTGCTAAAAGAGCTGCAGCGGTTACATCAGGTGAGCCAGCAGCGAAATTTTGATAAACTTTTGATAAGCCAGGCAAGTAAGGATGAAATTTTTGATACGTTTTTTATATTCCAGGCAAGGAAACATCACTTTTCTTTGATCCATCAGGCGAGGCAGCCAAGGAGCTTTAGGTGGTGTCAGTGACATTGCCACTCCCAAACGCCTCTGGCAGGAAGGGCTTAACCGGCCCCAGGTGCCGCCCAGTCTCTGCTGTCCAGGCTGTCCTGGGCTGTCCTGGGCTGTCCTGGGCTGTCCTGGGCTGTCCTGGCAGCTCCAGCATGGCCCTCGCTCTTCCTGCCTCCAGGATCACAGTGCCCTTGGTGTCCAGATGGCTCAGAGGGTTCCACTGACCATTGCCATGGCCATGGCGACCAGGAGAAGCTCCCAGAGGTTCGGGGAGATCCTGGGAAGGCTCCCACCTGGAGACACAAAGAGGGGGGTCAGAGGGACCATGGATGAGGGACAGGGGTGACAGGGGGGCCTTGAGGGTGTCGGGGTCAGAAGAGGCCATAACCAGGTCTTGGTCCCCTGTGCCCAGCCATGGGTGGCCTTGTCCCCCCAACCCCAGTGGGTGTCCCCAGCACTGGATGTCCCTGTCCCCTCCAGCTGGCCCTGGCTGTGCCCATCCCCTGTGCCCAGCACTGGCTGTCCCTGCCCTTGTCCCCAGCACTGGGTGTCCTGCCTCCCACCCACTGTGGCTGTCCCTGTCCCCTCTGGGCCATGGCTGTCCCCAGCACTGGGTGTCCTTGTCCCCAACCCTCACTGAGTGTCCCCCATCCCCCCAGGTTGTCCCCACGGTGTCACCTTTCAGCCACTCGCAGTTGTAGTTGCTGAAGGTCCCGGTAGAGCGAAGCTCAATCTGCGTCGTGTTCCCTTCCTTGCTGACAGCAGTGACCTTGAAGGTTTCAAAGGGCGGGATCAGCACCACCTCCACCTTTAGATACATGGAGAATTTCTGGATGTCGGCACCGTGGCACGTGTGCACCTTTAACATTGTGTCCACCTTTAAAGCCCAGGCCAGCGTTTCATTGAGCAACGTCGGCATGAATAGACCGAAGCGGATTTGGTCGCCTTCCTTCACCTGGAAATGGTACCCGCTCACGCCAATGAACACGTCCTGACAATCGTTGGGGCGTCTCAGCGTCTGGAGGGCCCGGGTCAGCAGGAAATGCAGCGATTTGAAGTGGAATTCGTCTCGGTACTTCCGGCCGGAGCTTCCACCCTCACTCACGGCTGGGTTGAAGGCCTTGTACAGCTTGGTGTAGGCCATGACGGCGATGGCCTGGTCTGGGGTGAGAGGGGATGATGAGGTCTTCTTGTTCTCCCACTCCTTTGTGGCATTTCTCCATTGATTTTCAAACTCGCTGTTCCTGAGGAAGTCTGAGCGCTGGAGTTCCGGCAAACTCTTGGTCATGTTATCGCCACATTTCAGGTACTGGTCATCGAAGGAGTCCTTGGCCATGTCCAGGCGCCACACCTCGATGGCCACAGTGGCCACGGCCATGGCCAGCAGTGCCAGGGTCTGAGCCAGGGGGTCCATGGCAGGGAGAGGCCACGGGGAGCAGTGTGGGACACTGGGGGACACAGAGGGGACACAGGGGACACACCATGTGACACAGGGAAGATACTGGGGGACACCAGGGGACATTGAGGGAACACTGAGTGGTCCCAGGGGACACCGATGGGACACAGGGGATGCTGAGGGACTTGGGGGGACATGGGGTGGCTTCCTTGGTGAGGGGCTGGGGAATGAGAGTGGGGTCAGCCTGGGAAGAAGGGGCAGCCCTGGCCAGGAGACCATGGACATGTCCTGGGACTTGATCCCAAATCCTGGGGTCACTCCTGGAGCCCCAGTGTCCCCCTTGTTCCCCTCCTATAACCCTATCCCACTCCCAGTCCCATGAAATCCCGGGTGGCCCCTCAGGACCCCAATCCCATCCCATGTTCTTTCTCAGTTTCTCCCAATGCTCCCCCGTACCCAAATCCCACTCCCACAGCCCTGTGCCCCCATCGCTGCCCCCAGAGTCCCCCAGGACCCCAATCCCAATCCTGTGACACCCCCAGGGTCCCCCCAGACCCCAATCCCACAGCCCCCTCTGCCCCCCAAGTGTCCCCACTGTCCCCCCAGCCCCCAATACCGAAATCAGCTGCAGTGAACTCCCGGACAGAACGGGAGGGATCCCAAAGCCGGAATTCTTGATCAGCTCAGGTTCACAGCAGATCTCTCCTGCTTCTGTGGGTCAGAGGGGTTTTGCCACAGGGAATTTAACCATCCCATTTATAAATATTCATGAAGATGGGCTTCCTTGCTCACACAAAACCAGGACGTTTCCTTTAAACAGTTTGCAAGGCTCTGCCTCTTTCAGGAAACGGTTTTCGTTGCCCTGCAGTCACAAAAATTGGGTCTCTGGGGGTCATTTTCACTGAGTGCCGCAGTATCTCTGATGACCTCGCCTTGAACTTTCACTTTGGGCAGGTGCTGCTCCTTCTGTGAGGCAGAACTTGCAATAAGTCTCCCTGCAGTTCCCTTTTTCTCAGCAGCTTCCATCCACTTTTGCCCTGCTCTGCCCACACTTTCACATCCTCTGCTCTTTTTATTCCCAGTCAGTCTTTAAGCCCAACCCAGGACCTCCAGGGGAGCTGAAAGTTTCTCTTCTCTCTCTCTCATTGCTCAGCCCCCAGGACCCCAATCCCACCGCCCCATGTGCCCCCCGTGCCCCCCAGCCCCACTCCCCACTGCTTCCTGAGCTGCTGTCACACCTCAGACCCCAAATGGGCTCCCCTCTCAGGTGACACCCTTGGGGGCACCCCGAGTCTGGCCAGGATCTTCTTGGGGAGCTCCTGGGTGACATCCCCGGCCTTGTTGGGGCGGCAGGACAAGTTCTGCACCCCAAAAAAGGGATCCACCAACCCCAGGAGACACCTGAACCCGTGGTGGCGTGGTGGCTCAGGAAATCCATCTGCCAGGAACCCCCGGCAGTGCTGCCCCTCTCAGTGATCCCTGGAGGTGATGGGTTGGGATCCAAAGGGTTGTTTTGGAAACATCTTGGGTTCTGTTCTGCTCTAGAGCTGACACTTCTGTCCTGGTGCAGGGGAAGCTGGGATCCCTCCTACAGCAGAGTTCTCCTGTCACTTCTGTAGCAAGGCTCCGTCTCACGGGAAACAGCTCCTGGAACCGCGGCAGCTGAGTCCATCCCACAGGCATGGACCTTCCTCAAAATGCTGCACCCTGAGTCACTGTGGTCACTGTGGTCGCCATGGCTGTCAAGGTCACTGTGGACACCCCAATCAGCAAGACCACCAGGACCCCCAGAGAAACAAGGCCACCAAGGCCACCAAGGCCACCTCTGCCGCTATGGCCACCTCAGCAGCTCCTGCTACCATGAAGTCACTGCGGCCACTGTGGCCACCACAGCCACTCGGGACACCAGGGTCACTCCAACCACCAAGGCCACTGTGACCATCACCAACACATGGACTCCTTGAGCCACAAGGCTACCACATCCCCTGTGACCACTGTGGCCACCAAGGCGGCCGTTGCGCAAAGCCGTTCTATTAGAAATTCAAACCAAACAATTCCCTTAAACATTTCTATTGAAGCAATTTTATTAAATGATTCCATCCAGACAGTTCCATTAAAGAATTCTGTCCCAGCAGCAAAAAGGGACAATTCCCCAGCAGAGCTCGATGGCGCTCCCCACACCAACACTGCTGGGAACGTCTCTCTCTCTCAGCCTCGCGCAGGATCCTTGGGGAGCCTCCCCTTCCTGAGGGAGGAGCCCCCCACACATTTCATTGACGGCAGGAACACGGGAGAGGTTTGGGGATCATTTGGGGTTGGAGATTTGGGTCGGGTTTAGCCCAGTTTACCACCAGTGCCATCCCCTGGCTGGGCGGGACCTGCTGGAGCAGGTCTGGAGAAGGACCTTGGGGTGCTGGTGGGTGACCAGTGGAGCTGACTGTGCAGCCTGAGGGCCAGGAGGGATCCTGGGGGCATCAGAAGGGGCGGGGCCAGGAGGTCAGGGTGTGATCGTGCCCCTCTGCCCTGCCCAGTGAGGCACATGGGGAGTGCTGTGTCCACCTGTGTCCAGTGCCATGTCCAGTTCTGTCCAGTGTCGTGTTCACATCTGCCCAGTGCTGTGTCCAGCTCCCCCCAGAGCCGTGTCCAGCTCTGGGCTGCTCCGGAACCAACCCTGTGCTCAGGAATGACGCTGCTCGAGCTGGTAGCTTGCCCAGGGGTCCCCTCTGGCTCCTTCCAGCCCCACCCCCTCTGGGATTTGGGGATTCTGGGAGTTGCGGTTCGGGAATCGCCCACCGGAGGGCAGCAGCGAGCGGGGTTCAACAGCGGCACTGCGCATGCGCCGGCCCCAGCTGCAGTTCCGGGTGCCCCCAGCAGGCGGCAGCACGAGCTGGCGGCGCTGCCCATCCCGGCCCCGGGGCTCTGCAATGGTTTGGGATGGAGCGACCTTAAAGCGCCTGCGGTGCCAGCGCTGCCGTGGGCAGGGACAGCTTCCCCTGCGCCAGGCTGCTCCAGGCACCCCAACCTGCCCTGGGACACGGCCAGGCACCGGGCAGGGACAGCTTCCCCTGTGCCAGGCTGCTCCAGGCACCCCAACCTGCCCTGGGACACGGCCAGGCACCGGGCAGGGACAGCTTCCCCTGCGCCAGGCTGCTCCAGGCACCCCAACCTGCCCTGGGACACGGCCAGGGACCGGGCAGGGACAGCTTCCCCTGCGCCAGGCTGCTCCAGGCACCCCAACCTGCCCTGGGACACGGACAGGGATCCAGGGGCAGACACAGCTTCCTTGGGAAACCTGCACCGGGGTCTCAGCACCCTCACAGGGAAGGATTTCATTGGAAAGATGGGTGGTGGTGCCTTTAAAAAATGTCGCATTGGAGTGGGATCTTTAGGAGAAATGGGTGGCAGTGTCTTCAAAACGCGTCCGTATGTCTCTACAGAGGTGAAAGTTTTCACAGGACTCTCGTGGTTTGAGCAGAAAGTTTGAACTCCTGAACTTGAGGGTGATGGGTGAAACGCGTCCCCACAAAGTCCAACCAGTCCAACCCAGACTGCCTGAACTTCTGGACTTTGGGGGAAAATGACAGGTCCAAGGTGGGGTGGGGGGGAGGTGGTTTGGGAGCGCTGCACCTTCCCAGCAGCCCCGTTCAGCTGATGGGGAAAGGGAGAGGGCAGCGTGCGGCCGAGAGCTGGGGATGGAAGGAGGCTGCGTCCTCCAAAGTCCCAAGAGAGGAACCCCACAAGGGTCTGGCTGTGGAAACTCTGTCCCTGCACTGGAATAAAGTTTCAAGGCTGCTCTGTGGACTCCTGGCTTTCCATAGCGTGGCTTTACCCTGACACGCTGGAGGTGCTGGGTAGGGCTGGAAGGCTGAGCAGCAAAAACGATAAAAGGGTGTAAAAGTATTTCCACAGGACAATAAACATGGCTCCAGCCCGTGGGGGAAGAGTTAAAGGGAACTCCAGTGTGGTTTTGGACAAGCTCTGTGACACAGAAGGAGCTGCATGCGCTGAAAGTGAAAGTTTGTGGTGAGGTTAATCAATGGAAATTACCCCCAGGTCGCTTTTCAGCAAATGTCCATGAGAATGGGAGGATTTCCGGAGAGAGGTGGAGCCATGCAAACAGTGACCAGGAAAGGAGCTGTTTCTGTATTTGGAAATAGGAGGCCCATCTTAAAGAATATTTATCATTCTGGTGGATAAATTCCCCATGGCAAAACCCCCCTGAGCCACAGGAGCAGGAGAGATCCACTGTGAGCCCGAGCTGATCAAGAATTCCAGCTTTGGGATCCCTCCCGTTCTGTCCAGGAGTTCACTGCGGCTGATTTTGGTATCGGGGGCTGGGAGGACACCGGGGACACTTGGGGGGCAGAGGGGGCTGTGGGATTGGGGTCTGGGGGGACACTGGGAGGACTCTGTGGGGGAATTTGACGTGGGATTGGAGTTCCTGGGGTACCTGGGAGACCCTGGGGGACCCTGGGGGACACTGGGGGACATGGGGCTGGGGTTCACAGGGCTCTGGGGGGCAGCAGGGAGGGCCTGGGAGTGTCACCGGGGCCATGGGATGGCTGGGGGACACTGCAGGGGGCAGGGGATGATCCCTGGCTTTGTTCATTGAAGGTGTTTCCAAAAGAACCCTTTGGATCCCAACCCATCCCCTCCAGGGATCACTGAGAGGGGCAGCACTGCCGAGGGTTCCTGGCAGATGGATTTGCTGAGCCACCACACCAACACAGGTTCAGGTGTCTCCTGGGGTTGGGGGATCCCTTTTTTTGGGGGGTGCAGAACTTCTGATGCCACCCCAACAAGGCCAGGGAAGTCACCCAGGAGCTCCCCAAGGAGATCCTGGCCAGGCTCGGGGTGCCCCCAGGGGTGTCACCTGAGAGGGGAGCCCATTTGGGGTCTGAGGTGTGACAGCAGCTCAGGGAGCAGTGGGGAGTGGGGCTGGGGGGCACTGGGGGCACACGGGGCAGTGGGATTGGGGTCCTGGGGGCTGAGCAATGAGAGAGAGAAGAGAAAGTTTCAGCTGCCCTGGAGGTGCTGGGTCAGGCTTAAACACTGACTGGGAAAAAAGCCATCAGAGGATGTGAAAGTCTGGGCAGAGCCGGGCAAAGGTGGTGAAAGAGTTAAAGGGAACTCCAGGGAGGGTTTTTGGCAAGTTCTGCAACACAGAAGGAGCAAAAGCCAAAAGCAAAAGCTCCAGCGAGGTCATCTGAGATATTGGGGCGCTCAGTGAATACCACACCCAAAAACCCCATTTTTGTGACTGCAGGGCAACAAAAACTATTTCCTGAAAGAGGCGGAGCCATGCAAGTTGTTTACAGGAAATGTGCTGGTTTTGTGTTGGCTAAGAAGCCAACTTTAATGAATGTTTCTAATTAGGGTGGATAAATTCCCCCGTGGCAAAGTCCCCCTGAGCCCCAGGAGCAGGAGAGATCTGCTGGGAGCCCAAGCTGATCAAGAATTCTGGCTTTGGGATCCCTCCTGTTCTGTCCGGGAGTTCATTGCGGCTGATTTTGGTATCAGGGGCTAGGGGGACACCAGGGACACTTGGGGCGCACAGGGGGCTGTGGGATTGGGGTCTGGGGGGACACCGGGGACACATGGGGGGCACAGGGGGCTGTGGGATTGGGGTCTGGGGGGACCCTGGGGGAGTCACAGGAATGGGATTGGGGTCCTGGGGTGCTCTGGGGAAAAGTGAGGGGGGACAGGGGATGGTGGGAGTGGGGTTGGGGTCATGGGGGTGCTGGGAGATACGGGGGGTAGGGGGTGGTGCCCGGATTTGGGTCGAGGTCCTGGGGTGACACCAAAGGAATTGGGGATTGTGAGTGGGATTGGGGTGAGGGGGACACTGGGGGGCTCAGGGAGTGACCCCAGGATTTGGGTCGGGGTCCTGGCAGGGCTGAGGGGACTTGTAATCAATCCTGGGGGGAGGATTGGGCTTCTGTGGGGGGCAGGAGGGGATGGTCCTGTGGGATTGGGATTGGGGTCCTGGGGGGTTCTGGGGGGGCTGGGGGATATTGGGGAGGCACAAGAAACCCCAGGGTTGGGGATCAGGGACCCCAGGCTGTGTCCAGGGGTCTCCTGGCCAGGAGTGCCTCCCCTCCCCCTGGGCTGGGCTGACCCCACTCTGCTCCCCAGTTCCTCACTGAGGAACCCTCCCTGTGTCTCCTCAGTGTCTCCTCACTGTCCCCTCAGTGTCTCCTCCGTGTCCTTTCACTGTCCCTCATTGTCCCCTCATTGTCCCCACAGTGTCCCACTCTGCTCCTGGTGGCCTCTCCCCATCATGGCCCCCCTGGCTCACACCCTGGCACTGCTGGCCATGACCGTGGCCACCACGGCCAGTGAGGTGAAGCCCCTGGACATGGCCAAGGACTCCTTCGATGACCAGTACCAGGGCTGCCACTGGGAAATGACCGAGGCCTTGCCGGCCCTCAACCGCTCCGAGCTCCAGCAGAACCCTGTGTTGGCCCAGGCCTGGGCCAAGGCCGCGGACAGGTGGCAGAGCCGGGGTCCCCCTGAGACCCCTCTGTCCCCAGACCAGGCCACCGCTGTCATCGCCTTCGCCATGGACGACCTCAACAGGGAGTTCAACGAGGCCGTGAGCAGGGCCGGGCGCTCCCCCCAGGAGTACAGGGACAACTTCCACTTCAAGGCGCTGCATTTCCTGCTGACCGACGCCCTGGCCACGCTGACGGTCACTCGGGGAGGGCAGTGCAAGAAATTCCTCCGCCGCGTGTGCGGGGTCCTTTTCGTGGCACAGGAAGGCGACACCGTCCGGTTCGACCAATTCGTGTCGGTGCCGGGGAGGGAAACGCCCGGCGGCTGCCCCGGGAAGGAGACGTTGTTCTACTTGACCACGTGCCACGGGGTGGATGTCGTCTATTTCACCGGGGGTTTACCCCACGGCGGGGTGGTGATCCCGCCCTCCGAGACCTTCGTGGTTGTCCACGTCACCCAGGACGGGGACAGGACAGCGATCCACCTCCATTCCAGAGGGACCTCCAGCAACCACAACTGCGAGTGGCTGAAATTGGCACCAACAGGGACACCCCGGGAGGGTGGGGACACCCGTGGTAAGCATGGGGGGCACCCAAGATGGGGCACAGGGGTGACACTCAGTGCGGATGGGGGACAGGGACACCTACTGTGGGTGGTGGGGCAAGGACACCCAGTGCTGGGGGCAAGGACAGGGACACTCAGAGCTGGGGACACCAAGTCTGAGGACACCCATTGAGGGCACAGGGACAGGAATACCCATGACAGGACACAGGGATGGGGACCCCCAGAGCTGGGAGGGGACAGGGAATTCACTGTCCTCAGGCAAGGACAGGGAAAGGGAGAGGGAGAGGGAGAGGGAGAGGGACAGGGACAGGGACAGGGACAGGGACAGGGACACCCTTTCCCACCCGACCCAAGGCAGTGCTCTGGGGATGGGCCCTGTGTGCTGGACGTGGGTGGGCCGGGACCCCCATGGCACTCCCTGAACCCCTGGCACCCTCTGGCACCCCCTGACTCCCCTGACCCCTGACCCCTGTGGAGCCCTAAGCCCACCATGACCCCCCTGACCTCCCCTGGCCCCTGTACACCTCCAGGACCCTGTCACCTGTCACCGCATGGCCACCATCTCTCCTGTCACCCCAAACCCCCCATGATGGCCGTCCCCAACCCCCTCTTTGTCCCCCATGAACCCCCTGACCCCCCTCTTTGTCCCCCAGGTGGGAGCGTCCCCATGGCCCCCTTCCACATTGGAGGGTTCCTCCTGGCCACCACAGCCCTGGCAGTGGCCACCGGGATCCTCTGAGCCACCAGGCCACCAACGTCACCGAGGTCCCTGTGGTCACTGTGGCCACCACGATCACCATGACCACCGGGACCCCCAGAGAAACGAGGCCACCAAGGCTGCCAAGGCCACCACTGCTGCTCTGGACACCTTGGCAGCTCCACCATGAGGTCACTGCAGCCACCACTGTCATTGCAGCCACTGTGGCCACCACAGCCACTCTGGACACCACGGGCACTCCAACTACCAAGGTCACTGTGACCATCACCATCATCCAGACTCCTTGAGCCACAAGGTCATCACAGCCCCTGTGACCGCTGTGGCCACCGAGGCGGCCATTGTGCAAAGCCGTTCTACAAAAAATTCAAAAACAATTCAGTTAAACAGTTCTATTGCAGCAATTTTATTAAATGATTCCATCCAGACAGTTCCATTAAAGAATTCTGTCCCAGCAGCAAAAAGGGACAATTCCCAAGCAGGGCTCGATGGCGCTCCCCACACCAACACTGCTGGGAACGTCTCTCTCTCTCAGAACCCAACCCTGTGCTCAGGGATGACGCTGCCCGAGCTGGGAGCTTGGCCCAGGGGCCCCCTCTGTTACCATTACGGCACAAAGTGAGGCCCAGTGCAATTGAACGGCACGGCTGCTACACTCTAGCTCGCTCGGTCCATTGCTCACAGAACACCAATGTGGTGGATGGCAAAATGGCGTTTATTGAAACTTGCACAGAGTTTTTAAAACTTTTGCTACCAAAACTCCACCTGTCTGCTTGGGTCATCATTCATATGTGATTGGCTGACCCAGCAGGCCTACCAATGGAAAAGCCTAACCTTATCACCTACCCGTACACCCGAGATCTTCCGAGAACGCCTGTCCCTAGCTGCTACACCCCTCCAGCTCCTTGCAGCCCCACCTCCTCTGGGATTTGGGGATTCTGGGATTTGGGGATTCTGGCAGGTGCGGTTTGGGAATCGCCCACTGGAGGGCAGCAGCGAGCGGGGTTCAACAGCTGCACTGCGCATGCGCCGGCCCCAGCTGCAGTTCCGGGTGCCCCCAGCAGGCGGCAGCACGAGCTGGCGGCGCTGCCCATCCCGGCCCCGGGGCTCTGCAATGGTTTGGGATGGAGCGACCTTAAAGCGCCTGCGGTGCCAGCGCTGCCGTGGGCAGGGACAGCTTCCCCTGCGCCAGGCTGCTCCAGACACCCCAACCTGCCCTGGGACACGGCCAGGCACCGGGCAGGGACAGCTTCCCCTGCGCCAGGACAGAAGTGTCAGCTCTGGAGCAGAGCAGCACCTGAGGTGTTTCCAAAAGAACCCTTTGGATCCCAACCCATCACCTCCAGGGATCACTGAGAGGGGCAGCACTGCCGGGGGTTCCTGGCAGATGGATTTGCTGAGCCACCACACCAACACGCGGGTTCAGGTGTCTCCTGGGGTTGGTGGATCCCTTTTTTGGGGTGCAGAACTTCTGCTGCTGCCCCAACAAGGCCGGGGATGTCACCCAGGAGCTCCCCAAGGAGATCCTGGCCAGGCTGGGGTGCCCCCAGGGGTGTCACCTGAGAGGGGAGCCCATTTGGGGTCTGAGGTGTGACAGCAGCTCAGGGAGCAGTGGGGAGTGGGGCTGGGGGGCACTGGGGGGCACACGGGGTGGTGGGATTGGGGTCCTGGAGGCCGAGCAATGAGAGAGAGAAGAGAAAGTTTCAGCTCCCCTGCAGGTGCTGGGTTGGGCTTCAAGACTGACTGGGAAAAAACAGCAAAGGTTGTAAAAGTGTGAGCACACCGGGCAAAGGTTTCTGGCGACTGTAGAGAAAGAGATCAAAGGAGCTCCAGTAACGGTTTTTGGCAAGTTCTGCAAGACAGAAGGAGCAGTGCCTGCAAAAATGAGGTGAGGCCATCTGGGATACAATGTCTCCCCACTTTTATGACTCTCCAGGAAAATAGGAACTATTTATTGACAGAGGCGGAGCCATGCAAATAATTTACGGGAAACGTGCTGGCTTTGTGTTAGCTGAGAAGACCATTGTCATGAATATGCATAATTCTGGTGGATAAATTCCCCGTGGCAAAGCCCCCCTGAGCCACAGGAGCAGAAGAGATCCGCTGGGAGCCTGAGCTGATCAAGAATTCTGGCTTTGGGATCCCTCCTGTTCTGTCCGGGAGTTCACTGCAGCTGATTTCGGTATCGGGGGCTGGGGGGACACTGGGGACACTTGGGGGGCAGAGGGGGCTGTGGGATTGGGGTCTGGGGGGACACTGGGGGAGTCACAAGAATGGGATTGGGGTTCTGGGGTGCTCTGAGGGCAACGATGGGGGGCTGTGGGGGTGGGATTTGGGTACAATGGGCACTGGGGGGCACTGTGGGACACTCGGAGACACTGGGAAGCACATGGGATCGGTGTCCTGAGGGGCCACTGGGGATTTCATGGGACTGCTCCCCTCGCTGACCCCACTCTCCTTCCCCAGCCCCACACCAAGGAAGCCTCCCCATGTTCCCCCATGTCCCTCAGCATCCCGTGTCCCATCGGTGTCCCCTGGGGCTCCTCAGTGCTCCCTCAGTGTCCCCTGGTATCACCCAGTGTCTTCCCCGTGTCACACAGTGTGTCCCATGTATCCCCTCTGTGTCCCCCAGTGTCGCACCCTGGTCCCCGTTACCTCTCCCAGCCATGGCCCCCCTGGCTCAGACCCTGCCACTGCTGGCCATGGTCGTGGCCACTGTGTCCATCGAGGCGTGGCCCCTGGACATGGCCAAGGACTCCTTCGATGACCAGTACCTGGATTGCAGCGTTGACATGAACAAGGAGCTCCGAGAACTCCAGAACTCTGAATTTAGCAAGAATGGCACCTTTGCCGATACTTGGGCAAGTGCCATGGCCCAGTGGCAGGAGCGGGGGTCCGTGTCATCCCCTCTCACCCCAGAGCAGGCCATCGCCCTCACAGCCTACATGATGGACACGCCCTTTTACTACGAGTTCAATCCGGCCGTGCGCGTGGCTGGAAGCTCCAGCCAGAAGTACCGGGATGAATTCCACTTCAAATCACTGCATTTCCTGCTGACCCAGGCCCTCCAGACACTGAGACAACCCAACAATTGTCAGGATGTGTTCAAGGGAGTGAGGGGGGTCCACTTCAAGGTGAAGGAAAGCGACCAAATCCGCTTTGGTCAATTCGTGTTGATGTCGCTGAATGAAACGCTGGCCAGGGATTTTGTGGGTACCACGATGTTCAAGGTGCACACGTGCCACGGCGTGGACATCCACGAATTCTCCAAACATCCAGAGCAGCAGGAGGTGCTGATCCCTCCCTTCGAGACCTTCAGGGTCACTGATGTCATCAAGAAAGGGAACACGACGCACATTGAGCTTCGCTCCAATGGGACCTTCAGCAACTACAACTGCGAGTGGCTGAAAGGTGACACTGTGGGGACAGCCTGGGGGGATCGGTGGCACCCAGTGAGGGTTGGGGACAAGGACACCCAGTGCTGGGGACAGCCATGGCCCAGCAGGGACAGGGACAGCCACTGTGGGTGGGAGGCAGGACACCCAGAGCTGGGGACAAGGGCAGGGACAGCCATTGCTGGGCACAGGGGATGGGCAGAGCCAGGGCCAGCTGGGGGGGACAGGGACATCCAGTGCTGGGGACACTCACTGGGGTTGGGGGGACAAGGCCACCCGCGGTTGGACATAGGGGACAGAGGCCTCATTATGGCCCCTTTTGACCACCACACCTTCAGATCCCCCCTGTCACCCCTGTCCCTCCCCCATGGTCCCTCTGGTGCTCCCCTGACCCCCTCCATTTTTGGCCCTCTGACCCCCCTCTTTGTGTCCCCAGGTGGGAGCCTCCCCAGGAACTCTCCCCACCTCTGGGGGCTTCTCCTGGTCACCATGGCCATGGCAATGGTCAGCGGAACCCTCTGAGCCAGACTGACACCAGGGTCACTGTGGTCATGGAGGCAGGACCTGCGAGGGCTGGGCTGGAGCTGTCAGGACAGCCCAGGACAGCCCAGGACAGCCCGGACTGCAGAGACTGGACAGTGCCTGGGGCCGGTTGGGCACTTCCTGCCAGAGGTGTTTGGGAGTGGCAATGTCACCGCCACCTCCTAAAGCTCCTTGGCTGCCTCGCCTGATGGATCAAAGAAAATGCTGCTTGCTTGCCTGGAGTATAAAAAATGTATCAAAAATTTAATCTATGCTAGCCTGGCTTATAAAAGTTTATCAAAATTTGCTGCTGGCTCAACTGCAGTATAAAGAAATGTATCAAAAATTTAATCCTTGCTAGCCTGGCTTTTCAAAGCTTTATCAAAATTTGCTGCTGGCTCACCTGCTGTAACTGCTGCAGCTCTTTTAACACCTTTCCTGCAGGGAGACTCATTTCTTAAAATAAAGCATTTCCTGCTGTTTGTGTTCAAGCTTTATTTTCAGAACCTCCATCTTCAGAGAGGCAATGGAGAAGCGCTCCTCCCTTTTCCCTCTGCACTCCCTTTTCACTTCACACACCAAGGACCTGGAGGGGCTGGAGCATGCCCAGGGAAGGGACGGGGCTGGGGAGTGGTCTGGAGTGCTAGGAGTTGGTGAGGGAGCTGCAGGGTTCTACTCAGAGCAATTAAAAAAGAATGAATGATCAGTTCTGGGCCAGTTCCAAAGTTCCTGATTTGAGGCAATGCAACTGAAGAAACATTGGAAGGGGAAAATACAAAAATGCAAGAGAGAAAAAGAATGAGAAATCAAATAAAGGGGAAAGAGGCACCATCACCCATTTATTTATGGAAAAGCCTGATGTTTTGCTCAGGGATCTCTTTTTCCTTTCAAATCGGGGGATTTTCCCTCTTTAGCCCGCACATCTCCTTCACTGGCCGTGCCGTTGCGGTTCGGGAATCGCCCACCGGAGGGCAGCAGCGAGCGGGGTTCAACAGCGGCACTGCGCATGCGCCGGCCCCAGCTGCAGTTCCGGGTGCCCCCAGCAGGCGGCAGCACGAGCTGGCGGCGCTGCCCATCCCAGCCCCGGGGCTCTGCAATGGTTTGGGATGGAGCGACCTTAAAGCGCCTGCGGTGCCAGCGCTGCCGTGGGCAGGGACAGCTTCCCCTGCGCCAGGCTGCTCCAGGCACCCCAACCTGCCCTGGGACACGGCCAGGCACCGGGCAGGGACAGCTTCCCCTGCGCCAGGCTGCTCCAGGCACCCCAACCTGCCCTGGGACACGGCCAGGGATCCAGGGGCTGACGCAGCTTCTCTGGGAAACCTGCACCGGGGTCTCAGCACCCTCACAGGGAAGGATTTCATTGGAAAGATGGCTGGTGGTGCCTTTAAAAAATGTCTCATTGGGATGGGATCTTTAGGAGAATCCACGATGCCAGAGGTTGGAGAAACAAATCCATGGAAGGTGGCGTTGGCTTGGGATTTGGTGATTTGATTATTGTTAATTAATTATCTTTTATTGTTAATGATGTTGTTGTTTGATGGAATGTCGCGAGGTTGTTGATGTTGAGGGGGTGATCTTTTTGCGGGCGGTGGTTGGCGTTGTTTGATCCCAGTTTGATCCCAGTTTGATCCCAGTTTGATCCCAGTTTGATCCCAGTTCCATCCCAGTTCATCCCAGTCCCTCCCAGTTTGATCCCAGTTCTCTCTCAGTTCCATCCCAGTTCCATCCCAGTTCACTCCCAGTAACACCCAGTCCCTCCCGGTTCTGTCCCAGTTTGATGCCAGTTCTCTCCCAGTCCCTCCCAGTCTCCCCCAGTTTGTTCCCAGTTCCCTCCCAGTCCATCCCAGTTCATCCCAGTCCCTCCCAGTCCCTCCCAGTCCCTCCCAGTCCATCCCAGCCCCTCCCAGTCCATCCCAGTCCCTCCCAGTTCCCTCCCAGTTCCCTCCCAGTCCCTCCCAGTTTGATCCCAGTCCCTCCCAGTCCCTCCCAGTTTGATCCCAGTCCCATTCAGTCCCCCCCAGTTTGTTCCCAGTCCCCCCCAGTCCCTCCCAGTCCCCCCCAGTTCCCCCCCAGGGTCCCTGCCAGGGGTGGGGGAGGGGCTGGCCCGGGGCCCGAGCGCGGCCGAAAATAACCCGGGGGGGGTCACGTGACCGGGGGGAGGGGGACAGGGACATTGGGGGGGGGAGGGGAGCGACAGCGGGACCCGGCAGGTAACGGGAGGGGGGAGGGGACAGCGGGGGGGACACCTGGGGTGGCACTGGGGACACTGGGGACACCTGGGGACACCTGGGGGGGCTGAGGGGACACCGGGCGGGGGGGGGGGACACCCGGGACTGGGGACACCTGGGGGGGACACTGGGCTGGGGACACCGGGGGGGGGCTGAGGGGACACTGAGGGGACACCGGGCTGGCACTGGGGACACGCCGGGGGGACACCAGGGTGGCACTGGGGACACTGGGGACACCCCGGGGGGACACCAGGGTGGCACTGGGGACACTGGGGACACCTCGAGGGGACACCAGGCTGGCACTGGGGACACCCCGGGGGGACACCAGGGTGGCACTGGGGACATTGGGAGACACTTGGGGTTGGGGACACCTGGGGGGGACACTGGGCTGGCACTGGGGACATTGGGGGACACCGGGGATTGGGGACAACTCGAGGGGACACCGGGCTGGCATTGGGGACATTGGGGACACCGGGGAGGGCACAGGGCTGGCACTGGGGACATTGGGGAGGGGCTGAGGTGACACTGGAGGGGGGGGACACTCGGGGTTGGGGACACCTGGGGGTGACACTGGGCTGGGGACACCAAGGGGGGCTGAGGGGACACCGGGGGGGGACACGGGGTGGCATTGGGGACACTGGGAGTGACACCGGGCTGGCACTGGGGACACCGGACTGGGAACACCGGGGAGGGCTGAGGGGACACCCGGGGTTGGGGACACCTGGGGGGGGACCCCAGGGTGGCATTGGGGACACCGGGGGGAGGGGACACTTGGGGGGGGCTGAGGTGACACTGGGGGGGGGGGGAACACTCGGGGTTGGGGACACCTGAGGGGGACACCGGGCTGGCATTGGGGACATTGGGGACACCGGGGAGGGCACAGGGCTGGCACTGGGGACATTGGGGACACCTGAGGGGGACACAGGGCTGGCATTGGGGACATTGGGGACACCGGGGAGGGCACAGGGCTGGCACTGGGGACATTGGGGTGGGGTTGAGGTGACACTGAGGGGGAGGGACACTCGGGGTTGGGGACATTGGGGACACTGGGCTGGGGACACCGGGGGGGGCGGGGCTGAGGTGACAGCGGGGGGGGACACCTGGGGCTGGGGACACTGTGGGGGACACCGGGCTGGCACTGGGGACATTGGAGATACCGGGGTGGCACTGGGGACACTGGGAGGGGCTGAGGTGACACTGGGGAGGGGACACTCGGGGTTGGGGACACTGGGGGACACGGGGTGGCATTGGGGACAATGGGGGGGTGACACAGGGCTGGCATTGGGGACACTGGGGACACCGGGGAGGGGGGGACACTTGGGACTGGGGACACCTGAGAGGGCTGAGGGGACACAGGGAGGACACTCGGGGTTGGGGACACCGGGCTGGCACTGGGGACACCGGGGGTGACACTCGGGAGTGGGGACCCAGGGGACACTGGGCTGGCACTGGGGACACCAGGCTGGGGACATCGGGGACACCTGGGGACACCGGGCTGGCATTGGGGACATTCGGGGGACACCTGGGGACACCGGGGGGGGAGGGGCTGAGGTGACACCGGGGGGGACACGGGGTGGCATTGGGGACACCGGGAGTGACACCGGGCTGGCACTGGGGACATTGGGGACACCGGGGAGGACACAGGGCTGGCACTGGGGACATTGGGGAGGGGCTGAGGTGACACTGGGGAGGGGACACTCGGGGTTGGGGACACCTGGGGACACCTGGGGTGGCATTGGGGACATTGGGGGTGACACCGGGCTGTCACTGGGGACATTAGGGATACCAGGTTGGGGACACCAGGAGTGGCACTGGGCTGGCACTGGGGACATTGGGGGACACCTGGGGACACTTGGGGGGGGGGGGGGCTGAGATGACACCGGGGGGACACGGGGGGGCATTGGTGTCCCCTGGGTGTCCCCTGGGTGTCCCCTCAGTGTCCCCTGGGTGTCCCCTCGGTGTCCCCTGGGTGTCCCCTGGGTGTCCCCTCGGTGTCCCCTGGGTGTCCCCTGGGTGGCCCCTGGGTGGCCCCTGGGTGTCCCCTGGGTGTCCCCTCAGTGACCCCTCAGTGACCCCTGGGTGTCCCCTGAGTGTCCCCTGGGTGTCCCTTCAGTGTCCCCTGAGTGACCCCTGGGTGTCCCCTCAGTGTCCCCTGGGTGTCCCCTGTGACCTCTCCCACCATGAACCCGCTGCCCTTGACCTTCCTGGCACTGACCACCCTGCCCATGCTGACCACACTGACCACGCTGACCACTCCAGCCATGGCCACCACGCTGACCATGCTGACCTCTCCGGCCACGGCCACCTCCCTGCCTGTGCTGACCATGCTGACCACGCTGACCACCCTGACCATGATGACCACTCCAGCCATGGCTACCACCCTGACCACGCTGACCATGATGACCACTCCAGCCATGGCCACCACCCTGACCACACTGACCACACTGACCACACTGACCACCCTGACCATGATGACCACTCCAGCCATGGCAACCACCCTGACCACGCTGACCACCCTGACCATGCTGACCACTCTGGCCATGGCCACCACACTGACCACGCTGCCCACGCTGACCACGCTGACCACTCCAGCCATGGCCACCATGCTGACCACCCTGACCACACTGACCATGATGCCCACGCTGCCCACCCTGACCACCCTGACTGCTCTGGCCATGGCCACCACCCTGCCCACCCTGACCATGCTGACCACCCTGACCATGCTGACCACTCTGACCATGCTGACCACCTGCCTGTGCTGACCACGGTGACCACCCCAGCCATGCTGCCCACCTTGACCACGCTGACCACACTGACCAGTCCAGCCATGGCCACCACCCTGCCCATGCTGCCCATGCTGACCACACTGACCATGCTGGCCACTCCAGCCACGGCCACCATGCTGACCACACTGACCATGCTGACCACACTGACCATGCTGACCACTCTGGCCATGGCCACCACCCTGCCTGTGCTGACCATGCTGACCACGCTGACCACCCTGACCGTGATGACCACTCCAGCCATGGCCACCACCCTGACCACACTGACCACGCTGACCACGCTGACCATGCTGACCACCCTGACAACTCCAGCCATGGCCACCACCCTAACCACACTGACCACACTGATCATGCTGACCACCCTGACGATGCTGACCACGCTGACCACTCTGGCCATGGCCACCACACTGACCACACTGACCATGCTGACCACACTGACCATGCTGACCATGCTGACCACTCTGGCCACGGCCACCACACTGACCACGCTGACCACGCTGACCGCACTGACCACGCTGACCATGCTCACCACTCCAGCCATGGCCACCACACTGACCACCCTGACCGCACTGACCATGCTGACCACGCTGACCTCTCTGGCCACGGCCACCACCCTGCCTGTGCTGACCATGCTGACCATGCTCACCACTCCAGCCATGGCCACCACGCTGACCACCCTGACCACACTGACCATGCTGACCATGCTCACCGCTCCAGCCATGGCCACCACACTGACCACGCTGACTGCGCTGACCATGCTGACCACGCTGACCGCTCCGGCCACGGCCACCACTGAGGCCACCACGCCGGTGCCGGAGGTGACCCTGGACATGGCTCCGGACGCCTTCGATGACCGCTACCGCGGCTGCGCCGGCGCCATGGCGGCCGAGCTGCCGGCCCTGAACCGCTCCGAGCAGAGCGGCCTCTTCGGCCAGGCCTGGGCTGCGGCCGCCGCCGAGTGGCGAGCCAGGGGGTCACCTGGTGGGTCACCTGTGTCACCTGTGTGTCACCTGTGTCACCTGTGTGTCACCTGTGTCATGTGTGGGTCACCTCAGTCACCTGTGTCACCTGTGTCAGCTCTGTGTCATGGGTGTGTCACCTGTGTCACCTGTGTCATGTGTGTGTCACCTGGGTCACCTGTGTGTCACCTGGTGTGTCACCTCCTGTGTCACCTGTGTGTCACCTGGGTCACCTGGTGGGTCACATGTGTGTCACCTGTGTCATGTGTGGGTCACCTGTGTCACCTCTCTGTCACCCCTCTGTCACCTCTCTGTCACCTGTGTCACCTATGTCACCTATGTCACCTCTGTGTCATGGGTGTGTCACCTGTGGGTCACCTGTGTCACCTGTGTCATGTGTGGATCACCTGTGTCACCTGTGTCACCTGAGGGTCACCTGGGTCACCTAAGCAACCTGTGGGTCACCTGTGTCACCTGCTGGGTCACCTGTGTCACCTCTGCGTCACCTGTGTCAGCTGGGTCACCTGTGTGTCACCTGTGTCACCTGTGAGTCACATGGTGGATCACCTGTGTGTCACCTGTGTCACCTGTGTGTCACCTGTGTCACCTGTGTGTCACCTGTGTGTCACCTGTGGGTCACCTGGTGCGTCACTTGTGTGTCACCTGACCTGGTGGGTCACTTGTGTGTCACCTGTGTCACCTGTCACCTGTCTGCCACCTGGTGGGTCACCTGTGTCATCTGTGCATCATCTGGGTCACCTCTATGTCACCTGTGTCACCTCCTGTGTCACCTCCTGTGTCACCTGTGTCACCTCTGTGTCCTCTCCTCTGTCCCCAAGCCAGGCCTGGGCTGCGGCCGCCGCCGAGAGGCGAGCCAGGGGGTCACCTGGTGGGTCACCTGTGTCACCTGTGTGTCACTTGTGTGTCACCTGTGTCACCTGTGTCACCTCTGTGTCCTCTCCTGTGTCCCCAAGCCAGGCCTGGGCTGCGGCCGCCACCGAGTGGCGAGCCAGGGGGTCACCTGGTGGGTCACATGTGTCACCTCTGTGTCATGGGTGTGTCACCTGTGTCACCTGTGTCATGTGTGGGTCACCTGTGTCACCTGTGCGTCACCTCGGTCACCTGTGTCACCTCTGTGTCACCTGTGTCACCTGTGTCACCTGTGGGTCACCTGTGGGTCACCTGTGTCACCTCTCTGTCACCCCTCTGTCACCTCTCTGTCACCTGTGTCACCTGTGTCCCCAAGCCAGGCCTGGGCTGTGGCCGCCGCCAAGTGGCGAGCCAGGGGGTCACCTGGTGGGTCACCTGTGTCACCTGTGTCACCTCTGTGTCACCTGTGTGTCACCTGTGTCACCTGTGTCACCTCTGTGTCACCTATGTCACCTAAGCAACCTGTGGGTCACCTGTGTCACCTGCTGGGTCACCTGTGTCACCTGTGTGTCACCTGTGTCAGCTGGGTCACCTGTGTGTCACCTGGGTCACCTGTGTGTCACCTGTGTGTCACCTCCTGTGTCACCTGGTGGGTCACCTGTGGGTCACCTGGTGGATCACCTGTGTCACCTGTGTCACCTGGTGGATCACCTGTGTGTCACCTGTGTGGCACCTGTGTCACCTGTGTGTCACCTGTGTCATCTGTGTCACCTGTGTGTCACCTGTGTGTCACCTGTGTCACCTGGTGGATCACCTGTGTGTCACCTGTGTCACCTGTGTGTCACCTGTGTGTCATCTGTGTGTCACCTGTGTGTCACCTGGGTCACCTGGTGGGTCACTTGTGTGTCACCTGACCTGGTGGGTCACTTGTGTGTCACCTGTGTCACCTGTCTGTCACCTGTCTGCCACCTGGTGGGTCACCTGTGTCATGTGTGCATCATCTGGGTCACCTCTATGTCACCTGGGTCACCTCCTGTGTCACCTGTGTCACCTGTGTGTCACCTGTGTCACCTGTGTCACTTCTATGTCCTCTCCTGTGTCCCCAAGCCAGGCCTGGGCTGCGGCCGCAGCCGAGTGGTAAGTGAGGGAGTCACCAGGTGGGTCACCTGTGTCACCTGTGTCACCTGGTGGGTCACCTGTGTCACCTCTGTGTCCCCTTGGTCACCTGTGTGTCACCTGGTGGGTCACCTGTCTCACCTGTGTCACCTAAGCAACCTGTGGGTCACCTGTGGGTCACCTGTGTCACCTGTGTGTCACCTGGTGGATCACCTGTGTCACCTGTGTGTCATCTGTGTGTCACCTGTATGTCACCTGTGTGTCACCTGGTGGGTCACCTGTGTCACCTGTGTGTCACCCGGTGTGTCATCTGTGTGTCACCTGTGCCACCTGTGTGTCACCTGGTGGTTCACCTCCTGTGTCACCTGTGTGTCACCTGGGTCACCTGGTGGGTCACTTGTGTGTCACCTGTGTCACCTGTCTGTCACCTGGTGGGTCACCTGTGTCACCTGTGTGTCACCTGTGTCATGTGTGTGTCACCTGGGTCATCTGTGTGTCACCTGGTGTGTCACCTCCTGTGTCACCTCTGTGTCACCTGGGTCACCTGGTGGGTCACTTGTGTGTCACCTGTGTCACCTGTGTCACCTCTGTGTCCTCTCCTCTGTCCCCAAGCCAGGCCTGGGCTGCGGCCGCCGCCGAGAGGCGAGCCAGGGGGTCACCTGGTGGGTCACCTGTGTCACCTGTGTGTCACCTGTGTGTCACCTGTGTCACCTGTGTCACCTCTGTGTCCTCTCCTGTGTCCCCAAGCCAGGCCTGGGCTGCGGCCGCCACCGAGTGGCGAGCCAGGGGGTCACCTGGTGGGTCACATGTGTCACCTCTGTGTCATGGGTGTGTCACCTGTGTCACCTGTGTCATGTGTGGGTCACCTGTGTCACCTGTGCGTCACCTCGGTCACCTGTGTCACCTCTGTGTCACCTGTGTCACCTGTGTCACCTGTGGGTCACCTGTGGGTCACCTGTGTCACCTCTCTGTCACCCCTCTGTCACCTCTCTGTCACCTGTGTCACCTGTGTCCCCAAGCCAGGCCTGGGCTGTGGCCGCCGCCAAGTGGCGAGCCAGGGGGTCACCTGGTGGGTCACCTGTGTCACCTGTGTCACCTCTGTGTCACCTATGTCACCTAAGCAACCTGTGGGTCACCTGTGTCACCTGCTGGGTCACCTGTGTCACCTGTGTGTCACCTGTGTCAGCTGGGTCACCTGTGTGTCACCTGGGTCACCTGTGTGTCACCTGTGTGTCACCTCCTGTGTCACCTGGTGGGTCACCTGTGTCATCTGTGTCACCTGTGTGTCACCTGTGTGTCACCTGTGTCACCTGGTGGATCACCTGTGTGTCACCTGTGTCACCTGTGTGTCACCTGTGTGTCATCTGTGTGTCACCTGTGTGTCACCTGGGTCACCTGGTGGGTCACTTGTGTGTCACCTGACCTGGTGGGTCACTTGTGTGTCACCTGTGTCACCTGTCTGTCACCTGTCTGCCACCTGGTGGGTCACCTGTGTCATGTGTGCATCATCTGGGTCACCTCTATGTCACCTGGGTCACCTCCTGTGTCACCTGTGTCACCTGTGTGTCACCTGTGTCACCTGTGTCACTTCTATGTCCTCTCCTGTGTCCCCAAGCCAGGCCTGGGCTGCGGCCGCAGCCGAGTGGTAAGTGAGGGAGTCACCAGGTGGGTCACCTGTGTCACCTGTGTCACCTGGTGGGTCACCTGTGTCACCTCTGTGTCCCCTTGGTCACCTGTGTGTCACCTGGTGGGTCACCTGTCTCACCTGTGTCACCTAAGCAACCTGTGGGTCACCTGTGGGTCACCTGTGTCACCTGTGTGTCACCTGGTGGATCACCTGTGTCACCTGTGTGTCATCTGTGTGTCACCTGTATGTCACCTGTGTGTCACCTGGTGGGTCACCTGTGTCACCTGTGTGTCACCCGGTGTGTCATCTGTGTGTCACCTGTGCCACCTGTGTGTCACCTGGTGGTTCACCTCCTGTGTCACCTGTGTGTCACCTGGGTCACCTGGTGGGTCACTTGTGTGTCACCTGTGTCACCTGTCTGTCACCTGGTGGGTCACCTGTGTCACCTGTGTGTCACCTGTGTCATGTGTGTGTCACCTGGGTCATCTGTGTGTCACCTGGTGTGTCACCTCCTGTGTCACCTCTGTGTCACCTGGGTCACCTGGTGGGTCACTTGTGTGTCACCTGTGTCACCTGTGTGTCACCTGTGTGTCACCTCCTGTGTCACCTCCTGTGTCACCTGTGGGTCACCTGGTGGATCACCTGTGTCACCTGTGTCACCTCTGTGTCCCCTCGGTGTCCCTTCGGTGCCAATTAACAGGAGATAACCCTCAATGGCTCATTAGCAGAAGATAATAATTAATGGCTCATTAGCAGAAAATAAGAACTATACCCAGATAACCCATTTTATGGCTCTCCAGGACAATAAAAATCATTTATTGAAAGAGGCCGAGCCATGTAAATTATTTATGGGTAATGTGCTGCTTTTGTGTCAGCTAAGAAGCCCATTTTAATGAATATTCATAATTAGGGTGGATAAATTCCCTGGGGCAAAGCCCCCCAGAGCCACAAGAGCAGGAGAGATCTGCTGGGAGCCCGAGCTGATCAAGAATTCCGGCTTTGGGATCCCTCCTGTTCTGTCCGGGAGTTCACTGCGGCTGATTTCAGTATCAGGGGCTGGGGGGACACTTGGGGGGCAGAGGGGGCTGTGGGATTGGGGTCTGGGGGGACCCTGGGGGAGTCACAGGAATGGGATTGGGATCCTGCGGTGCTCTGGGGGAAAGTGTAGGGGGGACAGGGGATGGTGGGAGTGGGGTTGGGGTGATGGGGGGCTGGGAGACACTGGAGGACACTGGGGGACAGTGGAGGACACTGGGGGACACAGGACAGGGGTTCACAGGGCTCTGGGGGACACTGCAGCGGGCAGGGGGTGATCCCCAGGTTTGTTTGTTGGAGGTTTTTCCAAAAGAACCCTTTGGATCCCAACCCATCACCTCCAGGGATCACTGAGAGGGGCAGCACTGCCGGGGGTTCCTGGCAGATGGATTTGCTGAGCCACCACGACAACACGGGTTCAGGTGTCTCCTGGGGTTGGGGGATCCCTTTTTTTGGGGTGCAGAACTTCTCCTGCCGCCCCAACAAGGCTGGAGAAGTCACCCAGGAGCTCCCCAAGAAGATCCTGGCCAGGCTTGGGGTGCCCCCAGGGGTTTCACTTGACAGGGGAGCCCCTTTGGGGTCTGAGGTGTGACAGCAGCTCAGGGAGCAGTGGGGAGTGGGGCTGGGGGTCATGGGGGCACACGGGGCGCTGGGATTGGGGTCCTGGGGGCTGAGCAGTGAGAGAGAGAAGAGAAAGTTTCAGTTCCCCTGGAGGTGCTGGGTGGAGCTTAAAGACTGACTGGGGAAAATAAAACATTGAAGGTGTAAAAGTGTGGGAAGAGCAGGGCAAAGTTTGGCGGGGAGCTGCGGAGAAAGAGACAAAGGGAGCTCCAGGGAGTTCCTTTTTTGGCAAGTTCAGCAACACGGAAGGAGCAGCACCTGCCAAAAGCAAAAGTTCAAGACGAGGATTGTTATCAGGGTTTTTGCTGTTCTCCTCTGTCTCTTTAAGAAGTTTTTTCCAAAGTTCTATTTTTCAGCCTTCTGTGTTTACCTTTTCCAGTGGGGTCAGACAGGATTTCACATCAACAATTTCCTTGTTATTGTAACGGTACAACCACGTTTACACTCTTCTCATGAGGAGGAGACTGCTGACGGACTGTTGGGTTGCCCAGTGTGGTTGGAGAGGAACGTTTTCTTCCTCCAATCCACGGTCACTACTGGAATTCTATAAATGTTGCAGTTTGTAAATAAACCGTCTCTTTTTTTCTTCCTCAGATGTTCTTGATCAGCTCGGGCTCACAGCGGATCTCTCCTGCTCCTGTGGGTCAGGGAAACTTTGCCATGGGGAATTTCTTCAGCCTAATCATAAATATTCATTAAAGTTGGCTTCTTAGCTAATGCAGAAACAGCATTTTTTCTGGAAATCATTTCCGTGGCTCCCTCTCTTTCAGGACATCCTCCTGTTGTCCTGGAGAGTTCACAAAAAGGGACCTGGGGTTCATCTTCACTGAGTGCCGCAGTATCTCTGATGACCTCGCCTTGAACTTTCACTTTCAGCTGGCGCTGCTCCTTCTGTGTCACAGAGCTTGTCCAGAACCACACTGGAGTTCCCTTTAACTCTTTCCCCACTGGTTCCAGACACGTTTATTGTCCTGTGGAAATACTTTTACACCCTTTTATCGTTTTTGCTGCTCAGCCTTCCAGCCCTACCCAGCACCTCCAGCGTGTGGGGGAAAAGCCACGCTATGGAGAGCCAGGAGTCCACAAAGCAACCTTGAAACTTTATTCCTGTGCAGGGACAGAGTTTCCACAACAGACAAACCCCCGTGGGGTTCTGCATTGGTTTGGGGCAAATTTGGGAGGAGAACTCCTTGGGAAACCCTCCCTCCCCTCCCCCAACCGGTTGGGGAGAAAACTCCTCAGAGAGAAGTGGAAAGAAATCCGTTTATTGAACTGGCAAAGCGCTCCCCAGGAGAATGAATTGAACAATACCAGATGGCAAGAACCTCGTGGCGCTCTGGGTAGATGACAAATTAGGACAGAAGTGCCTCTGGTAGGTGATTCCTCTGCTCTCAGATCTTTCCGGCGCTGGTGAAAGTTGCTGCACAGGGTGGATCCTGGTGGGTCCCAGGTGCAAGCTCCCCCCAGAGCCCCCCCTAGGTCCTCAGTCAGGGGGAGGTTTAAACAGTTTCAAAAAAGTTAAAAAAGGAAAAAAAAAGGAAAAAAAAAAGCAAAAAAAAAAAGCAAAAAAAAGCAATGCGAAGCTATGCTAAGCTACCCTAGCTAACTACCAAGCAAAAGCAAAAGTTAGAGAGAAAGCAAAAAAAAAAAAAAAAAAAATATCCTCTCTGTCTCATGTCTGTGTGTTATTTTCTGTCACTATTAAAAACCAGCCCGGCAGAGAGAGTTGTCTGAAAATAAACTGTGCACTTCTCCCCCGGTTTTACTCTCAGAGCCAATATTAAAGGCACAGAGTGTAATACCCAGCGTAAACAGACGATTGGGGATACAACATCGTGACGTCACCCCAGGACAGGTACCTCTCTCGAGGTTTGGAGGATGCAGCCTCCTTCCATCCCCAGCTCTCGGCCGCACGCTGCCCTCTCCCTTTCCCCATCAGCTGAACGGGGCTGCTGGGAAGGTGCAGCCCTCCCAAACCACCTCCCCCACACCCCCCTTGGACCTGTCATTTTCCCCCAAAATGAACTTCCTTCCAGAAGTTCAGGCTGTCTGGGTTGGACTGGTTAGGCTTTGTGGGGACCCATTTCACCCATCACCCTCAAGTTCAGGAGTTCAAACTTTCTGCTCAAACCACCAGGGTCCTGTGAAAAGCTTCACCTTTGTAGAGACATCCAGACCCGTTTTGAAGACACTGACACCGTTTCTCCTTAAGACCTCCACACCCACAGAGTTGTTTTCAAAGACATCACCACACATCTTTCATATGAAATCCTTCCCTGGGAGGGTGCTGAGACCCCGGTGCAGGTTTCCCAGAGAAGCTGCGTCTGCCCCTGGATTCCTGGCTGTGTCCCAGGGCAGGTTGGGGTGCTTGGAGCAGCCTGGCACAGGGGAAGCTGTCCCTGCCCGGTGCCTGGCCGTGTCCCAGGGCAGGCTGGGGTGCCTGGAGCAGCCTGGCACAGGGGAAGCTGTCCCTGCCCACGGCAGCGCTGGCACCGCAGGCGCTTTAAGGTCGCTCCATCCCAAACCATTGCAGAGCCCCGGGGCCGGGATGGGCAGCGCCGCCAGCTCGTGCTGCCGCCTGCTGGGGGCACCCGGAACTGCAGCTGGGGCTGGCACATGCGCAGTGCCGCTGTTGAACCCCGCTCGCTGCTGCCCTCCGGTGGGCGATTCCCGAACTGCAACTCCCAGCATCCCCAAATCCCAGAGGCAGTGGGGCTGGAACGAGCCAGAGGGGGCACCGGGGCCAAGTTCCCAGCTCGGGCAGCATCATCCCTGAGCACAGGGGCGGGACTGGAGCCACTGGACACAGCACTGGGGTGCACTGGACACGGTGCTGGGGGAAGCTGGACATGGCATTGGACAGAGGTGGACACAGCACTTGGTAGAGCTGGACACAGCTCTGGGCAGAGCTGGACATGACACTGGACAGAGGTGGATACAGCACTGAACAGAGGTGGACAGTGCATTGGGCAAAACTGGACATGGCACTGGGCAGAACTGGACACAGCACTGGACAGAGTCAGACACAGAACTCCAGATGTGCCTCACTGGGCAGGGCAGAAGGGCACGATCCCTCCCTGACCTCCTGGCCCCGCTCCTCCTGATGACCCCTGGATCCCTCCTGGCCCTCAGGCTGCACGGTCAGCTGCACTGGTCACCCACCAGCACCCCCAGGTCCTTCTACAGAGCTGCTCCAGCAGGTCCCGCCCAGCCAGGGGATGGCACTGGGGCAAACTGGGCTAAATCCAGCCCAAATCTCCAACCCAAAATGATCCCCAAACCTCTCCCGTGTTCCTGCCGTCAATGAAATGTGTGTGAGGCTCCTCCCTCGGGAAGGGGAGGCTCCCCAAGGATCCTGCGCGAGGCTGAGAGAGAGAGACGTTCCCAGCAGGGTTGGTGTGGGGAGCGTCATCGAGCCCTGCTGGGGAATTGTCCCTTTTTGCTGCTGGGACAGAATTGTTTAATGGAACTGTCTGGATGGAATCATTTAATAAAATTGCTTCATTAGAACTGTTTAACGGAATTGTTTTGTTTGAATTTTTAATAGAACTGCTTTGCACAATGGCCACCTTGGTGGCCATAGCAGTCACAGGGGCTGTGGCAGCCTTGTGGCTCAAGGAGTCCGGGTGATGGTGATGGTCACAGTGACCTTGGTGGTTGGAGTGACCGTGGTGTCCTGAGTGGCTGTGGTGGCCACAGTGGCTGCAATGACAGTGGTGGCTGCAGTGACCTCATGGTGGCAGCAGCTGCCAAGGTGTCCAGAGTGGCATTGGTGGCCTTGGTAGCCTTCGTGGTCTCGTTTCTCTGGGGGTCCTGGACATCTTGGTGACTGTGGTGACCACAGGGACCACAGGGATCTTGGTGGCCATGGTGGCCACAGTGACCACAGTGACCACAGTGACCTTGGTGACGTTGGTGGCCTGGTGACTCAGAGGATCCCAGTGGCCACTGCCAGGGCTGTGGTGGCCAGGAGGAACCCTCTAAGATGGAAGGGGGCCACGGGGACGCTCCCACCTGGGGGACAAAGAGGGGGGTCAGGGGGATCATGGGGGACAAAGAGGGGCTTAGAGACGGCCATAATGGGGGGTTTGGGGTGACAGGAGAGATGGGGGCCATGCGGTGACAGGTGACAGGGTCTTGGAGGGGTACAGGGGTCAGGGAGGTCAGGGGGTCATAGTGGGCTTAGGGGTCACAGGGGTCAGGGGAGTCAGGGGGTGCCAGGGGTTCGGGGGGTTTCATGGGGGGTCACAGCCCACCCACGTCCAGCACACAGGGCCCGTCCCCATAGCACTGTCTTGGGTGGGGATGGAAAGGGTGTCCCTGTCCCGTCGCTGTCCCTGTCCCTGTCCCTCTCCCTTTTCCTGTCCTCGCTTGAGGACAGTGAATCCCCTGTCCCCTCCCAGATCTGGGGGTCCCCATCCCTGTGTCCTGTCATGGGTGTTCCTGTCCCTGTGCCCTCAATGGGTGTCCCCAGACTTTGTGTCCCCAGCTCTGAGTGTCCCTGTCTTTGTCCCCAGCACTGGGTGTCCCTGTCCCACCACCCACAGTGGGTGTCCATGTCCCCTATCTGCACTGAGTGTCCCTGTGTCCCCTGTGCCCTGTTGTGGGTGCCCCCATGCTTACCACGGGTGTCTCCACCCTCCCAGGGTGTCCCTGTTGGTGTGAATTTCAGCCACTCGCAGTTGTGGTTGCTGGAGGTCCCTCTGGAATGGAGGTGGATCACTGTCGTGTCCCCGTTCTGGGTGACTTCGGTGACTTCGAAGGTCTCGAAGGGTGGGATCAGCACCCCCCAGTTCTCTGAATTTTGAGTGAAATACCCAACATCCACCCCCTGGCATGTGTACACGTGGAACATTGTTTCCCTCCCGGAGCACTTGTCAGGTGTTTCGCTCCGCGACATCGACATGAATCGGTCGAACCGGACGGTGTCGCCCTTCTGTGCCACGAACTGGACCCCGCACACACGGCGGAGCAATTCCAGACACTTCCCTCTCAGAGCCTCCCTCAGCGTGGCCAGGGCGTCGGTCAGCAGGAAATGAAATGTTTTGAAGTGGAAGTTGTCCCGGTACTCCTGGGGGGAGCGCCCGGCCCTGCTCACGGCCTCGTTGAACTCCTTGTGTAGGTCGTCTATGGTGAAGGCGATGACAGCGGTGGCCTGGTCTGGGGACAGAGGGGACTCAGGGGGCCCCCGCTTCTGCCACCTGGCTGCTGCCTTCTCCCAGGCCCCGGCAAACACAGGGTTCTGCTGGAGCTCGGAGCGGTTGAGGGCCGGCAAGGCTGCGGTCATGGCCGGGCGGCAGCCCTGGTACTGGTCATCGAAGGAGTCCTTGGCCATGTCCAGGGGCTTCACCTCGCTGGCCATGGTGGCCACGGTCATGGCCAGCAGTGCCAGGGTGTGAGCCAGGGGGGCCATGGAGGGGAGAGGCCACCAGGAGCAGTTTGGGACACTGTGGGGACAATGAGGGAACACGGAGGGGACACAGGGAGGGTTCCTCAGTGAGGGACTGGGGAGCAGAGTTGGGCCTGCCCAGGGGGACGGGAGGCACTCCTGGCCAGGACACCCCTGGATGTGTCCAGCATCCCTGATCCCCAATCCTGGGGTTTCTTGTGCCTCCCCAACATGCCCCAGCGCCCCCAGGACCCCCAGGACCCCAATCCCACAGGACCATCCCCTCCTGCCCCCCACAGAAGCCCAATCCTCCTCCCAGGATTACAAGTCCTCGCAGCCCTGCCAGGACCCCAACCCAAATCCTGGGGTCACTCCCTGAACCCCCCAGTGTCCCCCTCACCCCAATCCCACTCACAGTCCCCAATTCCTTTGGTGTCACCCCAGGACCTCAACCCAAATCCGGGAACCACCCCCTACCCCCCGTGTCTCCCAGCCCCCTCATGACCCAACCCCACTCCCACCATCCCCTGTCCCCCCTCACTTTCCCCCAGAGCACCGCAGGACCCCAATCCCATTCCTGTTACTCCCCCAGTGTCCCCCCAGACCCCAATCCCACAGTCCCCTCTGCCCCCCAAGTGTTCCCGGTGTCCCCCCAGCCCCCGATACCGAAATCAGCCGCAGTGAACTCCCGGAAAGAACGGGAGGGATCCCAAAGCCGGAATTCTTGATCAGCTCGGGTTCCCAGCGGATCTCTCCTGCTCCCATGGGTCAGGGGGGCTTTGGCACAGGGAATTTATCCAGCCTTGTTACAAATATTCATGAAGATGGTGTAGTGGGGTTGGTGTCCCACTACAACACAAAACCAGGACGTTTCCCATAAACAATTTGAATTGCTCTGCTCTGCCTCTTTCAGGAAATGGTTTTTGTTGCGCTGCCGTCACAAAAATGAGGTTTCTCGGTGTGGTTTTCACTGAGCGCCCCAACATCTCAAATGATCTCACCTTGAACTGTCGCTTTTGACAGGCGCTGCTCCTTCTTGTGAGGCGAAACTTGCAAAAACCCTCCCTGCAGTCCCTTTTGTCTCTTTCCCTGCAGCTTTGCCCTGCTCTGCCCTCACTTTTACATCCTTCAATGGGTTTTTTTTCCCAGTCAGTCTTTAAGCTCAGTCCAGCACCTCCAGGGGAGATGAAACTTTCTCTTCTCTCTCTTATTAGAGGGGCTCCCATGACAGGGTACAGGGGACACAGGGACACTCAGTGGGGATGGGGGACAGGGACACCCACTGTGGGTGTGAGGACAGGGACACCCAGGGCCAGGGTCACCAACTCTGGGGACACTGATTGAGGGCATGGGGACAGGAACACCCATGACAGGGCACAGAGATGGGGACCCCAGATCTGGGAGGGGACAGGGACACCCCTGCCAGGGGTGGACAGGGACAGGGACAGGGACAGGGACAGGGACACCCCCATTCCAACCCTGTCCCTCCTTGCTGAAGGCCACCATGGACACACTAGGAGACGCTAACGAGGCGACGATTAAGAAAAACAAAAGCAGTGGCCCAGCTCAGGGGAGGAGGGCACCCGGCTGCACTTCTCTTCTCTGGGAGTTTCTCTCCGAGGGGCAGAGATCCCCCGAGGATGGGGCTGATAAAAGAGGGGGCTGGGGCAGCTGCTGGCTGGCGCTCTCCCTCTCTCGGCTTCGGGGGAGGGCGGTCGGAGCTGCTGCTCGGGGAAGGGAATTCGCTGCTGCTGCTGCCGCCGGAGCCCAGCCCAGAGCTGCTTCTGCTGCTGCCGTGGGGTGAGCCTCTGCTGGTGAGAGCAGCCACTGAGCTGGGGCCTGATGGACACCGACCCCACTACAACAAACCCTCTCACCGTCTGCTTGGGGTTATCAATGAAATGAATGATTTAGGTAATTTGTGTTAAATGATATTGTTAATAATTACAAATATGTAGGGGCTGTTCAGCAAGCTGCAGAAATTGTAAATACGTAGAGGATATTAAGCAATAACTGTAAGTTGCAGAAACTGCAGAAACAGAAAAGTTAGAGCCAGGCCTTGGTGCAGGATAAGGAAATGTAAATTTGTGTCACAGGACGTGAAGAAAGGGAGAAAACAGGAGATTTGGTGAAACCGTGGTGACCATAGTGGGAAGTCCCAGGGATGTGCTGCGAGGAAGAGGAGAGACTTCATCCATCGACCACCGTGAGAGGGCAGAAGACCCCAGACTCCCGGAGTTGGAAGACTCAACGATGACCAAATATGGGAAAACATGGGGAGGGACCAAGGGGTGTGTACAAAATAAAAAGTTATAAAAATGGGAAATTGTGGGGAAAAAAACTCTGAAAGCTGTGCGTGGAGCATGAGCTGAGACTTGTGCTCTCCGGCTTTCCCTGCATGCCCTGCTCGCTTCGGCTTCTCAGTTTGATAAAGGTTTATCTAATTGGCTATCAATTATTGGGTCCTTATCCTTGTCAGGGCACTCTGTTAGAATCACACCCAGATAACCCATTTTTATGGCTCTCCGGGACAATAAAAATCATTTATTGAAAGAGGCCAAGCCATGTAAATTATTTACAGGTATCGTTCTGGTTTTCTGTTAGCTAAGAAGCACATTTTAATGGATATTCATAATTAGGGTGGATAAATTCCCTGGGGCAAAGCCCCCCTGACCCACAGGAGCAGGAGAGATCTGCTGTGAGCCCGATCTGATCAGGAATCCCGGCTTTGGGATCCCTCCCGTTCTGTCCGGGAGTTCACTGCGGCTGATTTTGGTATCAGGGGCTGGGGGGACAGCGGGGACACTTGGGGGGGCACAGGGGGCTGTGGGATTGGGGTCTGGGGGGACATTGGGGGAGTCACAGTAATGGGATTGGGGTCCTGGGGTGCTCTGGGGGAAAGTGAGGGGGGCACAGAGGATGGTGGGAGTGGGGTCTGGGGCCATGGGGGACTCTGGGGGACACTGGGGAGGAATGTGACGTGGGATTGGAGTCTTGGGGTACCTGGGTGACACTGGAGGACACTGGGGGACACTGTATGCCACTGGGAGACATGGGACTGGGGTTCACAGGGCTCTGGGGGGCAGCAGAGGGGCCTGGGAGTGTAACCGGGGCCATTGGAGGGCCAAAACCCACTGAGTTGCTTTCAAAGACATCACCACCCATCTTTCCAATGAAATCCTTCCCTGTGATGGTGCTGAGGCCCCAGCAGAGTATGCCCAGAGAAGCTGCCGCTGCCCGGTGCCTGGCCGTGTCCCAGGGCAGGTTGGGGTGCCTGGAGCAGCCTGGCGCAGGGGAAGCTGTCCCTGCCCGGTGCCTGGCCGTGTCCCAGGGCAGGTTGGGGTGCCTGGAGCAGCCTGGCGCAGGGGAAGCTGTCCCTGCCCGGTGCCTGGCCGTGTCCCAGGGCAGGTTGGGGTGCCTGGAGCAGCCTGGCGCAGGGGAAGCTGTCCCTGCCCACGGCAGCGCTGGCACCGCAGGCGCTTTAAGGTCGCTCCATCCCAAACCATTGCAGAGCCCCGGGGCCGGGATGGGCAGCGCCGCCAGCTCGTGCTGCCGCCTGCTGGGGGCACCCGGAACTGCAGCTGGGGCCGGCGGATGCGCAGTGCCGCTGTTGAACCCTGCTCGCTGCTGCCCTCCAGTGGGCGATTCCCAAACCGCAACTCCCAGAATCCCTAAATCCCAGAGGGGTTGGGGCTGGAAGGAGCCGGAGGGGGCCCCTGGGCTAAGCTCCCAGCTAAGGCAGCATCATGCCTGAGCACAGGGGTGGGTCCGGAGCAGCCCAGAGGTGGACACTGCACTGAGCTGAGCTGGACATGGCATTGGATTGAGGTGGACACAGCAGTAGGCAGAGCAGGACACAGCACTGGGCAGAACTGGACATGGCACTGGACAGAACTGGACATGGCACTGGGCAGAGGTGGACACACCACTCCCCATGTGCCTCACTGGGAAGGGCAGAGGGGCACGATCCTCTCTGACCTCCTGGCCCAGCTCCTCCTGATGACCCCTGGATCCCTCCTGGCCCTCAGGCCTCACGGCCAGCTCCACTGATCACCCACCAGCACCCCCAGGTCCTTCTCCAGACCTACTCCAGCAGGTCCCGCCCAGCCAGGAGATGGCACTGGTGCAAACTGGGCTAAACCCAGCCCAAATCTCCAACCCCAAATGATCCCTCTCCTGTGTTCCTGCCGGGAATGAAATGTGTGTGAGGCTCCTCCCTTGGGAAGGGGAGGCTCCCCAAGGATCCTGCGTGAGGCTGAGAGAGAGAGACGTTCCCAGCAGCGTTGGTGTGGGGAGCGCCATCGAGCCCTGCTGGGGAATTGTCCCTTTTTGCTGCTGGGACAGAATTCTTTAATGGAATTGTCTGGATGGAATCATTTAATAAAATTGCTTCAATAGAACTGTTTAAGGGAATTGTTTTGTTTGAATTTTTAATAGAACGGCTTTGCACAATGGCCGCCTTGGTGGCCAAAGTGGTCACAGGGGCTGTGGCAGCCTTGTGGCTTAAGGAATCTGGCTGATGGTGATGGTCACAGTGGCCTTGGTGGTTGGAGTGACCATGGTGTCCAGAGTCGCTGTGGTGGCCGCAGTGGCTGCAATGACAGTGATGACTGCAGTGACCTCATGGTGGCAGGAGCTGCCAAGGTGTCCAGAGCAGCAGTGGTGGCCTTGGCAGCCTTGGTGGCCTCGTTTCTCTGGGGGTCCCGGTGGTCATGGTGATCGTGGTGGCCACAGTGACCACAGGGACCTTGGTGATGTTGGTGACCTGGTGGCTCAGAGGATCCCAGTGGCCACTGCCAGGGCTGTGGTGGCCAGGAGGAACCCTCCAAGATGGAAGGGGGCCACGGGGACGCTCCCACCTGGGGGACAAAGAGGGGGGTCAGGTGGATCATGGGGGACATAGAGGGGCTTGGAGACGGCCATAATGGGCTGTTTGGGGTGACAGGAGAGATGGGGGCCATGGGGTGACAGGTGACAGGGTCTTGGAGGTGTACACGGGTCAGGGAGGTCAGGGGGTCATAGTGGGCTTAGGGGTCACAGGGGTCAGGGGAGTCAGGGGGTGCCAGGGGTTCAGGGGGTTCCATGGGGGGTCACAGCCCACCCATGTCCAGCACACAGGGCCCGTCCCCATAGCACTGTCTTGGGTGGGGATGGAAAGGGTGTCCCTGTCCCGTCGCTGTCCCTCTCCCTCTCCCTCTCCCTTTTCCTGTCCTCGCTTGAGGACAGTGAATCCCCTGTCCCCTCCCAGATCTGGGGGTCCCCATCCCTGCGTCCTGTCATGGGTGTTCCTGTCCCTGTACCCTCAATGGGTGTCCCCAGACTTGGTGTCCCCAGCTCTGAGTGTCCCTGTCCTTGCCCCCAGCACTGGGTGTCCTTGTCCCACCACCCACAGTGGGTGTCCATGTCCCCCATCCGCACTGAGTGTCACTGTGTCCCCTGTGCCCTGTTGTGGGTGCCCCCCATGCTTACCACGGGTGTCCCCACCCTCCCGGGGTGTCCCCGTTGGTGCCAATTTCAGCCACTTGCAGTTGTGGTTGCTGGAGGTCCCTCTGGAATGGAGGTGGATCACTGTCGTGTCCCCATTCTGGGTGACTTCGGTGACTTCGAAGGTCTCGAAGGGTGGGATCAGCACCCCCCAGTTCTCTGAATTTTGAGTGAAATACCCAACATCCACCCCCTGGCATGTGTACACGCGGAACATTGTTTCCTTCCCGGAGCACTTGTCAGGTGTTTCGCTCCGCGACATCGACATGAATCGGTCGAACCGGACGGTGTCGCCCTTCTGTGCCACGAACTGGACCCCGCACACACGGCGGAGCAATTCCAGACACTTCCCTCTCACAGCCTCCCTCAGCGTGGCCAGGGCGTCGGTCAGCAGGAAATGAAATGTTTTGAAGTGGAAGTTGTCCCGGTACTCCTGGGGGGAGCGCCCGGCCGTGCTCACGGCCTCGTTGAACTCGCTGTGTAGGTCATCTATGGTGAAGGCGATGACAGCGGTGGCCTGGTCTGGGGACAGAGGGGACTCAGGGGGCCCCCGCTTCTGCCACCTGGCTGCTGCCTTCTCCCAGGCCCCGGCAAACACAGGGTTCTGCTTGAGCTCGGAGCGGTTGAGGGCCGGTAAGGCTGCGGTCATGGCCGGGCGGCAGCCCTGGTACTGGTCATCGAAGGAGTCCTTGGCCATGTCCAGGGCTTCACCTTGCTGGCCATGGTGGCCACGGTCATGGCCAGCAGTGCCAGGGTCTGAGCCAGGAGGGCCATGATGGGGAGTGGCCACCAGGAGCAGTGTGGGACACTGTGGGGACAATGAGGAAACACGGAGGGGACACAGGGAGGGTTCCTCAGTGAGGGACTGGGGAGAAGAGTAGGGTCAGGCCAGGAAGGAGGGGAGGCACTCCTGGCCAGGAGACCCCTGGATGTGTCCAGCATCCCTGATCCCCAACCCGGGGGTTACTTGTGCCTCCCCAACATCACCAAGCGCCCCCAGGACCCCCAGGACCCCAATCCCACAAGACCATCTACTCTTTCCCCCACAGAAGCCCAATCCTCCTCCCAGGTTTGATTTCAAGTCCCTTCAGCCCTGACAGGACCCCGACCCAAATCCTGGGGTCACTCCCTGAGCCCCCCAGTGTCCCCCTCACCCCAATCCCACTCCCAATCCCCAGTTCCTTTGGTGTTACCCCAGGACCTCGACCCAAATCCGGGCACCACACCTACCCCCCACGTCTCACAGCACCCTCATGACCCCAACCCCACTCCCACCATCCCCTATCCCCCCTCACTTTCCCCCAGAGCACCGCTGGACCCCAATCCCATTCCTGTGACTGCCCCAGGGTCCCCCCAGACCCCAATCCCACAGTCCCCTGTGCCCCCCAAGTGTCCCTGATGTCCCCCCAGCCCCTGATACCAAAATCAGCCACAGTGAACTCCCGGACAGAATGGGAGGGATCCCAAAGCCGGAATTCTTGATCAGCTCGGGCTCCTAGTGGATCTCTCCTGCTCCTGCGGCTCAGGGGGACTTTGCCCCAAGGAATTTATCCACCCTAATTATGAATATTCATTAAAATGGGCTTCTTAGCTATCAGAAAACCAGAATGATACCTGTAAATAATTATCTTGGCCCTGCCTCTTTCAATAAATGATTTTTATTGTCCTGGAGAGCCATAAAATGCATTATCTGGGTGTGGTTCTAACAGAGTGCCCTAATAAGGATAAGGACCCAATAATTGATTGCCAATTAGATAAACCATTATCAAAGTGAGAAGCTGAAGCGAGCAGGGCATGCAGGGAAAGCCGGAGAGCACAAGTCTCAGCTCATGCTCCATGTGCAGCTTTCGGAGTTTTTTTCCCCACAATTTCCCATTTTTATAACTTTTTATTTTGTACACACGCCTTGGTCCCTCCCCATGTTTTCCCATATTTGGTCATCGTTGAGTTTTCCAGCTCCAGGAGTCTGGGGTCTTCTGCCCTCTCACGGTGGTCGGTGGATGAAGTCTCTCCTCTTCCTCGCAGCACGTCCATGGGGACTTCCCACTGTGGTCACCACGGTTTCACCAAATCTCCCGTTTTCTCCCTTTCTCCATGTCCTATGATACAAATTTACATTTCCTTATCCTGCACCAAGGCCGGGCTCTAACTTTTCTGTTTCTGCAGTTTCTGCAACTTACAGTTATTGCTTAATATCCTCTACGTATTTACAATTTCTGCAGTTTGCTTAATAGCCCCTACATATTTATAATTACTAACGGTAACGTTTAACACAAATTACCTAAATCACTCATTTCATTGATAACCCCGGGCACCCGAGCAGACGGTCAGAGGGTTTGTTGTAGTGGGGTGGGTGTCCATCAGGCCCCAGCTCAGTGGCTGCTCTCACCAGCAGAGGCTCACCCCACGGCAGCAGCAGAAGCAGCTCTGGGCTGGGCTCCGGCAGCAGCAGCAGCAGCGAATTCCCTTCCCCGAGCAGCAGCTCCGACCGCCCTCCCCCGAAGCCGAGAGAGGGAGAGCGCCAGCCAGCAGCTGCCCCAGCCCCCTCTTTTATCAGCCCCATCCTCGGGGGATCTCTGCCCCTCGGAGAGAAACTCCCAGAGAAGAGAAGTGCAGCCGGGTGCCCTCCTCCCCTGAGCTGAGCTGCTGCTTTTGTTTTTCTTAAGCGTCGCCACGTTAGCATCTCCTAACAATTTATGGGGAAAAAATGAGCTGTGGGAACCAACTGCTCACTTTGAAATTTTAAATGTTTATTAGACCTCAACAGGACAACCAAAAGGCTGAATAAGGAGAAAGGGGCAGCGCTGGGTGCTCGGCTGCAGCCGGGGGCACATCCACAAAATGGCGGCTCTGCCTTTGACACCCCTGGTGTGGCAGCGGCCAAACCCACACCCATGGCAGGGACACAGGGGAACGTTTTCCTTGGTGGCCTCCTTTCTCTCGGGGTCCTGGTGGTCTTGGTGTTTGCGGTGCCCACAGTGACCACAGAGACCTTGGTGGCCATAGAGGTCATGGTGGCCACAGTGACCTCAATGACCTTGGTGGCCTGGTGGCTCAGAGGATCCCGGTGGCCACTGCCAGGGCTGTGGTGGCCAGGAGGAACCCTTCGAGTTGGAAGGAGGCCATGGGGACGCTCCCACCTGGGGGACAAAGAGGGGCGTCAGGTGGACCACGGGGGACAAAGAGGGGGTTGGGGACGACCATAATGCGGGTTTGGGGTGACAGGAGAGATGGGGGCCATGAGGTGACAGGTGACAGGGTCTTGGAGGTGTACAGGGGTCAGGGATGTCAGGGGGTCATGGTGGGCTTAGGGGTCACAGGGGTCAGGGGAATCAGGGGGTTCCATGTGTTCAGGGGGTGCCATGGGGGGTCACGGCCCACCCACATCCAGCACACAGGGCCTGTCCCCACCACACTACCTTGGGTGGGGACGGAAAGGGTGTCCCTGTCCCTGTCCCTGTCCCTGTCCCTGTCCCTGTCCCTGTCCCTGTCCCTCTCCCTCTCCCTCTCCCTCTCCCTCTCCCTCTCCCTCTCCCTTTCCCTGTCCTCGCCTGGCAGTGAATTCCCTGTCCCCTCCCAGATCTGGGGGTCCCCATCCCTGTACCCTGTCATGGGTGTTCCTGTTCCTGTGCCCTCAATGGGTGTCCCCAGACTTGGTGTCCCCAGCTCTGAGTGTCCCTGTCCTTGTCCCCAGCACTGGGTGTCCTTGTCCCACCCCCCACAGTGGGTGTCCATGTCCCCCATCCACACTGAGTGTCACTGTGTCCCCTGTGCCCTGTTGTGGGTGCCCCCATGCTTACCACGGGTGTCCCCACCCTCCCTGGGTGTCCCCGTTCGTGCCAATTTCAGCCACTCGCAGTTGTGGTTGCTGGAGGTCCCTCTGGAATGGAGGTGGATCGCTGTCCTGTCCCCGTCCTGGGTGACGTGGACAACCACGAAGGTCTCGGAGGGCGGGATCACCACCCCGCCGTGGGGTAAACTCCCGGTGAAATAGACGACATCCACCCCGTGGCACGTGGTCAAGTAGAACAACGTCTCCTTCCCGGGGCAGCCGCCGGGCGTTTCCCTCCCCGGCACCGACACGAATCGGTCGAACCGGACGGTGTCGCCTTCCTGTGCCACAAACCGGACCCCGCACACGCGGCGGAGGAATTTCTTGCACTGCCCTCCCCGAGTGACCGTCAGCGTGGCCAGGGCGTCGGTCAGCAGGAAATGCAGCGCCTTGAAGTGGAAGTTGTCCCGGTACTCCTGGGGGGAGCGCCCGGCCCTGCTCACGGCCTCGTTGAACTCCCTGTTGAGGTCGTCCATGGCGAAGGCGATGACAGCGGTGGCCTGGGCTGGGGACAGAGGGGTCTCAGGGGGACCCCGGCTCTGCCACCTGTCCGCGGCCTTGGCCCAGGCCTGGGCCAACACAGGGTTCTGCTGGAGCTCGGAGTGGTTGAGGGCCGGCAAGGCCTCGGTCATTTCCCAGTGGCAGCCCTGGTACTGGTCATCGAAGGAGTCCTTGGCCATGTCCAGGGGCTTCACCTCACTGGCCGTGGTGGCCACGGTCATGGCCAGCAGTGTCAGGGTGTGAGCCAGGAGGGCCATGGAGGGGAGAGGGCACCAGGAGCAGTGTGGGACACTGCGGGGACAATGAGGGGACAATGAGGGACAGTGAAAGGACACGGAGGAGACACTGAAGGGACAGTGAGGAGACACAGAGGAGACACAGGGAGGGTTCCTCAGTGAGGAACTGGGGAGCAGAGTGGGGCCAGCGCAGCTGAGGGGGAGGGAGGCACTCCTGGCCAGGAGACCCCTGAACACAGCCTGGGGTCCCTGATCCCCAACCCTGGGGTCACTTGTGCCTCCCCAACATCCCCCAGCGCCCCCAGGACCCCCAGGACCCCAATCACACAGGACCATCCCCTTCTGCCCCCCACAGAAGCCCAATCCTCCCCCCAGGATTGATTACAGGTCCCCTCAGCCCTGCCAGGACCCCGACCCAAATCCTGGGGTCACTCCCTGAGCCCCCCAGTGTCCCCCTCACCCCAATCCCACTCCCAATCCCCAGTTCCTTTGGTGTCACCCCAGGACCTCGACCCAAATCCGGGCACCACCCCCTACCCCCCACGTCTCACAGCACCCTCATGACCCCAACCCCACTCCCACCATCCCCTATCCCCCCTCACTTTCCCCCAGAGCACCGCTGGACCCCAATCCCATTCCTGTGACTGCCCCAGGGTCCCCCCAGACCCCAATCCCACAGTCCCCTGTGCCCCCCAAGTGTCCCTGATGTCCCCCCAGCCCCTGATACCAAAATCAGCCACAGTGAACTCCCGGACAGAATGGGAGGGATCCCAAAGCCGGAATTCTTGATCAGCTCGGACTCCCAGCAGATCTCTCCTGCTCCTGTGGCTCAGGGGGGACTTTGCCACAGGGGAAATTATCCACCCTAATTAGAAACATTCATTAAAGTTGGCTTCTTAGCCAACACAAAACCAGCACGTTTCCTGTAAACAACTTGCATGGCTCCGCCTCTTTCAGGAAATAGTTTTTGTTGCCCTGCAGTCACAAAAATGGGGGTTTTGGGTGTGGTATTCACTGAGGGCCCCAATATCTCAGATGACCTCGCTGGAGCTTTTGCTTTTGGCTTTTGCTCCTTCTGTGTTGCAGAACTTGCCAAAAACCCTCACTGGAGTTCCCTTTAACTCTTTCACCACCTTTGCCCGGCTCTGCCCACACTTTCTCATCCTCTGATGGTTTTTTTCCCAGTCAGTCTTTAAGTCCCACCCAGCACCTGCAGGGGAGCTGAAACTTTCTCTTCTCTCTCTCATTGCTCAGCCCCCAGGACCCCAATCCCACCGCCCCGTGTGCCCCAGTGCCCCCCAGCCCCACTCCCCACTGCTCCCTGAGCTGCTGTCACACCTCAGACTCCAGATGGGCTCCCCTCTCAGGTGACACCCCTGGGGGCACCCCGAGACGGGCCAGGATCTCCTTGGGGAGCTCCTGGGTGAATTCCCCGGCCTTGTTGGGGTGGCAGGAGAAGTTCTGCACCCCAATAAAAGGGATCCCCCAACCCCAGGAGACACCTGAACCCGTGTTGGCGTGGTGGCTCTGCAAATCCATCTGCCAGGAACCCCCGGCAGTGCTGCCCCTCTCAGTGATCCCTGGAGGTGATGGGTTGGGATCCAAAGGGTTCTTTTGGAAACACCTCCAACAAACAAAGCCGGGGATCATCCCCTGCCCCCTGCAGTGTCCCCCAGCCCTCCCATGGCCCCGGTGACACTTTCAGGCCCTCCCTGCTGCCCCCCAGAGCCCTGTGAACCCCAGTCCCATGTCCCCCAGTGGCCCCAGTGTCCCCCAGTGTCCCCCAAGTACCCCAGGACTCCAATCCCACATCAAATTCCCCCCCAGAGTCCTCCCAGTGTCCCCCCAGACCCCAATCCCACAGCCCCCTGTGCCCCCCAAGTGTCTCCGGTGTCCCCCCAGCCCCTGATACCAAAATCAGCTGCAGTGAACTCCTGGACAGAACGGGAGGGATCCCAAAGCCGGAAGTCTTGATCAGCTCAGGCTCACAGTGGATCTCTCCTGCTCCTGTGGCTCAGGGGGGTTTTGCCATGGGGAATTTATCCACCAGAATGATAAATATTCTTTAAGATGGGCCTCCTATTTCCAAATACAGAAACAGCTCCTTTCCTGGTCACTGTTTGCATGGCTCCACCTCTCTCAGGAAATCCTCCCACTGTCATGGACATTTCCTGAAAAGCGATCTGGGGGTAATTTCCATTGATTAACCTCACCACAAACTTTCACTTTCAGCGCATGCAGCTCCTTCTGTGTCACAGAGCTTGTCCAAAACTGCACTGGGGTTCCCTTTAACTCTTTCCCCACTTGTTCCAGACACGTTTATTGTCCCGTGGGAATACTTTTACACCCTTTTATCGTTTTTGCTGCTCAGCCTTCCAGCCCTACCCAGCACCGCCAGTGGGTTGGGGAAAAGCCACGCTAGGGAAAGCCAGGAGTTGACAAAGCAGCCTTGAAACTTTATTCCAGTGCAGGGACAGAGTTTCCACAGCCAGACCCATGTGGGGTTCCTCTCTTGAGGCTTTGGGGGACGCAGCCTCCTTCCATCCCCTGCTCTCGGCCACACGCTGCCCTCTTCCTTTCCCCATCAGCTGAACGGGGATGCTGGGAAGGTGCAGCCCTCCCAAACCACCTCCCCCACACCCCACCTTGGACCTGTCATTTTCCCCCAAAGTCCAGAAGTTCAGGCAGTCTGGGTTGGACTGGTTGGACTTTGTGGGGACCCGTTTCACCCATTACCCCTCAAGTTCAGGAGTTCAAACTTTCTGCTCAAACCATGAGAGTCCTGTGAAAACTTTCACCTCTGTAGAGACATCCAGACCCATTCTGAAGACATTGACACCCATTTCTCCCTAAGACCCCCAAAGCAACCCACTGAGTTGCTTTCAAAGGCATCACCACCCATCTTTCCAATGAAATCCTTCCCTGTGAGGGTGATGAGGTCCCAGTGCAGGTTTCCCAGAGAAGCTGAGGCTACCCGGGCCCTGGCCATGTCCAGGGCAGGTTGGGGTGCCTGGAGCAGCCTGGAGCAGGGGAAGCTGTCCCTGCCCGGTGCCTGGCCGTGTCCCAGGGCAGGTTGGGGTGCCTGGAGCAGCCTGGCGCAGGGGAAGCTGTCCCTGCCCACGGCAGCGCTGGCACCGCAGGCGCTTTAAGGTCGCTCCATCCCAAACCATTGCAGAGCCCCGGGGCCGGGATGGGCAGCGCCGCCAGCTCGTGCTGCCGCCTGCTGGGGGCACCCGGAACTGCAGCTGGGGCCGGCGCATGCGCAGTGCCGCTGTTGAACCCCGCTCGCTGCTGCTCTCCGGTGGGCGATTCCCGAACTGCAACTCCCAGAATCCCCAAATCCCAGAGGGGGTGGGGCAGGAAGGAGCCCGAGGGGGCCCCTGGGCCAAGCTCCCAGCTCGGGCAGTGTCATCCCTGAGCATAGGGGTGGGTCCTGATAGCGAGAGACGTTCCCAGCAGTGTTGGTGTGGAGAGCAACATCGAGCCCTGCTTGGGAATTAACCCCTTTTTGCTGGTGTGACTGAATTCTTTAATGGAATTGTTTTGAAAGGATTTTTGATAGAATGGCTTTGCATAACGGCCACAGTGGTCACAGTGGCTGTGGCTCAAGGAGTCTTGGTGATGATAGTGGCCTTGGTGGTTGTAATGACCATGGTGGCCATGGTGGCCACAGTGACCACAGTGACCTCGGTGACGTTGGTGGCCTGGTGGCTCGGAGGATCCCAGTGGCCACTGCCAGGGCTGTGGTGGCCAGGAGGAACCCTCCAATGTGGAAGGGGGTCACAGGGACACTCCCACCTGGGGGACAAAGAGGGGCATCAGGGGGACCATGGGGGACAAAGAGGGGGTTGGGGACGGCCATAGTGGGGGTTTGGGGTGACAGGAGAGATGGGGGCCATGAGGTGACAGGTGACAGGGTCTTGGAGGGGTACAGGGGCCAGGTAGGTCAGGGGGGTCATGGTGGGCTTAGGGGTCACAGGGCTCAGGGGAGTCAGGAGGTTCCAGGGGTTCAGGGAGTGCCATGGGGGGTCCCGGCCCACCCACGTCCAGCACACAGGGCCCATCCCCACCACACTGCCATGGGTGGGGTGGGACAGGGTCATAACGGGGGTGTCCCTGTCCCTGTCCCTGTCCCTGTCCCTGTCCCTGTCCCTGTCCTCGCCTGGCAGTGAATTCCCTGTCCCCTCCCATATCTGGGTGTCCCCATCCCTGTGCCCTGTCATGGGTGTTCCTGTCCCCGTGCCCTGAATCAGTGTCCCCAGAGTTGGTATCCCCAGCACTGGGTGTCCCTGTCCTTGTCCCCAGCACTGGGTGTCCTTGTCCTCCCACCCACAGTGGGTGTCCATGCCCCCCATCCCCACTGAGTGTCACTGTGTCCCCTGTGCCCTGTTGTGGGTGCCCCCATGCTTACCACGGGTGTCCCCACCCTCCCGGGGTGTCCCCGTTGGTGCCAATTTCAGCCACTCGCAGTTGTGGTTGCTGGAGCTCCCTCTGGAATGGAAGTGGATCGCTGTCCTGTCCCCGTCCTGGGTGACATGGACAACCTGGAAAGTCTCGGAGGGTGGGATCACCACCCCGCCGTGGGGTAAACTCCCGGTGAAATAGACGACATCCACCCCGTGGCACGTGGTCAAGTAGAACAACGTCTCCTTCCCGGGGCAGCCGCCGGGCGTTTCCCTCCCCGGCACCGACACGAATCGGTCGAACCGGACGGTGTCGCCTTCCTGTGCCACGAACCGGACCCCGCACACGCGGCGGAGGAATTTCTTGCACTGCCCTCCCCGAGTGACCGTCAGCGTGGCCAGGGCGTCGGTCAGCAGGAAATGCAGCGCCTTGAAGTGGAAGTTGTCCCGGTACTCCTGGGGGGAGCGCCCGGCCCTGCTCACGGCCTCGTTGAACTCCCTGTTGAGGTCGTCCATGGCGAAGGCGATGACAGCGGTGGCCTGGTCTGGGGACAGAGGGGTCTCAGGGGGACCCCGGCTCTGCCACCTGTCCGCGGCCTTGGCCCAGGCCTGGGCCAACACAGGGTTCTGCTGGAGCTCGGAGCGGTTGAGGGCCGGCAAGGCCTCGGTCATTTCCCAGTGGCAGCCCTGGTACTGGTCATCGAAGGAGTCCTTGGCCATGTCCAGGGGCTTCACCTCACTGCCCATGGTGGCCACGGTCATGGCCAGCAGGGCCAGGGTGTGAGCCAGGGGGGCCATGGAGGGGAGAGACCACCAGGAGCAGTGTGGGACACTGTGGGGACAATGAGGGGACAATGAGGGACAGTGAAAGGACACGGAGGAGACACTGAGGGGACAGTGAGGAGACACTGAGGAGACACAGGGAGGGTTCCTCAGTGAGGAACTGGGGAGCAGAGTGGGGTCAGCCCAGCTGAGGGGGAGGGAGGCACTCCTGGCCAGGAGACCCCTGAACACGGCCTGGGGTCCCTGATCCCCAACCCTGGGGTCACTTGCGCCTCCCCAACATCCCCCAGCCCCCCCAGGACCCCAATCCCACAGGACCATCCCCTCCTGCCCCCCACAGAAGCCCAATCCTCCCCCCAGGATTGATTACAAGTCCCCTCAGCCCTGCCAGGACCCCGACCCAAATCCTGGGGTCACTCCCTGAGCCCCCCAGTGTCCCCCTCACCCCAATCCCACTCCCAATCCCCAGTTCCTTTGGTGTCACCCCAGGACCTCGACCCAAATCGGGGCACCACCCCCTACCCCCCGTATCTCCCAGCCCCCCCATGACCCCAACCCCACACCCACCATCTCCGGTCCCCCCTCACTTTCCCCCAGAGCACCGCTGGACCCCAATCCCATTCCTGCCACTCTGCCAGGGTCCCCCCAGACCCCAATCCCACAGCCCCCTGTGCCCCCCAAGTGTCTCCAGAGTCCCCCCAGTGTCCCCCCAGAGTCCCCCCAGTGTCCCCAAAGACCCCAATCCCACAGCCCCCTGTGCCCCCCAAGTGTCCCTGGTGTCCCCCCAGCCCCCGATACCGAAATCAGCCGCAGTGAACTCCCGGACAGAACGGGAAGGATCCCAAAGCCGGAATTCTTGATCAGCTCGGGCTCCCAGCAGATCTCTCCTGCTCCTGTGGCTCAGGGGGGACTTTGCCACGGGGGAATTTATCCACCCTAATTAGAAACATTCATTAAAGTTGGCTTCTTAGCCAACACAAAACCAGCACGTTTCCTGTAAACAACTTGCATGGCTCCGCCTCTTTCAGGAAATAGTTTTTGTGGCCCTGCAGTCACAAAAATGGGGGTTTTGGGTGTGGTTTTCACTGAGGGCCCCAATATCTCAGATGACCTCGCTGGAGCTTTTGCTTTTGGCTTTTGCTCCTTCTGTGTTGCAGAACTTGCCAAAAACCCTCTCTTCTATTCCCTTTAACTCTTTCACCACCTTTGCCCGGCTCTGCCCAGACTTTCACATCCTCTGATGGTTTTTTTCCCAGTCATTCTTTAAGCTTCACCCAGCACCTCCAGGGCAGCTGAAGCTTTCTCTTCTCTCTCTCATTGCTCAGCCCCCAGGACCCCAATCCCACTGCCCCTTGTGCCCCCAGTGCCCCCCAGCCCCACTCCCCACTGCTCCCTGAGCTGCTGTCACACCTCAGACCCCAGATGGGCTCCCCTCTCAGGTGACACCCCTGGGGGCACCCCGAGCCTGGCCAGGATCTCCTTGGGGAGCACCTGGGTGACTTCCCCGGCCTTGTTGGGGTGGCAACAGAAGTTCTGCACCCCAAAAAAAGGGATCCCCCAACCCCAGGAGTCACCTGAACCCGTGCTGGCGTGGTGGCTCAGGAAATCCATCTGCCAGGAACCCCCGGCAGTGCTGCCCCTCTCAGTGATCCCTGGAGGTGATGGGTTGGGATCCAAAGGGTTCTTTTGGAAACACCTCGGGCAAAAACCCTGGGGATCACCCCCTGCCCCCTGCAGTGTCCCCCTGCCCTCCAATGGCCCCGGTGACACTCCCAGGCCCCCCCTGCTGCCCCCCAGAGCTCCATTAACCCCCGTCCTGTGTCCCCCAGTGTCCCCCAGTGTCACCCAGGTAACCCAGGACCCCAATCCCACGTCAAATTCCCCTCCAGAGTCCTCCCAGTGTCCCCCCAGACCCCAATCCCACAGCTCCCTGTGCCCCACAAGTGTCCCCAGTGTCCCCCCAGCCACCGATACCGAAATCAGCCGCAGTGAACTCCCGGACAGAACGGGAGGGATCCCAAAGCCGGAATTCTTGATTAGCTCGGGCTCCCAGCGGATCTCTCCTGCTCCTGTGGGTCAGGGGGGTTTTGCCATGGGGAATTTATCCACCAGAATCATAAATATCCTTTAAGATGGGCCTCCTAATACAGAATACAGAATACAGAATACAGAATTCAGAATACAGAATACAGAATACAGAATACAGAAACAGCTCCTTTCCTGGTCACTGTTTGCATGGCTCCACCTCTCTCTGGAAATCCTCCTATTGTCATGGACATTTCCTGAAAAGCGATCTGGGGGTAATTTCCACTGATTGACCTCACCACAAACTTTCACTTCCAGCCGGTGCAGCTCCTTTTCTGTCACAGAGCTTGTCCAAAACCACACTGGAGTTCCCTTTAACTCTTTCCCCACTGGTTCCAGACACGTTTATTGTCCTGTGGAAATACTTTTACACCGTTTTATCGTTTTTGCTGCTCAGCCTTCCAGCCCTACCCAGCACCTCCAGCGTGTCGGGGAAAAGCCACGCTATGGAAAGCCAGGAGTCCACAGAGCAGCCTTGAAACTTTATTCCAGTGCAGGGACAGAGTTTCCACAACAGCCAAACCCCCGTGGGGTTCTGCATTGGTTTGAGGCAAATTTGGGAGGAGAACTCCTTGGGAAACCCTCCCTCCCCTCCCCCAACCGGTTGGGGACAAAACTCCTCAGAGAGAAGTGGAAAGAAATCCGTTTATTGAACTGGCAAAGCGCTCCCCGGGACAATGAATTGAACAATACCAGATGGCAAGAACCTCGTGGCGCTCTGGGTAGATGACAAATTAGCACAGAAGTCCCTCTGGTAGGTGATTCCTCTGCTCTCAGATCTTTCCTGCGCTGGTGAAAGTTGCTGCACAGGGTGGATCCCGGTGGGTCCCAGGTGCAAGCTCCCCCCAGAGCCCCCCCTAGGTCCTCAGTCAGGGGGAGGTTTAATCAGTTTCAAAAAAGTTGAAAAAGGAAAAAAAAAAGGAAAAAAAAAAGGAAAAAAAAAAGAAAAAAAAAGAAAAAAAAAAGAAAAAAAAAAAAAGCAATGCAAAGCTATGCTAAGCTACCCTAGCTAACTACCAAACAAAAGCAAAAGTTAGAGAGAAAGCAAAAAAAAAAAAAAATCCTCTCTGTCTCATGTCTGTGTGTTATTTTCTGTCACTGTTAAAAACCAGCCAGGCAGAGAGAGGTGTCTGAAAACAAACTGTGCACTTCTCCCCCGGTTTTACTCTCAGAGCCAATATTAAAGGCACAGAGTGTAATACCCAGCGTAAACAGACGATTGGGGATACAACATCGTCACCTCACCCCAGGACAGGTTCCTCTCTCGAGGTTTGGGAGGACGCAGCCTCCTTCCATCCCCAGCTCTCGGCCGCACGCTGCCCTCTCCATTTCCCCATCAGCTGAACGGGGCTGCTGGGAAGGTGCAGCCCTCCCAAACCACCTCCCCCACACCACACCTTGGACCTGTCATTTTCCCCCAAAGTCCAGAAGTTCAGGCTGTCTGGGTTAGACGGGTTAGAGTTTGTGGGGACCCGTTTTTCCCATCACCCTCAAGTTCAGCAGTTCAAACTTTCTGCTCAAACCACCAGGGTCCTGTGAAAACCTTCACCTCTGTAGAGACATCCAGACCCGTTTCAAAGGCAATGACACCCATTTCTCCTAAAGATCCCATCCTAATGAGACATTTTTTAAAGGCACCACCGCCCATCTTTCCAATGAAATCCTTCCCTGTGAGGGTGCTGAGGGCCCAGCAGAGGTTGGCCAGATAAGCTGAGGCTGCCCAGATTCTGGCCTTGTCCCAGGGCAGGTTGGGGTGCCTGGAGCAGCCTGGCACAGGGGAAGCTGTCCCTGCCCGGTGCCTGGCCGTGTCCCAGGGCAGGTTGGGGAGCCTGGAGCAGCCTGGCACAGGGGAAGCTGTCCCTGCCCGGTGCCTGGCCGTGTCCCAGGGCAGGTTGGGGTGCCTGGAGCAGCCTGGCGCAGGGGAAGCTGTCCCTGCCCGGTGCCTGGCCGTGTCCCAGGGCAGGTTGGGGTGCCTGGAGCAGCCTGGCACAGGGGAAGCTGTCCCTGCCTGGTCCCTGGCCGTGTCCCAGGGCAGGTTGGGGTGCCTGGAGCAGCCTGGCGCAGGGGAAGCTGTCCCTGCCCACGGCAGCGCTGGCACCGCAGGCGCTTTAAGGTCGCTCCATCCCAAACCATTGCAGAGCCCCGGGGCCGGGATGGGCAGCGCCGCCAGCTCGTGCTGCCGCCTGCTGGGGGCACCCGGAACTGCAGCTGGGGCCGGCGCATGTGCAGTGCCGCTGTTGAACCCCGTTCACTGCTGCTCTCCGGTGGGCAATTCCTGAACTGCAACTCCCAGAATCCCCAAATCCCAGAGGCAGTGGGACTGGAAGGAGCCAGAGGGGGCACCGGGGCCAAGCTCCCAGCTCGGGCAGCATCATCCCTGAGCACAGGGGCGGGACTGGAGCCGCTGGACACGGCACTGGGTTGCACTGGACACGGTGCTGGGGGAAGCTGGACATGGCATTGGACAGAGGTGGACACAGCACTTGGTAGAGCTGGACACAGCACTGGGCAGAACTGGACATGGCACTGGGAAGAGTCAGACACAGCACTGGGCAGAGCTGGACATGACACTGGACAGAGGTGGATACAGCACTGAACAGAGGTGGACAGTGCATTGGGCAAAACTGGACATGGCAGTGGGCAGAACTGGACATGGCACTGGGCAGAGTCAGACACAGCACTGGGAAGAGTAGGACATGGCACTGGACTGAACTGGACACGGCACTGGGCAGAACTGGACATGGCATTGAGCAGAGGTGGACACAGCACTCCCGATGTGCCTCACTGGGCAGGGCAGAGGGGCATGATTCTCTCTGACCTCCCGGCCCTGCTCGGCCTGATGCCCCCTGGATCCCTCCTGGCCCTCAGACTGCGCAGTCAGCTCCACTGGTCACCCACCAGCACCCCCAGGTCCTCCTCCAGACCTGCTCCAGCAGGTCCCGCCCAGCCAGGGGATGGCACTGGTGCAAACTGGGCTAAACCCAGCCCAGATCTCCAACCCCAAATGATCCCCAAACCTCTCCCGTGTTCCTGCCGGGAATGAAATGTGTGGGGGGCTCTTCCCTTGGGAAGGGGAGGCTCCCCAAGGATCCTGCGCGAGGCTGAGAGAGAGAGACGTTGCCAGCAGTGTTGGTGGGGGGAGCGCCATCAAGCCCTGCTGGGGAATTGTCCCTTTTTGCTGCTGGGACAGAATTCTTTAATGGAACTGTCTGGATGGAATAATTTAATAAAATTGCTTCAATAGAACTGTTTAAGGGAATTGTTTTGTTTGAATTTTTAATAGAACGGCTTTGCACAAAGGCCACCTCGGTGGCCACAGTGGTCACAGGGGCTGTGGCAGCCTTGTGACTCAAGGAGTCCAGGTGATGGTGATGGTCACAGTGACCTTGGTGGTTGGAGTGACCATGGTGTCCAGAGTGGCTGTGGTGACTGCAGTGGCTGCAGTGACAGTAGTGACCGCAGTAACTGCATGGTAGCAGGAGCTGCCAAGGTAGCCAGAGCGGCAGTGGTGACCTTGGTGGCCTCATTTCTCTGAGGGTCCTGGTAGTCTTGCTGATTGTGGTAACCACAGTGACCTTGATGGCCATGGTCGCCATGGTGGCCACAGTGACCACAGTGACCTCGGTGAGGTTGGTGGCCTGGTGGCTCAGAGGATCCCAGTGGCCACTGCCAGGGCTGTGGTGGCCAGGAGGAACCCTCCAATGTGGAAGGGGGCCATGGGGACACTCCCACCTGGGGGACAAAGAGGGGGGTCAGGGTGATCATGGGGGACAAAGAGGGGGTTGGAGACGGCCATAATGGGGGTTTGGGGTGACAGGAGAGATGGGGGCCATGGGGTGACAGGTGACAGGGTCTTGGAGGGGTACAGGGGTCAGGGAGGTCAGGGGGTCATGGTGGGCTTAGGGGTCACAGGGATCAGGGGAGTCAGGGGGTGCCAGGGGGTGCCAGGGGTTCAGGGGGTGCCATGGGGGGTTCCGGTCCACCCACATCCAGCACACAGGGCCTGTCCCCACCACACTGCCTTGGGTGGGGAAGGGAAAGGGTGTCCCTGTCCCTGTCCCTGTCCCTCTCCCTTTCCCTGTCCTCGCCTGGCAGTTAATCCCCTGTCCCCTCCCAGATCTGGGGGACCCCATCCCTGTGCCCTGTCACGGCCGTGCCCGTCCCCAATGCCCTCAATCAGTGTCCCCAGACTTGGTGTCCCCAGCTCTGAGTGTCCCTGTCCTTGTCTCCAGCACTGGGTGTCCTTGTCCCACCACCCACAGTGGGTGTCCATGTCCCCCATCCCCACTGAGTGTCACTGTGTCCCCTGTGCCCTGTTGTGGGTGCCCCCATGCTTACCACGGGTGTCCCCACCCTCCCAGGGTGTCCCGGTTGGTGTGAATTTCAGCCACTCGCAGTTGTGGTTGCTGGAGGTCCCTCTGGAATGGAGGTGGATCACCGTCGTGTCCCCGTTCTGGGTGACTTCGGTGACCTCAAAGGTCTCGAAGGGTGGGATCAGCACCCCCCAGTTCTCTGAATTTTGAGTGAAATACCCAACATCCACCCCCTGGCATGTGTACACGCGGAACATTGTTTCCTTCCCGGAGCACTTGTCAGGTGTTTCGCTCCGCGACATCGACATGAATCGGTCGAACCGGACGGTGTCGCCCTTCTGTGCCACGAACTGGACCCCGCACACACGGCGGAGCAATTCCAGACACTTCCCTCTCAGAGCCTCCCTCAGCGTGGCCAGGGCGTCGGTCAGCAGGAAATGAAATGTTTTGAAGTGGAAGTTGTCCCGGTACTCCTGGGGGGAGCGCCCAGCCCTGCTCACGGCCTCGTTGAACTCCTTGTGTAGGTCATCTATGGTGAAGGCGATGACAGCGGTGGCCTGGGCTGGGGACAGAGGGGACTCAGGGGGACCCCGCTTCTGCCACCTGGCTGCTGCCTTCTCCCAGGCCCCGGCAAACACAGGGTTCTGCTGGAGCTCGGAGCGGTTGAGGGCCGGTAAGGCTGCGGTCATAGCCGGGCAGCAGCCCTGGTACTGGTCATCGAAGGAGTCCTTGGCCATGTGCAGGGGCTTCACCTCGCTGGCCATGGTGTCCACGGTCATGGCCAGCAGTGCCAGGGTGTGAGCCAGGGGGGCCATGGAGGGGAGAGGCCACCAGGAGCAGTTTGGGACACTGGGGGACAATGAGGGAACACGGAGGGGACACAGGGAGGGTTCCTCAGTGAGGGACTGGGGAGCAGAGTAGGGTCAGGCCAGGAGGAGGGGAGGCACTCCTGGCCAGGCGATCCCTGGATGTGTCCAGCATCCCTGATCCCCAACCCTGGGGTTTCTTGTGCCTCCCCAACATCCCCCAGGACCCCCAGGACCCCAATCCCACAGGATCATCCCCTCCTGCCCCCCACAGAAGCCCAATCCTCCTCCCAGGATTACAAGTCCCCTCAGCCCTGCCAGGACGCCAACCCAAATCCTGGGGTCACTCCCTGAACCCCCCAGTGTCCCCCTCACCCGAATCCCACTCACAATCTCCAATTCCTTTGGTGTCACGCCAGGACCTCAAACCAAATCCGGGCACAACCCCCTACCCCCCGCGTCTCCCAGCCCCCTCATGACCCCAACCCCACTCCCACCATCCCCTGTCCCCCCTCACTTTCCCCCAGAGCACCGCTGGACCCCAATCCCATTCCTGTGACTGCCCCAGGGTCCCCCCAGACCCCAATCCCACAGTCCCCCTGTACCCCCCAAGTGTCCCCGATGTTCCCCCAGCCCCTGATACCGAAATCAGCCACAGTGAACTCCCGGACAGAACAGGAGGGATCCCAAAGCCGGAATTCTTGATCAGCTCGGGCTCCCAGCGGATCTCTCCTGCTCCTGTGGCTCAGGGGATTTTGTCCAGCCTAATTATAAACATTCATTAAGATGGTCTTCTTAGCTAACACAACCTAGCTCGTTTCTCATGAACAACTTGCGTGGCTCTGCCTCTTTCAGGAAATGGTTTTTGTTGCTCTGTAGTCACAAAAATGGGGTTTCTCGGTGTGGTTTTCACTGAGCAACTCAACATCTCAGATGACCTCGCCTTGAACTTTCGCTTTGGGCAGGCGCTGCTCCTTCTCTGAGGCAGAACTTGCAAAAACCCTCCCTGCAGTTTGATTTGTCTCTTTCTCAGCAGCTCCAACCCGCCTTTGCCTGGCTGTGCCCACACTTTTACGTCCTTTGATGGGTTTTCTTCCCAGTCAGTCTTTAAGCTCAATCCAGGACCTCCAGGGGAGCTGAAACTTTCTCTTCTCTCTCTTATTAGAAGTGAGGCCTGGATCGAGTTGTGCAGGTTGAATATTGGCTGCTCATCTATCATATTCATCACGACGGGCTTCTTAGCTAAGACAAAAATAAATTAAATAATAAAAATAAAACTAAATTAAATCAAATAGGGCTTCTTAAACATCACAAAACCAGCACTTTTCCCACAAAAAACTGGCATGGCACTGCCTCTTCCAAGAAATGATTTTTATTGTCCTGGGGAGCCATACAAATGGGGTCTCTGGGGGTCGTTTTCACTGAGTGCCCCAATATCCCAGATGAGCTCTCTCTCACACGACACAAAGAAATGACACCCACACTCTCAGATGTCCGAGGCAGGAAAAAGAGACGGTTTATTTACAAACTTCGACATTTATAGAATTCCAGCAGTGACCATGGATTGGAGGGAGAAAATCTTCCTGTCCAACCACACTGGGCCACCCAACAGTGCGTCAGCAGTCTCCTCCTCATGAGAAGAATGTAAACATAGTTGTACCGTTACAATAACAAGGAAGTTGTTGATGTAAAATCCTGTCTGACCCCACTGCAAAAGGTCAACATGGAAGGCTGAAAATAGAACTTTAGAAAAAACTTCCTAAACAGACAGAGGAGAACAGCAAAAAAACCAACAACAGACCTCGCCTTGAACTTTCGCTTTTGGCAGGCGCTGCTGCTCCTTCCGTGTTGAAGAACTTGCCAAAAAGGGAACTCCCTGGAGCTCCCTTTGTCTCTTTCTCCACAGCTCCCGCCCACCTTTGCCCTGCGCCGCCCCCCAGCTGCAGTTCCAGGTGTCACCAGCAGGTGGCAGCACGAGCTGGTGGCGCTGCCCATCCCAGCATACGTATTTACAATTTCTGCAGTTTGCTTAATAGCCACTAAGTATTTATAATTATTAACTCTAACACTTAACACAAGTTACCTAAATCATTAGTTTTATTTATAACATCACTTTGAGACATTCCCACTCGGTTCGTTCTACCAGCTCTGGGCCCCAGCACAGAGGAGATGTGGAGCTGCTGGAGCCAGTCCAGAGGAAGCCACGGAGAGACTTCCAGGGGTGAAACCGCTCTGCTGTGGAGACAGCTGGGAGTGTTCAGCCGGGAGAGCAATCCAGGGAGGCACCAAAGCCCCTTCCTGGCTAAAGGAGCCCCAGGAGACCTGGGACGGGCTCTGGGCATGGGGGGACAGGCCAAGGGGAACGGCTTCCCACTGCCAGAGGGCAGGGAAGGATGGGATCTTGAGAGGAATCCTTCCCTAGGAGGGTGCTAAAGCCTCGGAACAGGATGCCCAGAGAAGCTGTCCCTGACCGTTGCTTGTCCGGGCCCCAAGGCAGGTTGGGGTGCCTGGAGCAGCCTGGCACAGGGGAAGCTGTCCCTGCCCGGTGCCTGGCCGTGTCCCAGGGCAGGTTGGGGTGCCTGGAGCAGCCTGGCGCAGGGGAAGCTGTCCCTGCCCACGGCAGCGCTGGCACCGCAGGCGCTTTAAGGTCGCTCCATCCCAAACCATTGCAGAGCCCCGGGGCCGGGATGGGCAGCGCCGCCAGCTCGTGCTGCCGCCTGCTGGGGGCACCCGGAACTGCAGCTGGGGCCGGCGCATGCGCAGTGCCGCTGTTGAACCCCGCTCGCTGCTGATCTCTGGTGGGCAATTCCCCAACCGCAACGGCACGGCCAGTGCAGGAGATGTGCGGGCTGAAGAGGGAAAATCTCCCGATTTGAAAGGAAAAAGAGATTGCACAGCAAAACATCAGCCTTCTGCATAAATAAATGGGTGAGGGTGCTTCTGTCCCCCTTATTTCATTTTTCTTTTTTTCTCTCTCTCTTCTGTTTTTCTATTTTTTCCTTCCAATGTTTCTTCTGTTGCAGTGCCTCAAATCAGGAACTTTGGAACTGGCCCCGAACTGATCATTCATCCTTTTTTAATTTCTGTGAGCGGCACCCTGCAGCTCCCTCAGCCACTCCTAGCGCTCCAGACCCCTTCCCAGCTCTGTCCCTTCCCTGGGCATGCTCCAGCCCCTCCAGGTGCTTGGTGAGTGAAGTGAAAAGAGAGTGCAAAGGGAAAAGGGAGGAGCGTTTCTCCATTGCCTCTCTGAAGATGAAGGTTTAGAAAATAAAGCTTTAACAAAAACTCCAGGAAATGCTTTATTTTATCAAATTAGGTGCCCTGCAGGAAAGGTGTCAAAAGAGCTGCAGCGGATACATCAGGTGAGCCAGCAGCAAATTTTGATAAGCTTTTGATAAGCCAGGCCAGCAAGGATTAACTTTTTGTTACTTTTTTTTTTTTTATACAGCAAGGGGGCCAGCAGCAGATTTTCACAAACTTTTGATAAGCCAGGCTAGAAAGGTATAAATTTTTGATACATTTTTTAAACTCCAGGCAAGCAAGCAACATTTTTTTTGATCCATCATGCGAGTCAGCCAGGGAGCTTTAGGAGGTGGCGGTGACATTGCCACTCGCAAACTCCAGCCCAACCCTCACTGGTCCTGCCTCCAAGACCACAGTGATCCTGGTGACAGCGTGGCTCAGAGAGTTCTGCTGACTGCTGCCACGGCCAGGGTGACCAGGAGAAGCCCCCAGAGTTGGGGGGAGGTCCGGGGGAGGCTCCCACCTGAGGACACAAAGAGAGGGGTCAGGGAGACCATAAGTGGAGACGGTCATGGGGGCACCAGAGAGACCATGGGAGAGGGACAGGGGTGACCAGGGACCCTGAGGGTGTTGGTGTCAGAGGGGGCCATAAAGAGGTCCCTGTCCCTTGTGCCCAGCCATGGGTGGCCTTGTCGCCCCAACCCCAGTGGGTGTCCCCAGCACTGGATGTCCCTGTCCCCCCCAGCTGGCCCTGGCTGTGCCCATCCCCTGTGCCCAGCAATGGCTGTCCCTGCCCTTGTCCCCAGCTCTGGGTGTCCTGCCTCCCACCCACTGTGGCTGTCCGTGTCCCCTCTGGGCCATGGGTGTCCCCAGCACAGGGTGTACTTGTCCCCAACCCTCACTGAGTGTCCCCCATCCCCCCAGGCTGTCCCCACAGTGTCACCTTTCAGCCACTCGCAGTTGTAGTTGCTGAAGGTCCCAGTGGAGCGAAGCTCAATGTGCATCATGTTCCCTTCCTTGCTGACAGCAGCGACCTTGAAAGTCTCAAAGGGCGGGATCAGCACCTCCTCCACCATTCGATCCATGAAGAATTCCTGGACGTCGGCACCGTGGCACGTGTGCACCTCGAGTATCGTGTCCGCCTTTATATCCCCGACCAGGAAATCGTTCGACAACATCGGCACGAATTCACCGAAGCGGATTTGGTCGCCTTCCTTCACCTTGAAATGGTACCCGCTCAGGCCAATGAACACGTCCTGACAATCGTTGGGGCGTCTCAGTGTCTGGAGAGCCCGAGTCAGCAGGAAATGCAGTGATTTGAAGTGGAATTCGTCCCGGTACTTCCGGCTGGACCTTCCACCCTCACGCACGGCCGGGCTGAATGCCTTGTCCAGTTTGGTGTAGAGCATGAGGGCGATGGCCTGGTCTGGGGTGAGAGGGGATGACGGGGTCTTCTTGTTCTGCCACTCCTTTGTGGCGTTTCTCCATTGATTTTCAAACTCGCTGTTCCTGAGGAAGTCTGAGCGCTGGAGTTCCGGCAAACTCTTGGTCATGTTATCGCCACAATTCAGGTACTGGTCATCGAAGGAGTCCTTGGCCATGTCCAGGGGCACCACCTTGATGGCCACAGTGGCCATGGCCATGGCCAGCAGTGCCAGGGTCTGAGCCAGGGGGGCCATGGTGGGGAGAGGCCACGGGGAGCAGTGTGGGACACTGGGGGACACAGAGGGGACACAGGGGACAACACTGTGACACAGGGAAGACACTGGGGGACACCAGGGCACACTGAAGGAACACTGAGGGGTCCCAGGGGACACCAAGGGGACACAGGGGACACTGAGGGACCTGGGGGGACATGGGGAGGTTTTCTTGGTGAGGGGCTGGGGAATGAGAGTGGGGTCAGCCTGGGAAGAAGGGGCAGCCCTGGCCAGGAGACCATGGACATGTCCTGGGACCTGATCCCAAATCCTGGGGTCACTCCTGGAGCCCCAGTGTCCCCCTTGTTCCCCTCCCATACCCCGATCCCACTCGCAATCCCATGAAATCCCCGGTGGCCCCTCAGGACCCCGATCCCATCCCATTTTCTTCCTCAGTGCCCCCCAATGCCCCCCTGTACCCAACTCCCATCCTTACAGCCCTGTGCCCCCATCGCTGCCGCCAAAGCCCCCCAGGACCCCAATCCCATTCCTGTGACTCCCCCAGTGTCCACCCAGACCCCAATCCCACAGCCCCCTCTGCCCCCCAAGTGTCCCCGGTGTCCCCCCAGCCCCCGATACCGAAATCAGCTGCAGTGAACTCCCGGACAGAACAGGAGGGACCCCAAAGCCAGAATTCTTGATCAGCTCAGGCTCCCAGCGGATCTCTCCTGCTCCTGTGGCTCAGGGGGGCTTTGCCACAGGGAATTTATCCAGCCTAATAAAATAATAATTAAAATGGGCTTCTTAGCTGACACAAAACCAGCACATTTCCCTTAAACAATTTGAATGGCTCTGCCTCTTTCAGGAGAGGGTTTTTGCTGCCCTGCAGTCACAAAAATGGGGTTTCTGGGTGTGGTTTTCACTGAGTGCCCCAATATCTCAGATGACCTTGCCTGGAGCTTTTGCTTTTGGCAGGCTCTGCTCCTTCTATGTTGCAGAACTTGCCAAAAACCCTCTCTGCAGTTCCCTTTATCTCTTTCACCACCTTTGCCCAGCTGTGCCCACACTTCAAGATCCTTTGATGGTTTTTGCCAGTCAGTCTTTAAGTCCAACCCAGCACCTGCAGGGGAGCTGAAACTTTCTCTTCTCTCTCTCATTGCTCAGCCCCCAGGACCCCAATCCCACCGCCCCGTGTGCCCCCAGTGCCCCCAGCCCCACTCCCCACTGCTCCCTGAGCTGCTGTCACACCTCAGACCCCAGATGGGCTCCCCTCTAAGGTGAAACCCCTGGGAGCACCCCGAGCCTGGCCATGATCTCCTTGGAGAGCACCTGGGTGACTTCCCCGGCCTTCTTGAGCTCGCAGGAGAAGTTCTGCACCCCAAAAAAAGGGATCCCCCAGCCCCAGGAGACACCTGAACCCGTGTTGGCGTGGTGGCTCAGCAAATCCATCTGCCAGGAACCCCCGGCAGTGCTGCCCCTCTCCGTGATCCCTGGAGGTGATGGGTTGGGATCCAAAGGGTTCTTTTGGAAACACCTCAGGCAAACAAACTCGGGGATCACCCCCTGCCCCCTGCAGTGTTCCCCAGCCCTCCCATGGCCCCGTTTACACTCCCAGGTCCCCCCTGCTGCCCCCCAGAGCCCTGTGAACCCCAGTCCTGTGTCCCTCAGTCTCCCTCAGTTTCCCCCAGCGTCCCCCAGGTACCCAAGGACTCCAATCTCACATGAAATTCCCCCCAAGTGTCCCCCAGTGTCCCTCCAGACCCCAATCCCAGAGCCCCCCAAGTGTCCCCAGTGTCCCCCCAGCCCCTGATACTGAAATCAGCTGCAGTGAACTCCCGGACAGAATGGGCGGGATCCCAAAGCCGGAATTCTTGATCAGCTCAGGCTCCCAGCGGATCTCTCCTGCTCCTGTGGCTCAGGGAGACTTTGCCCCAGGGAATTCATCCACCAGAATTATGAATATTCATTAAAATGGGCTTCTTAGCTAACAGAAAACCAGAACGATACCTGTAAATAATTAGCTTGGCCCTGCCTCTTTCAATAAATGATTTTTATTGTCCGGGAGAGCCATAAAAATGGGTTATCTGAGTGTAGTTCTCATAGAGTGCCCTGATAAGGATAAGGACCCAATAATTGATTGCCAATTAGATAAACCTTTATCAAAGCGATAAGAGGAAGCAAGCAGCTCATGCAGGGAAAACCAGAGAGCACAAGTCTCAGGTCCTGCTCCACGCACAGCTTTCGGAGTTTTTTTCACCACAATTTCCCATTTTTATAACTTTTTATTTTGCACACACCCCTTGGTCCCTCCCCATGTTTTCCCATATTTGGTCATCGTTGAGTTTTCCAACTCCGGGTGTCTGGGGTCTTCTGCCCTCTCACGGTGGTCGGTGGATGAAGTCTCTCCTCTTCCTCACAGCACGTCCGTGGGGACTTTCCAGTGTGGTCACCACGGTTTCACCAAATCTCCCGTTTTCTCCATTTCTCCATGTCCTATGATACAAATTTACATTTCCTTATCCTGCACCAAGGCCAGGCTCTAACTTTTCTGTTTCTGCAGTTTCTGCAACTTACAGTTATTGCTTAATATCCTCTACATATTTACAATTTCTGCAGCTTGCTGAATAGCCCCTACATATTTAAAATTATTACTGATAACATTTAACACAAATTACCTAAATCATTCATTTCATTGATAACCCCGGGCACCCGAGCAGACGGTCAGAGGGTTTGTTGTAGTGGGGTTGGTGTCCATCAGGCCCCAGCTCAGTGGCTGCTCTCACCAGCAGAGGCTCACCCCACGGCAGCAGCAGAAGCAGCAGCTCTGGGCTGGGCTCCGGCAGCAGCAGCAGCAGCGAATTCCCTTCCCCGAGCAGCAGCTCCGACCGCCCTCCCCCGAAGCCGAGAGAGGGAGAGCGCCAGCCAGCAGCTGCCCCAGCCCCCTCTTTTATCAGCCCCATCCTCTGGGGATCTCTGCCCCTCGGAGAGAAACTCCCAGAGAAGAGAAGTGCAGCCGGGTGCCCTCCTCCCCTGAGCTGGGCCACTGCTTTTGTTTTTCATAAGTGCCGCCTCGTTAGCGTCTCCTAACAATTTATGGGGAAAACATTCTGTAAGCAAGAAGTACCGAAAGGAAAGAGACCTGTGGGAAACAACCGCACACTTTGAAATTTTATTTATTTATATAATGTTTATTAGACCTCACCAGGACAACCAAAAGGCTGAATAAGGAGAAAGGGGCAGCGCTGGGTGCTCGGCTGCAGCCGGGGGCACATCCACAAAATGGCGGCTCTGCCTTTGACACCCCTGGTGTGGCAGCGGCCAAACCCACACCCACGACAGGGACACAGGGGAACGTTTTCCTTGGTGGCCTCCTTTCTCTGGGGGTCCTGGTGGTCTTGGTGTTTGCGGTGCCCACAGTGACCAGAGGGACCTTGGTGGCCATAGAGGCCATGGTGGCCACAGTGACCTCAATGACCTTGGTGGCCTGGTGGCTCAGAGGATCCCGGTGGCCACTGGCAGGGCTGTGGTGGCCAGGAGGAACCCTTCGAGTTGGAAGGAGGCCATGGGGACGGTCCCACCTGGGGGACAAAGAGGGGCATCAGAGGGACCATGGGGGTAAAAGAGGGCATTGGGGACGGCCATAATGGGGGTTTGGGGTGACAGGAGAGATGGGGGCCATGGGATGACAGGTGACAGGGTCTTGGGGGGTACAGGGGCCAGGGAGGTCAGGGGGTCATGCTGGTCTTAGGAGTCACAAGGGTCAGAGGAGTTCCAGAGGGTGCCAGGGGTTCAAGGGGTGCCATGGGGGGTCCCGGCCCACCCACGTCCAGCACACAGGGCCTGTCCCTACATCACTGCCTTGGGTGGGGAGAGACAGGGTCAGAATGGGGGTGTCCCTGGCCCTGTCCCTGTCCCTGTCCCCGGCCCTGTCCCTGTCCCTGTCCCTGTCCCTGTCCTCGCCTGGCAGTGAATTCCCTGTCCCCTCCCTGATCTAGGGGTCCCCATCCCTGTGCCCTGTCATGGGTGTTCCTGTCCCGGTGCCCTCAATCAATGTTCCCAGAACTGGGTGTCCCTGTCCTTGCCCCCAGCCCTGGGTGTCCTTGTCTCACCACCCACACTGGGGGTCCCAGTCCCTCATCCCCACTGAGTGTCCCTGTGTCCCCTGTGCCCCATCATGCGTGCCCCCATGGCCCCAGGGGGTGTCCCCATCCCCCCCAGGGTGTCCCCTGTGGTGTCACCTCACAGCCACTCGCAGTTGTATTTGCTGGAGGTCCCGGCAGAGCGGAGCCAGATCCACGACCTCTTCCCATCCCAGATGACTTTGGTGACCTCAAAGGTCTCAAAGGGCGGGATCAGCACCTCCTCCTCCGTTGGATACATGGAGAATCCTCGGATGTCCACGCCGTGGCACGTCTGCACCTCGAATATCGTGTCCGTCCCAAATTTCTGAGCGATCTCCTTACGCGGCGACGTCGATGTGAATTGACCGAACCGGACCCTCTGCCCACGCCGAGCAGTGAACCGGACGTTACGCACGCCCCGGAACACCTGGTGACACTTCGCGTTCTGGGCCTGCCTCAGCCTCACCAGGGCCTGGGTCAGCAGGAAATGCAACGTTTTGAAGTGGAAATTGGACCGGTATTCCTGGCGGGAGCGCCCGGCCGTGCGCGTGGCCAGGTTGAACTGCCGGTACACGTCCTGGGTCGAGTAGGCCATGAGGGCGATGGCCTGGTCTGGGGATGCCAGAGGGGACACGCGGGAGCCCCGCTTGCGCCACGCTGCCTTGGCCTTCACCCAGCCCTGGGCGAAGTCAGGATTCTTCTGGAACTCCGAACGGATGAGGGCCGGCAAGGCTGCAGTCACGGCAGGGCCGCAGCCCCGGTACTGGTCATCGAAGGAGTCCCGGGCCATGTCCAGGGGCACCACGTCAATGGCCGCAGTGGCCACGGTCATGGCCAGCAGTGCCAGGGCGTGAGCCAGGGGCGCCATGGAGGGGAGAGGCCACCAGGAGCAGTGTGGGACACTGGGGGACAAAGGGGGACACACTGAGGGAACATTGAGGGCACACGGGGGTAGATGGGAAGGGTGATGGGAAGTCCCCCCCATCTTCTGTGGGGGACTAAGGATGGGCAAGGGGGTCAGCCCAGGGGATGGGGGAGCAGCTGCAGCTAGAAGACCCCTGGACACATTCTGGGATGCCAATCCGAAATCCTGGGGTCATTCCTGGACTCCCCAGTGATCCTCAGACCCCCAGGACTTTGATTCAAATTCTGGGGTCACTCCCTGTCACCCCAGCAGTGCCGCCCATGACCCCAATCCCACTCCCACAGTGCTCACCCCAGACACCACTTTTGGGCCCCCACCAGTGTCATCCCTGTGCCCACCAGCCCCATAACCCCACTCCCAGTCCCGTGTCCCTTCCCCCTGGGGTGGCGCCACAGTCCCTCTGCAGTTCCCCAGCCCAAACCCTGCGGTCAACCCCGGACCTCCCCAGGGTCCCCTCAGTGCCCCACCCACCCCAAGTGCCAATCCCAGTCCTGTGTTTACCCTGCCAGTATCCCCCCAGGGCTCCCCAGGACCTCAATCCAGCTCCCAGGCCTCTGCAGCCCCCTTGTGACCCCAGGCCCCTCAGGAACATCACCCAAATTCCTAAAGCAAATCCCTCATCCCCACACACTGTCCCCCAGGGCCCTCTCCCAAACTCCAGTTTCACTCTCAGTCCCGTGACCCGTTTTGGTGTCACCCCGGGACCCCAACCCAAAACCAGGGATCACCCCATGCCCCCACAATGTCCCCCGAAGACCCCAGGGCCCCTCTCTGCAATCCCAGTCCCATCAACCCCCCACAAGTGTCCCCGCTGTCCCCCCAGCCCCTGATACCGAAATCAGCCGCAGTAACTCCCGGACAGAACGGGAGGGATCCCAAAGCCGCAATTCTTGATCAGCTCGGGCTCCCAGAAGATCTCTCCTGCTCCTGCAGCTGAGGTGAGACTTTGCCACGGGGAATTTATCCACCAGCATCATAAATATTCATTGCAATGACCTTCTTATCTAATACAGAAGCAGCACTTTCTCTGGAAATGATTTGCATGGCTCCGCCTCTTTCTGGGAGTCCTTTCCTGGCACTGGAGAGCCACAAAAATGGGGTCTCTGGGGGTCATTTTCACTGAGCACCCCCAGATCCCAGAGGACTTTGCCTGGAACTTCTGCTTTGGGCAGGCGTTGCTCCTTCTCTGGTCCAGAGCTTGCCAACAACCCTCACTGGAGCTCCCTTTGTCTCTTTCTCCACAGGCTGCAACCGTGTTTAGCCTGAGTAGCCATAGGTTGACATCCTTTTCTTGCTTTTCCCAGTCAGTCTTGAAGCCCTTTCCAGCACCTTTAAAGGATCTGAAACTTTCTGCTCTCTCAGTTATTTCTCACGCCCAGGACCCCAATCCCACCGCCCCGTGTGCCACCCGTGCCCCCCAGCCCCACTCCCCACTGCTCCCTGAGCTGCTGTCACACCTCAGACCCCAGATGGGCTCCCCTCTCAGGTGACACCCCTGGGGGCACCCCGAGACGGGCCAGAATCTCCTTGGGGAGCACCTGGGTGACTTTCCCGGCCTTGTTGGGGCGGCAGCAAAAGTTTTGCACCCCAAAAAAAGGGATCCCCCAACCCCAGGAGACACCTGAACCCGTGTTGGTGTGGTGGCTCAGCAAATCCATCTGCCAGGAACCCCCGGCAGTGCTGCCCCTCTCAGTGATCCCTGGAGGTGATGGGTTGGGATCCAAAGGGTTCTTTTGGAAACACCTCGGGCGCTGCTCTGCTCCAGAGCTGACACTTCTGTCCTGTGCACACCGAGTACCTGAGGCCGCAGACCAGGCCCCGTCCCAGCGATGCCCCCAGAGCTTTGCTGGGGCTTTTCTCCTTTACAAATCGCAGCCTCAGCTGGGCTGGGCCTGGCCTGGCCATTGGCAGGTCCCACTCACCCTCCCAGCCACCCTCTTCCTCGTGGGCTTTCAGATCAGCAGCCAATCTTCAACCTGCCCAGCTCCGTCCAGGCCTCACCTCTGCCGGTCAAATTCCTTTCTCAGGAATCAACACCAGGATGCTTTTTGCGGAACCTCTCCTGCAGCTTTATTGCCAGTCTATTTCTCACACGCATTCGGCAATCCCCAGGCTGCTGTGCCCTGGGCTCTGGGACGCTTTGGGCAGCTGCCTGGTGTCAAGGAGGTGCAGCATTTCTGTTTTATATTTCATCAGAAATTCCTGTGCTGTCAACAGACCTCTTCCTTTCCGTGGGGCTCCGGGGGCACAATCAATGCTCAAAGCAGATGGCGAGTGAGTTCCTCTGTTTGCTCTTTTTCCTGCTGCCAATTCCAGAGCTCTTGGGAACTCTGCGAGCTCCGCCCTTGGCTCCACACCTTCTTGCAGCCACGGTGAGCAGAGCACTGACCACAAGCTTTTGTCCCCCAAAATAGATTTCCTGGCCTCTTGGGTGAGAACAGCCACTGCTCCGGCCCACGGGCATCCCAGCCAAGCCTGGCCGATCGAGCTGTTTGGAGAAGAACCCCGCAGGTCTCTCCTGAGGTTTCCCCCACAAAAGAGCCCCCAGAATGAATTTTGATTTGGAATCCTGAGGAGGGGCACTCAAAGACGGCCATGATGTCCACATGTCCCATGGGATTTCCAGACTTAAACAAAGCCCTTTGATCAGTTTGTGCACCAACAACAGTGCCAGGGCCTGGGAGTCCTTGCTCAGAAGGTGGGGGAGACTTCAGGAGAGACCTGCAGGGTTCTTCTCCAAACAGCTCAATCGGCCAGGCTTGGCCGGGATGCCCGTGGGCCGGAGCAGTGGCTGTTCTCACCCAAGAGGCCAGGAAATCCATTTTGGGGACAAAAGCCTGTGGTCAGTGCTCTGCTCACTGTGGCTGCAAGAAGGTGTGGAGCCAAGGGCGGAGCTCGCAGAGTTCCCAAGAGCTCTGGAATTGGCAGCAGGATAAAGAGCAAACAGAGGAACTCACTCGCCATCTGCTTTGAGCATTGATTGTGCCCCCGGAGCCCCACGGAAAGGAAGAGGTCTGTTGACAGCACAGGGATTTCTGATGAAACATAAAACAGAAATGCTGCGCCTCCTTGACACCAGGCAGCAGCCCAAAGTGTCCCACAGCCCAGGGCACAGCAGCTTGGGGATTGCCGAATGCGTGTGAGAAATAGACTGGCAATAAAGCTGCAGGAGAGGTTCCGCAAAAAGCATCCTGGTGTTGATTCCTGAGAAAGGAATTTGACCGGTAGAGGTGAGGCCTGGACGGAGCTGGGCAGGTTGAAGATTGGCTGCTGATCTGAAAGGCCACGAGGAAGAGGGTGGCTGGGAGGGTGAGCGGGACCTGCCAATGGCCAGGCCAGGCCCAGCCCAGCTGAGGCTGCGATTTGTAAAGGAGAAAAGCCCCAGCAAAGCTCTGGGGGCATCGATGGGACGGGGCCTGGTCTGCAGCCTCAGGTACTCGGTGTGCACAGGACAGAAGTGTCAGCTCTGGAGCAGAGCAGCGCCCGAGGTGTTTCCCAAAGAACCCTTTGGATCCCAACCCATCACCTCCAGGGATCACTGAGAGGGGCAGCACTGCCGGGGGTTCCTGGCAGATGGATTTGCTCAGCCACCACACCAACACGGCTTCAGGTGTCTCCTGGGGTTGTGGATCCTGTTTTTAGGGGTGCAGAACTTCTCCTGCCACCCCAATAAGGCCAGGAAAGACACCCAGGAGCTCCCCAAGGAGATCCTGGCCCGTCTCAGGGTGCCCCCAGAGATGTCACCTGAGAGGGGAGCCCATTTGGGGTCTGAGGTGTGACAGCAGCTCAGGGAGCAGTGGGGAGTGAGGCTGGGGTGCACTGGGGGCACACGGGGCGGTGGGATTGGGGTCCTGTGGGTGAGAAATAACTGAGAGAGCAGAAAGTTTCAGATCCTTTAAAGGTGCTGGAAAGGGCTTCAAGACTGACTGGGAAAAGCAAGAAAAGGATGTCAACCTGTGGCTACTCAGGCTAAACATGGTTGCAGCCGGCGGAGAAAGAGACAAAGGGAGCTCCAGTGAGGGCTGTTGGCAAGCTCTGGACCAGAGAAGGAGCAGCACCTGCCCAAAGCCGAAGTTCCAGGCAAAGTCCTCTGGGATCTGGGGGTGCTCAGTGAAAATGACCCCCAGAGACCCCATTTTTGTGGCTCTCCAGTGCCAGGAAAGGACTCCCAGAAAGAGGCGGAGCCATGCAAATCATTTCCAGAGAAAGTGCTGCTTCTGTATTAGATAAGAAGGTCATTGCAATGAATATTTATGATGCTGGTGGATAAATTCCCCGTGGCAAAGTCTCACCTCAGCTGCAGGGGCAGGAGAGATCCGCTGGGAGCCCGAGCTGATCAAGAATTGCGGCTTTGGGATCCCTCCCGTTCTGTCTAGGAGTTCACTGCGGCTGATTTCGGTATCGGGGGCTGGGGGGACAGCGGGGACACTTGTGGGGGGTTGATGGGACTGGGATTGCAGAGAGGGGCCCTGGGGTCTCCTGGGGGACATTGTGGGGGCATGGGGTGATCCCTGGTTTTGGGTTGGGGTCCCGGGGTGACACCAGAACGGGTCACGGGACTGAGAGTGAAATTGGGGCTTGGGAGAGGGCCCTGGGGGACAGTGTGTGGGGATGAGGGATTGGCTTTAGGAATTTGGGTGATGTTCCTGAGGGGCCTGGGGTCACAAGGGGGCTGCAGAGGCCTGGGAGCTGGATTGAGGTCCTGGGGAGCCCTGGGGGGATACTGGCAGGGTAAACACAGGACTGGGATTGGCACTTGGGGTGGGTGGGACACTGAGGGGACCCTGGGGAGGTCCGGGGTTGACCGCAGGGTTTGGGCTGGGGAACTGCAGAGGGACTGTGGTGCCATCCCAGGGAGAAGGGACACGGGACTGGGAGTGGGGTTATGGGGCTGGTGGGCACAGGGATGACACTGGAGGGGGCACAAAAGTGGTGTCCGGGGTGAGCACTGTGGGAGTGGGATTGGGGTCATGGGCGGCACTGCTGGGGTGACAGGGAGTGTGCCCAGAATTTGAATCAAAGTCCTGGGGGTCTGAGGATCACTGGGGAGTCCAGGAATGACTCCAGGATTTGGGATTGGCATCCCAGGACGTGTCCAGGGGTCTTCTAGCGGCAGCTGCTCCCCATCCCCTGGGCTGACCCCCTTGCCCATCCTTAGTCCAGCACAGAGGATGGGGGGGACTTCCCATCCCCCTTCCCATCTACCCCCGTGTGCCCTCAATGTTCCCTCAGTGTGTCCCCCTTTGTCCCCCAGTGTCCCACACTGCACCTGGTGGCCTCTCTCCTCCATGGCGCCCCTGGCTCACACCCTGGCACTGCTGGCCATGACCGTGGCCACTGCGGCCATTGACGTGGTGCCCCTGGACATGGCCCAGAACTCCTTCGATGACCAGTACCGGGACTGCGTCCTTGCCATGACTGAGGCCTTGCCAGCCCTCAACCGTTCCGAGTTCCAGACAAATCCATACTATGCCCAAGGCTGGGTGAAGGCCTCGGCTGAGTGGCGCAAGCGGGGCTCCCGCATGTCCCCTCTGGCATCCCCAGCCCAGGCCATCGCCCTCATGGCCTACTCGAGCGACGACGTGTACCGGCAGTTCAACCTGGCCACGCGCACGGCCGGGCGCTCCCGCCAGGAATACCGGGACAACTTCCACTTCAAAACGTTACATTTCCTGCTGACCCAGGCCCTGGTGACGCTGAGGCAGGCTCAGAACGTGCAGTGTCGCCAGGTGTTCCGGGGCGTGAGTGGCATCCGGTTCAGTGCTCAGCGTGGGCAGACGGTCCGGTTCGGTCAATTCACATCGACGTCGCCGCGTAAGGAGATCGCTGAGGCATTTGGGAAGGACACGACATTCGAGGTGCAGACGTGCCACGGCGTGGACATCCAGGGATTCTCCATGTATCCAACGGAGGAGGAGGTGCTGATCCCGCCCTTTGAGACCTTTGAGGTCGCCAAAATCATCGAAAAAGGGGGCAAGACACAGATCTGGCTCCGCTCCACCGGGACCTTCAGCAACTACAACTGCGCGTGGCTGTGAGGTGACACCACAGGGGACAGCCCGGGGGGATGGGGACAGCCACTGTGGCCATGGGAACACACATGACAGGGCACAGGGACACTCAGTAGGGATGGGGGACAGGGACACCCACTGTGGGTGGGAGGACAGGGACACCCAGGGTTGGAGACACCATCTCTGGGGACACTGATTGAGGGCATGGGGACAGGCACGGCCAAGACAGGGCACAGCGATGGGGACCCCACATTTGGGAGGGGACAGGGACACCCCTGCCAGGGGAGGACAGGGACAGGGACACCCCCATTCTGACCCTGTCCCTCCCCACCCAAGGCAGTGCTGTGGGGACAGGTCCTGTGTGCTGGACGTGGGTGGGCCAGGACCCGCCATGGCACCCCCTGAACCCCTGGCACCCTCTGGCACCCCCTGACTCCCCTGACCCCTGTGATCCCTAAGCCCACCATGACCCCCTGATCTACCTGGCCCCTTTACCGCCCCAAGACCCTGTCACCTCTCACCCCATGGCCTCCATTACTCCTGTCACCCCAAACTCCCATTATGGCCATCCCCAACGCCCTCTTTGACCCCTATGGTCCCCCTGATGCCCCTCTTTTTCCCCCAGGTGAAAGCGTCCCCATGGCCTCCTTCCAACTCGAAGGGTTCCTCCTGGCCACCACAGCCCTGCCAGTGGCCACCGGGATCTTCTGAGCCACCAGGCCACCAAGGTCATCGAGGTCACTGCGGCCATCATGGCCTCTATGGCCACCAAGGTCCCTGTGATCACTGTGGCCACCGCAAACACCAAGTCCACCAGGACCCCCAGAGAAAGGAGGCCACCAAGGAAAACGTTCCCCTGTGTCCCTGCCGTGGGTGTGGGTTTGGCCGCTGCCACACCAGGGGTGTCAGAGGCAGAGCCACCATTTTGTGGATGTGCCCCCGGCTGCAGCCGAGCACCCAGCGCTGCCCCTTTCTCCTTATTCAGCCTTTTGGTTGTCCTGGTGAGGTCTAATAAACCTTTACAATTTCAAAGTGAGCGGTTGTTTCCCCCAGGGTCTCTTTCCTTTTGTTCCTTTCTGCTTACAGAATTTTTCCAGGTTTGAAAAACAACGTTTCACCTTTTTATATTTATTTATAATTTTAATAAAAATAAAATAAAATAGAATAGAATAAAAATAGACAATTAAGGAGACTGAAAAAGCTAGCTCTCAGCTGAGGGCGCAAAGCAACATTCCGCCCATTCTAAATTCCTTGGGATTTGAAAGTCTTGGTGTTACATACTTAAATAAGCTAATGCATGATTCAAATATTCATTTTGGTTTCAAGACCCACCCTAAGCATACAGGTTATCTGTGAGGCTCCACAAAGTCCACATGTATGTTGGAAATCTGTCTTCTGGACATTTAGACCCTCAAATGCTCAATTGTTTCTTATCAGAAATCTTTAGTTCAGGAATTCCAGAGATCTCTTCTGCCTTCTATCTGAAAATACACCTCCATTACATTTTTTAATTCCACAAATTAAAGGAAATACGGCACAACCTTCTTACATTATGTGCATCACATTCATCTCAATATTTGCCAAAAGCCAACTCGAAAATATGCACTTAAAACACAGGTAAATTGTTAGGAGATGCTAACAAAGCGGCGCTTAAGAAAAACAAAAGCAGCGGCCCAGCTCAGGGGAGGAGGGCACCCGGCTGCACTTCTCTTCTCTGGGAGTTTCTCTCCGAGGGGCAGAGATCCCCAGAGGATGGGGCTGATAAAAGAGGGGGCTGGGGCAGCTGCTGGCTGGCGCTCTCCCTCTCTCGGCTTCGGGGGAGGGCGGTCGGAGCTGCTGCTCGGGGAAGGGAATTCGCTGCTGCTGCTGCTGCTGCCGGAGCCCAGCCCAGAGCTGCTTCTGCTGCTGCCGTGGGGTGAGCCTCTGCTGGTGAGAGCAGCCACTGAGCTGGGGCCTGATGGACACCGACCCCACTACAACAAACCCTCTCACCGTCTGCTCGGGTGCCCGGGGTTATCAATGAAATGAATGATTTGGGTAATTTGTGTTAAATGATATTGTTAATAATTACAAATATGTAGGGGTTGTTCAGCAAGCTGCAGAAATTGTAAATACGTAGAAGATATTAAGCACTAACTGTAAGTTGAAGAAACTGCAGTAACAGAAAAGTTAGAGCCTGGCCTTGGCGCAGGATAATGAAATGTAAATTTGTATCATAGGACATGGAGAAATGGAGAAAATGGGAGATTTGGTGAAACCGTAGTGACCACAGTGGAAAGTCCCCATGGACGTGCTGCGAGGAAGAGGAGAGACTTCATCCACCGACCACTGAGAGAGGGCAGAAGACCCCAGACTCCCGGAGCTGGAAAACTCAACGATGACCAAATATGGGAAAACATGGGGAGGGACCAAGGGGTGTGTGCAAAATATAAAGTTATAAAAATGGGAAATTGTGGGGAAAATACTCGGAAAGCTGCGCGTGGAGCATGAGCTGAGACTTGTGCTCTCCGAATTTCCCTGCATGCCCTGCTCGCTTCGGCTTCTCACTTTGATAAAGGTTTATCTAATTGGCAATCAATTATTGGGTCCTTATCCTTATCAGGGAACTCTATAAGAACCACACCCAGATAACCCATTTTTATGGCTCTCCAGGACAATAAAAATCATTTATTGAAAGAGGCAGGGCCAAGCTAATTATTTACAGGTATCGTTCTGGATTTCTGTTAGCTAAGAAGCCCATTTTAATGAATATTCATAATTAGGGTGGATAAATTCCCTGGGGCAAAGTCCCCCTGAGCTACAGGAGCAGGAGAGATCTGCTGGGAGCCCAAGCTGATCAAGAATTCCAGCTTTGGGATCCCTCCCGTTCTGTCCAGGAGTTCACTGTGGCTGATTTCGGTATCAGGGGCTGAGGGGACACTGGAGACACTTGGGGGGCAGAGGGGGCTGTGGGATTGGGGTCTGGGGGGACCCTGGGGGGACACTTGGGGGGAATTTCATGTGAGATTGGAGTCCTGGGGTACCTGGGGGATGCTGGGGGAAACTGAGGGAGACTGAGGGACACAGGACTGGGGTTCACAGGGTTCGAGGGGGCAGCAGGAGAGGCCTGGGAGTGTGACCGGGGCCATGCGAGGGCTGGAGAACACTGCAGGGGGCAGGGGGTGATCCCCGAGTTTGTTTGTTGGAGGTGTTTCCAAAAGAACCCTTTGGATCCCAACCCATCACCTCCAGGGATCACGCAGAGGGGCAGCACTGCTGGGCGTTCCTGGCAGATGGATTTGCTGAGCCACCACGCCAACACCAGTTCAGGTGTCACCTGGGGTGGGGGGATCCCTTTTTTTGGGGTGCAGAACTTCTGCTGCCACCCCAACAAGGCCGGAGAAGTCACCCAGGAGCTCCCCAAGGAGATCCTGGCCAGGCTCGGGGTGCCCCCAGGGGTGTCACCTGAGAGGGGAGCCCATTTGGAGTCTGAGGTGTGACAGCAGCTCAGGGAGCAGTGGGGAGTGGGGCTGGGGGGCACTGGGGGCACACGGGGCGGTGGGATTGGGGTCCCGGGGGCTGAGCAGTGAGAGAGAGAAGAGAAAGTTTCAGCTCCCCTGGAGGTGCTGGGTGGAGCTTAAAGACTGACTGGGAAAAAAAAACATCGAAGTTGTAAAAGTCTGGGCAGAGCAGGGCAAAGGTGGCCAGAAGCTGCGGAGAAAGAGACAAAGGGAGCTCCAGGGAGTTCCCTTTTTGGCAAGTTCTGCAACACAGAAGGAGCAGCCGCACCGGCCAAAAGCGAAAGTTCATGGCAAGGTCTGTTGTCAGGGCTTTTGCTGTTCTCCTCTGTCTCTTTAAGAAGTTTTTTCTAAAGTTCTACTTCAGCCATCTGTGTTTACCTTTTATAGTGGGGTCAGACAGGATTTTACATCAACAACTTCCTTGCTATTGTAACGGTACAACTGTGTTTACCTTCTTCTCATGAGGAGGAGACTGCTGACGGACTGTTGGGTTGCCCAATGTGGTTGGAGAGGAAGGTTTTCTTCCTCCAATCCACGGTCACTGCTGGAATTCTCTAAATGTTGAAGTTTGTAGATAAACCATCTCTTTTTTTCTTCCTCAGACGTTCTTGATCAGCTCGGGCTCACAACGGATCTCTCCTGCTCCTGTGGATCAGGGAAATTTTGCCATGGGGAATTTATTCAGCCTAATTATAAATATTCATTAAAGTTGGCTTCTTAGCTAATACAGAAACAGCATTTTTTCCTGGAAATCATTTCTGTGGATCCTTCACTTTCAGGACATCCTCCTGTTGTCCTGGAGAGTTCATAAAAAGGGACCTGGGGCTCATCTTCACTGAGTGCTGCAGCATCTCTGATGACCTCGCCTTGAACTTTCACTTTCAGCTGGCGCTGCTCCTTCTGTGTCACAGAGCTTGTCCAAAACCACACTGGAGTTCCCTTTAACTCTTCCCCACTGGTTCCAGACACGTTTATTGTCCCGTGGAAATACTTTTACACCCTTTTATCGTTTTTGCTGCTCAGCCTTCCAGCCCTACCCAGCACCTCCAGCGTGTCGGGGAAAAGCCACGCTATGGAGAGCCAGGAGTCCACAGAGCAGCCTTGAAACTTTATTCCAGTGCAGGGACAGAGTTTCCACAACACACAAACCCCCGTGGGGTTCTGTAGTGGTTTGAGGCAAATTTGGGAGGAGAACTCCTTGGGAAACCCTCCCTCCCCTCCCCCAACCGGTTTGGGAGAAAACTCCTCAGAGAGAAGTGGAAAGAAATCCGTTTATTGAACTGGCAAAGCGCTCCCCAGGAGAATGAATTGAACAATACCAGATGGCAAGAACCTCGTGGCGCTCTGGGTAGATGACAAATTCGGACAGAAGTCCCTCTGGTAGGTGATTTCTCTGCTCTCAGATCTTTCCGGCGCTGGTGAAAGTCGCTGCACAGGGTGGATCCCGTTGGGTCCCAGGTGCAAGCTCGCCCCAGAGCCCCCCCGGGTCCTCAGTCAGGGGGAGGTTTAAACAGTTTCAAAGAAGTTAAAAAAGGAAAAAAAAAAAGAAACAAAGAAAAAAAGAAAAAAAAAGAAAAAAAGAAAAAAAGAAAAAAGAAAAAAAGAAAAAAAGAAAAAAAAAAAAAAAGAAAAAAGAAAAAAGAAAAAAAAAGAAAAAAGAAAAAAAGAAAAAAAGAAAAAAAAAAAAGCAATGCGAAGCTAGGCTAAGCTACTCTAGCTAACTACCAAGCAAAAGCAAAAGTTAGAGAGAAAGCAAAAAAAAAATAAAAAATCCTCTCTGTCTCATGTCTCTGTGTTATTTTCTGTGACTATTAAAAAACAGCCCGGCAGAGAGAGGTTTCTGAAAACAAACTGTGCACTTCTCCCCCGGTTTTACTCTCAGAGCCAATATTAAAGGCACAGAGTGTAATACCCCACCTAAACAGACGATTGGGGATACAACATCGTGACATCACCCCAGGACAGGATCCTCTCTCGAGGTTTTGGAGGACGCAGCCTCTTTCCATCCCCAGCTCTCGGCCGCACGCTGCCCTCTCCCTTTCTCCATCAGCTGAACGGGGCTGCTGGGAAGGTGCAGCCCTCCCAAACCACCTCCCCCCACCCCACCCTTGACCTGTCATTTTCCCCCAAAGTCCAGAAGTTCAGGCTGTCTGGGTTGGACTGGTTTGACTTTGTGGGGACCCATTTCTCCCATCGCCCTCAAGTTCAGGAGTTCAAACTTTCTGCTCAAACCACCAGGGTCCTGTGAAAACCTTCACCTCTGTAGAGACATCCAGACCCGTTTTGAAGACAATGACAACCATTTCTCCTAAAGATCCCATCCCAATGAGACATTTTTTAAAGGCACCACCAGCCATCTTTCCAACGAAATCATTCCCTGTGAGGGCGCTGAGACCCTGGTGCAGGTTTCCCAGAGAAGCTGTGGCTGCCCGGTGCCTGGCCATGTCCCAGGGCAGGTTGGGGTGCCTGGAGCAGCCTGGCACAGGTGAAGCTGTCCCTGCCCGGTGCCTGGCCGTGTCCCAGGGCAGGTTGGGGTGCCTGGAGCAGCCTGGCGCAGGGGAAGCTGTCCCTGCCCGGTGCCTGGCCGTGTCCCAGGGCAGGTTGGGGTGCCTGGAGCAGCCTGGCGCAGGGGAAGCTGTCCCTGCCCACGGCAGCGCTGGCACCGCAGGCGCTTTAAGGTCGCTCCATCCCAAACCATTGCAGAGCCCCGGGGCCGGGATGGGCAGCGCCGCCAGCTCGTGCTGCCGCCTGCTGGGGGCACCCGGAACTGCAGCTGGGGCCGGCGCATGGCAGTGCCGCTGTTGAACCCCGCTCGCTGCTGCCCTCCGGTGGGCGATTCCCGAACCGCAACGGCACGGCCAGTGCAGATGTGCGGGCTAAAGAGGGAAAATCCCCTGATTTGAAAGGAAAAAGAGATCCCTGAGTAAAATATCCGGCTTTTGCATAAATAAACGGGTGAGGGTGCCTCTGTCTATTTTATTTCATTTCTCATTCCTTTTCTCTCTTGCCTTTGTCTATTTTTCCCTCCCAATGCCTCTTCTTCTGCTTTGCCTCAAATCAGGAACTTTGGAACTGGCCCCAAACTGATCATTCATGCGTTTTTAATTGCTCTGAGCAGCACCCTGCAGCTCCCTCAGCCACTCCTGGCGCTCCAGACCCCTCCCCAGCACCATCCATCCCCTGGGCATGCTCCAGCCCATCCAGGTCCTTGGTGAGTGAAGTGAAAAGGGAGTGCAGAGGAAAAAGGGAGGAGCGCTTCTCCATTGCCTGTCTGAAGACGGAGGTTTTGAAAATAAAGCTTGAACAAAAACTCCAGGAAATGCTTTATTTTATCAAATGAGGTGCCCTGCAGGAAAGGTGTCAAAAGAGCTGCAGCGGATACATCAGGTGAGCCAGCAGCAAATTTTGATAAACTTTTGATAAGCCAGGCCAGCAAGGATTAACTTTTTGTTACTTTTTTTTTTTTTTTATGCAGCAAGGGGGCCAGCAGCAGATTTTCATAAACTTTTGATAAGCCAAACTAGCAAGGATTAAATTTTTGATACATTTTTTAAACTCCAGGCAAGCAAGCAACATTTTTTTGATCCATCAGGCGAGTCAGCCAGGCAGCTTTAGGAGGTGGCGGTGACATTGCCACTCCCAAACTCCAGCCCAACCCTCACTGGTCCTGCCTCCAAGACCACAGTGACCATGGTGTCACCGTGGCTCAGAGGGTTCCACTGACTGCTGCCACAGCCAGGGTGACCAGGAGAAGCCCCCAGAGGTGGGGGGAGGTCCGGGGGAGGCTCCCACCTGAGGACACAAAGAGACGGGTCAGGGAGACCATAAGGGAGGGGGTCATGGGGGCACCAGAGGGACCATGGGGGAGGGACAGGGGGGACCTGAGGGTTTGGGGGTCAAAAGGGGCCATAATGAGGTCCCTGTCCCCTGTGCCCAGCCATGGGTGGCCTTGTCCCCCCAACCCCAGTGGGTGTCCCCAGCACTGGATGTCCCTGTCCCCTCCAGCTGGCCCTGGCTGTGCCCATCCCCTGTGCTCAGCAATGGCTGTCCCTGCCCTTGTCCCTAGCACTCACTGGGTGTCCTGCCTCCCACCCACTGTGGCTGTCCCTGTCCCCTCTGGGCCATGACTGTCCCCAGCCCTGGGTGACATTGTCCCCAGCCCTCACTGGGTGTCCCCCATCCCCCCACGTTGTCCCCATGATGTCACCTTTCAGCCACTCGCAGTCGTAGTTGCTGGAGTTCCCAGTGGAGAGAAGCTCAATGTGCATCATGTTCCCTTCCTCCCTGACACCAGTGACTCTGAAGGTCTCAAAGGGCGGGATCAGCACCTCCATCTGCTCTGGATGCTTGGAGAATTCGTGGATGTCCACGCCGTGACACGTGCGCACCTTGAACTTCGTGGCCTCCCCAAAATCCGAGGTCACCGTTTCACTCAGCGACGTTGACGCGAATTGACCGAAGCGGATTTGGTCGCCTTCCTTCACCTCGAACTGGACCCCCCTCACTCTCCGGAACACGTCCCGACAATCGTTGGGTCGTCTCAGCGTCTGGAGGGCCTGGGTCAGCAGGAAATGCAGTGATTTGAAGTGGAATTCATCCCGGTACTTCCGGCCGGACCTTCCACCCTCGCGCACGGCCGGGTTGAACGTTGCATACAAGTTTGTCTCATTCATGGTGTAGGCCATGAGGGCAATGGCCTGGTTTGGGGTGAGAGGATCTGACACGGACCCCAGCTCCTGCCACTCCTCTGCGGCCTTTATCCAGTTCTTGGCAAACTCGCGGTTCTTGCGGAAATCTGAGAGCTGGAGTTCTGAGAACTTCTTGGTCATGTTATCGCCACATTTCAGGTACTGGTCATCAAAAGAGTTCTTGGCCATGTCCAGGGGCACCATCTTGATGGCCACAGTGGCCACGGCCATTGCCAGCAGTGCCAAGGTCTGAGTCAGGGGGGCCATGGTGGGGAGAGGCCACAGGGAGCAGTGTGGGACACTGGGGACACAGAGGGGACACAGGGGACACCAATGGGACACAGGGGACACTGGGACACATGGAGGGACATGGGAAGGCTTGCTTGGTGAGAGGCTGGGGAGGGAGAGGGGGGTCTGCTCAGGGAGAAGGGACAGCCAAGCCAGGAGAGCCTTGGACATGTCCCGGGACCTGATCCCAAATCCTGGGACCACTCCTGGAGCCCCCCAAGGGTCCCAGAGCGCCCCAATCCCACTCCCACAGTTCTGTGTCCCTCCCTCCCAGTGTTTCCCAGTGCCTCTATTACCCCAGTCCCTTGTACCCCTCTCAGTCACCCCCTGCCCCCCAGCACCCTGACTTAAGGCCTGGGGTCCCCCAGTGTCCCCCTTGTCCCCCTCCCATTCTCCAATCCCACTCCCAGTCCCATGAAATCCCTGGTGGCCCCTCAGGACCCCAATCCCATCCCATGTGCCCCCCAGTGTCCCACAGTGCTCTGCAGTGTCCCCCAGTGCCCCACAGTCCCCCCCAGTACCCAAATCCCATTCCCCCATCCCCTGTGCCCCCCTCACTTTCCCCCAGAGCACCACAGGACCCCAATCCCATTCCTGTGACTCCCCCAGTGTCCACCCAGACCCCAATCCCACAGCCCCGTCTGCCCCCCAAGTGTCCCCGGTGTCCCCCCAGCCCCCGATACCGAAATCAGCCGCAGTGAACTCCCGGACAGAACGGGAGGGATCCCAAACCTGGACTTCTTGATTAGCTCATGGTCACAGTGGATCTCTCCTGCTCCCGTGGGTCAGGGGGGCTTTGCCATGGGGAGTTTATCCAGCCTAATTATAAACATTCATTAAAATGGGCTTCTTAGCTGACACAAAACCAGCACGTTTCCCATAAATAGCTTGTGTGGCTCTGCTTCTATCAGGAAATAATTTTTATTGTCCTGGAGCCATAAAAATGGGTCTGTGGGGGTAATTTTCACTGAGTGCCTCAATTTCTGAGATGACCTCGCTCTGAACTTTCACTTTGTGCAGGTGCTGCTCCTTCTGTGAGGCAGAAATTGTGACAAAACCCCCACTGGAGTTCCCTTTATCTCGGCAGCTTCCAGCCACCTTTGCCCGGCTCTGCCCACACTTCAAGATCCTGTGATGGTTTTTTTTTCCCAGTCAGTCTTTAAGCTCCACCCAGCACCTGCAGTGGAGCTGAAACTTTCTCTTCTCCCTCATTGCTCAGCCCCCAGTACCCCAATCCCACCGCCCCGTGTGCCCCCAGTGCCCCCCAGCCCCACTCCCCACTGCTGCCTGAGCTGCTGTCACTCCTCAGACCCCAAATGGGCTCCCCTCTCAGGTGACACCCCTGGGGGCACCCCGAGCCTGGCCAATGAGTGTGAGAGATGAGCAGCCAATTTCCAACCTGCTCAGCTCCATTCAGTCCTCACCTCTGCCGGGCAAATTCCTTTCCTGGGCACTGGATTGTTTTTCCCTGGGCTGGCACCCACCAAAGGCCCTCAGCCACTCCTCTCCACAGCTGGAGAGAGGAGAGAAAGGAGAACAAAGGGTTCAAGGGTTGAGGCAAGGCCTGGGAGAGATCACTCCTCAGAAACCATCGTGGGCAAAACAGACCCCAGTTAGAAATGCAAAATAAATTTATTACTCTCACAAAATCAATGCCAGATCATGAGCAATAAAATAAACCCTTCAGAACCCTTCCCTCTGCAGTACTCCCTCCTTCCCAGCTCTGCCTCCTCCCCCAGAAGGACAGGGAGATGGGAATGGGGGTTGTGGTCAGTTCATTCCCGGAGGTTTCTCCCACGCCCCAGGATCAGTTCCCCTGCGGCACCTTTGGGATCCATCCCACAGCAGAGTTCTCCTGTCACTGCTGCTGCACCTTTGGGATCCCTCCCACAGCAGAGTTCTCCTGTCACTGCTGCTGCACCTTTGGGATCCCTCCCACAGCAGAGTTCTCCTGTCACTGCTGCAGCATCTTTGGGATCCCTCCCACAGCAGAGTTCTCCTGTCACTGCTGCTGCACCTTTGGGATCCCTCCCACAGCAGAGTTCTCCTGTCACTGCTGCTGCACCTTTGGGATCCCTCCCACAGCAGAGTTCTCCTGTCACTGCTGCTGCACCTTTGGGATCCCTCCCACAGCAGAGTTCTCCTGTCACTGCTGCTGCACCTTTGGGATCCCTCCGACAGCAGAGTTCTCCTGTCACTGCTGCTGCACCTTTGGGATCCCTCCCAGAGCAGAGTTCTCCTGTCACTGCTGCTGCACCTTTGGGACCCCTCCCACAGCAGAGTTCTCCTGTCACTGCTGCACCTTTGGGATCCCTCCGACAGCAGAGTTCTCCTGTCACTGCTGCTGCACCTTTGGGATCCCTCCCACAGCAGAGTTCTCCTGTCACTGCTGCAGCGAGGCTCCGTCTCACAGGAAACAGCTCCTGGAACCGCGGCAGCTGAGTCCATTCCACGGGCAAGAACATCTTCAAACTGCTGAACCCTGAGTCACTGTGGTCACTGTGGCCACCATGGCCATCAAGGTCACTGTGGTCACCACAGCCACTCTGGACACCATGGTAACTCCAACGACAAAGGCCACTGTTACCATCACCATCACGTGGACTCCTTGAGCCACAAGGCTGCCGCAGCCCCTGTGACCACTGTGGCCACCAAGGCGGCCATTGTGCAAAGCTGTTCTATTAAAAATTCAAAAAAAACAATTCCTTTAAACAGTTCTATTGAAGCAATTTTATTAAATGATTCTTTCCAGACAGTTCCATTAAAGAATTCTGTCCCAGCAGCAAAAAGGGACAATTCCCCAGCAGGGCTCGATGGCGCTCCCCACACCAACGCTGCTGGGAACGTCTCTCTCTCTCAACCTCACCCAGGATCCTTGGGGAGCCTCCCCTTCCCGAGGGAGGAACCTCACACACATTTCATTCCCGGCAGGAACACGGGAGAGGTTTGGGGATCATTTGGGGTTGGAGATTTGGGCCGGGTTTAGCCCAGTTAACACCAGTGCCATCCCCTGGCTGGGCGGGACCTGCTGGAGCAGCTCTGGAGAAGGACCTGGGGGTGCTGGTGGGTGACCAGTGGAGATGACTGTGCAGCCTGAGGGCCAGGAGGGATCCAGGGGGCATCAGGAGGAGCAGGGCCAGGAGGTCAGGGAGTGATCGTGCCCTTCTGCCCTGCCCAGTGAGGCACATGCGGAGTGCTGTGTCCAATTCTGCCCAGAGCCATGTCCAGTTCTGTCCAGTGTCGTGTCCACATCTGCCCAGTGTTGTGTCCAGCTCCCTCCAGTGCCGTGTCCAGCTCTGGGTTGCTCCGGAACAAACCCTGTGCTCTGGAACGATGCTGCTCGAGCTGGTAGCTTGCCCAGGGGTCCCCTCCAGCTCCTTCCAGCCCCAGCCCCTCTGGGATTTGGGGATTCTGGCAGTTGCAGTTCAGGAATCGGCCACCGGAGGGCAGCAGCGAGCGGGGTTCAACAGCAGCACTGCGCATGCGCCGGCCCCAGCTGCAGTTCCGGGTGCCCCCAGCAGGCGGCAGCACGAGCTGGCGGCGCTGCCCATCCCGGCCCCGGGGCTCTGCAATGGTTTGGGATGGAGCGACCTTAAAGCGCCTGCGGTGCCAGCGCTGCCGTGGGCAGGGACAGCTTCCCCTGCGCCAGGCTGCTCCAGGCACCCCAACCTGCCCTGGGACACGGACAGGCACCGGGCAGGGACAACTTCTCTGGGCAGTCTGAGCCAGGGCCTCAGTACCCTCACAGGGAAGGATTTCATTGGAAAGATGGGTGGTGGTGTCTTTGAAAACAACTCAGTGTGTGTGGGGGTCTTCAGGAGAATTGGGTGTCAGTGTCTTCAAAATGTGTCTGGATGTCTCTACAGAGGTGAAGGTTCTTACAGGACCCTGGGGGTTTGAGCAGAAAGTTTGAACTCCTGAACTTGAGGGTGATGGGTGAAATGGGTCCCCACAAAGTCCAACCAGTCCAACCCAGACTGCCTGAACTTCTGGACTTTGAGGGAAAATGACAGGTCCAAGGTGGGGTGTGGGGGAGGTGGTTTGGGAGGGCTGCACCTTCCCAGCAGCCCCGTTCAGCTGATGGGGAAAAGAAGAGGGCAGCGTGCGGCCAAGAGCTGGGGATGGAAGGAGGCTGCGTCCTCCAAAACCTTGAGAGAGGAAGCCCATGGGGGTCTGGCTGTGGAAACTCTGTCCCTGCACTGGAATAAAGTTTCAAGGCTGCTCTGTGGACTCCTGGCTTTCCATAGCGTGGCTTTTCCCCGACACACTGGACGTGCTGGGTAGAGCTGGAAGGCTGAGCAACAAAAATGATAAAAGGGTGTAAAAGTATTTCCACGGGACAATAAACGTGTCTGGAACCAGTGGGGAAAGGGTTAAAGGGAACTCCAGTGTGGTTCTGGACAAGCTCTGTGACACAGAAGGAGCAGCGCCAGCTGAAAGTGAAAGTTCAAGGCGAGGTCATCAGAGATACTGCAGCACTCAGTGAAGATGAGCCCCAGGTCCCTTTTTGTGAACTCTCCAGGACAACAGGAGGATGTCCTGAAAGTGAAGGATCAACGAAAATTATTTCCAGGAAAAATGCTGTTTCTGCATTAGCTAACAAGCCAACTTTAATGAATATTTATAATTAGGGTGGATAAATTCCCCATGGCAAAATTTCCCTGACTCACAGGAGCAGGAGAGATCCGCTGTGAATGTGATCAAGAATGTCTGAGGAAGAAAAAAAGAGACGGTTTATTTAAAAACTTTGACATTTATAGAATTCCAGCAGTGACCGTGGATTGGAGGAAGAAAACGTTCCTGTCCAACCACACTGGGCAACCCAACAGTCCGTCAGCAGTCTCCTCCTCATGAGAAGAGTGTAAACGTGGTTGTACCGTTACAATAGCAAGGAAGTTGTTGATGTAAAATCCTGTCTGACCCTACTGCAAAAGGTAAACACGGAAGGCTGAAAATAGAACTTGATTAAAAACTTCTTAAAGAGACAGAGAAGAACAACAAAAAACCCAACAAGAGACCTCGCCTTGAACTTTCGCTTTTGGCAGGTGCTGCTCCTTCTGTGTTGCAGAACTTGCCAAAAAGGGAACTCCCTGGAGCTCCCTTTGTCTCTTTCTCCGCAGCTCCCGCCCACCTTTGCCCTGCTCTTCCCACACTTTTACACCTTCGATGTTTTTTTTTTTTCCCAGTCAGTCTTTAAGCTCCACCCAGCACCTGCAGGGGAGCTGAAACTTTCTCTTCTCTCTCAGTTATTTCTCACCCCCAGGACCCCAATCCCACCGCCCCGTGTGCCCCCAGTGCCCCCCAGCCCCACTCCCCACTGCTCCCTGAGCTGCTGTCACACCTCAGACCCCAGATGGGCTCCCCTTTCAGGTGACACCCCTGGGGGCACCCCGAGCCTGGGCAGGATCTCCTTGGAGAGCTCCTGGGTGACTTCCCCAGCCTTGTTGGGGTGGCAGGAGAAGTTCTGCACCCCAAAAAAGGGATCCACCAACCCGAGGAGACACCTGACCCATTGTTATAAATGAGAATAAAATAAACCACAGATTTCAAATTCAGCAGCAGTTTTAATAAAAATTTAATATAAAATTTCAAAAAAATTTGGGAATAATTATTTAAACCTGGTTAAGGTTCGGATAAGGCAGAAGCAAAACAGACCGGGGTACGGGGAGGGCTTCTCACCCCACCTCAAAACAAAACAATTCAAACTACACTTATATTTTATATGCTAATACATATTTATCAATGTTTCCCGTAAGTTTCCTCCTATTTTCCAATTTTAAAAATCCACTTTACTTCATGGCGCACGCTTCACTTGTTGCCAGGGGCTCTTGTGTCTTCTTTGGGTGGTCTCTGGGTTGAAGGCTCAAAGTCTTCCTCGTTGCCCTCTGAAAAACCTCTCTTAAAACCTCGCTTATTTACACATGACTATTAAACTTGTATTATGTAAACAAATACCAAGTTTGAACATTGAGGCAATAAATCTCAAATAATTCACAATTTTCCTGAAATTCCCCCAACTTTCTCCATCTTACAGATACTTTTAGCTTTAGTCTTATCTCAGTTTCTTCCTGTATCTCCTGAACATTTGCAGGAGAAGGAGGAACCCCCTCCTCCCTCCTTTTGGGCACTACTTTTTTATTACTACTTTATTGTTTTAAAGTATTGATTGTGGTTTCAATGTTATCAGCATGAGTCACACCCAATTTCTGGTGATGAAACGTGAGAAAGAAACGCTGCCCCTGGGGATCCAGCCTGGGGATTCCCCAACCCCTGTGAGAAACAGACTGGCAATGAAGCTGCACAACACACAAAAAACCTAAATTAAATAATAAATATAACACCAAATTAAATCAAAATGGGCTTCTTATCTAAGAAAAAATTAAAATAAAAATAAAACTGAATTAAATTAAAATGGGCTTCTTAGCTAAGACAAAAATGAATTCAATAATAAAAATAAAACTGAATTAAATCAAAATGGGCTGCTTAGCTGACACAAAAATAAATTAAATAATAAAAATAAAACTGAATTAAATCAAAACAGGCTTCTTAGCTAAGACAAAAAAAATAAATAAAAATAAAACTGAATTAAATTAAAATCGGCTTCTTAGCTCACATGAAACCAAATTAAAAAATAAACCTAAAACTAAATTAAATTAAAATGTGCTTCTTAGCTGACACAAAACCAGCACTTTTCCCACAAATAACTTACATCGCTCTGCCTCTTTCAGGAAATGATTTTTATTGTCCTGGAGAGCCATAAAAATGGGGTCTCTGGGGGTCGTTTTCACTGAGTGCCCTGATATCCCAGATGAGCTCTAAGTCACACGACACAAAGAAGTGACACCCACACATTGAGATGTCCAAGGCAGGAAAAAGAGACCGTTTATTTACAAACTTCAATATTTATAGAATTCCAGCAGTGACCGTGGATTGGAGGAAGAAAATCTTCCACTCCAACCACACTGAGCAACCCAACAGTCCATCAACAGTCTCCTCCTCATGAGAAGAGTGTGAACGTGGTTGTACCGTTACAATAGCAAGGAAGTTGTTGATGTAAAATCCAGTCTGACACCACTGCAAAAGGTCAACACGGAAGGCTGAAAATAGAACTTTGGAAAAAACTTCTTAAAGAGACAGAGGAGAACAGCAAAAAACCCAACAACAGACCTCGCCTTGAACTTTCGCTTTTGGCCGGCGCTGCTGCTCCTCCTGTGTTGCAGAACTTGCCAAAAAGGGAACTCCCTGGAGCTCCCTTTGTCTCTTTCTCCGCAGCTCCCGCCCACCTTTGCCCTGCTCCGCCCCCCAGCTGCAGTTCCAGGTGTCACCAGCAGGTGGCAGCACGAGCTGGGGGAGCTGTCCATCCCGGCATACGTATTTACAATTTCTGCATTTTGCTTAATAGCCACTACGTACTTATAATTATTAACTCTAACACTTAACACAAGTTACCTAAGTCATTCATTTCATTTATAACACCACCTTGAGACATTCCCACTCGGATTGCTCTACCAGCTCCGGGCCCCAGCACAGAGTAGATGTGGAGCTGCTGGAGCCAATCCAGTGGAAGCCACGGAGAGACTTCCAGGGGTGAAGCCTCTCTGCTGTGGAGACAGCTGGGGGTGTTCAGTCTGGAGAGTGATCCAGGGAGGCATCAAAGCCCCATCCTGGCTAAAGGAGCCCCAGGAGAGTTTTGGGCATGGAGGGACAGGCCAAGGGGAACGGCTTCCCATTGCCAGAGGGCAGGGATGGATGGGATCTTGAGTGGAATCCTTCCCTGGGAGGGTGCTGAGGCCCTAGCACAGGTTGGCCAGAGCAGCTAGGGCTGTCCAGTCCCTGGCCATGTCCCAGGGCAGGTTGGGGTGCCTGGAGCAGCCTGGCACAGGGGAAGCTGTCCCTGCCTGGTGCCTGGCTGTGTCCCAGGGCAGGTTGGGGTGCCTGGAGCAGCCTGGCACAGGGGAAGCTGTCCCTGCCCGGTGCCTGGCCATGTCCCAGGGCAGGTTGGGGTGCCTGGAGCAGCCTGGCGCAGGGGAAGCTGTCCCTGCCCACGGCAGCGCTGGCACCGCAGGCGCTTTAAGGTCGCTCCATCCCAAACCATTGCAGAGCCCCGGGGCCGGGATGGGCAGCGCCGCCAGCTCGTGCTGCCGCCTGCTGGGGGCACCCGGAACTGCAGCTGGGGGCGGCGCATGCGCAGTGCCGCTGTTGAACCCCGCTCGCTGCTGCCCTCCGGTGGGCGATTCCCGAACTGCAACGGCACGGCCAGTGCAGGAGATGTGCGGGGTAAAGAGGGAAAATCCCTCGATTTGAAAGGAAAAAGAGTTTCCTGAGCAAAACCTCAGCCTTTTTCTTACATAAAAGGCTGATGGTGCCTCTGTCCACTTTATTTCATTTTTCTTTTATTTTTTCTCTCACCTGTTTTCCTATTTTCATCTCCCAGTACTTCTTCAGTTGCATTGCCTCAAACCAGGAACTTTGGAACTGGCCCCAAACTGATCATTGATCCTTTTTTAATTGCTCTGAGCAGAACCCTGCAGCTTCCTCAGCCACTCCTGGTGCTCCAGACCCCTCCCCAGCTCTGTCCCTTCCCTGGGCATGCTCCAGCCCCTCCAGGACCTTGGTGAGTGAAGTGAAAAGGGAGTGCAGAGGAAAAAGGGAGGAGTGTTTCTCCATTGCCTCTCTGAAGACGGAGGTTTAGAAAATAAAGCTTTAACATAAGATGCAGGAAATACTTTATTTTCGGAAATGAGGTGCCCCGCAGGAAAGGTGTAAAAGAGCTGCAGTGAATTCATCAGGTGAGCCAGCAGCAAAATTTTGATAAACTTTTGATAAGCCAGACGAGCAAGGATTAAATCTTTGATACATTTTTATACTCGAGGGAAGCAAGCAACATTTTTTTTTGATCCATCAAATGAGGCAGCCAGGGAGCTTTTGGAGGTGGCAGTGACATTTCCACTCCCAAATGCCTCTGGCAGGAAGTGTCCAACTGGCCCCAGGTTCTGCCTGGTGTCTGCTGTCCGGGATGACCGGTCTGTCCTGAGCTGTCCTGGGCTGTCCTTGAAGCTCCAGTCCAGCCCTGGCTGATCGTGCTGGCCTTGTGCTGCTCCCTCCTGAGCAGCTCTTGGAGGGGATTCCCCAGGATGGACCCCTTGTCACTGTCACATGGAGGCCACAGTGGCCGCGGTGGCCATGGTGACCTTGGTCACCTTGGTAACCACGGTAACCACAGTACCATGGTGGCCTCAGTAATTACAGTGACCATGGTGACCTTGGTCACCTTGGTAACCAGAGCGGCCAGAGTGGCCTCAGTAGCTACAGTGACCATGGCAGCCACCGTGGCCACCGTGGCCTCATCGGTCACAGTGACCACAGTGGACATAGTGACCATGGTGGTTCCAATGTCCAGAGTGGTCACAGTGGCCAAAGTGGCCCCAGGCCTCCTAGCCTTGGTGGTGTCATTTTTCTGCAGGTGCCAGTGGTGACCATGGTGGCCACAGTAGCCTCCAAGACCACAGAGACCTTGATGGCCTCATGGCTCAGAGGGCTCTGCTGACTGTTGCCATGGCCAGTGTCACCAGGAGAAGCCCCCAAAGGTGGGGGGAGTACCTGGAGAGGCTCCCACGTGGGGACACAAAGAGGGGGCTCCGGAGGACCATAAGTGGAGGGGAGGTCATGGGAGCACCAGGTGGACCATGCGGGGAGGGACAGGGGTGACAGGGGGGCCCTGACGTGTCGGGGTCAGAGGGGGCCATAATGAATTTATCCACCAGAATTATGCATATTCATTAAAATGGGCTTCTTAGCTAACACAAAACCAGCACTTTCCCCATAAATAATTAGCTTGGCTCTGCCTCTTTCAATAAATGATTTTTATTGCCCAGGAGTGTCATAAAATGGGGTCACAGGGTGTGATTCTGTTATAAATTTAGAAAGCCAATCTCAACGAAAAACAATTCATTTGCCAAGGATGATTTCGGACAAGCAAATGACAAAGCCAGCGCCCAAGGAACAGAGTTAGCTCTGGGTGAATCTGACCGACGTGACCTCTGCCGCGCCACGTCCCCCGTGGTTTCACGAAAGCCCGAGCCCAAACCAGTTCGCTTTTATACCCCTCCTGGTTCGGGACTACGTGATTTTAAAATTATACATGTCCAGGCTTGTCTCGGGTCCAGGTGCCCCTGGATGTTGAAAGGTCTAGGGACCGGTTTTGCTGTCTCAAAAGACTTCCTGGGTGAATGGGATTCCCGGGCGATTTGGATGGTCCTGGTAAGAAACCATCTCGGAGTCATCAGGGGTTGATCACCTCCATCCTGGCTATTCTTTCTCCTTCTATTGGAATTGTAGTTTCTTTGTCTTCTTCCCAGAGCTGGAGATGGTTCTTGTGAAATTTTCATGGCCATTTGCTTTGGGGGGAGGCGGGGGGGGGAACCTTCTGGCTTTTCTATAAACTATATTTACTGTAACAAATTATTATGTATTAAACATTAATTGTATTGTTTAAACATTATGTATTAAATTATTAAATTATTAAATTATTATGTATTAAACAAATTATTATGAAAACATGAATTATCCCCCATGACAGTTCTCACTGAGCATCCCAGTATCCCAGATGGCCTCACCTCCAACTTTCGCTTTTGGCAGGCGCTGCTCCTTCTCTGTTGCAGAAATTGCAAAAAAAACCCAACCCACCTTCATTGTTCCCATTGGTCCCGACAAAACAAGGAAAACCTAAAAAAAAAGAGGATTGGGACCCCTTGGACAACCTAACCCTCCCATCCTCAAACCTTTACCTGCTGCTTCCCTACCCCGCCCCACCAAGAATCCGCAAGTTGTTTACCCACGGGTCTGAGCTAAAGGCTGTCTCATCGCCCAGGCAAACAAGAAGTAAGGTGCAAAGGGCAAAATTAACACGAGGAGGGTTCAGCCTTTGCCGTTAAGGGAAGTTCTCATGGGACCAGAACGCACAGGCTCTGTGAATGTCCCGTTGATAAGGGATACGGGAGGCAGTCCCGGGGGGACAGGATATTAACAAGGCTTTTAGTGAGCACCAGAAAAAGGATAAATCCCCCCCCACGGACTGGTTGGAAAGGCTTAGGAATAGCTTGAGGATGTCCTCAGGGGTAGAAGGCACACGAAGGAAATGAGAAAAGTTACAGAAGGGTGGTGGCAAGAGCGGGGGATACAAGATTCATCGAGGGAAGTGCAGAAAGTGTAAGAGGGAAGAGGAAAGTGAAAGGGGAGGCGAGAGTGTTGGCAGCCGCAGTGGGAAAAGCAAGATGTGTGAGGCAGGAGGAGAGGAAGAGTAAACAGAGTAAACCAAAAAGCTTAAGCTGTGAATGCTATTATTGTGGGAAAAGGCTGTGTAAAGGCGAGCTTTAAAGAAAAGTGGCGGACTCACTGTAGGACAGGATATTTTCCTAAGGGGTTGTGCCCTCCCTGTGGAAGAGAAGAGCTGGAGATAACAAAACAAACATTATACCTGGCTGTACAAATAGGGAGACTTGAAGAGGGATTTTCTGAGTGGTGGCAATTAGTTGTAAACGGGGTGAGGGGTCAATTGGATACCCAAGCTGAAATAATAATAATAATAATAATAATAATAATAATAATAATAATGTGCTGAAAATACTCCCGAGTTCTTTACTGGGCAGAACAAATGAAACATGAAAGATAAGTACAAGAAAAGACATTTAAACCGGCAGTCATTCCCAGGCACCCCTGAAGAATTTCCTTGCTGCCGAGAAGATGGAAATCCAGGCTCCGGAAAGCAAAGGCGGAGGCGTCGGGGAAGGCAGAGGGTTTCTGAAGTGGGGAATGCTGCTGGGAGTTCTGACTCTGCCACTTGGGATGCCCGGCCGACTTTAGCACGGGAGTTTGTAAATGTCATAGCATTCGATGTGTTAAATGATGTGGGGGGAAACATCACAGCCTGTCACAATATAACTGCAATCCCTGAGGAAAATAAACTAAGGCAAATTAAAAAAAAAAAAAAAATCAAACTCCATTATTCCTGTTTGCAATCAGTGTGACCAAACTGTTTGGGCGGGGAATGGGATGGAATCAATTTTCGTAGCACACTCATCATCAAATTTGAGACCCAGGTAAAGATAGAGAAAAAAAACCTAAAAGAATTTAAGCAAAAAGCAAACCCACGACGAGAACAGAACACGACCTTGGGGTGTTTATAGGGATGAGCTTTAAGCCAGAGCTGTAATTCACTCGGTATAATTGATCAGCATTACAGTAGAGTATTAACAAAAGTTATATATGATCATACAAATTAGTAAATTAGTGAATTAGCACAAATCAATCAGTCAATTAATTAATTAAGAAAGGGGAGGACAGTTATAAAAGAAATGAATGATTTAGGTAATTTGTGTTGTTATAGTTAATAATTATAAATATGTACGGGCTGTTCAGCAAGCTGCAGAAACTGTAAATATGTGGAGGATTTTAAGCAATAACTGTAAGTTGCAGAAACTGCAGAAACAGAAAAGTTAGAGCCCAGCCTTGGTGCAGGATAAGGAAATGTAAATTTGGATCATAGGACATGGAGAAAGGGAGAAAACAGGAGATTTGGTGAAACCGTGGTGACCACAGTGGGAAGTCCCAGGGATGTGCTGCGAGGAAGAGGAGAGACTTCATCCACCGACCACCGTGAGAGGGTAGAAGACCCCAGATTCCCGGAATTGGAAGACTCAACGATGACCAAATATGGGAAAACATGGAGAGGGACCAAGGGTCAAAACAAAAAGTTACAAAAATGGGAAATTGTGGCAAAAACTCCAAAAGCTGTGTGTGCCGCGTGAGCTGAGATTTGTGCTCTCCGGCTTTCCCAGCGCGTTGTTCGCTTCCACTTATGGTTTAAATAAAGGTTTACCTAATTGGCAATCAGTCATTGGGTCCTTATCCTTATCAGGGCACTCTGTTAGAATCACACCCAGATAACGCATTTTATCGCTCCAGGGAAAAAAAAATTGTTTATTGAAAGAGGCGGGGCCAAGCTAACTATTTACAGGTATCGTTCTGGTTTTCTGTTAGCTAAGAAGCCCATTTTAATGAATATTCATAATTAGGGTGGATAAATTCCTTGGGGCAAAGTCCCCCTGAGCCACAGGAGCAGGAGAGATCCACTGGGAGCCCGAGCTGATCAAGAATTCCGGCTTTGGGATCCTTCCTGTTCTGTCCGGGAGTTCACTGCAGCTGATTTCGGTATCGGGGGCTGGGGGGACACCGGGGACACTTGGGGGGCAGAGGGGGCTGTTGGACTGGGGTCTGGGTGGACCCTGGGGGAGTCACAGGAATGGGATTGGGGTCCTGGGGTGCTCTGGGCGAAAGTGAGGGGGGACAGGAGATGGGGGGAGTGGGGTTGGGGTCTGGGGAGGGGCAGAGGGGGATGCTGGGGGGCTCAGGGAGTGACCCCAACATTTGGGTCGGGGTCCTGGCAGGGCTGAGGGGACTTGTAATCAATCCTGGGAGGAGGATTGGGCTTCTGGGGAGGCAGGAGGGGATGGTCCTGTGGGATTGGGGTCCTGGGGGGTTCTGGGGGGGCTGGGGGATGTTGGGGAGGCACAAGAAACCCCAGGGTTGGGGATCAGGGACCCCAGGCTGTGTCCAGGGATCTCCTGGCCAGGAGTGCCTCCCCTCTCCCTGGGCAGGGCTGACCCCACTCCCCTCCCCAGTCCTTCACTGAGGAACCCTCCCTGTGTCTCCTCCATGTCCCCTCTGTGTCCCTCAGTGTCCTCTCTGTGTCCTTTCACTGTCCCTCATTGTCCCCACAGTCTCCCACACTGCTCCTGGTGGCCTCTCCCCTCCATGGCCCCCCTGGCTCACACCCTGGCACTGTTGGCCATGACCGTGACCACCGTGGCCATCGAGGTGAAGCCCCTGGACATGGCCGAGGACTCCTTCGATGACCAGTACCTGGGCTGCCGCCCAGCCATGATTGAGGCCTTGCCGGCCCTCAACCTCTCCGAGTTCCAGCTGAACCCTCTCTTTGCCCGGGTCTGGCCCAAGGCCGTGGCCAAGTGGCAGAGCAGCGGGTCCCCTCTGTCCCCTCTGGCATCCTCAGCCCAGGCCATCGCCCTCATGGCCTTCACCATGGACGACCTGTACCAGCAGTTCAACGCGGCCACGAGCGTGGCTGGGAGCTCCCCCCAGGAGTACCGGGACAACTTCCACTTCAAAACGTTTCATTTCCTGCTGACCGACGCCCTGGCCACTCTGAGGGAGGCAGAGAAACCCGAGTGTCGCTGTGTGTTCCGCATCGTGAGCTGGACCCAGTTCACGGCAGAGCAAGGCCAGAGGGTCCGGTTCGGTCAATTCACGCCGACGTCGCTTTGCAGAGATAGCATTGAGGATTTTGAGATAGGCACGGTGTTCAAGATGGAGACGTGCTATGGCGTGGGCATCCAGAATTTCTCCAGATTTCCTGATGAGCGGGAGGTGCTGGTCCCGCCCTTCGAAACCTTCAATGTCACCAAAGTCATCCAAAACGGGGACAAGACAGAGATCTGGCTCCGCTCCAATGGGACCTTCAGCAACTACAACTGCGAGTGGCTGAAATTCACACCAACAGGGACACCCCGGGCGGGTGGGGACACCCGTGGTAAGCATGGGGGCACCCACAACAGGGCACAGGGGACACAGTGACACTCAGTGCGGATGGGGGACAGGGACACCCACTGTGGGTGGTGGGACAAGGACACCCAGTGCTGGGGACAAGGACAGGGACACTCAGAGCTGGGGACACCAAGTCTGGGGACACCCATTGAGGGCACAGGAAAAGAATACCCATGACAGGGTACAGGGATGGGGACCCCCAGATCTGGGAGGGGACAGGGAATTCACTGCCAGGCGAGGACAGGGAAAGGGAGAGGGAGAAGGAGAGGGACAGGGACAGGGACAGGGACAGGGACAGCCTTTCCCTCCTCCACCCAAGGCAGTGCTGTGGGGACAGGCCCTGTGTGCTGGATGTGGGTGGGCCGTGACCCCCCATGGCACCCCCTGAACACCTGGCACCCCCTGACTCCCCTGACCCCTGTGACCCCTAAGCCCACCATGACCCCCCTGACCTCCCTGGCCCCTGTACCCCTCCAAGACCCTGTCACCTGTCACCCCAAACCCCCCATTATGGCTGTCCCCAACGCCCTCTTTGTCCCCCATGGTCCTCCTGATCCCCGTCTTTGTCCCCCAGGTGGGAGCATCCCCATGGCCTCCTTCCACCCTACAGGATTCCTCCTGGCCACCACAGCCCTGGCAGTGGCCACCGGGACCCTCTCTGACCAATGTCACCAAGGTCACTGTGGTCACTATGGCCACCATGGCCAACATGGCCATCAAGGTCACTGTGGTCACCACAATCAGCAAGACCACCAGGACCCCCAGAGAAACGAGGCCACCAAGGCCACCACTGCCCCTCTGGCCACCTTGGCAGCTCCTGCTACCATACAGTCACTGCGGTCACTACTGTCACTGCAGCCACTGTGGCCACCACAGCCACTCTGGACACCACGGTCACTCCAACTACCAAGGCCACTGTGACCATCACCATCACCCGGACTCCTTGAGCCACAAGGCCGCCACAGCCCCTGTGACCGCTGTGGCCTCCAAGGCGGCCGTTGTGCAAAGCTGTTCTAATAAAAATTCAAACCAAACAATTCCGTTAAACAGTTCTATTGAAGCAATTTTATTAAATGATTCCGTCCAGACAGTTCCATTAAAGAATTCTGTCCCAGCAGCAAAAAGGGACAATTCCCCAGCAGGGTTCGATGGTGCTCACCACACCAACGCTGCTGGGAACGTCTCTCTCTCTCAGCCTCGAGCAGGATCCTTGGGGAGCCTCCCCTTCCCGAGAGAGGAACCTCTCACACATTTCATTCCCGGCAGGAAGAGGGGAGAGGTTTGGGGATCATTTGGGGTTGGAGATCTGGGCCGGGTTTAGCCCAGTTTGCACCAGTGCCATCCCCTGGCTGGGCGGGACCTGCTGGAGCAGCTCTGGAGAAGGACCTGGGGGTGCTGGTGAGTGACCAGTGGAGCTGACCGTGCAGCCTGAGGGATTCAGGGGGCATCAGGCCGAGCAGGACCAGGATGTCAGAGAGGATCATGCCCCTCTGCCTTGCCCAGTGAGGCACATCGGGAGTGCTGTGTCCGACTCTGTCCAGTGCCATGTCCAGTTCTGCCCAGTGCAGTGTCCAGCTCTGGGCTGCTCCAGACCCACCCCTGTGTTCAGGGATGACGCTGCCCGAGCTGGGAGCTTGGCCCAGGGGCCCCCTCCGCCTCCTTCAAGCCCCACCCCCTCTGGGATTTCAGGATTCTGGGAGTTGCGGTTCGGGAATCGCCCACCGGAGGGCAGCAGCAAGCGGGGTTCAACAGCGGCACTGCGCATGCGCCGCCCCAGCTGCAGTTCCGGGTGCCCCCAGCAGGCGGCAGCACGAGCTGGCGGCGCTGCCCATCCCGGCCCCGGGGCTCTGCAATGGTTTGGGATGGAGCGACCTTAAAGCGCCTGCGGTGCCAGCGCTGCCGTGGGCAGGGACAGCTTCCCCTGTGCCAGGCTGCTCCAGGCACCCCAACCTGCCCTGGGACATGGACAGGCACTGGGGAGGGACAGCTTCCCTGGGCAGCCTGTGTTAGGGCCTCAGCACCCTCCCAGGGAAGGATTCCTCTCAAGATCCCATCCATCCCTGCCCTCTGGCACTGGGAAGCTGTTCCCCTTGGCCTGTCCCTCCATGCCTGAAATCCCTCCCCAGCTCTCCTGGGGCTCCTTTAGCCAGAAAGGGGCTTTGGTGCCTCCCTGGGTGGGTCTCCAGGCTGAACACCCCCAGCTGTCTCCACAGCAGAGCAGCTTCACCCCTGGAAGTCTCTCCGTGGCTTCCTCTGGATTGGCTCCAGCATCTCCACATCTCCTCTGTGCTGGGGCCTGGAGCTGGCGGAGCGATCCGAGTGGGAATGTCTCACGATGGTGTTATAAATGAAATGAATGATTTAGGTAACTTGTGTTAAGTGTTAGAGTTAATAATTATAAATACGTAGTGGCTATTAAGGAAACTGCAGAAATTGTAAATACGTATGCCGAGATGGGCAGCGCCGCCAGCTCGTGCTGCCGCCTGCTGGGGGCACCCGGAACTGCAGCTGGGGCCGGCGCATGCGCAGTGCCGCTGTTGAACCCCGCTCGCTGCTGCCCTCCGGTGGGCGATTCCTGAACCGCAACGGCACAGCCAGTACAGGAGATGTGCGGGCTAAAGAAGGAAAATCCCCAGATTTGAAAGGAAAAAGATCCCTGAGCAAAACATCAGGCTTTTTCCTAAATTTATGGCTGATGATGCCTCTGTCCGCTTTATTTCGTTTTTCTTTTTTTTTTTTTTTTCCTATTTTTCCCTCCCAATACTTCTGCGTTGCCTCAAATCAGGAACTTTGGAACTGGCCCTGAACTGATGATTCATCCTTTTTTAATTGCTCTGAGCAGCACCCCGCAGCTCCCTCAGCCACTCCTGCCGCTCCAGACCCCTCCCCAGCTCTGTCCCTTCCCTGGATATTCTCCAGCCCCTCCAGGTCCTTGGTGAGTGAAGTGAAAAGGGAATGCAGAGGAAAAAGGGAGGAGCGCTTCTCCATTACCTCTCTGAAGACGGAGGTTTCGAAAATAAAGCTTTAACAAAAACTCCAGGAAATGCTTTATTTTATCAAATGAGGTGCCCTGCAGGTAAGGTGTCAAAAGAGCTGCAGCGGATACATCAGGTGAGCCAGCAGCAAATTTTGATTAGCTTTTGATAAGCCAGGCTAGCAATGTCTGTTGTGGAAACTCTGTCCCTGCGCTGGAATAAAGTTTGCCCTGCTCTGCCAACACTTTTACACCTTCGATGTTTTTTTTTTCTCAGTCAGTCTTTAAGCTCCACCCAGCACCTCCAGGGGAGCTGAAACTTTCTCTTCTCTGTCAGTTATTTCTCACCCCCAGGACCCCAATCCCACTGCCCCGTGTGCCCCCAGTGCCCCCCAGCCCCATTCCCCACTGCTCCCTGAGCTGCTGTCACACCTCAGACCCCAAATGGGCTCCCCTCTCAGGTGACACCCCTGGGGGCACCCCGAGCCTGGCCAGGATCTCCTTGGGGAGCACTTGGGTGACTTCCCCGGTCTTGTAGGGGCAGCAGGAGAAGTTCTGCACCCCAAAAAAGGGATCCACCAACCCGAGGAGACACCTGACCCATTGTTATAAATGAGAATAAAATAAACCAAAGATTTAAAATTGAGCAGTAGTTTTAATAAAAATTTAATATAAAATTACAAAAAAATTTGGGAATAATTTTTAAACCTGGTTAAGGTTCGGATAAGGCAGAAGCAAAACCGACCGCGGTACAGGGAGAGCTTCTCACCCCACCTCACCTATAAAACAAAACAAAACAAAATAAAACAAAACAAAACAAAACAAAACAATTCAAACTACACTTATATTTTATATGCTAATACATATTTATCAATGTTTCCCGTAAGTTTCCTCCTATTTTCTATTTTAAAAATCACTGCACTTCATGGCACACGCTTCACTTGTTGCCAGGGGCTCTTGTGTCTTCTTTGGGTGGTCTTTGGGATGAAGGCTCACGGTCTTCCTCGTTGTCCTCTGAAAAACCTCTCTTGTTACACATGTGTATTGAACTTGTATTATGTAAACAAATACCAAATTTGAACATTAAGGCAATAAATCTCAAATACTTCACAATTTTCCTGAAATTCACCCAACTCTGTCTTATCTCAGACTTTTCCTGTATCTCATGAACATCTGCAGGAGAAGGGAGAACCCCCTCCTCTCTCCTTTTGGGCACTACTTTTTTATTAATACTTTATTGTTTTAAAGTATTGATTGTGGTTTCAATGTTATCAGCATGAGTCACACCCATTTACCAGGTGATGAAACATGAGAAAGAAACGCTGCCCCTGGGGATCCAGCCTGGGGATTCCCCAACCCCTGTGAGAAACAGACTGGCAATGAAGCTGCACCAGAGGTTCTGCACCACACACAAAAAAACTAAATTAAATAATAAAAATAAAACTGAATTAAATCGAAACGAGCTTCTTAGCAAAGGCAAATATAAATTAAATAATAAAAATAACACTGAATTAAATCAAAGTGGGCTTCTTAGGTAAAAAAAAAATAAATGAAATAATAAAAATAAAACTGAATTAAATTAAAATGAGCTTCTTCACCAACACAAAACCAGCACTTTTCCCAATAAATAACTTACATGGCTCTGCCTCTTTCAAGAAATGATTTTTATTGTCCTGGAGAGCCATAAAACTGGGATCTCTGGGGCTCGTTTTCACTGAGTGCCCCGATATCCCAGATGAGCTCTGTCTCACACGACACAAAGAAGTGACTCCCGCACTTTGAGATGTCCGAGGCAGAAAAAAGAGACGGTTTATTTACAAACTTCAACATTTATAGAATTCCAGCAGTGACCACGGATTGGAGGAAGAAAACCTTCCTCTCCAACCACACTGGGCCACCCAACAGTCCGTCAGCAGTCTCCTCCTCATGAGAAGAATGTAAACGTGGTTGTACCGTTACAATAACAAGGAAGTTGTTGATGTAAAATCCTGTCTGACCCCACTGCAAAAGGTCAACACGGAAGGCTGAAAATAGAACTTCAAAGAAAACTTCTTAAAGAGACAGAGAACAGGAAAAAACCCAACAAGAGACCTCGCCTTGAACTTTCGCTCTTGGCTGGCGCTGCTGCTCCTCCTGCGTTGCAGAACTTGCCAAAAAGGGAACTCCCTGGAGCTCCCTTTGTCTCTTTCTCCACAGCTCCCGCCCACCCTTGCCCTGCGCCGCCCCCCAGCTGCAGTTCCAGGTGTCACCAGCAGGTGGCAGCACGAGCTGGCGGCGCTGCCCATCCCGGCATACGTATTTACAATTTCTGCAGTTTGCTTAATAGCCACTACGTATTTATAATTATTAACTCTTACACTTAACACAAGTTACCTAAATCATTAATTTCATTTATAACACCACCGTGAGACATTCCCACTCGTTTTGCTCTGCCTGCTCTGAGCACCAGCACAGAGGAGATGTGGAGCTGCTGGAGCCAATCCAGAGGAAGCCACGGAGAGACTTCCAGGGGTGAAGCCGCTCTGCTGTGGAGACAGCTGGGGATGTTCAGCCTGGAGAGCGATCCAGGGAGGCACCAAAGCCCCTTCCTGGCTAAAGGAGCCCCAGGAGAGCTGGGGACGGGCTTTGGGCATGGAGGGACAGGCACAGGGGAACAACTTCTCTGTGCCAGAGGGCAGGGATTGATGGGATCTTGAGAGGAATCCTTCCCTGGGAGGGTGCTGAGGCCCTAGCACAGGTTGGCCAGAGCAGAAAGGGCTGTCCAGTCCCTGGCAGTGTCCCAGGGCAGGTTGGGGTGCCTGGAGCAGCCTGGCGCAGGGGAAGCTGTCCCTGCCCGGTGCCTGGCCATGTCCCAGGGCAGGCTGGGGTGCCTGGAGCAGCCTGGCGCAGGGGAAGCTGTCCCTGCCCACGGCAGCGCTGGCACCGCAGGCGCTTTAAGGTCGCTCCATCCCAAACCATTGCAGAGCCCCGGGGCCGGGATGGGCAGCGCCGCCAGCTCGTGCTGCCGCCTGCTGGGGGCACGCGGAACTGCAGCTGGGGCCGGCGCATGCGCAGTGCCGCTGTTGAACCCCGCTCGCTGCTGATCTCTGGTGGGCAATTCCCCAACCACAACGGCACGGCCAGTGCAGGAGATGTGCGGGCTGAAGAGGGAAAATCTCCCGATTTGAAAGGAAAAAGAGATTGCACAGCAAAACATCAGCCTTCTGCATAAATAAATGGGTGAGGGTGCTTCTGTCCCCCTTATTTCATTTTTCTTTTTTTCTCTCTCTCTTCTGTTTTTCTATTTTTTCCTTCCAATGTTTCTTCAGTTGCATTGCCTCAAATCAGGAACTTTGGAACTGGCCCTGAACAAATCATTCATCCTTTTTTTAATTGCTCTGAGCAGCACCCCACAGCTCCCTCAGTCACTCCTGGTGCTCCAGACTCCTCCTCAACTTCGTCCCTTCCCTGGGCATGCTCCAGCCCCTCCAGGTCCTTGGTGAGTGAAGTGAAAAGGGAGTGCAGAGGAAAAAGGGAGGAGCGGTTCTCCATTGCCTCTCTGAAGATGGAGGTTTGGAAAATAAAGCCTTAACAAAAACACCAGGAAATGCTCTTTTTTATCAAATGAGGTGCCCTGCAGGAAAGGTGCTCAATGAGGTGCAGCAGGTACATCAATTGAGCCAGCAGCAAATTTTGATAAACTTTTGATAAGCCAGGCCAGCAAGGATTAAATTTTTGATACAATTTTTATACACCAGGCAAGCAAGCAACATTTTTTTTGATCCATCAGGTGAGGCAGCCAGGGAGCTTTAGGAGGTGACGGTGACATTGCCACTCCCAAATGCCTCTGGCGGGAAGTGCCCAACCGGCCCCAGGAGCTGCCCGGTCTCTGCTGTCCAGGCTGTCCTGGGCTGTCCTGGGCTGTCCTGAGCTGTCCTGGCAGCTACAGCCCCGCCCTCGCTGGTCCTGCCTCCGAGACCGCAGTGCCCTTGGTGTCCAGATGGCTCAGAGGGTTCCACTGACCATTGCCATGGCCATGGTGACCAGGAGAAGCTGCCAGAGGTGAGGGGAGGTCCTGGGAAGGCTCCCACCTGGGGACACAAAGAGGGGGGTCAGGATGAATGTGGGGAGAGGGACAGGGGGGCCTTGAAGGTGTGGGGGTCAGAAGGGGCCAAAACCAGGTCTTGGTCCCCCGTGCCCAGCCATGGGTGGCCTTGTCCCCCCAACCCCAGTGGGTGTGCCCTGGGACAGCACTGGATGCCCCTGTCCCCCCCAGCTGGCTCTGGCTGTGCCCATCCATGGTGCCCAGCAATGGCTGTCCCTGCCCTTGTCCCCAGCACTGGGTGTCCTGCCTCCCACCCACAGTGGCTGTCCCTGTCCCCTCTGGGCCATGGCTGTCCGCAGCACTGGGCGTCCTTGTCCCCAGCCCTCACTGGGTGTCCCCGATCCCCCCAGGTTGTCCCCAAGATCTCACCTTTCAGCCACTCGCAGTTGTAGTTGCTGAAGGTCCCAGTGGAGCGAAGCTCAATGTGCATCATGTCCCCTTCCTTGCTGACAGCAGTGACCTTGAAGGTCTCGAATGGTGGGATCAGCACCTCTCTCCAATCTTCATCATAAGAGAATTTCTTGATGTCCACGCCGTGGCATGTGTGCACCTTGAACATCGTGTCCAGCCCCAAATCCTGGGCCACCCTTTCACTTAGCGATGCCAACGCGAATTGACCAAAGCGGATTTGGTCGCCTTCCTTCACCTTGAACTGGACTTCCCACACTCCCCAGAACACGACCCGACAATCGTTGGGGCGTCTCAGCGTCTGGAGGGCCCGGGTCAGCAGGAAATGCAGCGATTTGAAGTGGAATTCGTTCCGGTACTTCTGGACGGAGCTTCCAGCCTCGCGCACGTCTGCGTTGAACACGTGGTATAAGGGTGTGGTCATGGTGTAGGCCATGAGGGCGATGGCCTGGTCTGCGGTGAGAGGGGATGGCACAGTCTCCAGCTTCTTCCACTTGTCTGCGGCCACTGTCCAGACATCGGCAAACTCACTGTTGTTGAGGAAATCTGAGCGCTGGAGTTCTGGCAAACTCTTGGTCATGTAATCTCCACAATTCAGGTACTGGTTGTCGAAGGAGTCCTTGGCCATGTCCAGGGGCACCACCTCGATGGCCACAGTGGCCACGGCCATGGCCAGCAGTGCCAGGGCCTGAGCCTAGGGGGCCATGGCGGGGAGAGGCCACGGGGAGCAGTGTGGGACACTGTGGGGACACAGAGGGGACACAGGGAACACAATGTGTGACACGGGGAAGATACTGGGGGACACCAGGGGACACTAAGGGAACACTGAGGGGCTCCAGGGGACACCGATGGGACATAGGGGACGCTGAGGGACTTGGGGGGACCTGGGGAGGCTTCCTTGGTGAGAGGCTGGAGAGGGAGAGGGGGGTCAGCCTGGGGAGAAAGGGCAGCCCTGGCCAGGAGAGCTCTGGACATGTCCTGGGACCTGATCCCAAATCCTGGGGACACTCCTGGAGCCTCCCAGAATCCCAGAGCACCCCAAACCCACTCCCACAGTTCTGTGTTCCCCCCTCCGGTGTTTCCCAGTGCCTCTATTACCCCAGCCCCTCTCCCAGTCCCTTGTACCCCTCCCAGTCACCCCCTGCCCCCCAGCACCCTGACCCAAGGCCTGGGGTACCCCAGTGTCCCCCTTGTTCCCCTTCCATACCCCGATCCCACTCCCAGTCCCATGAAATCCCTGGTGGCCCCTCAGGACCCCAATGCCATCCCATGTGCCCCCCAGTGTCCCCCAGTGCCCCCCAGGGTCCCCCAGTGCCCCCCAGTGTCTCCCAGTGCCTCCTGTCCCTCCTACTCCCACAGCCCTGTGCCCCTCATTGCAGGCCCCAGATCAGCCCAGGACCCCAATCCCATCCCTGTGACTCCCCCTGTCCCCCCAGACCCCAATCCCACAGCCCCCTGTGTCCCCCAAGTGTTCGCGGTGTGCCCCCAGCCCCTGATACCGAAATCAGCCGCAGTGAACTCCCGGACAGAACAGGAGGGATCCCAAAGCCGGAATTCTTGATCAGCTTGGGCTCCCAGTGGATCCCTCTTGCTCCTGTGGCTCAGGAGGACTTTGCCACGGGGCATTTATCCACCCTAATTATGAATATTCATTTCAACGGGCTTCTTAGCTAACACAAAACCAGCACATTTCCCGTAAATAATTAGCTTGGCTCTGCCTCTTTCAATAAATAATTTTTATTGCCCTGGAGCGTCATAAAATGGGGTTTCAGGGTGTGTTTCTCACTGAGCATCCCAATATCCCAGATGGCCTTACCTCAAACTTTCGCTTTTGGCAGGCGCTGCTCCTTCTGTGTTGCAGAAATTGTGAAAAAAAAACCCTCACTGGAGTTCCCTTTGTCTCTTTCTCCACAGGCTTCAGCAACGTTTAGTCTCAGTAGCCACAGGTTTACATCCTTTTCTTACTTTTCCGAGTCAGTCTTTAAGCTCAACCCAGCATCTCCAGGGAAACTGAAACTTTCCCTTCTTTCTCTCATTGCTCAGCCCCCAGGACCCCAATCCCACAGCCCCGTGTGCCCCCAGTGCCCCCCAGCACCACTCCCCACTGCTCCCCTAGATGCTGTCACACCTCAGACACCAAATGGGCTCCCCTCTCAGGTGACACCCCTGGGGGCACCCTGAGCCTGGCCATGATCTCCTTGGAGAGCCCATGGGTGACCTCCCTGGCTTTGTTGGGGAGTCAGCAGAAGTTCTGCACCCCAAAAAAGGGATCCACCAACCCCAGGAGACACCTGAAGCCGTGTTGGCGTGGTGGCTCAGCAAATCCATCTGCCAGGAACCCCCGGCAGTGCTGCCCCTCTCAGTGATCCCTGGAGGTGATGGGTTGGGATCCAAAGGGTTCTTTTGGAAACACCTCGGGCGCTGCTCTGCTCCAGAGCTGACACTTCTGTCCTGTGCACACCGAGTACCTGAGCCCGCAGACCAGGCCCCGTCCCAGCGATGCCCCCAGAGCTTTGCTGGGGCTTTTCTCCTTTACAAATCACAGCCTCAGCCGGGCTGGGCCTGCAAGGTGCGTGTGCCTGAGACGCGGCAGGTGCTGTGAAGGGAGAGCTGACCTCTTCTAAGTGCTTTTCCCATGTGCCGCGAGGGGCCGGGCCACTGAAGGAGGGAACGAACAAAAGGCTGTGTAACGGCGAGCTTTAAAGAAAAGTGGCGGAGTCACTGTAGGGCAGGATATTTTCCTAAGGGGTTGTGCCCTCCCTGTGGAAGAGAAGAGCTGGAGATAACAAAACAAACATTATACCTGGCTGTACAAATAGGGAGACTTGAAGAGGGATTTTCTGAGTGGTGGCAATTAGTTGTAAATGGGGTGAGGGGTCAATTGGATACTCAAACTGAAATAATAATAATAATAATAATAATAATAATAATAATAATAATAATAATGTGCTGAAAATACTCCTGAGTTCTTTACTGGGCAGAACAAATGAAACATGAAAGATAAGTACAAGAAAAGACATTTAAACTGGCAGTCACTCCCAGGCACCCCTGAAGAATTTCCTTGCTGCCGAGAAGATGGAAATCCAGGCTCCGGAAAGCAAAAGCGGAGGCGTCGGGGAAGGCAGAGGGTTTCTGAAGTGGGGAATGCTGCTGGGAGTTCTGACTCTGCCACTTGGGATGCCCGGCCAACTTTAGCACGGGAGTTTGTAAATGTCATAGCATTCGATGTGTTAAATGACGTGGGGGGAAACATCACAGCGTGTCACAATATAACTGCAATCCCTGAGGAAAATAAACTAAGGCAAATTAAAAAAAAAAAAAAAAATCAAACTCCTTTATTCCTGTTTGCAATCAGTGTGACCAAACTGTTTGGGCGGGGAATAGGATGGAATCAATTTTTATAGCACACTCTTCATCAAATTTGAGACCCAGGTAAAGATAGAGAAAAAAAAACCTAAAAGAATTTAAGCAAAAAGCAAACCCACAACGAGAACAGAACACAACCTTGGGGTGTTTATAGGGATGAGCTTTAAGCCAGAGCTGTAATTCACAACCGGTATGATTGATCAGCATTACAGTAGAGTATTAACAAAAGTTACATATGATCATACAAATTAGTAAATTAGTGAATTAGCACAAATCAATCAGTCAATTAATTAATTAAGAAAGGGGAAAACAGTTATATATGAAATTAATGATTTAGGTAATTTGTGTTGTTATAGTTAATAATTATAAATATGTAGGGGCTGTTCAGCAAGCTGCAGAAATTGTGAATACGTAGAGGATATTAAGCAATAACTGTAAGTTGCAGAAACTGCAAAAACAAAAAAGTTAGACCCCGACATTGGTGGAGGATAATGAAATGTAAATTTGTATCACAGGACATGAAGAAAAGGAGAAAACGGGAGATTTCTTGAAACCGTGGTGACCACAGTGGAAAGTCCCCAGGGATGTGCTGTGAGGAAGAGGAGAGACTTCATCTACTGACCACCGTGAGAGGGCAGAAGACCCCAGACACCCGGAGTTGGAAAACTCAACGATGACCAAATATGGGAAAACATGGGGAGGGACCAAGGGGTGTGTGCAAAACAAAAAGTTATAAAAATGGGAAATTGTGGGGAAAATTCCGAAAGCTGTGAGTGAAGCGTGAGCTGAGACTTGTGCTCTCTGGCTTTCCCTGCATGCTTCTATCTTCGACTTATGGTTTTAATAAAGGTTTATCTAATTGGCAATCATTATTGGGTCCTTAGCCTTATTAGGGCACTCTATGAGAACCACACCCAATTAACTCATTTTTATGGCTCTCCAGGACAATAAAAATCGTTTATTGAAAGAGGCAGAGCCATGTAAATTATTCACGGATATTGTGCTGGTTTTGTGTGAGCTAAGAAGCCCATTGCAATGAAGATGTAACACTCTGGTGGATAAATTCCTCCTGGCAGTGTCCCCCTGAGCCACAGGAGCAGGAGAGATCCGCTGGGAGCCTGAGCTGATCGAGAATTCCGGCTTTGGGATCCCTCCCGTTCTGTCCGGGAGTTCACTGAGGCTGATTTTGGTATCGGGGGCTGGGGGGACACTGGGGACACTTGGGGGGCACAGGGGGCTGTGGGATTGGGGTTGGGGCCATGGGGGACACTGGGTGGACACTGGGGGGGAATTTGATGTGGGATTGGAGTCCTGGGGTACCTGGGGGGCACTGGGGGACACTGGGGGACACAGGACGGGGGATCATGGGACTCTGGGGGACAGCAGAGGGGCCTGGGAGTGTAACTGGGGGCATGGGAGGGCTGGGGGACACTGCAGGGGGCAGGGGGTGATCCCCGGGCTTGTTTGCCCGAGGTGTTTCCAAAAGAACCCTTTGGATCCCAACCCATCACCTCCAGGGATCACTGAGTGGGGCAGCACTGCTGGGCGTTCCTGGCAGATGGATTTGCTGAGCCACCACGCCAACACGGGTTCAGGTGTCTCCTGGGGTTGGGGGATCCCTTTTTTTTGGGGTGCAGAACTTCTGCTGCTGCCCCAACAAGGCCGGAGAAGTCACCCAGGAGCTCCCCAAGGAGATCCTGGCCAGGCTCAGGGTGCCCCCAGGGGTGTCACCTGAGAGGGGAGCCCATCTGGAGTCTGAGGTGTGACAGCAGCTCAGGGAGCAGTGGGGAGTGGGGCTGGGGGGCATGGGGGGCACACGGGGCGGTGGGATTGGGGTCCTGGGGGCTGAGCAATGAGAGAGAGAGAGAAGAGAAAGTTTCAGCTCCCCTGCAGGTGCTGGGCTGGGCTTAAAGACTGACTGGGAAAAACCATCAAAGGATCTTGAAGTGTGGGCACAGCTGGGTAAAGGTGGTGAAAGAGATAACGGGCACTCCAGTGAGGGTTTTTGGCAAGTTCTGCAAGACAGAAGGAGCAGCACCTGCCCAAAGAAGGGTTCAAGGCGAGATCACCTGAGATGTTGGGACGCTCAGTGAAAACCACACTGAGAAACCCCATTTTTGTGACTGCAGGGCAATAAAAACGATTTCCTGAAAGTGGCAGAGTTTGTTTATAGAAAACGTGCTGGTTTTGTGTTAGCTAAGAAGCCCATTCTAATGAATGTTTATAATTAGGCTGGACAAAGCCCCCCCTGAGCCACAGGAGCAGGAGAGATCCGCTGGGAGCCCGAGCTGATCAAGAATTCCGGCTTTGGGATCCCTCCCGTTCTGTCCGGGAGTTCACTGCGGCTGATTTCGGTATCAGGGGCTGGGGGGACAGCGGGGACACTTGGGGGGGCAGAGGGGGCTGTGGGATTGGGGTCTGGGGGGACCCTGGGGCAGTCACAGGAATGGGATTGGTGTCTTGGGGTGCTCTGGGGGAAAGTGAGGGGGGACAGGAGATGGTGAGAGTGGGGTTGGGATATGGGGAGGGGCCGAGGGGGACACCTGAGTGCTCAGGGAGTGACCCCAGGATTTGGGTCGGGGTCCTGGCAGGGCTGAGGGGATTTGTCATCCATCACGGGAGGAGGATTTGGTTTCTGTGGTGGGCAGGAGGAGATTGCACTGTGGGATTGGAATTGGGATCCTGGGGGGGCTGGGGGGTGTTGGGGAGGCACAAGAAACCCCCAGGTTGGGGATCAGGGACCCCAGGTTGTGTCCAGGGGTCTCCTGGCCAGGAGTGCCTCCCCTCCTCCTGAGCTGGGCTGACCCCACTCCCCTCCCCAGTTCCTAACTGAGGAACCCTCCCTGTGTCTCCTCTGTGTCCCCTCATTGTCCCACACTGCTCCTGGTGGTCTCTCCCCATCATGGCCCCCCTGGCTCACACCCTGGCACTGCTGGCCATGACCGTGACCACTGTGGCCGTCGAGGTGAAGCCCCTGGACATGGCCGAGGACTCCTTCGATGACCAGTACCAGGGCTGCCGCCCGGCCATGATTGAGGCCTTGCCGGCCCTCAACCGCTCCGAGTTCCAGAAGAATCCTCTCTTTGCCCGGGTCTGGCCCAAGGCCGTGGCCGAGTGGCAGAGCAGCGGGTCCCCTCTGTCCCCTCTGGAATCCTCAGCCCAGGCCATCGCCCTCATGGCCTTCACCATGGACGACCTGTACCAGCAGTTCAACGCGGCCACGCACGTGGCTGGGAGCTCCCCCCAGGAGTACCGGGACAACTTCCACTTCAAAACGCTGCATTTCCTGCTGACCGATGCCCTGGCCACTCTGAGGGAGGCAGAGAAACCCGAGTGTCGCTGTGTGTTCCGCATCGTGAGCTGGACCCAGTTCACGGCAGAGCAAGGCCAGAGGGTCCGGTTCGGTCAATTCACGCCGACGTCGCTTTGCAGAGATAGCGCTGAGGATTTTGAGATAGGCACGGTGTTCAAGATGGAGACGTGCTATGGCGTGGACATCCAGAATTTCTCCAGATTTCCTGATGAGCGGGAGGTGCTGGTCCCGCCCTTCGAAACCTTCAATGTCACCAAAGTCATCCAGAAAGGGGACAAGACAGAGATCTGGCTCCACTCCAATGGGACCTTCAGCAACTACAACTGCGAGTGGCTGAAATTGGCACCAACGGGGACACCCCGGGAGGGTGGGGACACCCGTGGTAAGCATGGGGGCACCCACAACAGGGCACAGGGGACACAGTGACACTCAGTGCGGATGGGGGACATGGACATCCACTGTGGGTGGTGGGACAAGGACACCCAGTGCTGGGGACAAGGACAGGGACACTCAGACCTGGGGACATCAAGTCTGGGGACACCCATTGAGGGCACAGGGACAGGAACACCCATAACAGGGCACAGGGATGGGGACCCCCAGATCTCGGAGGGGACAGGGAATTCACTGTCCTCAGGCGAGGACAGGAAAAGGGAGAGGGAGAGGGAGAGGGACAGGGACACCCTTTCCCTCCCCCACCCAAGGCAGTGCTGTGGGGACAGGCCCTGTGTTCTGGATGTGGGTGGGCCGGGACCCCCCATGGCACTCCCTGAACCCCTGGCACCCCCTGGCACCCCCTGACTCCCCTGATCCCTATGACCCCTAAGCCCACCATGACCCCCTGACCTCCGTGGCCCCTGTACCCCTCCAAAATCCTCTCACCTCTCACCTCATGGCCCCCATCTCTCCTGTCACCCCAAACCCGCATTATGGTCGTCCCCAACCCCCTCTTTGTCCCCCATGGTCCCCCTGACGCTCCCTCTTTGTCCCCCAGGTGGGAGCATCTCCATGGCCCCCTTCCACCTCGGAGGATTCTTCCTGGCCACCACAGCTCTGGCAGTGGCCACTGGGATTCTCTGAGCCATGAGGCCACCAAGGTCACTGAGGTCACTGTGATCACTGTGGCCACCATGGCCTGCATGGCCACCAAGGTCACTGTGGTCACCACAATCAGCATGACCACCAGGACCCCCAGAGAAACGGGGCCACCAAGGCCACCACTGCCCCTCTGGCCACCTTGGCAGCTCCTGCTACCATACAGTCACTGCGGTCACTACTGTCACTGTGGCCACTGTGGCCACCACAGCCACTCTGGACACCACGGTCACTCCAACCACCAAGGCCACTGTGACCATCACCATCACCCGGACTCTTTGAGCCACAAGGCTACCACAGCCCCTGTGACCACTGTGGCCACCGAGGTGGCCATTGTGCAAAGCCGTTCTATTAAAACTCAAACAAAACAATTTTGTTAAACAGTTCTATTGAAGCAATTTTATTAAATTATTCCATCCAGACAGTTCCATTAAAGAATTCTGTCCCAGCAGCAGCAAAAAGGGACAATTCCCCAGCAGGGCTCGATCGCGCTCCCCACACCAACCCTGCTGGGAACGTCTCTCTCTCTCAGCCTCGCGCAGGATCCTTGGGGAGCCTCCCCTTCCCGAGGGAGGAGCCCCCCACACATTTCATTGACGGCAGGAACATGGGAGAGGTTTGGGGATCATTTTGGGTTTGAGATCTGGGCTGGGTTTAGCCCAGTTTGCACCAGTGCCATCCCCTGGCTGGGCGGGACCTGCTGGAGCAGCTCTGTAGAAGGACCTGGGTGTGCTGGTGGGTGACCAGTGCAGCTGACCGTGCAGCCTGATGGCCAGGAGGGATCCAGGGGGCATCAGGAGGAGCGGGGCCAGGAGGTCAGGGAGTGATCGTGCCCCTCTGCCCTGCCCAGTGAGGCACATGCGGAGTGCTGTGTCCACCTCTGTCCAGTGTCATGTCCAGCTCTGCCCAGTGCTGTGTCTGACTCTTCCCAGTGCCATGACCAGTTCGGCCCAGTGCTGTGTCCAGCTCTACCAAGTGCTGTGTCCACCTCTCTACAAAGCCATGTCCTGCTTCCCCCAGCACCGTGTCCAGTGCACCCCAGTGCCGTGTCCAGCGGCTCCAGTCCCACCCCTGTGCTCAGGGATGATGCTGCCCGAGCTGGGAGCTTGGCCCCGGTGCCCCCTCTGGCTCGTTCCAGCCCCACCCCCTCTGGGATTTGGGGATGCTGGGAGTTGCAGTTCGGGAATCGCCCACCGGAGGGCAGCAGCGAGCGGGGTTCAACAGCGGCACTGCGCATGCGCCGGCCCCAGCTGCAGTTCCGGGTGCCCCCAGCAGGCGGCAGCACGAGCTGGCGGCGCTGCCCATCCCGGCCCCGGGGCTCTGCAATGGTTTGGGATGGAGCGACCTTAAAGCGCCTGCGGTGCCAGCGCTGCCGTGGGCAGGGACAGCTTCCCCTGTGCCAGGCTGCTCCAGGCACCCCAACCTGCCCTGGGACACGGCCAGGCACCGGGCAGGGACAGCTTCCCCTGCGTCAGGACAGAACTGTCAGCTCTGGAACAGAGCAGCGCCCGACGTGTTTCCAAAAGAACCCTTTGGATCCCAACCCATCACCTCCAGGGATCACTGAGAGGGGCAGCACTGCCGGGGGTTCCTGGCAGATGGATTTGCTGAGCCACCACGCCAACACGGCTTCAGGTGTCTCCTGGGGTTGGGGGATCCCTTTTTTTGGGGTGCAGAACTTCTCCTGCGAGCTCAAGAAGGCCGGGGAAGTCACCCAGGAGCTCCCCAAGGAGATCCTGGCCAGGCTCGGGGTGCCCCCAGGGGTGTCACCTGAGAGGGGAGCCCATCTGGGGTCTGAGGTGTGACAGCAGCTCAGGGAGCAGTGGGGAGTGGGACTGGGGGGCACGGGAGTCACACGGGGCGGTGGGATTGGGGTCCTGGGGGCTGAGCAATGAGAGAGAGAAGAGAAAGTTTCAGCTGCCCTGGAGGTGCTGGGTTGGGCTTTAAGACTGACTGGGAAGAAAAACCATCAGAGGATGTGAAAGTCTGGGCAGAGCAGGGCAAAGGTGGATGGAAGCTGATGAGAAAGAGACAAAGGGAACTGCAGTGAGGCTTTTTGCAAGTTCTGCCTCACAGAAGCAGCAGCGCCTGCCCAAAGCGAAAGTTCAAGGCGAGGTCATCTGAGACGTTGGGGCTCAGTGAAAACCACACACAGAAACCTCATTTTTGTGACTGCAGGGCAACAAAAACCATTAGTGAAAGAGGCAGAGCCATGCAAGTTGTTCATGAGAAACGAGCTAGGTTGTGTTAGCTAAGAAGACCATCTTAATGAATGTTTATAATTAGGCTGGATAAGCCCCCCTGAGCCACAGGAGCAGGAGAGATACGCTGGGAGCCCAAGCTGATCAAGAATTCCGGCTTTGGGATCCCTCCTGTTCTGTCCGCGAGTTCACTGCAACTGATTTCGGTATTAGGGGCTGGAGGGACACCGGGGATACTTGGGGGGCACAGGGGGCTGTGGGATTGGGGTCTGGGGGGACACTGGGGGAGTGACAGGAATGGGATTGGGGTCCTGGGCTGCTCTGGAGGCTGCAATGGGGGTACAGGGCTGTGGGAGTGGGATTTGGGTACAAGGGGCACTGGGAGACACTGGGGGGCACTTAGGGGACACTGTGGGACACTGGTGGGACACTGGAGGACACTGGGAGGCACATGGGATGGGATTGAGGTCCTGAGGGGCTACCGGGGATTTCATGGGACTGGGAATAGGATTTGGGTATGGGAGGGGGAAAAGGGTGAAACTCGGGGACCCCAGGATTTGGGATCAGGTCCCAGGACATGTCCATGGTCTCCTGGCTTGTCTGCCCCATCTCCCCAGTCTGACCCCACTCGCCCCCCCCGCCCCTCAACAAGAAAGCCTCCCCATGTTCCAATGTGTCCCTCAGTGTCCCCTATGTCCCATCAGTGTCCCCTGGGCTCCCTCAGTGTTCCCTCATTGTCCCCTGGTGTCCCCCAGTATCTTCCCGGTGTCACACATTGTCTCCCCTGTGTCCCCTCTGTGTCCCCCAGTGTCCCACACTGCTCCCTGTGGCCTCTCCCCACCATGGCCCGCCTGGCTCAGTCCCTGCCACTGCTGGCCATGGCCATGGCCACTGTGGCCATCAAGGTGGTGCCCCTGGACATGGCCAAGGACTCCTTTGATGACCAGTACCTGAAGTGTGGCGATAACATGACCAAGAGTTTGCCGGAACTCCAGCGCTCAGACTTCCTCAGGAACAGCGAGTTTGAAAATCAATGGAGAAACGCCACAAAGGAGTGGCAGAACATGAAGACCCCGTCATCCCCTCTCACCCCAGACCAGGCCATCGCCCTCATGGCCTACACCACGAGTGAGTCAAAGCTGTACAAAGCCTTCAACCCAGCCGTGAGTGAGGGTGGAATCTCCAGCCGGAAGTACCGGGACGAATTCCACTTCAAATCGCTGCATTTCCTGCTGACCCGGGCCCTCCAGACGCTGAGACGCCCCAACGATTGTCGGGACGTGTTCCGGGGAGTGAGGGGGGTCCAGTTCAAAGTGAAGGAAGGTGACCAAGTCCGCTTTGGTCAATTCGCATTGACGTCGCTCAGCAAAGGGGTGGCCTGGGTTTTTGGGGGTACCACGATGTTCAAGGTGCACACGTGCCATGGTGTGGACATCCAGGAATTATCCAAGCATCCAGAGGAGCAGGAGGTGCTGATCCCGCCCTTCGAGACCTTCAGGGTCACTGCTGTCAGCAAGGAAGGGAACCCGATGTACATTGAGCTTCGCTCCAATGGGACCTTCAGCAACTACAACTGCGAGTGGCTGAAAGGTGACACCATGGGGACAGCCTGGGGGGATGAGGGACACTCAGTGAGGGTTGGGGACAAGGACACCCAGTGTTGGGGACAGCCATGGCCCAGCAGGGACAGGGACAGCCACTGTGGGTGGGAGGCAGGACACCCAGTGCTGGGGACAAGGGAAGGGACAGCCATTGCTGGGCACAGGGGATGGGCACAGCCAGGGCCAGCTGGGGGGGACAGGGACATCCAGTGCTGGGGACACCCACTGGGGTTGGGGGGACAAGGCCACCCATAGCTGGGCACAGGGGACAGGGACCTCGTTATGGCCCCTTCTGACCCCCACACCCTCAGGGTCCCTGGTCACCCCTGTCCCTCTCCCATGGTCCCTCTGGTGCCCCCATGACCCCCTCCATTTATGGCCCCCCTGACCCCCCTCTTTGTGTCCCCAGGTGGGAGCCTCCCCCGGACCTCCCCCAACCTCTGGGGGCTTCTCCTGGCAACTTTGGCCATGGTAACGGTCAGCAGAACCCTCTGAGCCACGAGGCCCCCAAGGTCACTGCGGTCTTTGAGGCAGGACCAGCGAGGGCGGGGCTGCAGCTGCCAGGACAGCCCAGGACAGCCCAGGACAGCCTGGACAGCCTGGACAGCCTGGACAGCAGAGACTGGGCAGCGCCTGGGGCCGGTTGGGCACTTCCTGCCAGAGGCGTTTGGGAGTGGCAATGTCACCGCCACCTCCTAAAGCTCCCTGGCTGCCTCGCCTGATGGATCAAAAAAAGTGATGTTTCCTTGCCTGGAGTATAAAAAAATGTATCAAAAATTTCATCCTTGCTGGCCTGGCTTATCAAAAGTTTATCAAAATTTGCTGCTGGCTCACCTGATGTATCCGCTGCAGCTTTTTAACACCTTTCCTGCAGTGCCCCTCATTTGCTAAAATAAAGCATTTCGTGGAGTTTTTGTTCAAGCTTTATTTTCCAAACCTCCGTCTTCAGAGAGGCAATGGAGAAGCGCTCCTCCCTTTTTCCTCTGCACTCCCTTTTCACTTCACTCACCAAGGACCGAGAGGGGCTGGAGCATGCCCAGGGAAGGGACAGAGCTGTGAAGGGGTCTGGAGCATCAGGAGTGGCTGAGGAAGGTGGGAGGTGCTGCTCAGAGCAATTAAAAAAGGATGAATGATCATTTCGGAGCCAGTTCCAAAGTTCCTGATTTGAGGCAACGGAACAGAAGAAAAGTATTGGGAGGGAAAAAGAGAAAAGCACAAAAAGAAAAAGGATGAAAATTGAAATGAAGGGGACAGAGGCATACTCACCCATTTATTTATGCAAAACCCTGATGTTTTGCTCAGGAATCTCATTTTTCCTTTCAAATTGGGGAATTTTCCCTCTTTAGCCTGCACATCTCCTGCACTGGCCGTGCTGTTGCAGTTCGGGAATCGCCCACCGGAGGGCAGCAGCGAGCGGGGTTCAACAGCGGCACTGCGCATGCGCCGGCCCCAGCTGCAGTTCCGGGTGCCCCCAGCAGGCGGCAGCACGAGCTGGCGGCGCTGCCCATCCCGGCCCCGGGGCTCTGCAATGGTTTGGGATAAAGCGCAGCCTCCTTCCATCCCCAGCTCTCAGCCGCACGCTGCCCTCTTCTTTTCCCCATCAGCTGAACGGGGCTGCTGGGAAGGTGCAGCGCTCCCAAACCACCTCCCCCACACCCCACCTTGGACCTGTCATTTTCCCCCCAAAGTCCAGAAGTTCAGGCTGTCTTGGGGTTGGACTGGTTGGACTTTGTGGGGACCCATTTCACCCATCACCCTCAAGTTCAGGAGTTCAAACTTTCTGGTCCAAACCACGATGATCCTGTGAAAACCTTCACCTCTGTAGAGACATCCAGACCCTTTTTGAAGAAAATGACGCCCATTTCTCCTAAAGATCCCATCCCAATGAGTTTTTTTTTGAAGGCACCACCACCCATCTTTCCAATGAAATCATTCCCTGGGAGGGTGCTGAGACCCCGGTGCAGGTTTCCCAGAGAAGCTGCATCAGCCCCTGGATTCCTGGCCATGTCCCAGGGAAAGTTGGGGTACCTGGAGCAGCCTGGCACAGGAGAAGCTGTCCCTGCCCGGTGCCTGGCCGTGTCCCAGGGCAGGTTGGGGTGCCTGGAGCAGCCTGGCGCAGGGGAAGCTGTCCCTGCCCGGTGCCTGGCCGTGTCCCAGGGTAGGTTGGGGTGCCTGGAGCAGCCTGGCGCAGGGGAAGCTGTCCCTGCCCACGGCAGCGCTGGCACCGCAGGCGCTTTAAGGTCGCTCCATCCCAAACCATTGCAGAGCCCCGGGGCCGGGATGGGCAGCGCCGCCAGCTCGTGCTGCCGCCTGCTGGGGGCAGCCGGAACTGCAGCTGGGGCCGGCGCATGCGCAGTGCCGGTGTTGAACCCCGCTCGCTGCTGCCCTCCGGTGGGCGATTCCCGAACCACAACGGCACAGCCAGTGCAGGAGATGCGCGGGCTAAAGAGGGAAAATCCCCCGATTTGAAAGGAAAAAAAGATCCCTGAGCAAAACATCAGGCTTTTTCCTAAATGAATGTGTGATGGTGCCTCCGTCTCTTTTATTTAGTTTTTCTTTTTTTTTTCTTTCTTTTTTTTCCCTGTTTTTCCCTCCCAATACTTCTTCTGCATTGCCTCAAATCAGGAACTTTGGAACTGCCCCGAACTGATCATTCATCCTTTTTTAATTGCTCTGAGCAGCACCCCACAGCTCCCTCAGCCACTCCTGGTGCTCCAGACCCCTCCCCAGCTCTGTCGCTTCCCTGGACATTCTCAGGCCCCTCCAGGTCCTTGGTGAGTGAAGTGAAACGTGAGCGCAGAGGAAAAAGGGAGGAGCGCTTCTCCATTGCCTCTCTGAAGACGGAGGTTTGGAAAAGAAAGCTTGAACAAAAACTCCAGAAAATGCTTTTTTTTATCAAATTTGGTGCCCTGCAGGAAAGGCGTCAAAAGAGCTGCAGCGGATACATCAGGTGAGCCAGCAGCAAATTTTGATAAGCTTTTGATAAGCCAGGCCAGCAAGGATTCACTTTTTGTTACTTTTTTTTTTTATACAGCAAGGGGGCCAGCAGCAAATTTTCATAAACTTTTGATAAGCCAGACTAGCAAGGATTAAATTTTTGATACATTTTTTATACTCCAGGCAAGCAAGCAACATTTTTTTTGATCCATCAGGCGAGTCAGCCAGGCAACTTTAGGAGGTGGCGGTGACATTGCCACTCGCAAACTCCAGCCAAACCCTCACTGGTCCTTCCTTTAAGATCACAGTGACCCTGGTGTCAGCATGGCTCAGAGGGTTCCACTGACTGCTGCCACGGCCAGGGTGACCAGGAGAAGCCCCCAGAGGTGGGGGGAGGTCCGGGGGAGGCTCCCACCTGGGGACACAAAGAGGGGGGTCAGGGGGGCCATAAGTGGAGGGGGTCATGGGGGCACCAGAGGGACCATCGGGGAGGGACAGGGGTGACCAGGGACCCTGAGGGTGTGGGGGTCACAAGGGGCCATAACGAGGTCCCTGTCCCCTGTGCCCAGCCATGGGTGGCCTTGTCCCCCCAACCCCAGTGGGTGTCCCCAGCACTGGATGTCCCTGTTCCCCCCAGCTGGCCCTGGATGTGCCCATCCCCTGTGCCCAGCAATGGCTGTCCCTGCCCTTGTCCCCAGCACTCACTGGGTGTCCTGCCTCCCACCCACAGTGGCTGTCCCTGTCCCCTCTGGGCCATGGGTGTCCGCAGCACTAGGTGTCCTTTTCCCCGACAATCACTGAGTGTCCCCCATCCCCCCAGGCTGTCCCCACGGTGTCACCTTTCAGCCACTCGCAGTCGTAGTTGCTGAAGTTCCCGGTGGAGTTAAGCACAATGTGAATTGTGTCCCCTTCCTCCCTGACACCAGTGACCCTGAAGGTCTCAAAGGGCGGGATCAGCACCTCCTGCTCCTCTGGATGCTTGGATAATTCCTGGATGTCCACACCATGGCACCTGTGCACCTTGAACATTGTGGTACCCCCAAAATCCCAGGCCACCCCTTTGCTGAGCGACGTTGACGCGAATTGACCGAAGCGGACTTGGTCGCCTTCCTTCACCTTTAACTGGACCCCCCTCACTCCCCGGAACACGTCCCGACAATCGTTGGGGCGTCTCAGCGTCTGGAGGGACCGGGTCAGCAGGAAATGCAGCGATTTGAAGTGGAATTCGTCCCGGTACTTCTGGCCGGACCTTCCACCCTCGCGCACGGCTGGGTTGAAGGCCTTGTACAGCTTTGACTCACTCGTGGTGTAGGCCATGAGGGCGATGGCCTGGTCTGGGGTGAGAGGGGATGACGGGGTCTTCTTGTTCTGCCACTCCTTTGTGGCGTTTCTCCATTGATTTTCAAACTCGCTGTTCCTGAGGAAGTCTGAGCGCTGGAGTTCTGGCAAACTTTTGGTCATGTTATCGCCGCACTTCAGGTACTGGTCATCGAAGGAGTCCTTGGCCATGTCCAGGGGAAACACCTTGATGGCCACAGTGGCCACGACCATGGCCAGCAGTGCCAGGGTCTGAGCCAGGGGGACCATAGTGGGGAGAGGCCACGAGGAGCAGTGTGGGACACTGGGGGACACAGAGGGGACACAGGGACACACTGTGACACGGGAAAGACATTGGGGGACACCAGGGGACACTGAGGGAGCACTGAGGAGCCCCAGGGGGCACCAAAGGGGACACAGGGGATGCTGAGGGACATGGGGTGACATGGGGAGGCTTTATTGTTGAGGGGCCAGGGGGGGCGAGTGGGGTCAGCCTGGGGAGAAGGGGCAGACAAGCCAGGAGACCATGGACATGTCCTGGGACCTGATCCCAAATCCTGGGGTCCCCCAATGTCATCCTTTTCCATCTCCTCTCCCCCAATCCCAATCCCAGTCCCATGAAATCCCCGGTGGTCCCTCAGGACCTCGATCCCATGTTCCCCCAGTGTCCTCCAGTGTCCCCCAGTGTCCCCCCATAGCCAAACCCCACTCCCACAGCCCTGTGCCCCCCATTGCAGCCTCCAGAGCACGTCAGGACCCCAATTCCATTCCTGTGACACCTCCAGGGTCCCAGGGCACCCCAATCCCACTCCCACAGTTCTGTGTCCAGCCCCTACCAATGTTTCCCAGTGCCTCTATTACCCCAGTCCCTCTCCCAGTCCCTTGTACCTCTCCCAGTCACCCCCTGCCCCCAAGGACTCTGAACGAAGGCCTGGGGTCCCCCAGTGTTCCCCTTGTCCCCCTCCCATACCCCAATCCCACTCCCAGTCCCATCAAATCCCTGGTGGCCCCTCAGGACCCCGATCCCATTCCATGTGCCCCCCAGTGTCCCCCAGTACCCCCCAGTGTCCCCCAGTGTCCCCCAGTGTCCCCTGTACCCAAAGGCCCCAATCCCACAGCCCTGTGCCTTCCATCGCTGGTCCCAGAGCATCCCAGGACCCCAATCCCATTCCTGTGACTCCCCCAGTGTCCCCCCAGAGCCCAATCCCACAGCCCCCTGTGCCCCCCAAGTGTCCCCGCTGTCCCCCCAGCCCCCGATACCGAAATCAGCCGCAGTGAACTCCCGGACAGAATGGGAGGGATCCCAAAGCCGGAATTCTTGATCAGCTCGGGCTCCCAGTGGATCTCTCCTGCTCCTATGGGTCAGGGGACTTGTCGAGCCTAATTATAAACATTCATTAAGATGGTCTTCCTAGCTCACACAAAACCAGCTCGATTCTCATGAACAACTTGCATGGCTCTGCCTCTTTCAGGAAATGGTTTTTGTTGCTCTGCAGTCTCAATAATGATGTTTCTTGGTGTGGTTTTCTCTGACCGCCCCAACATCTCAGATGACCACGCTTTGAACTTTCGCTGTGGTCAGGCACTACTCCTTCTGTGAGGCAGAACTTGCAAAAACCCTCCCTGCAGTTCCCTTTGTCTTTTTCTCAGCAGCATCCATCCAGCTTTGCTCCCCTGTGCCCAGACTTTCACATCCTCTGATGGTTTTTCCTCCCAGTCAGTCTTTAAGCTCAACCCAGCATCTCCAGGGAAACTGAAACTTTCTCTTCTCTCTTTCATTGCTCAGCTCCCAGTACCCAAATCCCACTGCCCTGTGTGCCCCCAGTGCCCCCCAGCCCCACTCCCCACTGCTCCCTGAGCTGCTGTCACCCCTCAGACCCCAGATGGGCTCCCCTCTCAGGTGACACCCCTGGGGGCACCCCGAGCCTGGCCAATGAGTGTGAGAGATGAGCAGCCAATTTCCAACCTGCCCAGCTCCACCCAGGCCTCACCTCTGCTGGGCAAATTCCTTTCCTAGGCACTGGATTGGTTTTCCCTGGGCTGGCACCCACCAAAGGCCCTCAGCCACTCCTCTGCACAGCTGGAGAGAGGAAAGAAAGCAGAACAAAGGGTTCAAGGGTTGAGACAAGGCCCGGGAGAGATGACTCCTCAGAAGTGATCTCCATGCCCAGTGAGGCACATTGGGAGTGCTGTGTCCAGCTCTGTCCCGTGCCATGTCCAGCTCTGTCTTGTGCTGTGTCCAGCGCTGCCCAGAGCCGTGTCAACCTCAGCCAAGTGCTGCATCCAGCTCTGCCCAGCGCCCAGTCCAGTTTTGCCCAGTGCCATGTCCAGTTCTGCTCAGTGCAGTGTCCTGCTCTGCCTACTGCTGTGTCCACCTCAATCCAATGCCATGTCTGGCTCAGCTCAGTGCAGTCCAGTTCTCCAGACCCACCCCTGTGCTCAGGGATGACGCTGCCCGAGCTGGAAGCTTGGCCCAGGGGCCCCCTCCGGCTCCTTCCAGCCCCACCCCCTCTGGGATTTGGGGATTCTGGGATTTGGGGATTCTGGCAGTTGCAGTTTGGGAATCGCCCACCGGAGGGCAGCAGCGAGCGGGGTTCAACAGCAGCACTGCGCATGCGCCGGCCCCAGCTGCAGTTCCGGGTGCCCCCAGCAGGCGGCAGCACGAGCTGGCGGCGATGCCCATTCCGGCCCCGGGGCTCTGCAATGCTTTGGGATGGAGCGACCTTAAAGCGCCTGCGGTGCCAGCGCTGCCGTGGGCAGGGACAACTTCCCCTGCGCCAGGCTGCTCCAGGCTCCCCAACCTGCCCTGGGACACGGCCAGGCACCGGGCAGGGACAGCTTCCCCTGTGCCAGGCTGCTCCAGGCACCCCAACCTGCCCTGGGACACGGACACGCACTGGGCAGGGACAGCTTCCACTGCACCAGGACAGAAGTGTCAACTCTGGAGCAGACCAGTGCCCAAGATGTTTCCAAAAGAACCCTTTGGATCTCAACCCATCACCTCCAGGGATCACTGAGAGGGGCAGCACTGCCGCGGGTTCCTGGCAGATGGATTTGCTGAGCCACCACACCAACACGGGTTCAGGTGTCTCCTGGGGCTGGGGGATCCCTTTTTTTTGGGGTGCAGAACTTCTGCTGCCGCCCCAACAAGGCTGGAGAAGTCACCCAGAAGCTCCCCAAGGTGATCATGGCCAGGCTCGGGGTGCTCCCAGGGGTGTCACCTGAGAGAGGAGCCCATTTGGGGTCTGAGGTGTGACAGCAGCTCAGGGAGCAGTGGGGAGTGGGGCTGGGGGGCACAGGGGGCACATGGGGCGGTGGGATTGGGGTCCTGGGGGCCGAGCAATGACAGAGAGAAGAGAAAGTTTCTGCTGCCCTGGACGTGCTGGGTTGGGCTTCAAGACTGACTGGGATAAAACATCAAAGGATGTAAAAGTGTGTGCAGAGTGGGGCAAAGGTGGCTGGAGCCTGTGGAGAAAGAGATAAAGGGAGCTCCAGTAACGGTTTTTGGCAAGTTCTGCAAGACAGAAGGAGCAGCGCCTGCCCAAATGAGGTGAGGCCCTCTTGGATACAATGACCCCCAGAGACCCCATTTTTATGACTCTCCAGGACAACAGAAATTATTTATTGAAAGAGGCGGAGCCATGCAAATAATTTACGGGAAAAGTGCTGGATATCTGTTAGCTAAAATGCCCATTTTAAAGAATGTTTATAATTCTGGTGGATAATTTCCCTGGGGCAAAGTCCCCCTGACCCACAGGAGCAGGAGAGATCTGCTGGGAGCCCGAGCTGATCAAGAATTCCGGCTTTGGGATCCCTCCCGTTCTGTCTGGGAGTTCACTGCGGCAGATTTCGGTAGCGGGGACACCTGGGGGGCAGAGGGGGCTGTTGAATTGGGGTCTGGGGGGACACTGGTGTTTTCACTGGACTGCGACTGGGGTCGAGGGCTGGTCTGGGGGCAGCGATGCGGGGCACAGGGCTGTGGGGGTGGGATTTGGGTACAGAGGACACTGGATGGCACTGGGGGGCACATGGGATGGGATTGGGGTCCTGATGGGCCACTGGGTATTTCATGGGACTGGGAGTGGGATTGGGGTATGGAAGGAGAAAAAGGGGGGCACTGGGGGACCACAGGCCTTGGGTCAGGGTGCTGGGGGACAGGGGGTTACTGGGAGGGATACAAGGGACTGGGAGAGGGACTGGGGTAATAGAGGCACTGGGAAACACCGGGAGGGGAGACACAGAACTGTGGGAGTGAGATTGGGGTGCTCTGGGACACTGGTGGGCTCCAGGAGTGACCCCAGGATTTGGGATCAGGTCCCAGGACATGTCCAGGGCTCTCTTGGCCAGTGCTAGCTCTTCTCCCCAGGCTGGCCACTCTTCCTCCCCCAGCCCTCACCAAGGAAGCCTCCCCATGTCCCCTCATGTCCCTCAGCATCCCCTGTGTCCCATTGGTGTCCCCTGGGGGCCCTCAATGTTCCCTCAGTGTCCCCTGGTGTCCTCCTTTTCTTCCCCGTGTCATTCGGTGTGTCCCCTGTGTCCCCTCTGTGTCCCACAGTGTCCCACACTGCTCCCCGTGGCCTCTCCCCACCATGGCCCCCCTGGCTCAGGCCCTGGCACTGCTGGCCATGGCCGTTGCCACTGTGGCCATCGAGGTGGTGCCCCTGGACATGGCCAAGGACTCCTTCGACGACCAGTACCTGAATTGTGGAGATAACATGACCCAGATTTTGCCAGAATTTCAGCGCTCAGATTTCCTCAACAACAGTGAGTTTGCCGATGTCTGGACAGTGGCCGCAGACAACTGGAAGAAGCTGGAGACTGCGCCATCCCCTCTCACCGCAGACCAGGCCATCGCCCTCATGGCCTACACCATGACCATACACGTATACTCCGTGTTCAACGCAGCCGTGCGTGTGGCTGGAAGCTCCGTCCGGAAGTATCGGAACGAATTCCACTTCAAATCGCTGCATTTCCTGCTGACCCGGGCCCTCCAGACACTGAGACGCCCCAACGATTGTCGGGTCGTGTTCTGGGGAGTGTGGGGGGTCCACTTCAAGGTGAAGGAAGGCGACCAAGTCCGCTTTGGTCAATTCGCGTTGGCATCACTAAGTGAAAGGGTGGCCCAGGATTTGGGGCTGGACACGATGTTCAAGGTGCACACATGCCACGGCATGGACATCAAGAAATTCTCTTATGATGAAGATGAGAAGGAGGTGCTGATCCCGCCATTCGAGACCTTCAAGGTCACTGCTGTCAGCAAGGAAGGGGACATGATGCACATTGAGCTTCGCTCCACTGGGACCTTCAGCAACTACAACTGCGAGTGGCTGAAAGGTGACACTGTGGGGACAGCCTGGGGGGATCGGGGACACTCAGTGAGGGCTGGGGACAAGGGCACCCAGTGCTGGGGACAGCCATGCCCCAGAGGGGACAGGGACAGCCACTGTGGGTGGGAGGCAGGACAGCCAGTGCTGGGGACAAGGGCAGGGACAGCCATTGCTGGGCACAGGGGATGGGCACAGCCAGGGTCAGCTGCGGGGGACAGGGACATCCAGTGCTGGGGACACCCACTGGGGTTGGGGCGACAAGGCCACCCATGGCTGGGCACGGGGGACCAAGACCTGGTTTTGGCCCCTTCTGACCCCCACACCTTCAAGGCCCCCCTGTCCCTCTCCCCACATTCATCCTGACCCCCCTCTTTGTGTCCCCAGGTGGGAGCCTCCCCAGGACCTCCCCTCACCTCTGGCAGCTTCTCCTGGTCACCATGGCCATGGCAATGGTCAGTGGAACCCTCTGAGCCATCTGGACACCAAGGGCACTGTGGTCATGGAGGCAGGAACAGCTCAGGCCAGGCTGGAGCAGCCAGGACAGCCCAGGACAGCCCAGGACAGCCCAGGACAGCCCGGACAGCAGAGACCGGGCAGCACCTGGGGCCGGTTGGGCACTTCCTGCCAGAGGCGTTTGGGAGTGGCAATGTCACCGCCACCTCCTAAAGCTCCCTGGGTGCCTCGCCTAATGGATCAAAGAAAATGCTGCTTGCTTGCCTGGAGTATAAAAAATGCATCAAAAATTTCATCCTTGCTGGCCTGGCTTATCAAAGGTTTATCAAAATTTGTTGCTGCCTTACCTAATGTAAATGCTGCAGCTCTTTTAACACCTTTCCTGCAGGGCGACTCATTTCTTAAAATAAAGCATTTCCTGCTGTTTGCGTTCAAGCTTTATTTTCCCAACCTCCATCTTCAGAGAGGCAATGGAGAAACGCTCCTCCCTTTTCTCTCTGCACTCCCTTTTCCTTTCACTCACCAAGGACCTGGAGGTGCTGGAGCATGCCCAGGGAAGGGACGGAGCTGGGGAGGGGTCTAGAGTGCTAGGAGTGGCTGAGGGAGGTGGGAGGTGCTGCTTAGAGCAATTAAAAAAGGATAAATTATCAGTTCAGGGCCAGTTCCAAAGTTCATGATTTGAGGCAATAACAAAGAAGAAACATTGGGAGGGGAAAATACAAAAATGCAAGAGAGAAAAAGAATGAGAAATGAAATAGAGGGAACAGAGGCACCATAACCCATTTATGCAAAAGCCTGATGTTTTGCTCAGGGATCTCTTTTTTCCTTTCAAATCGAGGGATTTTCCCTCTTTAGCCCGCACATCTGCACTGGCCGTGCCGTTGCAGTTCGGGAATCGCCCACCGGAGGGCAGCAGCGAGCGGGGTTCAACAGCAGCACTGCGCATGCGCCGGCCCCAGCTGCAGTTCCGGGTGCCCCCAGCAGGCGGCAGCACGAGCTGGCGGCGCTGCCCATCCCGGCCCCGGGGCTCTGCAATGGGTTGGGATGGAGCGACCTTAAAGCGCCTGCGGTGCCAGCGCTGCTGTGGGCAGGGACAGCTTCCCCTGCACCAGGCTGCTCCAGGCACCCCAACCTGCCCTGGGACACGGCCAGGCACCGGGCAGGGACAGCTTCCCCTGCGCCAGGCTGCTCCAGGCATCCCAACCTGCCCTGGGACATGGCCAGGGACTGGACAGCCCTATCTGCTCTGGCCAACCTTTGCTAGGGCCTCAGCACCCTCCCGGGAAAGAATTCCTCTCAGGATCCCATCCATCCCTGCCCTCTGGCAGTCGGAAGACTTTCCCCTTGGCCTGTCCCTCCATGCCTGAAATCCCTCCCCAGCTCTCCTGGGGCTCCTTTAGCCAGGTAGAGGCTTTGGTGCCTCCCTGGATCGCTCTCCAGGCTGAACACCCCCAGCTGTCTCCACAGCAGAGCAGCTTCACCCCTGGAAGTCTCTCTGTGGCTTCCGCTGGATTGGCTCCAGCAGCTCCACATCTCCTCTGTGCTGGGGCCCGGAGCTGGTAGAGTGAACCGAGTGGGAATGTCTCACGGTGGTGTTATAAATGAAATGAATGATTTAGGTAGCTTGTGTTAAGCGTTAGAGTTAATAATTATAAATGCGTAGTGGCTATTAAGCAAACTGCAGAAATTGTAAATACGTATGCCGGGATGGGCAGCGCCGCCAGCTCGTGCTGCCACCTGCTGGTGACACCTGGAACTGCAGCTGGGGGGCGGCACAGGGCAAAGGTGGGCGGGAGCTGTGGAGAAAGAGACAAAGGGAGCTCCAGGGAGTTCCCTTTTTGGCAAGTTCTGCAACACGGAAGGAGCAGCAGCGCCTGCCAAAAGCGAAAGTTCAAGGCAAGGTCTGTTGTTGGGTTTTTTGTTGTTCTCCTCTGTCTGTTTAGGAAGTTTTTTCTAAAGTTCTATTTTCAGCCTTCCGTGTTTACCTTTTGCAGTGGGGTCAGACAGGATTTTACATCAACAACTTCCTTGCTATTGTAACGGTACAACTATGTTTACACTCTTCTCCTGAGGAGGAGACTGCTGACGGACTGTTGGGTTGCCCAGTGTGGTTATAGAGGAAGGTTTTCTTCCTCCAATCCGTGGTCCCTGCTTGAATTCTATAAATGTCAAAGTTTTTAAATAAACGGTCTCTTTTTCCTGTCTCGGACATCTGAGAGTGTTGGTGTCACTTCTTTGTGTCGTGTGACTCAGAGGTCATCTGGGTTATTGGGGCACTCAGTGAAAACGATCCCCAGAGACCCCATTTTTATGGTTCTCCAGGACAATAAAAATCATTTCTTGAAAGAGGCAGAGCCATGCAAGTTATTTATTGGGAAAAGTGCTGGTTTTGTGTGGGTGAAGAAGCCCATTTTAATTTAATCCAGGTTTATTTTTATTTTTTGTTTTTGTTTTTTTTTTTCTTAGCTAAGAAGCCCATTTTGATGTAATTCAGTTTTATTTTTATTATTTAATTTATTTTTTTCTTAGCTAAGAAGCCCACTTTGATTTAATTCAGTGTTATTTTTATTATTTAATTTAGTTTTGCCTTAGCTAAGGAGCCCGTTTCAATTTAATTCAGTTTTATTTTTATTATTTAATTCAATTTTTTTGTGTGTGTTGCAGATCCTCTGGTGCAGCTTCATTGCCAGTCTGTTTCTCACAGGGGTTGGGGAATCCCCAGGCTGGATCCTCAGGGGCAGCGTTTCTTTGTCACGTTTCATCTCCTGGTAAATATGAGTGTGACTCATGCTGATAACATTGAAACCACAATCAATACTTTAAAACAATAAAGTATTAATAAAAAAGTAGTGCCCAAAAGGAGAGAGGAGGGGGTTCTCCCTTCTCCTGCAGATGTTCATGAGATACAGGAAGAGTCTGAGATAAGACAAAGAGAGTTGGGTGAATTTCAGGAAAATTGTGAATTATTTGAGATTTATTGCCTTAATGTTCAAATTTGGTATTTGTTTACATAATACAAATTTAATACACATGTGTAACAAGAGAGGTTTTTCAGAGGACAACGAGGAAGACTGTGAGCCTTCATCCCAAAGACCACCCAAAGAGGACAGAAGAGCCCCTGGCAACAAGTGAAGCGTGCGCCATGAAGTAAAGTGGATTTTTAAAATTGGAAAATAGGAGGAAACTTACGGGAAACATTGATAAATATGTATTAGCATATAAAATATAAGTGTAGTTTGAATTGTTTTGTTTCGTGGTGGGGTGAGAAGCCTCCCTGTACCACGGTCGGTTTTGCTTCTGCCTTATCAGAACCTTAACCAGGTTTAAATAATTATTCCCAAATTTTTTGTAGTTTTATATTAAATTTTTATTAAAACCGCTGCTCAATTTTAAATTTGTTGTTTATTTTATTTCCATTCATAACAATCAGAAATCCCTGTGCTGCCAACAGACCTCTTTCTCCCTGAGTGTCTTCTGGGGCACCAGCCATGCTCAAAGCCGACAGCGAGCGAGTTCCTCCGTTTGCTTTTTCCTGCTGCCAATCCCAGAGCTCCTGGGAATGCTGCAAGCTCTGCCCTTGGCTCCACACCTTCTTGCAGCCACGGTGAGCAGAGCACTGACCACAAGCTTTTGTCCCCAAATGGATTTCCTGGCCTCTTGGGTGAGAACAGCCACTGCTCCAGCCCACGGGCATCCCGGCCAAGCCTGGCTGATCGAGCTGTTTGGAGAAGAACCCCACAGCTCCCTCCTGAAGTCTGCAATGCTGTGGCAGGGACTGTTCTCACCCAAGAGGTCAGGAAAGCCATTTTGGGACAAAAGTCCCCGATAGGGCGCTGCCCTTTGCCCCGCCCTTTGTACCGCCCCTGTGCCCTCAGACCATTGGTTCCTTGTAGGAATTCTGGAAATTGAGAATCTTGGGGTTCGATACATAGTAATATATGTGAAGCAAGATGGAGGATCCTGGGCATTGTCTGGGTCCTTCTTCTTCACCTTCTTCTCCCTTCTCATTCACGGTTTGGGGTGTTTTTTCCTAACTGGGTGAAAAAAGGTCGACGTTGCGGGCCCTGGGTGGTCATTATTGAGTCAAAAGTATAAATAATACAGGTGTCGTCTCATAATTGGAGGATTATCGCTTAAAAGTTGGAAAGAGTTAGAGAGACTCCATTTTCCCTCTGTTTTCTAACTTCCTAGTTAGATCTCAGGATATCATCGTCTATTCCGTTTCCTTCTATAAACAAAACCAGAACAAGCTCATAAGGGCAAGCAATAAAACAATTAACTCTAGCCTAAACACCTGATAATCATAAACCTATCCTTTGCTTATCTAAGTTGCATCCTGACCAATGTAAATTGCTTCTAAGCCTTGGCTAAAATTTTTACTCTTCAAAATCATGATTCAGCACAGGTTAGCCAGAGAAGATGCATCTGCCCGGTGCCTGTCCGTGTCCCAGGGCAGGTTGGGATGCCTGGAGCAGCCTGGCGCAGGGGAAGCTGTCCCTGCCCGGTGCCTGGCCGTGTCCCAGGGCAGGTTGGGGTGCCTGGAGCAGCCTGGCGCAGGGGAAGCTGTCCCTGCCCGGTGCCTGGCCGTGTCCCAGGGCAGGTTGGGGTGCCTGGAGCAGCCTGGCGCAGGGGAAGCTGTCCCTGCCCGGTGCCTGGCCGTGTCCCAGGGCAGGTTGGGGTGCCTGGAGCAGCCTGGCGCAGGGGAAGCTGTCCCTGCCCGGTGCCTGGCCGTGTCCCAGGGCAGGTTGGGGTGCCTGGAGCAGCCTGGCGCAGGGGAAGCTGTCCCTGCCCACGGCAGCGCTGGCACCGCAGGCGCTTTAAGGTCGCTCCATCCCAAACCATTGCAGAGCCCCGGGGCCGGGATGGGCAGCGCCGCCAGCTCGTGCTGCCGCCTGCTGGGGGCACCCGGAACTGCAGCTGGGGCCGGCGCATGCGCAGTGCCGCTGTTGAACCCCGCTCGCTGCTTCTCTCCGGTGGGCGATACCCGAACTGCAACTCCCAGAATCCCCAAATCCCAGAGGCAGTGGGACTAGAACGAGCCAGAGGGGGCACCGGGGCCAAGCTCCCAGCTCGGGCAGCATCATCCCTGAGCACAGGGGTCGGACTGGAGCCACTGGACACAGCACTGGGGTGCACTGGACACGGTGCTGGGGGAAGCTGGACATGGCATTGGACAGAGGTGGACACAGCATTTTGTAGAGCTGGACACAGCACTGGGCAGAACTGGAGATGGCACTGGGAAGAGTCAGACACAGCACTGGGCAGAGCTGGACATGACACTGGACAGAGGTGGATACAGCACTGAACAGAGGTGGACAGTGCATTGGGCAAAACTGGACATGGCAGTGGACCGAACTGGACATGGCACTGGGCAGAACTGGACATGGCACTGGGCAGAGTCAGACACAGCACTGGGAAGAGCTGGACGTGACACTGGGCAGAGGTGGATACAGCACTGAACAGAGGTGGACAGTGCATTGGGCAAAACTGGACATGGCAGTGGACCGAACTGGACATGGCACTGGACAGAACTGGACATGGCACTGAGCAGAGGTGGACACAGCACTCCCCATGTGCCTCATTGGGCAGGGCAGAAGGGCACGATCACTCCCTGACCTCCTGGCCCCGCTCCTCCTGATGACCCCTGGATCCCTCCTGGCCCTCAGGCTGCACGGTCAGCTGCACTGGTCACCCACCAGCACCCCTAGGTCTTTCTCCAGAGCTGCTCCAGCAGGTCCCGCCCAGCCAGGGGATGGCACTGGGGCAAACTGGGCTAAATCCAACCCAAATCTCCAACCCCAAATTATCCCCAAATCTCTCCCGTGTTCCTGCCGTCAATGAAATGTGTGTGAGGCTCCTCCCTTGGGAAGGGGAGGCTCCCCAAGGATCCTGCGCGAGGCTGAGAGAGAGAGACGTTCCCAGCAGTGTTGGTGTGGGGAGCGCCATCGAGCCCTGCTGGGGAATTGTCCCTTTTTGCTGCTGGGACAGAATTCTTTAATGGAACTGTCTGGATGTAATAATTTAATAAAATTGCTTCAATAGAACTGTTTAACGGAATTGTTTGGTTTGAATTTTTATTAGAACAGCTTTGCACAACGGCCGCCTTGGAGGCCACAGCAGTCACAGGGGCTGTGGCGGCCTTGTGGCTCAAGGAGTGCAGGTGATGGTGATGGTCACAGTGGCCTTGGTGGTTGGAGTGACCGTAGTGTCCAGAGTGGCTGTGGTGGCCACAGTGGCCGCAGTGACTTCATGGTGGCAGGAGCTGCCAAGGTGGCCAGAGGGGCAGTGGTGGCCTTGGTGGCCTTGGTGGCCTCATTTCTCTGGGGGTCCTGGTGGTCTTGCTGATTGTGGTGACCACAGTAACCTTGATGGCCATGGTGGCCACAGTGACCACAGTGACTCAGGGTTCAGCAGTTTAAAGATGTTCTTGCCCATGGAATGGACTCAGCTGCCACACTTCCAGGAGCTGTTTCCTGTGAGACGGAGCCTTGCTGCAGCAGTGACAGGAGAACTCTGCTGTGGGAGGGATCCCAAAGGTGCTGCAGCAGTGACAGGAGAACTCTGCTGTGGGAGGGATCCCAAAGGTGCAGCAGTGACAGGAGAACTCTGCTGTGGGAGGGATCCCAAAGGTGCAGCAGCAGTGACAGGAGAACTCTGCTGTGGGAGGGATCCCAAAGGTGCAGCAGCAGTGACAGGAGAACTCTGCTGTGGGAGGGATCCCAAAGGTGCAGCAGTGACAGGAGGACTCTGCTGTGGGAGGAATCCCAAAGGTGCAGCAGCAGTGACAGGAGAACTCTGCTGTGGGAGGGATCCCAAAGGTGCAGCAGTGACAGGAGAACTCTGCTGTGGGAGGGATCCCAAAGGTGCAGCAGCAGTGACAGGAGAACTCTGCTGTGGGAGGGATCCCAAAGGTGCAGCAGCAGTGACAGGAGAACTCTGCTGTGGGAGGGATCCCATGGGGCCGCAGGGGAACTGACCCTGGGCCGTGGGAGAAACCTCAGGGGATGAACTGACCACAACCCCCATTCCCATCTCCCTGTGCTGCTGGGGGAGGAGGCAGAGCTGGGAAGGAGGGAGTAATGCAGAGGGAAGGGTTCTGAAGGGTTTATTTTATTGCTCATGATCCGGCGTTGATTTTGTGAGAGTAATAAATTTATTTTGCATTTCTAACTGGAGTCTGTTTTGCCCACGATGGTTTCTGACGAGTGATCTCTCCCAGGCCTTGTCTCAACCCTTGAACCCTTTGTTCTCCTTTCTCTCCTCTCTCCAGCTGTGGAGAGGAGTGGCTGAGGGCCTTTGGTGGGCGCCACCCAGGGAAAAACAATCCAGTGCCCAGGAAAGGAATTTGCCCGGCAGAGGTGAGGCCTGTATGGAGCTGGGCAGGTTGGAAACTGGCTGCTCATCTCTCAGACTCATTGGCCAGGCTTGGGGTGCCCCCAGGGGTGTCACCTGAGAGGGGAGCCCATTTGGGGTCTGAGGGGTGACAGCAGCTCAGGGAGCAGTGGGGAGTGGGGCTGGGGGGCACTGGGGGCACACAGGGCAGTGGGATTGGGGTCCTGGGGGCTGAGCAATGAGGGAGAGAAGAGAAAGTTTCAGCTCCACTGCAGGTGCTGGGTGGACCTTAAAGACTGACTGGGAAAAAAAAACCATCACAGGATCTTGAAGTGTGGGGAGAGCCGGGCAAAGGTGGCTGGAAGCTGCCGAGATAAAGGGAACTCCAGTGGGGGTTTTGTCACAATTTCTGCCTCACAGAAGGAGCAGCACCTGCACAAAGTGAAAGTTCAGAGCGAGGTCATCTGAGAAATTGAGGCACTCAGTGAAAATTACCCCCACAGACCCATTTTTATGGCTCCAGGACAATAAAAATTATTTCCTGATAGAAGCAGAGCCACGCAAGCTATTTATGGGAAACGTGCTGGCTTTGTGTTGGCTTAGAAGCCCATTTTAATGAATATTCATAATTAGGGTGGATAAATTCCCCGTGGCAAAGTCCCCCTGAGCCACAGGAGCAGGAGAGATCTGCTGGGAGCCCGATCTGATCGAGAGTTCCGGCTTTGGGATCCCTCCCGTTCTGTCCGGGAGTTCACTGTGGCTGATTTCGGTAGCGGGGGCTGGGGGGACACCGGGGACACTTGGGGGGCACAGGGGACTGTGGGATTGGGGTCTTTGGGGACACTGGGGGAGTCACCAGACTGCGACTGCTGTCCAGGGCTGGTCCAGGGGCAGGGATGGGGGGCATAGGGCCATGGGGGTGGCAGTGGGGTACTGGGGGGCACTGGGGGACACTGGGGGGCACTGGGGGACACTGGGGGGCACTGGGGGCAACTTGCGGGCACATGGGATGGGATCAGGGTCCTGAGGGGCCACCAGGGATTTCATGGGACTGGGAGTGGGATTGGGGTATGGGAGGGGGACAAGGGGCACCCCAGGGGCACCCCAGGCCTTGGGTCAGGGTGCTGGGGGGCAGGGGGTGACTGGGCGGGGTACAAGGGACTGGGAGAGGGACTGGGGTAATAGAGGCACTGGGAAACACCGGGAGGGGGAACACAGAACTATGGGAGTGAGATTGGGGTGCTCTGGGACTCTGGGAGGCTCCAGGAGTGACCCCAGGATTTGGGATCAGGTCCCAGGACGTGTCCAGGGTTCTCCTGGCCAGGGCTGCCCCTTCTCCCCAGGCTAACCCCCCTCTCCCTCTCCAGCCTTTCACCAAGGAAGCCTCCCCAGGTCCCCCCAAGTCCCTCAGCGTCCCCTATGTCCCATCGGTGTCCCCTGGAGCCCCTCAGTGTTCCCTCAGTGTCCCCTGGTGTCCCCCAGTATCTTCCCGGTGTCACACATTGTGTTCCCTGTGTCCCCTCTGTGTCCCCCAGTGTCCCACAGTTCTCCCTGTCGCCTCTCCCCACCATGGCCCCCCTGGCTCAGACCCTGGCACTGCTGGCCATGGCCGTGGCCACTGTGGCCATCAAGGTGGTGCCCCTGGACATGGCCAAGGACTCCTTCGATGACCTGAATTGCGGCGATAACATGACCAAGAGTTTGCCGGAACTCCAGCGCTCAGACTTCCTCAGTAACAGCCAGTTTGAAAATCAATGGAGAAACGCCACAAAGGAGTGGCAGAACAAGCAGAGAGCGCCATCCCCACTTACCCTGGATCAGGCCATCGCCCTCATGGCCTACACTACGAATGTGACGAGGCTGTACATGGCGTTCAATCAAGCCGTGTGTGAGGGTGGAAGCTCCAGCCAGAAGTACCGGGACGAATTCCACTTCAAATCGCTGCATTTCCTGCTGACCCGGGCCCTCCAGATGCTCACACCTAAATGTCAGTCCGTGTTCCGGGGGGTGAATGACGTCAAGTTCAACGCCAAGGTTGGCAGCAAAGTCCGCTTTGGTTATTTCACATCGACGTCGCTGAGTGAAAGGGTGGCCCAGGGTTACGGAAACACGATATTCAAGGTGTACACGTGCCACGGTAGAGACATCCATAAATTCTCCTATCATGAACCTGAGCAGGAGGTGCTGATCCCACCCTTCGAAATCTTTGAGGTCACAGGAGTCGGCAAAGAAACAAAGTGGATCGAGCTTCACTCCAAAGGGAACTCCAGCAACTACAACTGCGAGTGGCTGAAAGGTGACACCGTGGGGACAGCATAGGGGGATGGGGGACACTCAGTGAGGGTTGGGGACAAGGACACCCAGTGCTGGGGACAAGGGCAGGGACAGCCATTGCTGGGCACAGGGGATGGGCACAGCCAGGGCCAGCTGGGGGGAACAGGGACATCCAGCGCTGGGGACACCCACTGGGGTTGGGGGGACAAGGCCACCCACGGTTTGGCACAGGGGACAGGGACCTCGTTATGGCCTCCTCAGACCACCACACACTCAGGGCCCCCCTGTCACCCCTGTCCCTCCCTCATGGTCCCCCTGATGCCCACATGACCCTGATTTATTAAAAATATGAATATCGATCTAACACTTATATCTAACTGAGACGGACAAAAACTCTCTAACAGTTTGAAGTTAGAAAGTGTATGTTTATTGCAGCGCTGGGCAGCATGTGGGATAGCTCCCCAAAGGCATACCGCACCTTACAGAAAATCACAAAGGTATTTTATTTACAAAACTGTTGAATATCTAAATTACAAATACATATTCATAACCTTGGTACATCCCATTCCCCGCTTTGTATGGTAATTAGCAAAAAACCAATTAAGCATGCGTAGTTTGTCCTTTGAAATGGGTCGGTGGTCTCATTTGAGAGGAGTGGGTTTAAAATGAGGAAGTAAAATGACTCTTCATCGCTCTGAACTTTCTACCTTTTCAATGCAAATGGTGACAAATGGTTGTTGGTAGAATTCCCATTTCCTTAGGTACAGTGACTTTCAATAAGTTTCAGGATTGGGGAGTCTCTGTAATTGTCCTGTGTCCCTAAACCTATTTATCAGGTTCCCTATTTATTGTTGCAAGCACAGCTAAGCAAACATAAGGTTGACAAGCAATCAGTTATTTGGAAAAAGTTAACTCAAGCCCAGTCTTCCTTAGCTAACTACAAAGCTCTTAATTAACTTCGACAACTATAAGGCTTATTTCTAACTAAAATCTTAATTTCTTTAAAATCCTATATTCTTTAAAATCTATGTCTCAACCCCCTCCATTTATGGTCCCCCTGACCCCCCTTTTTGTGTCCCCAGGTGGGAGCATCCCCAGGACCTCCCCCAACCTCTGGGGGCTTCTCCTGGCAACTTTGGCCATGGAAACGGTCAGCGGAGCCCTCTGAGCCACGAGGCCACCAAGGTCACAGCGGTCTCAGAGGCAGGACCAGCGAGGGCGAGGCTGCAGCTGCCAGGACAGCCCAGGACAGCCTGGACAGCCTGGACAGCAGAGACTGGGCGGCACCTGGGGCCGGTTGGGCACTTCCCGCCAGAGGCATTTGAGATTGGCAATGTCACCGTCACCTCCTAAAGCTCCTTGGCTGCCTCGCCTAATGGTCCAAGAAAATGTTGCTTGCTTGCCTGGAGTATAAAAAATGTATCAAAAATTTAATCCTTGCTAGCCTGGCTTAACAAAAGTTTATCAAAATTTGCTGCTGGCTCACCTAATGTAACTGCTGCAGCTCTTTTAACACCTTTCCTGCAGGGAGACTCATTTCTTAAAATAAAGCATTTCCTGCTGTTTGTGTTCAAGCTTTATTTTCCCAGCCTCCATCTTCACAGAGGCCATGGAGAAACGCTCCTCCCTTTTTCCTCTGCACTCCCTTTTCCTTTCACTCACCAAGGACCTGGAGGGGCTGGAGCATGCCCAGGGAAGGGACAGAGCTGGAAAGGGGTCTGGAGTGCTAGGAGTGGCTGAGGGCGGTGGGAGGTGCTGCTTAGAGCAATCAAAAAAAGAATGAATGATCAGTTTGGGGCCAGTTCCAAAGTTCCTGATTTGAGGCAATAACACAGAAGAAACATCGGTTGGGGAAAATACAAAAATGCAAGACAGAAAAAGAATGAGAAATGAAATAAACGGGACAGAGGCACCATCACCTATTTATTTATGCAAAAGCCTGATGTTGTGCTCAGGAATCTCTTTTTCCTTTCAAATCAGGGGATTTTCCCTCTTTAGCCCGCACATCTCCTGCACTGGCCGTGCCGTTGCGGTTTGGGAATCGCCCACCGGAGGGCAGCAGCGAGCGGGGTTCAACAGCGGCACTGCGCATGCGCCGGCCCCAGCTGCAGTTCCGGGTGCCCCCAGCAGGCGGCAGCACGAGCTGGCGGCGCTGCCCATCCCGGCCCCGGGGCTCTGCAATGGTTTGGGATGGAGCGACCTTAAAGCGCCTGCGGTGCCAGCGCTGCCGTGGGCAGGGACAGCTTCCCCTGTGCCAGGCTGCTCCAGGCACCCCAACCTGCCCTGGGAAACGGCCAGGCACTGGTCAGCAGCAGCTTCTCTGGGCATACTCTGCTGGGGCCTCAGCACCCTCACACGGAAGGATTTCATTGGAAAGATGGGTGGTGATGTCTTTGAAAGCAACTCAGTGGGTTTTGGCCCTCCAATGGCCCCGGTTACCCTCCCAGGCCCCTCTGCTGCACCCCAGAGCCCTGTGAACCCCAGTCCCATGTCCCCCAGTGGCATCCAGTGTCCCCCAGTGTCCTCCAGTGTCCCCCAGGTACCCCAGGACTCCAATCCCACATCACATTCCCCCCCAGTGTCCCCCAGAGTCCCCCATGGCCCCAGACCCCACTCACACCATCCCCTATGCCCCCCTCACTTTCCCCCAGAGCACCCCAGGACCCCAATCCCATTCCTGTGACTTCTCCAGTGTCCCCCCAGACCCCAATCCCACAGCCCCCTGTGCCCCTCGAGTGACCCCGGTGTCCCCCCAGCCCCTGATACCAAAATCAGCCGCAGTGAACTCCCGGACTGAACAGGAGGGATCCCAAAGCCGGAATTCTTGATCGGCTCGGGCTCCCAGCAGATCTTTCCTGCTCCTGTGGCTCTGGGGGGCTTTGCCCCAGGGAATTTATCCACCCTAATTATGAATATTCATTAAAATGGGCTTCTTAGCTAACAGAAAACCAGAACGATACCTGTAAATAATTAGCTTGGCCCTGCCTCTTTCAATAAACGATTTTTATTGTCCTGAAGAGCAATAAAATGTGTTATCTGAGTGTGGTTCTAACAGAGTGCCCTGATAAGGATAAGGACCCAATGATTGATTGCCAATTAGATAAACCTTTATCAAAGTGAGAAGCCAAAGCGAGCAGGGCATGCAGGGAAAGCCGGAGAGCACAAGTCTCAGGTCCTGCTCCATGCGCAGCTTTCAGAGGTTTTTTCCCCACAATTTCCCATTTTTATAACTTTTTATTTTGTACACACCCCTTGGTCCCTCCCCATGTTTTCCCATATTTGGTCATCATTGAGTTTTGCAACTCCGGGAGTCTGGGGTCTTCTGCCCTCTCACGGTGCTTGGAGGATGAAGTCTCTCCTCTTCCTCGCAGCACATCCCTGGGGACTTCCCACTGTGGTCACCACGGTTTCACCAAATCTCCCGTTTTCTCCCTTTCTTCATGTCCTGTGATACAAATCTACATTTCCTTATCCTGCACCAAGGCCGGGCTCCAACTTTTCTGTTTCTGCAGTTTCTGCAACTTACAGTTCCTGCTTAATATGTTCTACATATTTACAATTTCTGCAGCTTGCTGAATAGCCCCTACATATTGAAAATTATTACCGATAACATTTAACACAAATTACCTAAATCATTCATTTCATTTATAACTCCGGGCACCCGAGCAGACGGTGAGAGGGTTTGTTGTAGTGGGGTTGGTGTCCATCAGGCCCCAGCTCAGTGGCTGCTCTCACCAGCACAGGCTCACCCCACGGCAGCAGCAGAAGCAGCTCTGGGCTGGGCTCCGGCAGCAGCAGCAGCAGCGAATTCCCTTCCCCGAGCAGCAGCTCCGACCGCCCTCCCCCGAAGCCGAGAGAGGGAGAGCGCCAGCCAGCAGCTGCCCCAGCCCCCTCTTGTATCAGCCCCATCCTCTGGGGATCTCTGCCCCTCGGAGAGAAACTCCCAGAGAAGAGAAGTGCAGCCGGGTGCCCTCCTCCCCTGAGCTGGGCCGCTGCTTTTGTTTTTCTTCAGCGCCGCTTTGTTAGCATCTCCTAACAATTTACCTGTGTTATAAGTGCATGTTTTCGAGTTGGCTTTTGGCAAATATTGAGATGAATGTGATGCACATAATTTAAGAAGGTTGTGCCGTATTTCCTTTAATTTGTGGAATTAAAAAATGTAATGGAGGTGTATTTTCAGATAGAAGGCAGAAGAGATCTCTGGAATTCCTGAACTAAAGATTTCTGATAAGAAAGAATTGAGCCTTTGAGGGTCTAAATCTCCAGAAGACAGATTTCCAACATACATGTGGACTTTCTGGAGCCTCACAAATAACCTGTATGCTTAGGGTGGGTCTTGAAACCAAAATGAATATTTGAATCACGCATTAGCTTATTTAAGTATGTAACACCAAGACTTCCAAATCCCAAGGAATTTAGAATGGGCGGTATGTTGCTTTGTGCTCTCAGCTGAGAGCTAGCTTTTTCAGTCTCCTTAATTGTCTATTTTTATTCTATTCTATTTGATTTTATTTTTATTAAAATTATAAATAAATATAAAAAGGTGAAACGTGGTTTTTCAAACCTGGAAAAATTCTGTAAGCAGAAAGGAACAAAAGGAAAGAGACCCTGGGGGAAACAACCGCTCACTTTGAAATTTTAAATGTTTATTAGACCTCACCAGGACAACCAAAAGGCTGAATAAGGAGAAAGGGGCAGCGCTGGGTGCTCGGCTGCAGCCGGGGGCACATCCACAAAATGGCGGCTCTGCCTTTGACACCCCTGGTGTGGCAGCGGCCAAACCCACACCCATGGCAGGGACACAGGGGAACGTTTTCCTTGGTGGCCTCCTTTCTCTTGGGGTCATGGTGGTCTTGGTGTTTGTGGTGGCCACAGTGACCAGAGGGAACTTGGTGGCCATAGAGGCCATGGTGGCCAGAGTGACCTCAATGACCTTGGTGGCCTTGTGGCTCAGAGGATCCCGGTGGGCACTGCCAGGGCTGTGGTGGCCAGGAGGAACCCTTCGAGTTGCAAGGAGGCCATGGGGACGCTCCCACATGGGGGACAAAGAGGGGCGTCAGGGGGACCATGGGGGTCAAAGAGGGCATTGGGAATGGCCATAATGGGGGTTTGGGGTGACAGGAGAGATGGGGGCCATGGGGTGACAGGTGACAGGGTCTTGGGGGGGTACAGGGGCCAAGGAGGTCAGGGGGTCATGGTGGGCTTACGGGTCACAGGGGTCAGGGGAGTCAGGGGGTGCCAGAGGGTGCCAGGGGTTCAGGGGGTGCCATGGGGGGTCCTGGCCCACCCACGTCCAGCACACAGGGCCTGTCCCCACAGCACTGCCTTGGGTGGGGAGAGACAGGGTCAGAATGGGGGTGTCCCTGTCCCTGTCCTCCCCTGGCAGGGATGTCCCTGTCCCCTCCCAAATGTGGGGTCCCCATCCCTGTGCCCTCTCATGGCCGTGCCTGTCCCCATGCCCTCAATCAGTGTCCCCAGAGTTGGTGTCTCCAGCACTGGGTGTCCCTGTCCTCCAACTACCCACAGTGGGTGTCCCTGTCCCCCATCCCCACTGAGTGTCCCTGTGTTCCCTGTGCCCTGTCATGTGTGTTCCCATGGCCACAGTGGCTGTCCCCATCCCCCCGGGCTGTCCCCTGTGGTGTCACCTCACAGCCACGCGCAGTTGTAGTTGCTGAAGGTCCCGGTGGAGCGGAGCCAGATCTGTGTCTTGCCCCCTTTTTCGATGACTTGGGTGACCTCAAAGGTCTCAAAGGGCGGGATCAGCACCTCCTCCTCCGTTGGATACATGGAGAATCCCTGGATGTCCACGCCGTGGCACGTCTGAACCTCGAATATCGTGTCCTTCCCAAATGCCTCAGCGATCTCCTTACGTGGTGACGTCGATGTGAATTGACCGAACCGGACCGTCTGCCCACGCTGAGCACTGAACCGGATGCCACTCACGCCCCGGAACACCTGGCGAAACTGCACGTTCTGAGCCTGCTTCAGCGTCACCAGGGCCTGGGTCAGCAGGAAATGTAACGTTTTGAAGTGGAAGTTGTTCCGGTATTCCTGGCGGGAGCGCCCGGCCGTGCGCGTGGCCAGGTTGAACTGCCGGTACACGTCGTCGCTCGAGTAGGCCATGAGGGCGATGGCCTGGGCTGGGGATGCCAGAGGGGACATGCGGGAGCCCCGCTTGCGCCACTCAGCCGAGGCCTTCACCCAGCCTCGGGCAAAGTCAGGATTCGTCTGGAACTCAGAACGGTTGAGGGCCGGCAACGCTGCAGTCATGGCAGGGACGCAGTCCCGGTACTGGTCATCGAAGGAGTCCTGGGCCATGTCCAGGGGCACCACGTCAATGGCCGCAGTGGCCACGATCATGGCCAGCAGTGCCAGGGCATTATCCAGGGGCGCCATGGACGGGAGAGGCCACCAGGAGCAGCGTGGGACACTGGGGGACAAAGGGGGACACACTGAGGGAACATTGAGGGCACACGGGGGTAGATGGGAAGGTCCATGGGAAGTCCCCCCCATCCTCTGTGGGGGACTAAGGATGGGCACGGGGGTCAGCCCAGGGGATGGGGAGCACCTGCAGCTGGAAGACGCCTGGACATATCCTGGGATGCCGATCCCAAATCCTGGGGTCATTCCTGGACTCCCCAGTGATCCTCAGACCCCCAGGACTTTGATTCAAATTCTGGGGTCACTCCCTGTCACCCCAGCAGTGCCGCCCATGACCCCAATCCCACTCCCACAGTGCTCACCCCGGACACCACTTTTGTGCCCCCTCCAGTGTCATCCCTGTGCCCACCAGCCCCATAACCCCACTCCCAGTCCCGTGTCCCTTCCCGCTGGGGTGGCACCCCAGTCCCTCTGCAGTTCCCCAGCCCAAACCCTGCGGTCCACCCCGGACCTCCCCAGGGTCCCCTCAGTGCCCCACCCACCCCAAGTGCCAATCCCAGTCCTGTGTTTACCCTGCCAGTATCCCCCCAGGGCTCCCCAGGACCTCAATCCAGCTCCCAGGCCTCTGCAGCCCCCTTGTGACCCCAGGCCCCTCAGGAACATCACCCAAATTCCTAAAGCAAGTCCCTCATCCCCACACACGGTCCCCCGGGGCCCTCTCCCAAACCCCAATTTCACTCTCAGTCCGTGACCCGTTTTGGTGTCACCCTGGGACCCCAACCCAAAACCAGGGATCACCCCATGCCCCCACAATGTCCCCCGGGAGACCCCAGGGCCCCTCTCTGCAATCCCAGTCCCATCAACCCCCCACAAGTGTCCCCGCTGTCCCCCCAGCCCTCGATACCGAAATCAGCCGCAGTGAACTCCCAGAACAAACGGGAGGGATCCCAAAGTCGGAATTCTTGATCAGCTCGGGCTCCCAGAGGATCTCTCCTGCCCCTGCTGCTGAGGTGAGACTTTGCCACGGGGAATTTATCCACCAGCATCATAAATATTCATTGCAATGACCTTCTTATCTAATACAGAAGCAGCACTTTCTCTGGAAATGATTTGCATGGCTCCGCCCCTTTCTGGGAGTCCTTTCCTGGCACTGGAGAGCCACAAAAATGGGGTCTCTGGGGGTCATTTTCACTGAGCACCCCCAGATCCCAGAGGACTTGGCCTGGAACTTCTGCTTTGGGCAGGCGCTGCTCCTTCTCTGGTCCAGAGCTTGCCAACAACCCTCACTGCAGCTCCCTTTGTCTCTTTCTCCACAGGCTGCAACCATGTTTAGCCTGAGTAGCCACAGGTTGACATCCTTTTCTTGCTTTTCCCAGTCAGTCTTTAAGCCCTTTCCAGCACCTTTAAAGGATCTGAAACTTTCTGCTCTCTCAGTTATTTTTCACCCCCCAGGACCCCAATCCCACCACCCCGTGTGCCCCTTGTGGCCCCCCAGCCCCACTCCCCACTGCTCCCTGAGCTGCTGTCACACCTCAGACCCCAAATGGGCTCCCCTCTAAGGTGACACCCCTAGGGGCACCCCGAGCCTGGCCAGGATCTCCTTGGGGAGCTCCAGGGTGACTTTCCCGGCCTTGTTGGGGTGGCAGGAGAAATTCTGCACCCCAAAAAAAGGGATACCCCAACCCCAGGAGACACCTGAACCCGAGCTGGCGTGGTGGCTCAGGAAATCCATCTGCCAGGAACCCCCGGCAGTGCTGCCCCTCTCAGTGATCCCTGGAGGTGATGGGTTGGGATCCAAAGGGTTCTTTTGGAAACACCTCGGGCGCTGCTCTGCTCCAGAGCTGACACTTCTGTCCTGTGCACACCGAGTACCTGAGGCCGCAGACCAGGCCCCGTCCCAGCGATGCCCCCAGAGCTTTGCTGGGGCTTTTCTCCTTTACAAATCGCAGCCTCAGCTGGGCTGGGCCTGGCCTGGCCATTGGCAGGTCCCGCTCACCCTCCCAGCCACCCTCTTCCTCGTGGGCTTTCAGATCAGCAGCCAATCTTCAACCTGCCCAGCTCCGTCCAGGCCTCACCTCTGCCGGTCAAATTCCTTTCTAAGAAATCAACACCAGGATGCTTTTTGCGGAACCTCTCCTGCAGCTTTATTGCCAGTCTATTTCTCACACACATTCGGCAATCCCCAAGCTGCTGTGCCCTGGGCTGTGGGACGCTTTGGGCAGCTGCCTGGTGTCAAGGAGGAGCAGCATTTCTGTTTTATGTTTCATCAGAAATCCCTGTGCTGTCAACAGAACTCTTCCTTTCCCTGGGGCTCCAGGGGCACAATCAATGCTCAAAGCAGATGGCGAGTGAGTTCCTCTGTTTGCTCTTTTTCCTGCTGCCAATTCCAGAGCTCTTGGGAACTCTGCGAGCTCCGCCCTTGGCTCCACACCTTCTTGCAGCCACAGTGAGCAGAGCACTGGCCACAAGCTTTTGTCCCCAAAATGGATTTCCTGGCCTCTTGGGTGAGAACAGCCACTGCTCCGGCCCACGGGCGTCCCGGCCAAGCCTGGCAGATCGAGCTGTTTGGAGAAGAACCCAGCAGGTCTCTCCTGAAGTTTCCCCCACAAAAGAGCCCCCAGAATGAATTTTGATTTGGAATCCTGAGGAGGGGCACTCGGAGACGGCCATGATGTCCACATGTCCCATGGGATTTCCAGACCTAAACAAAGCCCTTTGATCAGTTTGTGCACCAACAACAGTGCCAGGGCCTGGGAGTCCTTACTCAGAAGGTGGGGGAGACTTCAGGAGAGACCTGCAGGGTTCTTCTCCAAACAGCTTGATCAGCCAGGCTTGGCCGGGATGCCCGTGGGCCGGAGCAGTGGCTGTTCTCACCCAGGAGGCCAGGAAATCCATTTTGGGGACAAAAGCTTGTGGTCAGTGCTCTGCTCACCGTGGCTGCAAGAAGGTGTGGAGCCAAGGGCGGAGCTCGCAGAGTTCCCAAGAGCTCTGGAATTTGGCAGCAGGAAAAAGAGCAAACAGAGGAACTCACTCGCCATCTGCTTTGAGCATTGATTGTGCCCCCGGAGCCCCACGGAAAGGAAGAGGTCTGTTGACAGCACAGGGATTTCTGATGAAACATAAAACAGAAATGCTGCTCCTCCTTGACACCAGGCAGCAGCCCAAGGCGTCCCACAGCCCAGGGCAGAGCAGCTTGGGGATTGCCGAATCCGTGTGAGAAATAGACTGGCAATAAAGCTGCAGGAGAGGTTCCGCAAAAAGCATCCTGGTGTTGATTCCTGAGAAAGGAATTTGACCGGCAGAGGTGAGGCCTGGACGGAGCTGGGCAGGTTGAAGATTGGCTGCTGATCTGAAAGCCCACGAGGAAGAGGGTGGCTGGGAGGGTGAGCGGGACCTGCCAATGGCCAGGCCAGGCCCAGCCCAGCTGAGGCTGCGATTTGTAAAGGAGAAAAGCCCCAGCAAAACTCTGGGGGCATCGATGGGACGGGGCCTGGTCTGCGGCCTCAGGTACTCGGTGTGCACAGGACAGAAGTGTCAGCTCTGGAGCAGAGCAGGGCCCGAGGTGTTTCCAAAAGAACCCTTTGGATCCCAACCCATCACCTCCAGGGATCACTGAGAGGGGCAGCACTGCCGGGGGTTCCTGGCAGATGGATTTGCTGAGCCACCACGCCAACACGGCTTCAGGTGTCTCCTGGGGTGGGGGATCCCTTTTTTTTGGGGTGCAGAACTTCTCCTGCCACCACAACAAGGCCGGGAAAGTCACCCAGGAGCTCCCCAAGGAGATCCTGGCCAGGCTCGGGGTGCCCCCAGAGGTGTCACCTGAGAGGGGAGCCCATTTGGGGTCTGAGGTGTGACAGCAGCTCAGGGAGCAGTGGGGAGTGAGGCTGGGGGGCACTGGGGGCACACGGGGCGGTGGGATTGGGGTCCTGGGTGTGAGAAATAACTGAGAGAGCAGAAAGTTTCAGATCCTTTAAAGGTGCTGGAAAGGGCTGAAAGACTGACTGGGAAAAGCAAGAAAAGGATGTCAACCTGTGGCTACTCAGGCTAAACGTGGTTGCAGCCTGCGGAGAAAGAGACAAAGGGAGCTCCATTGGGGGTTGTTGGCAAGCTCTGGACCAGAGAAGGAGCAGCGCCTGCCCAAAGCAGAAGTTCCAGGCCAAGTCCTCTGGGATCTGGGGGTGCTCAGTGAAAATGACCCCCAGAGACCCCATTTTTGTGGCTCTCCAGTGCCAGCAAAGGACTCCCAGAAAGAGGCGGAGCCATGCAAATCATTTCCAGAGAAAGTGCTGCCTCTGTATCAGGTAAGAAGGTCATTGCAATGAATATTTATGATCCTGGGGGATAAATTCCCCGTGGCAAAGTCTCACCTCAGCTGCAGGGGCAGGAGAGATCCGCTGGGAGCCCGAGCTGATCAAGAATTGCGGCTTTGGGATCCCTCCCGTTCTGTCCGGGAGTTCACTGCGGCTGATTTCGGTATCGGGGGCTGGGGGGACACTGGGGACACTTGTGGGGGGTTGATGGGACTGGGATTGCAGAGAGGGGCCCTGGGGTCTCCTGGGGGACATTGTGGGGTCATGGGGTGATCCCTGGTTTTGGGTTGGGGTCCCGGGGTGACACCAAAACGGGTCACGGGACTGAGAGTGAAATTGGGGTTTGGGAGAGGGCCCTGGGGGACAGTGTGTGGGGATGAGGGATTGGCTTTAGGAATTTGGGTGATGTTCCTGAGGGGCCTGGGGTCACAAGGGGTCTGCAGAGACCTGGGAGCTGGATTGAGGTCCTGGGGAGCCCTGGGGGGATACTGGCAGGGTAAACACAGGACTGGGATTGGCACTTGGGGTGGGTGGGGCACTGAGGGGACCCTGGGGAGGTCCGGGCTTGACCGCAGGGTTTGGGCTGGGGAACTGCAGAGGGACTGGGGTGCCACCCCAGGGGGAAGGGACACGGGACCGGGAGTGGGGTTATGGGGCTGGTGGGCACAGGGATGACACTGGAGGGGGCCCAAAAGTGGTGTCCGGGGTGAGCACTGTGGGAGTGGGATTGGGGTCATGGGCGGCACTGCTGGGGTGACAAGGAGTGACCCCAGAATCTGAATCAAAGTCCTGGGGGTCTGAGGATCACTGGGGAGTCCAGGAATGACCCCAGGATTTGGGATCGGCATCCCAGGATGTGTCCAGGGGTCTTCTAGCTGCAACTGCTCGCCATCCCCTGGGCTGACCCCCGTGTCCATCCTTAGTCCCCCACAGAGGATGGGGGGGACTTCCCATCACCCTTCCCATCTACCCCCGTGTGCCCTCAATGTTCCCTCAGTGTGTCCCCCTTTGTCCCCCAGTGTCCCACACTGCTCCTTGTGGCCTCTCCCTGCCATGGCGCCCCTGGCTCACGCCCTGGCACTGCTGGCCATGACCGTGGCCACTGCGGCCATTGACGTGGTGCCCCTGGACATGGCCCAGAACTCCTTCGATGACCAGTACCGGGACTGCGTCCTTGCCATGACTGAGGCATTGCCGGCCCTCAACCGTTCCGAGTTCCAGACGAATCCTTACTATGCCCAAGGCTGGGTGAAGGCCTCGGCTGAGTGGCGCAAGCGGGGCTCCCGCATGTCCCCTCTGGCATCCCCAGCCCAGGCCATCGCCCTCATGGCCTACTCGAGTGACGACGTGTACCGGCAGTTCAACCTGGCCACGCGCACGGCCGGGCGCTCCCGCCAGGAATACCGGGACAACTTCCACTTCAAAACGTTACATTTCCTGCTGACCCAGGCCCTGGTGACGCTGAAGCAGGCTCAGAACGTGCAGTGTCGCCAGGTGTTCCGGGGCGTGAGTGGCATCCGGTTCAGTGCTCAGCGTGGGCAGACGGTCCGGTTCGGTCAATTCACATCGACGTCGCCGCGTAAGGAGATCGCTGAGGCATTTGGGAAGGACACAACATTCGAGGTGCAGACGTGCCACGGCGTGGACATCCAGGGATATACCATGTATCCAACGGAGGAGGAGGTGCTGATCCCGCCCTTTGAGACCTTTGAGGTCACCAAAATCATCGAAAAAGGGGGCAAGACACAGATCTGGCTGCGCTCCACCGGGACCTTCAGCAACTACAACTGCGCGTGGCTGTGAGGTGACACCACAGGGGACAGCCCGGGGGGATGGGGACAGCCACTGTTGCCATGGGAACACACATGACAGGGCACAGGGACACTCAGTGGGGATGGGGGACAGGGACACCCACTGTGCGGGGTGGGAGGACAGGGACACCCAGTGCTGGAGACACCAACTCTGGGGACACTGATTGAGGGCATGGGGACAGGCACGGCCATGACAGGCCACAGGGATGGGGACCCCACATTTGGGAGGGGACAGGGACACCCCTGCCAGGGGAGGACAGGGACACCCCCATTCTGACCCTGTCTCTCCCCAGCCAAGGCAGTGCTGTGGGGACAGGCCCTGTGTGCTGGACATGGGTGGGCTGGGACCCCCCAATGGCACCCTCTGAACCTCTGGCACCCTCTGGAACCCCCTGACTCCCCTGACCCCTGTGACCCCTAAGCCCACCATGACCCCCAGACTTCCCTGGCCCCTGTACCCCCCCAAGACACTGTCACCTGTCACCCTATGGCCCCCATCTCTCCTGTCACCCCAAACCCCCATTATGGCCATTCCCAACCCCCTCTTTGACCCCCATGGTCCACCTGACGCCCCTCTTTGTCCCCCAGGTGGGAGCGTCCCCATGGCCTCCTTCCACCTCGGAGGGTTCCTCCTGGCCACCACAGCCCTGGCGGTGGCCTCCGGGATCGTCTGAGCCACCAGGCCACCAAGGTCATCGAGGTCACTGTGGCCACCATGGCCTCTATGGCCACCAAAGCCCCTGTGGTCACTGTGGGCACCGCAAACACCAAGACCACCAGGACCCCCAGAGAAAGGAGGCCACCAAGGAAAACGTTCCCCTGTGTCCCTGCCGTGGCTGTGGGTTTGGCCGCTGCCACACCAGGGGTGTCAAAGGCAGAGCCGCCATTTTGTGGATGTGCCCCCGGCTGCAGCCCAGCACCCAGCGCTGCCCCTTTCTCCTTATTCAGCCTTTTGGTTGTCCTGTTGAGGTCTAATAAACATTTAAAATTTCAAAGTGTGCAGTTGTTTCCCACAGGTCTCTTTCTTTTCATTCCTTCTTGCTTACAGAATTTTTTCCCCATAAATTGCTAGGAGACGCTAACGACTCGGTGCTTAAAAAAAACAAAAGCAGCAGCCCAGCTCAGGGGAGGAGGGCACCCGGCTGCACTTCTCTTCTCTGGGAGTTTCTCTCCGAGGGGAAGAGATCCCCAGAGGATGGGGCTGATAAAAGAGGGGGCTGGGGCAGCTGCTGGCTGGCGATCTCCCTCTCTCGGCTTCGGGGGAGGGCGGTCGGAGCTGCTGCTCGGGGAAGGGAATTCGCTGCTGCTGCTGCTGCCGGAGCCCAGCCCAGAGCTGCTTCTGCTGCTGCCGTGGGGTGAGCCTCTGCTGGTGAGAGCAGCCACTGAGCTGGGGCCTGATGGACACCCACCCCACTACAACAAACCCTCTGACCGTCTGCTCGGGTGCCCGGGGTTATCAATGAAATGAATGATTTAGGTAATTTGTGTTAAATGATATTGTTAACAATTATAAATATGTAGGGGCCATTCAGCAAGCTGCAGAAATTGTAAATACGTAGAGGATATTAAGCAATAACTGTAAGTTGCAGAAAGTGCAGAAACAGAAAAGTTGGAGCCCGGCCTTGGCGCAGGATAATGAAATGTAAATTTGTATCATAGGACATGAAGAAAGGAGGTCTCGTCCAACCTAGAAATTCTGTGATTTTGTGATTCTGTGATTCCCAAAGTCCTGCAGGAGCACCGAGGTGGCTGTCCCAGGGGTCTGTGAAGCAAAGAAACAAACCCTCTCGTCCGTCCCTTCCCATCTGTGCCCAGCTGCCATCACCGCGTGCGCCTCGAGCCCGCCCCACATCACCTCTGCAGCCCTGGATGAATCACCACACTGGCCCCGCCCACCAGGAGCCACCAGCGCCCCTGCTGGCCCTTCCCGGAACTGCACATGAGAGGAAAGCGCCCGCGGCTGAGAGAGGCCGGCGCTGGTTCCTGGTTCTGTGTGTTGTCAATGCCAGCGCTGGTTCCTGGTTCTGTCTGTGGTTAATGCCAGCGCTGGTTCCTGGTTCTGTGTGTGGTTAATGCCAGAACCGGTTCCCGGTTCTGTCTGTGGTTAATGCCAGCGCTGGTTCCTGGTTCTGTGTGTGGTTAATGCCGGCGCTGGTTCCCGGTTCTGTGTGTGGTTACTGCCAGTGCTGGTTCCTGGTTCTGTGTGTGGTCAATGCCGGCGCTGGTTCCTGGTTCTGTGTGTGGTCAATGCCAGCTCTGGTTCCTGGTTCTGTCTGTGGTTAATGCTGGCGCTGGTTCCTGGTTCTGTGTGTGGTCAATGCCAGCGCTGGTTCCTGGTTCTGTCTGTGGTCAATGCCAGCGCTGGTTCCTGGTTCTGTCTGTGGTTAATGCCGGCGCTGGTTCCTGGTTCTGTGTGTGGTTAATGCCAGCACTGGTTCCTGGTTCTGTGTGTGGTCAATGCCAGCACTGGTTCCTGGTTGTGTGTGGTTAATGCCGGTGCTGGTTCCTGGTTCTGTCTGTGGTTCCCGGTTCTGTGTGGTTAATGCCAGAACTGGTTCCTGGTTCTGTCTGTGGTTAATGCCAGCACTGGTTCCTGGTTCTGTCTGTGGTTCCTGGTTCTGTGTGTGGTTAATGCCAGCTCTGGTGGGTTCCTGGTTCTGTGTGTCGTCAATGCCAGGGCTGGTTCCTGGTTCTGTGTGTGGTTAATGCCAGTGCTGGTTCCTGGTTCTGTGTGTGGTTAATGCCAGCGCTGGTTCCTGGTTCTGTGTGTGGTTCATGCCGCAGTTGGTGCTGTTTGTTCGCTTTATTAGACACACCAATAAACAACTCCTGCTCCTGTCCTCCTGTCTTTGCCTGGGAGCGCCTTAATTTCAAAATGATCATAATTCGGGGTGGGGAGGGGATTTGCACTTTCCATTCCAAGGGAGGCTCCTGCCTTCCTTAGCAGTCACCTCTCTGTCAAACCAAGACGGGCGGTGGTCACTGCTCTGGTACAGGGCTTTTCATGAAGGCTGCTGTAGTCTTTCTCACCTTTGAGCTTTTTACCTCTATCTTCACCCCATGCCTGGTGCTTCTTTTTTCAGTCTGACCTACTTTTAGCTCGTTTCGCACATTGCAAGCTTCGTTAAAACTCGCTGCTCTCTGGCTCTTGATGGCGTTTGCTGCCTCTCTTGCTCTGCCATCTTGCTTTCTTTGTTACCTTGCTTGCTTTACCCCCACATCCTGTTACAGTCTCACTTGTGGTTAAGCTTCTGTCACACACCGCTCAGGAGTCAAGGGAAACAACATCTTCACAATCGCACTTCTGAGCCGGAAACTTCACCTTGCCAGAGGTTTCCTTGCACAGAGGAGACAGGAGAGCACTTTTATTAATTTTATTCAGTTTTATTCAATTTTATTAAATTTTATTTAATTATATTCATTTAATTCAGTTTATTCAATTTTATTCCATATTTTTTCAGTTTTTTTCAATTATATTCACTTTTATTCAGTTTTATTCGATTTTATTCAATTTTATTCAATTTTATTCAATTTTATTCAATTTTATTCAATTTTTTGAATTTCATTGAATTTTATCCAGTTTTATTCAATTTTATTCCATTTTATCCCATTTTATTCACAAACAAAGGCAGAGGCCATGGGGGATTTCCCCGTGGGGTCTCTCCAATTGCCGAACGATGCAATTTATCCTCCTTTTCATCCCAATTTCCCAGCCCCATCTCCCTCTCCCTTTCCCCATTGGCTGAGGCACCTGGGAGGTGCAGACTTCCCAACCCACCTGCCGCACGTCCCCCTTGCTACGCGCCCTGCCCTCCTGTGACACCTGACCAATGAAATGAGCTTTAACTCCACCCTGGGAGGGGAAATTAATATTCATCAGCCCGTTAACTCTTTGTTCTTCTTCTGGAAGTTCAGGAATCTGGCAGGACCCTGGCTGAGCAGCAGTCCGAGTCCATGAGGAACATTTTCTGGAACTTTCTCTGGTCACTTCCTTATCTACAAGTGCCCGGCCCTGTCCACCAGCAGATTGACACAACCTGTTTGTAGAGACGCTTTCATCTTGTTCCTCTCAAGGGGGGAATAATTTGGGATGAGGAAATTGAGTTTGGTTGGGTTTAACTCCTGACTGTGTGGGAATTGAGGGAATTTGGGCAAGAATGCCAATCAAGGAATCTCCAAAGAAGTAAAGGACAGTCAGGAAAATGTTGTGGTGGGGAAAGATTTTCTTTTTTCTTAGCTCTTCCTCTTCTCTTTTCCCATTTCCCCCTTTTTCCCCCTTTTTTCTATTTTTTCCCCTTTCTCTTTTTCCCCTTTTTTCCTTTTTTTCCATTTCCCCCTTCTTTCTCTTTTTTCCTTTCTTCCATTTTTTTCCATTTTTTCCCTTTCTCCCCCCCCAGGGAAAACGGCAGTGGTGGCCTTGGTGGCATTGGTGACCTCATTTCTCTGGGGGTCATGGTGACCTTGGTGACTTTGGAGACCATGGTGACCTTTGTGTCCCCATGGCTCAGATGATCCTGGTGGCCGCTGCCAGGGCTGTGGTGGCCAGGAGGAGCCTCCTGAGGTGGGAGGGGCCCCTGGGGATGCTCCCACCTGTGGGGACAAAGACGGGAGTGAGGAGACCATGGGGGTGAAGGGGTTGAGGGGGTCAGGGAGGGGTCAGGGGTTACAGGGGTACAGGGGGGGCCATGAGGGGGTTCAGGTGGGACACAGGACCATGGGGGGTGGGGATCAGGGGGGTCAGGAGGGCCATGGGGGTCGTGAGGAGGTCACAGGGGCCATAACATGGGGTTAGGAGTGACAGGAGGGAGAGATGGGGGCCATGGGTGGGGGGGGAGGGTCAGGGGTGACCGGTGGCAGGGGGTGTAGGGGGGGGATTGGTGGTCAGGGGGGGCCACGGAGGTTTGGGGATGATTGGGTGTTGGGGGGTCAGTGGGGAGATACAGGGAGCAGGGGATTTCAAGGGGGGTCATGGTGGGCTTTAGGGGTGCCAGGGGCTCAGGGGGAGTCAGGGGGTGCCCTGAGGGGTGTCAGGAGGGCTCCAGGGGTTCAGGAGGGGTCAGGGTGGTCCCGGCCCACCCGTGTCGAGCACACAGGGCTGGTCCGCACAGAGGTGGTTGGTAGAGGGCAGAGGGGGCTCTGTCTCTGTCCCTTTCCCTGTCCTTGTCCCTGACCTCCCCTGGCAGGTGTGTCCCTGTCCCCTCCACCATGTGGGAGTCCCCATCCCTGGGCCCTGCCATGGTGTCCCTGTCCATGTCCCCCATCACCTGTGGCTGTCCCTGTCCCCTGTGACCTGCCATGGTGTCCCTGTCCATGTCCCCCATCACCTGTGGCTGTCCCTGTCCCCTGTGACCTGCCATGGGTGTCCCTGTCCATGTCCCTGTCCCCCATCACCTGTGGCTGTCACTGTCCCCTGTGCCCTGCCATGGGTGTCCCTGTCCATGTCCCCCATCACCTGTGGCTGTCACTGTCCCCCGTGCCCTGCCATGGTGTCCCCGTACCCACAGGGGGTGTCCCTCTCCCCCAGGTTGTCCCCACGATGTCCCGGCGCAGCCACTCGCAGCTGTATTTGCTGAAGGTGCCGGCGGAGCGCAGCTGGATCTGGGCCCTGTCCCCTTCCTGGCTCACCCCGGTGACCTCGAAGGTCTCGAAGGGCGGGATCAGCACCTCCTCCTCGCCGGGGCTGCAGGAGAACTCCCTGATGTCCACGCCCTGGCACGTCTGCACCTGGAACACCGTCTCCGTCCCAAACTGCCCGGCGATCTCCCGGCGCAGCGACGTCGAGGCGAACTGACCGAAGCGGACGGTGTGGCCGGGCCGCGCCTGGAACCGGACCCCGCGCACACCCCGGAACACCTGGTGACAGCGCGGCCCTCGAGCCTCCCTCAGCGTGGCCAGCGCCTGGGTCAGCAGGAAATGCAGCGCCTTGAAGTGGAAGTTGTCCCGGTACTCCCGGCGGGAGCGCCCGGCCGCGCGCACAGCCGCGTTGAAGTCCTTGGCCGTGTCCTTCATGGTGTAGGTCATGAGGGCGATGGCCTGGGCTGGGGACAGAGGGGTCACAGGGGGCCCCCGCCTCCACCACTGCTCGGCGGCCTCCACCCAGAGCCGGGCCAGCAGAGGGTTCTGCTGGAGCTCCCAGCGGTGGAGGGCCGGCAACAGCTCGGCCATGGCGCGTCGGCAGCCCCGGTACTGGTCATCGAAGGAGTCCAGGGCCATGTCCAGGGGCACCACCCTGGTGGCCGCGGTGGCCATGGTCATGGCCAGCAGGGCCACGGTCCCAACCAGAGGGTGCGGAGAGGGGAGAGGCCACCAGGAGCAGCGTAGGACACTGGGGGACACAAGGGGAATCCTGAGGGACAGGGCAGGACATGGCTGAGACACTGAGAGGATGTTGAGGGGACACGGGGAAACACCGAGGGACGTGGAGGGACACCAGGGGACACAGGGAAGGTCCCTCCCTCAGGGGTGGGGGAAATGGGGTGGGGTCAGCCTGGGGAGAGGAGAGGGGGGCAGCCTCAACCAGGAGATCCCTGGACATGTACTGGGACCATGACCCCAATTTCTGGGGTCACTCCTTGATGCCCTCAGTGTCCTCCAGTCCCCCCAGGGACCCCAGTTCCACACCCACAGTCTGCTGTCATTCCCCAGGTGTTCCCTCATCCCCCTCAGGACCCCAACCCAAATCCTGGGGTCACTCCCCGACCACCCCAGTGCCCCTCTCCACCCACCCCCAGACCCCAATCTCACTCCCAGTCCGGTGTCCCCTTTGGGGTTGTTGGAAATGATACAGCTCAGGACCCCGACCCAAACCCGGGGATCACCCCCTGCCCCCTGCAGTGTCCCCCTGCCCTCCCATGGCCCCAGTCACACTCCCAGCCCCCCCCCCGCCCCCCAGAGCCCCATGAAACCGAGTCCCATGTCCCTCAGTGTCCCCCAGTGCTCCCCAGTGTACCCTAGTGTCCCCCCAGTGTCCCCCATGGCTCCAATCCCTGTGCCATTGTCCCCTGTGCCCCGCACAAGTTTCCCCAGTGTTCCCCAGCCCTCCCATGACCCCAGTCACACTCCCAGGTCCCCCTGCTGCCCCGCAGAGCCCCATGAACCCCACACCCATGTCCCCCAGTGTCCTCTAAGTGCCCCCCAGTGTCCCCCCAGCCCCCCCATGACCCCAATCCCACTCCCACCATCTCCTGTCCCCCCTCACTTCCCCCCAGAGCACCCCAGGACCCCAATCCCATTCCTGTGACTCCCCCAGTGTCCCCCAGACCCCAATCCCACAGCCCCCTCTGCCCCCCAAGTGTCCCCGGTGTCCCCCCAGCCCCTGATACCCAAATCAGCCGCAGTGAACTCCCAGACAAAATGGGAGGGATCCCAAAACCGGAATTCTTGATCAGCTCGGGCTCCCAGCAGATCTCTCCTGCTCCTGTGGGTCAGGGGGGCTTTGGCACAGGGAATTTATCCAGCCTAGTTATAAATATTCATGAAGATGGTCGTCTTAGCCAACACAAAACCAGAATGTTTCCCTTAAACAATTTGAATGGCTCTGCCTCTTTCAGGAAATGGTTTTTGTTGCCCTGACATCACAAAAATGAGGTTTCTCAGTGTGGTTTTCACTGAGCGCCCCAATATCTCAGATGACCTTGTCTTGAACTTCTGCTTTGGGAGGCGCTGCTCTTTTTGTGAGGCAGAACTTGCAAAAACCCTCCCTGCAGTTTGATTTGTCTCTTTCTCAGCAGCTCCCACCCACCTTTGCCTGGCTGTGCCCACACTTTTACGTCCTTTGATGGGTTTTCTTCCCAGTCAGTCTTTAAGCACAATCCAGCACCTCCAGGGCAGCTGAAACTTTCTCTGTTCTCTCTTATTAGAGGTGAGGGATGGATCGAGTTGGGCAGGTTGAATATTGGCTGCTCATCTATCATATTCATCACCATGGGCTTCTTAGCTAAGACAAAAATAAATTAAATAATAAAAATAAACCGAAATTAAATCAAATAGGGCTTCTTAAACAACACAAAACCAGCACTTTTCCCACAAAAAACTGTCATGGCTCTTCCTCTTTCAAGAAATGATTTTTATTGTCCTGGGGAGCCATACAAATGGGGTCTCTGGGGGTTGTTTTCACTGAGTGCCCCGATGTCCCAGATGACCTCTCTCTCACACGACACAAAGAAGTGACACCCACACTCTCAGAAGTCTGAGGCAGGAAAAAGAGACAGTTTATTTAAAAACTTTGTCATTTATATAATTTCAGCAGTGACCAGGAATTGGAGGAAGAAAACCTTCCTCTACAACCACACTGGGACACCCAACAGTCCATCAGCAGTCTCCTCCTCATGAGAAGAATGTAAACACCGTTGTACCGTTACAATAGCAAGGAAGTTGCTGATTTAAAATCCTGTCTGACCCCATTGCAAAAGGTAAACACGGAAGGCTGAAAATAGAACTTTAGAAAAAAACTTCTTAAAGAGACAGAGGAGAACAGCAAAAGCAAAAACCCCGACAACAGACCTTGCATTGAACTTTCACTTTTGGCCAGCACTGCTGCTCCTTCCGTGTTGCAGAACTTGCCAAAAAGGGAACTCCCTGGAGCTCCCTTTGTCTCTTTCTCCACAGCTCCCGCCCACCTTTGCCCTGCGCCGTCCCCCAGCTGCAGTTCCAGGTGTCACCAGCAGGTGGCAGCACAAGCTGGCGGCGCTGCCCATCCCGGCATACGTATTTACAATTTCTGCAGTTTGTTTAATAGCCACTACGTATTTATAATTATTAACTCTAACGCTTAACACAAGTTACCTAAATCATTCATTTCATGTATAACACCACCGTGAGACATTCCCACTCGTTTCGTTCTACCAGCTCTGGGCCCCAGCACAGAGGAGATGTGGAGCTGCTGGAGCCAATCCAGAGGAAGCCACGGTGAGACTTCCAGGGGTGAAGCTGCTCTGCTGTGGAGACAGCTGGGGGTGTTCAGCCTGGAGAGCGATCCAGGGAGGCACCAAAGCCCCTTTCCTGGCTAAAGGAGCCCCAGGAGAGCTGGGGACGGGCTTTGGGCATGGAGGGACAGGCCAAAGGGAAAAACTTCCCAGTGCCAGAGGGCAGGGATGGATGGGATCTTGAGAGGAATCCTTCCCTGGGAGGGTGCTGAGGCCCTAGCACAGGTTGGCCAGAGCAGCAAGGGCTGTCCAGTCCCTGGCCGTGTCCCAGGGCAGGTTGGGGTGCCTGGAGCAGCCTGGCGCCGGGGAAGCTGCCCCTGCCTGGTGCCTGGCTGTGTCCCCGGACAGGTTGGGGTGCCTGGAGCAGCCTGGCGCAGGGGAAGCTGTCCCTGCCAGGTTCCTGGCCGTGTCCCAAGGCAGGTTGAGGTGCCTGGAGCAGCCTGGCGCAAGGGAAGCTGTCCCTGCCCGGTGCCTGGCCGTGTCCCAGGGCAGGTTGGGGTGCCTGGAGCAGCCTGGTGCAGGGGAAGCTGTCCCTGCCCATGGCAGCGCTGGCACCGCAGGCGCTATAAGGTCGCTCCATCCCAAACCATTGCAGAGCCCCGGGGCCGGGATGGGCAGCGCCGCCAGCTCGTGCTGCCGCCTGCTGGGGGCACCCGGAACTGCAGCTGGGGCCGGCGCATGCGCAGTGCCGCTGTTGAACCCCGCTCGCTGCTGCCCTCCGGTGGGCGATTCCTGAACCGCAACAGCACGGCCAGTGCAGGAGACATGGGGGCTAAAGAAAGAAAATCCCCCGATTTGAAAGGAAAAAGGAGATCCCTGTGCAAAACATCAGGCTTTTGCATAAATGGGTTATGGTGCCTCTGTCCCCTTTATTTCATTTCTCATTCTTTTTCTCTCTTGCATTTTTGTATTTTCCCCTACCAATGTTTCTTCTCTGTTATTGCCTCAAATCAGGAACTTTGGAACTGGCCCTGAACAAATCATTCATCCTTTTTTTGATTGCTCTGAGCAACACCCCACAGCTCCCTCAGCCACTCCTGGCGCTCCAGACCCCTCCTCAGCTCTGTCCCTTCCCTGGGCATGCTCCAGCCCCTCCAGGTCCTTGGTGAGTGAAGTGAAAAGGGAGTGCAGAGGAAAAAGGGAGGAGGGTTTTTCTGTTACCTCTCTGAAGATGAAGGTTTGGAAAATAAAGCTTACACAAAAACACCAGGAAATGCTTTATTTTATCAAATGAGGTGCCCTACAGGAAAGGTGCTAAATGAGCTGCAGCAGATACATCAGGTGAGCCAGCAGCAAATTTTGATAAACTTTTGATAAGCCAGATGAGCAAGGATTAAATCTTTGATAGGTTTTTTATACACCAGGCAAGCAAGCAACATTTTTTTTGATCCATCAGGTGAGGCAGCCAAGGAGCTTTAGGAGGTGATGGTGACATTGCCACTCCAAAACGCCTCTGGTGGGAAGTGTCCAACTGGCCCCAGGCACTGTCTGGTGTCTCCTGTCCGGGCTGACCGGTCTGTCCTGGGCTGTCCTGGGCTGTCCTGGCAGCTCCAGTCCAGCCGTGGCTGAACCTGCTGGCCTTGTGCTGCTCCCTCCTGAGCAGCTCTCAGAGGGGATTCCCCAGGATGGACCCCTTGTCACTGTGACATGGACGCCACAGTGGCCGCGGTGGCCATGGTGACCTTGGTCACCTTGGTAACCACGGTAACCACAGTACCATGGTGGCCTCAGTAATTACGGTGACCATGGTGACCTTGGTCACCTTGGTAACCACAGCGGCCAGAGTGGCCTCAGTAGCTACAGTGACCATGGCAGCCACCGTGGCCATCATGGCCTCATCGGTCACGGTGACCACAGTTGACATAGTGACCATGGTGGTTCCAATGTCCAGAGTGGTCACAGTGGCCAAAGTGGCCACAGTGGCCACCATGGCCTCGGTAGCCTTGGTGGTGTCATTTTTCTGCGGGTCCCAGTGACCTTCCTGACCATGGTGGCCACAGTAGCCTCCAAGACCACAGAGACCTTGATGGCCTCATGGCTCAGAGGGCTCTGCTGACTGTTGCCATGGCCAGGGTCACCAGGAGAAGCCCCCAAAATGTGGGGGGAGTTCCTGGAGAGGCTCCCACCTGGGGACACAAAGAGGGGGGGCCGGAGGACCATAAGTGGAGGGGGTCATGGGAGCACCGGGCGGACCATGGGAGGAGGGACAGGGGGGCCCTGACGTGTCGGTGTCAGAGGAGGCCATAATGAATTTATCCACCAGAATTATGCATATTCATTAAAATGGGCTTCTTAGCTAACACAAAACCAGCACTTTCCCCATAAATAATTACCTTGGCTCTGCCTCTTTCAATAAATGATTTTTATTGCCCAGGAGTGTCATAAAGTGGGGTTTCAGGGTGTGATTCTGTTATAAATTTAGAAAGCCAATCTCAACGAAAAACAATTTATTTGACAAGGATGATTTTGGACAAGCAAATGACAAAGCCAGCGCCCAAGGAACAGAGTTAGCTCTGGGTGAATCTTACCGACGTGACCTCTGCTGCGCCACGTCCCCCGTGGTTTCACGAAAGCCCGAGCCCAAACCAGTTAGCTTTTATACCCCTCCTGGTTCGGGACTACGTGATTTTAAAATTATACATGTCCAGGCTTGTCTCGGGTCCAGGTGCCCCTGGATGTTGAAAGGTCTAGGGACCGGTTTTGCTGTCTCAAAAGACTTCCTGGGTGAATGGGATTCCCGGGCGATTTGGATGGTCCTGGTAAGAAACCATCTCGGAGTCATCAGGGGTTGATCACCTCCATCCTGGCTATTCTTTCTCCTTCTATTGGAATTGTAGTTTCTTTCTCTTCTTCCCAGAGCTGGAGATGGTTCTTGTGAATCTTTCCAGGCCCTTTGCTTTGGGGGGAGGGGGGGAGGGGTGTCCTTCTGGCTTTTCTATAAACGATATTTACTGTAACAACGAGTATTATGAAAAGATGAATTATCCCCCATGACAGTTCTCACTGAGCATCCCAGTATCCAAGATGGCCTCACCTCCAACTTTCGCTTTTGGAAGGCGCTGCTCCTTCTCTGTTGCAGAAATTGCAAAAAAAACCAACCCACCTTCATTGTTCCCATTGGTCCCGACAAAACAAGGAAAACCTAAAAAAAAAGAGGATTGGGACCCCTTGGACAACCTAACCCTCCCATCCTCAAACCTTTACCTGCTGCTTCCCTACCCCGCCCCACCAAGAATCCGAAAGTTGTTTACCCACGGGTCTGAGCAAAAGGCTGTCTCATCGCCCAGGCAAACAAGAAGTAAGGTGCAAAGGGCAAAATTAACACGAGGAGGGTTCAGCCTTTGCCGTAAAGGGAAGTTCTCATGGGACCAGAACGCACAGGCTCTGTGAATGTCCCGTTGACAAGGGATACGGGAGGCAGTCCCGGGGGGACAGGATATTAACAAGGCTTTTAGTGAACACCAGAAAAAGGATAAATCCCCCCCCACGGACTGGTTGGAAAGGCTTAGGAATAGCTTGAGGATGTGCTCAGGGGTAGAAGGCACACGAAGGAAATGAGAAAAGTTACAGAAGGGTGGCGGCAAGAGCGGGGGATACAAGATTCATCGAGGGAAGTGCAGAAAGTGTAAGAGGGAAGAGGAAAGTGAAAGGGGAGGCGAGAGTGTTGGCAGCCGCAGTGGGAAAAGCAAGATGTGTGAGGCAGGAGGAGAGGAAGAGTAAACAAAGGAAACCAAAAAGCTTAAGTTGTGAATGATATTAATGTGGGAAAAGGCTGTGTAAAGGTGAGCTTTAAAGAAAAGTGGCGGACTCACTGTAGGGCAGGATATTTTCCTAAGGGGTTGTGCCCTCCCTGTGGAAGAGAACAGCTGGAGATAACAAAACAAACATTATACCTGGCTGTACAAATAGGGAGACTTGAAGAGGAATTTTCTGAGTGGTGGCAATTAGCTGTAAATGGGGTGAGGGGTCAATTGGATACCCTAACTGAAATAATAATAATAATAATAATAATAATAATAATAATAACAATAATAATGTGCTGAAAATACTCCCGAGTTCTTTACTGGGCAGAACAAATGAAACATAAAAGATAAGTACAAGAAAAGACATTTAAACCGGCAGTCACTCCCAGGCACCCCTGAAGAATTTCCTTGCTGCCGAGAAGATGGAAATCCAGGCTCCGGAAAGCAAAAGCGGAGGCGTCGGGGAAGGCAGAGGGTTTCTGAAGTGGGGAATGCTGCTGGGAGTTCTGACTCTGCCACTTGGGATGCCCGGCCGACTTTAGCACGGGAGTTTGTAAATGTCATAGCATTCGATGTGTTAAATGATGTGGGGGGAAACATCACAGCGTGTCACGATATAACTGCAACCCCTGAGGAAAATAAACTAAGGCAAAATAAAAAAAAAAAAAATTCAAACTCCATTATTCCTGTTTGTAATTGGTGTGACCAAACTGTTTGGGCGGGGAATAGGATGGAATCAATTTTTATAGCACACTCATCATCAAATTTGAGACCCAGGTAAAGATAGAGAAAAAAAACTAAAAGAATTTAAGCAAAAAGCAAACCCACGACGAGAACAGAACACGACCTTGGGGTGTTTATAGGGATGAGCTTTAAGCCAGAGCTGTAATTCACAACCGGTATAATTGATCAGCATTAGAGTAGAGTATTAACAAAAGTTACATATGATCATACAAATTAGTAAATTAGTGAATTAGCACAAAATAAACAGTCAATTAATTAAGAAAGGGCAGAACTGTTATATATGAAATTAATGATTTAGGTAATTTGTGTTAAATCTTATCGGTAATAATTTTAAATATGTAGGGGCTATTCAGCAAGCTGCAGAAATTGTAAATACGTAGAGGATATTAAGCAATAACTGTAAGTTGCAGAAACTGCAGAAACAGAAAAGTTAGAGCCCGGCCTTGGTGCAGGATAATGAAATGTAAATTTGTATCACAGGACATGAAGAAATGGAGAAAACAGGAGATTTGGTGAAACCATGGTGACCACAGTGGGAAGTCCCCATGGACGTGCTGTGAGGAAGAGGAGAGACTTCATCCACCGACCACCGTGAGAGGGCAGAAGACCCCAGACTCCCCGAGTTGGAAGACTCAACAGTGACCAAATATGGAAAACATGGGGAGGGACCAAGGGGTGTGTGCAAAATAAAAACTTATAAAAATGGGAAGCTGGAGGGAAAAAACTCTGAAACCTGTGCGTGGAGTGTGAGCTGAGACTTGTGCTCTCCAGCTTTCCCTGCACGCTTCTCTCTTCGACTTATGGTTTTAATAAAGGTTTATCTAATTGGCAATCATTATTGGGTCCTTAGCCTTATTAGGGCACTCTATGAGAACCACACCCGATTAACTCATTTTTATGGCTCTCCAGGACAATAAAAATCATTTATTGAAAGAGGCAGAGCCATGTAAATTATTCACGGATATAGTGCTGGTTTTGTGTGAGCTAAGAAGCCCATTGCAATGAAGATGGAAAACTCTGGTGGATAAATTCCTCCTGGCAGTGTCCCCCTGAGCCACAGGAGCAGGAGAGATCCACTGGGAGCCTGAGCTGATCAAGAATTCCGGCTTTGGGAACCCTCCCGTTCTGTCCGGGAGTTCACTGCGGCTGATTTTGGTATCAGGGGCTGGGAGGACACCGGGGACACTTGGGGGGCACAGGGGGCTGTGGGATTGGGGTTGGGGCCATGGGGGACACTGGGTGGACACTGGGGGGGAATTTGATGTGGGATTGGAGTCCTGGGGAACCTGGGGGACACTGGGGGACACTGGGGGACATGGGACTGGGGTTCACAGGGCTCTGGGGGGCAGCAGGGAGGGCCTGGGAGTGTAACCGGGGCCATGGGAGGGCTGGGGGACACTGCAGGGGGCAGGGGGTGATCCCTGGGTTTGTTCATTGGAGGTGTTTCCAAAAGAACCCTTTGGATCCCAACCCATCACCTCCAGGGATCACTGAGAGGGGCAGCACTGCCGGGGGTTCCTGGCAGATGGATTTGCTGAACCACCACGCCAACACGGGTTCAGGTGTCTCCTGGGGTTGGTGGATCCCTTTTTTTTGGGGTGCAGAAGTTCTGCTGCTGCCCCAACAAGGCCGGGGATGTCACCCAGGAGCTCCCCAAGGAGATCCTGGCCAGGCTCGGGGTGCCCCCAGGGGTGTCACCTGAGAGGGGAGCCCATCTGTGTTCTGAGGTGTGACAGCAGCTCAGGGAGCAGTGGGGAGTGGGGCTGGGGGGCACGGGGGGCACAGGGGGCAGTGGGATTGGGGTCCTGGGGGCTGAGAAATGAGAGAGAGAAGAGAAAGTTTCAGCTCCCCTGCAGGTGCTGGGTGGAGCTTAAAGACTGGCTGGGAAAAAACATCAAAGGATCTTGAAGTGTGGGCACAGCTGGGCAAAGGTGGTGAAACAGATAAAGGGAGCTCCAGAGAGGGTTTTTGGCAAGTTCTGCAAGACAGAAGGAGCAGCACCTGTCCAAAGCAGGGTTCAAGGCGAGACCACCTGAGATGTTGGGACGCTCAGTGAAAACCACACTGAGAAACCCCATTTTTGTGACTGCAGGGCAATAAAAACGATTTCCTGAAAGTGGCACAGCCATGCAAGTTGTTTATGGAAAACGTGCTGGTTTTGTGTTAGCTAAGAAGCCCATTCTAATGAATGTTTATAATTAGGCTGGATAAGTCCCCCCTGACCCACAGGAGCAGGGGAGATCTGCTGGGAGCCCGAGCTGATCAAGAATTCCGGCTTTGGGATCCCTCCCGTTCTGTCCGGGAGTTCACTGCAGCTGATTTCGGTATTGGGGGCTGGGGGGACAGCGGGGACACTTGGGGGGCAGAGGGGGCTGTGGGATTGGGGTCTGGGGGGGCACTGGGGGAGTCACAGGAATGGGATTGGGGTCCTGGGGTGCTCTGGGGGAAAGTGAGGGGGGACAGGGGATGGTGGGAGTGGGGTTGGGATCTGGGGAGGGGCCGATGGGGACACCTGGGGGCTCAGGGAGTGACCCCAGGATTTCGGTCGGGGTCCTGGCAGGGCTGAGGGGATTTGTGATCCATCACGGGAGGAGGATTGGGAGATTTGGGGGGCAGGAGGAGATTGCACTGTGGGTTTGGAATTGGGGTCCTGGGGGGGCTGGGGGGTGTTGGGGAGGCAGAAGTAACCCCAGGGTTGGGGATCAGGGACCCCAGGTTGTGTCCAGGGATCTCCTGGCCAGGAGTGCCTCCCCTCCCCCTGGGCAGGGCTGACCCCACTCCCCTCCCCAGTTCCTAACTGAGGAACCCTCCCTGTGTCTCCTCTGTGTCCCCTCATTGTCCCACACTGCTCCTGGTGGTCTCTCCCCTCCATGGCCCCCCTTGCTCACACCCTGGCACTGCTGGCAATGACCGTGACCACCGTGGCCATCGAGGTGAAGCCCCTGGACATGGCTGAGGACTCCTTCGATGACCAGTACCAGGGCTGCCACCTGGCTATGACTGAGGCCTTGCCGGCCCTCAATCGCTCCGAGTTCCAGAAGAATCCTCTCTTTGCCCGGGTCTGGCCCAAGGCCGTGGCCGAGTGGCAGAGCAGCGGGTCCCCTCTGTCCCCTCTGGAATCCTCAGCCCAGGCCATCGCCCTCATGGCCTTCACCATGGACGACCTGTACCAGCAGTTCAACGCGGCCACGCAAGTGGCTGGGTGCTCCCCCCAAGAGTACCGGGACAACTTCCACTTCAAAACGCTGCATTTCCTGCTGACCGACGCCCTGGCCACTCTGAGGGAGGCAGAGAAACCCGAGTGTCGCTGTGTGTTCCGCATCGCGAGCTGGACCCAGTTCACGGCAGAGCAAGGCCAGAGGGTCCGGTTCGGTCAATTCACGCCGACGTCGCATTGCAGAGATAGCGCTGAGGATTTTGGGGCACGCACGGTGTTCAAGGTGACAACGTGTTATGGCGTGGACATCCAGAATTTCTCCAGATTTCCTGATGAGGAGGAGGTGGTGGTCCCGCCCTTCGAAACCTTCAATGTCACCAAAGTCATCCAAAATGGGGACAAGACACGGATCTGGCTCCGCTCCAATGGGACCTTCAGCAACTACAACTGCGAGTGGTTGAAAGGTGACACCACAGGGGACACCCTGGGGGGGATGGGGACACCCACTGTGGCCATGAGGACACACATGACAGGGCACAGGGGAAACAGGGACACTCAGTGGGGATGGGGGGCATGGACACCCACTGTGGGTGGGAGGACAAGGACACCCAGTGCTGGGGACAAGGACAGGGACACCCAGTGCTGGGGATACCAACTCTGGGGACATTGATTCAGGGCACGGGGACAGGAACACCCATGACAGGGCACAGGGATGGGGACACCCAGATATGGGAGAGGACAGGGAATTCACTGCCAGGCGAGGACAGGGACAGGGACAGGGACAGGGACAGGGACAGGGACAGGGACAGGGACACCCCCATTCTGACCCTGTCACACCCCACCCAAGGCAGTGCTGTGGGGATGGGCCCTGTGCGCTGGACGTGGGTGGGCCGGGACCCCCCATGGCACTCCCTGAACCCCTGGAACCTCCTGACTCCCCTGACCCCTGTGACCCCTAAGCCCACCATGACCCCCTGACCTCCCTGGCCCCTGCACCTCTCCAAAATCCTGTCACCTGTCACCTCATGGCCCCCATCTCTCCTGTCACCCCAAACCGCCATTATGGCCGTCCCCAACCCTCTCTTTGTCCCCCATGGTCCCCCTGATGACCCTCTTTGTCCCCCAGGTGGGAGTGTCCCTGTGACCCCCTTCCACATTGGAGGGTTCCTCCTGGCCACCACAGCCCTGGCAGTGGCCACTGGGATCCTCTGAGCCACCAGGCCACCAACGTCACCGAGGTCACTGTGGTCACTGTGGCCACCATGGCCACCATGGTCATTACAATCACCAAGGCCACTATCATCACCAAGACTCCTTGAGCCACAGCCACTGTGACCACTGTGGCCATTATGCAAAGCCATTCTATCAAAAATCCTTTCAAAACAATTCCATTAAAGAATTCTCTCACACCAGCAAAAAGGGGCAATTCCCAAGCAGGGCTCGATGTTGCTCCCCACACCAACACTGCTGGGAACGTCTCTCTATCAGGACCCACCCCTGTGCTCAGGGATGACGCTGCCCGACCTGGGAGCTTGGCCCAGAGGGCCCCCTCGGGCTCCTTCCAGCCCCACCCCCTCTAAGAGTTGTGGATTCTGGGATTTGGGGATTCTGGGAGTTGCGGTTTGGGAATCGCCCACTGGAGGGCAGCAGCGAGCGGGGTTCAACAGCGGCACTGCGCATGCGCCGGCCCCAGCTGCAGTTCCGGGTGCCCCCAGCAGGCGGCAGCACGAGCTGGCGGCGCTGCCCATCCCGGCCCCGGGGCTCTGCAATGGTTTGGGATGGAGCGACCTTAAAGCGCCTGCGGTGCCAGCGGTGCCATGGGCAGGGACAGCTTCCCCTGCGCCAGGCTGCTCCAGGCACCCCAACCTGCCCTGGGACACAGCCAGGCACCGGGCAGGGACAGCTTCCCCTGTGCCAGGCTGCTCCAGGCACCCCAACCTGCCCTGGGACACGGCCAGGAATCCAGGGGCTGACACAGCTTCTCTGGGAAACCTGCACCGGGGTCTCAGCACCCTCACAGGGAAGGATTTCATACGAAAGATGGGGGGTGAAGTCTTTGAAAACAACTCTGTGGGTGTGGAGGTCGTTAGGAGAAATGGTGTCAGTGTCTTCAAAACGAGTCTGGATGTCTCTACAGAGGTGAAGGTTTTCACAGGACCCTGGTGGTTTGAGCAGAAAGTTTGATCTCCTGAACTTGAGGGTGATGGGTGAAATGGGTCCCCACAAAGTCCAACCAGTCCAACCCAGACAGCCTGAACTTCTGGACTTTGGGGGAAAATGACAGGTCCAAGGGGGGTGTGGGGAAGGTGGTTTGGGAGGGCTGCACCTTCCCAGAAGCCCCGTTCAGCTGATGGGGAGAGGAAGAGGGCAGCGTGCGGCTGAGAGCTGAGGATGGAAGGAGGCTGCGTCCTCCCAAACCTCGAGAGAGGAACCCCACAAGGGTCTGGTTGTGGAAAATCTTTCCTGCACTGGAATAAAGTTTCAAGGCTGCTTTGTGGACTCCTGGCTTTCCATAGCGTGGTTTTTCCCCAACATGCTGGAGGTGCTGGGTAGGGCTGGAAGGCTGAGCAGCAAAAACGATAAAAGGGTGTAAAAGTATTTCCACAGGACAATAAACGTGTCTGGAACCAGTGGGGAAAGAGTTAAAGGGAACTCCAGTGTGGTTTTGGACAAGCTCTGTGACACAGAAGGAGCTGCATGCGCTGAAAGTGAAAGTTTGTGGTGAGGTCAATCAGTGGAAATTACGCCCAGATCGCTTTTCAGGAAATGTCCATGACAATAGGAGGATTTCCGGAGAGAGGTGGAGCCATGCAAACAGTGACCAGGAAAGGAGCTGTTTCTGTATTCTGTATTCTGTATTCTGTATTCTGTATTCTGTATTCTGTATTCTGTATTCTGTATTAGGAGGCCCATCTTAAAGGATATTTATCATTCTGGTGGATAAATTCCCCATGGCAAAACCCCCCCTGAGCCACAGAAGCAGGAGAGATCCGCTGTGAGCCCGAGCTAATCAAGAATTCCAGCTTTGGGATCCCTCCCGTTCTGTCCAGGAGTTAAGTGCAGCTGATTTCGGTATCAGGGGCTGGGGGGACACTGGGGACACTTGGGGGGCAAAGGGGGGTGTGGGACTGGGGACTGCGGAGGACACTGGGAGGACTCTGGGGGGGAATTTGATGTGGGATTGGAGTCCTGGGTTAACTGGGGGACACTGGGGGAGACTGGGGGACACAGGACGGGGGTTCACGGAACTCTGGGGGGCAGCAGGGGGGGCCTGGGAGTGTCACCGGGGCCATTGGAGGGCAGGGGGACACTGCAGGGGGCAGGGGGTGATCCCCAGCTTTGTTTGTTGGAGGTGTTTCCCAAAGAACCCTTTGGATCCCAACCCATCACCTCCAGGGATCACTGAGAGGGGCAGCACTGCCGGGGGTTCCTGGCAGATGGATTTGCTGAGCCACCACGCCAACACGGTTTCAGGTGTCTCCTGGGGTTGGGGGATCCCTTTTTTGGGGTGCAGAACTTCTCCTGCAACCCCAACAAGGCCGGGGAAGTCACCAAGGAGCTCCCCAAGGAGATCCTGGCCCGTCTCGGGGTGCCCCCAGGGGTGTCACCTGAGAGGGGAGCCCATCTGGGGTCTGAGGTGTGACAGCAGCTCAGGGAGCAGTGGGGAGTGGGGCTGGGGGGCACGGGGGGCACACGGGGCGGTGGGATTGGGGTCCTATTTCTCACCTGGGAGTGAGAAATAACTGCGAGAGCAGAAAGTTTCAGATCCTTTAAAGGTGCTGGAAAGGGCTTCAAGCGTGACTGGGAAAAGCAAGAAAAGGATGTCAACCTGTGGCTACTCAGGCTAAACATGGTTGCAGCCTGCGGAGAAAGAGACAAAGGGAGCTCCAGTGAGGGTTGTTGGCAAGCTCTGGAGCAGAGAAGGAGCAGCGCCTGCCCAAAGCAGAAGTTCCAGGCAAAGTCCTCTGGGATCTGGGGGTGCTCAGTGAAAATGACCCCCAGAGACCCCATTTTTGTGGCTCTCCAGTGCCAGCAAAGGACTCCCAGAAAGAGGCGGAGCCGTGCAAATCATTTCCAGAGAAAGTGCTGCTTCTGTATTAGATAAGAAGGTCATTGCAATGAATATTTATGATGCTGGTGGATAAATTCCCCGTGGCAAAGTCTCACCTCAGCTGCAGGGGCAGGAGAGATCCGCTGGGAGCCCGAGCTGATCAAGAATTGCGGCTTTGGGATCCCTCCCGTTCTGTCCGGGAGTTCACTGCGGCTGATTTTGATATCGGGGGCTGGGGGCACACTGGGGACACTTGTGGGGGGTTTGATGGGACTGGGATTGCAGAGAGGGGCCCTGGGGTCTCCGGGGGGACATTGTGGGGGCATGGGGTGATCCCTGGTTTTGGGTTGGGGTCCCGGGGTGACACCAAAATGGGTCACAGGACTGAGAGTGAAATTGGGGCTTGGGAGAGGGCCCTGGGGGACAGTGTGTGGGGATGAGGGATTGGCTTTAGGAATTTGGGTGATGTTCCTGAGGGGCCTGGGGTCACAAGGGGGCTGCAGAGGCCTGGGAGCTGGATTGAGGTCCTGGGGAGCCCTGGGGGGATACTGGCAGGGTAAACACAGGACTGGGATTGGCACTTGGGGTGGGTGGGGCACTGAGGGGACCCTGGGGAGGTCCGGGGTTGACCGCAGGGTTTGGGCTGGGGAACTGCAGAGGGACTGGGGTGCCACCCCAGGGGGAAGGGACACGGGACTGGGAGTGGGGTTATGGGGCTGGTGGGCACAGGGATGACACTGGAGGGGGCACAAAAGTGGTGTCCGGGGTGAGCACTGTGGGAGTGGGATTGGGGTCATGGGCGGCACTGCTGGGGTGACAGGGACTGAGCCCAGAATTTGAATCAAAGTCCTGGGGGTCTGAGGATCACTGGGGAGTCCAGGAATGACTCCAGGATTTGGGATCGGCATCCCAGGATGTGTCCAGGGTTCTTCTAGCTGCAGCTGCTCCCCATCCCCTGGGCTGACCCCCTTGCCAATCCTTAGTCCCCACAGAGGATGGGGGGGACTTCCCATCACCCTTCCCATCTACCCCCGTGTGCCCTCAATGTTCCCTCAGTGTGTCCCCCTTTGTCCCCCAGTGTCCCACACTGCTCCTGGTGTCCTCTTCCCTCCATGGCGCCCCTGGCTCACGCCCTGGCACTGCTGGCCATGACCGTGGCCACTGCGGCCATTGACGTGGTGCCCCTGGACATGGCCCAGAACTCCTTCGATGACCAGTACCAGGGCTGCCAGCTGGCCATGACCGAGGCCTTGCCGGCCCTCAACCGTTCCGAGTTCCAGACGAATCCGTACTATGCCCAAGGCTGGGTGAAGGCCTCGGCTGAGTGGCGCAAGCGGGGCTCCCGCATGTCCCCTCTGGCATCCCCAGCCCAGGCCATCGCCCTCATGGCCTACTCGAGCGACGACGTGTACCGGCAGTTCAACCTGGCCACGCGCACGGCCGGGCGCTCCCGCCAGGAATACCGGGACAACTTCCACTTCAAAACGTTGCATTTCCTGCTGACCCAGGCCCTGGTGACGCTGAGGAAGGCTCAGAACGCGCAGTGTCGCCAGGTGTTCCGGGGCGTGAGTGGCATCCGGTTCAGTGCTCAGCGTGGGCAGACGGTCCGGTTCGGTCAATTCACATCGACGTCGCCGCGTAAGGAGATCGCTGAGGCATTTGGGAAGGACACGACATTCGAGGTGCAGACGTGCCACGGCGTGGACATCCAGGGATTCTCCATGTATCCAACGGAGGAGGAGGTGCTGATCCCGCCCTTTGAGACCTTTGAGGTCACCCAAGTCATCCAGAAAGGGGGCAAGACACAGATCTGGCTCCGCTCCACCGGGACCTTCAGCAACTACAACTGCGCGTGGCTGTGAGGTGACACCACAGGGGACAGCCCGGGAGGATGGGGACAGCCACTGTGGCCTTGGGAACACAACATGACAGGGCACAGGGGACACTCAGTGGGGATGGGGGACAGGGACACCCACTGTGCGGGGTGGGAGGACAGGGACACCCAGTGCTGGAGACACCAACTCTGGGGACACTTATTGAGGGCATGGGGACAGGCACGGCCAAGACAGGGCACAGGGGTGGGGACCCCACATTTGGGAGGTGTCAGGGACACCCCTGCCAGGGGAGGACAGGGACAGGGACACCCCCATTCTAACCGTGTCTCTCCCCACTTAAGGTAGTGCTGTGGGGACAGGCCCTGTGTGCTGGACGTGGGTGGGCCGGGACCCCCCATGGCACCCCCTGAACCCCTGGCACCCTCTGGCACCCCCTGACTCCCCTGACCCCTGTGACCCCTAAGCCCACCATGACTCTCTGACCTCCTTGGCCCCTGTACCCCCCAAGACCCTTTCACCTGTCACCCCATGGCCCCCATCTCTCCTTTCACCCCACACCCCCATTATGGCCATTCCCAACCCCCTCTTTGACCCCCATGGTCCACCTGACGCCCCTCTTTGTCCCCCAGGTGGGAGCATCCGCATGGCCTCCTTCCAACTCGGAGGGTTCCTCCTGGCCACCACAGCCCTGGCAGTGGCCACCGGGATCCTCTGAGCCACCAGGCCACCAAGGTCATTGAGGTCACTTTGGCCACCATGCCCTCTATGGCCACCAAGGTCCCTGTGGTCACTGTGGGCACCACAAACACCAAGACCACCAGGACCCCCAGAGAAAGGAGGCCACCAAGGAAAACGTTCCCCTGTGTCCCTGCCATGGGTGTGGGTTTGGCCGCTGCCACACCAGGGGTGTCAAAGGCAGAGCCGCCATTTTGTGGATGTGCCCCCGGCTGCAGCCGAGTACCCAGCGCCGCCCCTTTCTCTTTATTCAGTCTTTTGGTTGTCCTGTTGAGGTCTAATAAACCTTTAAAATTTCAAAGTGAGCGGTTGTTTCCCCCAGGGTCTCTTTCCTTTTGTTCCTTTCTGCTTACAGAATTTTTCCAGGTTTGAAAAACAACGTTTCACCTTTTTATATTTATTTATAATTTTAATAAAAATAAAATAAAATAGAATAGAATAAAAATAGACAATTAAGGAGAATGAAAAAGCTAGCTCTCAGCTGAGGGCGCAAAGCAACATACTGCCCATTCTAAATTCCTTGGGATTTGAAAGTCTTGGTGTTACATACTTAAATAAGCTAATGCATGATACAAATATTCATTTTGGTTTCAAGACCCACCCTAAGCATACAGGTTATCTGTGAGGCTCCACAAAGTCCACATTTATGTTGGAAATCTGTCTTCTGGAGATTTAGACCCTCAAAGGCTCAATTGTTTCTTATCAGAAATCTTTAGTTCAGGAATTCCAGAGATCTCTTCTGCCTTCTATCTGAAAATACACCTCCATTACATTTTTAAATTCCACAAATTAAAGGAAATACGGCACAACCTTCTTACATTATATGCATCACATTCATCTCAATATTTGCCAAAAGCCAACGCAAAAACATGCACTTATAACACAGGTAAATTGTTAGGAGATGCTAACAAAGCGGCGCTTAAGAAAAACAAAATCAGTGGCCCAGCTCAGGGGAGGAGGGCACCCGGCTGCACTTCTCTTCTCTGGGAGTTTCTCTCCGAGGGGCAGAGATCCCCAGAGGATGGGGCTGATAAAAGAGGGGGCTGGGGCAGCTGCTGGCTGGCGCTCTCCCTCTCTCGGCTTCGGGGGAGGGCGGTCGGAGCTGCTGCTCGGGGAAGGGAATTCGCTGCTGCTGCTGCTGCCGGAGCCCAGCCCAGAGCTGCTTCTGCTGCTGCCGTGGGGTGAGCCTCTGCTGGTGAGAGCAGCCACTGAGCTGGGGCCTGATGGACACCGACCCCACTACAACAAACCCTCTCACCGTCTGCTCGGGTGCCCGGGGTTATCAATGAAATGAATGGTTTAGGTAATTTGTGTTAAATGATATTGTTAACAATTATAAATATGTAGGGGCTATTCAACAAGCTGCAGAAATTGTAAATATGTAGAAGATATTAAGCAATAACTGTAAGTTGCAGAAACTGCAGAAACAGAAAAGTTAGAGCCTGGCCTTGGCGCAGGATAATGAAATGTAAATTTTTATCATAGGACGTGAAGAAAGGAGGTCTCGTCCAACCTAGAAATTCTGTGATTTTGTGATTCTGTGATTCCCAGAGTCCTGCAGGAGCACCGAGGTGGCTGTCCCAGGGGTCTGTGAAGCAAAGAAACAAACCCTCTCCTCCGTCCCTTCCCATCTGTGCCCAGCTGCCATCACCGCGTGTGCCTCGAGCCCACCCCACATCACCTCTGCAGCCCTGGAGGAATCACCACACTGGCCCCGCCCACTGGGAGCCGCCAGCGCCCCTGCTGGCCCTTCCCGGAACTGCACATGAGAGGAAAGCGCCCGCGGCTGAGAGAGGCCGGCGCTGGTTCCTGGTTCTGTGTGTGGTTAATGCCAGCACTGGTTCCTGGTTCTGTGTGTGGTTAATGCCAGCACTGGTTCCTGGTTCTGTGAGTGGTGAATGCCAGCACTGGTTCCTGGTTCTGTGTGTGGTTAATGCCAGCACTGGTTCCTGGTTCTGTCTGTGGTTCCTGGTTCTGTGTGTGGTTAATGCCAGCACTGGTTCCTGGTTCTGTGTGTGGTTAATGCCAGTGCTGGTTCCTGGTTCTGTGTGTGTGGTTAATGCGAGTGCTGGTTCCTGGTTCTGTGTGTGGTTAATGCTGGCGCTGGTTCCTGGTTCTGTGTGTGATTCATGCCGCAGTTGGTGCTGTTTGTTCGCTTTATTAGGCACACCAATAAACAACTGCTGCTCCTGTCCTCCTGTCTTTGCCTGGGAGCCCCTTAATTTCAAAATGATCATAATTCAGGAAGGGAGGGGATTTACATTTTCCATTCCAAGGGAGGCTCCCGCCTTCTTAGCAGACACCTCTCTGTCAAACCAAGACGGGCGGTGGTCACTGCTCTGGTACAGGGCTTTTGATGAAGGCTGCTGTAGTCTTCCTCACCTTTGAGCTTTTTACCTCTATCTTCACCCCATGCCTGGTGCTTCTTTTTTCAGTCAGACCTACTTTTAGCTCGTTTCGCACATTGCAAGCTTGGTTAAAACTCGCTGCTCTCTGGCTCTTGATGGCGTTTGCTGCCTCTCTGGCTCTGCCATCTTGCTTTCTTTGTTACCTTGCTTGCTTTACCCGCACATCCTGTTACAGTCTCACTTGTGGTTAAGCTTCTGTCACACACCGCTCAGGAGTCAAGGGAAACAACATCTTCACAATCGCACTTCTGAGCCGGAAACTTCACCTTGCCAGAGGTTTCCTTACACAGAGGAGACAGGAGAGCACTTTTATTAATTTTATTCAGTTTTATTCAATTTTATTAAATTTTATTTAATTATATGCAATTTAATTCAGTTTATTCAATTTTATTCCATATTGTTCAGTTTTATTCAATTATATTCACTTTTATTCAGTTTTATTTGATTTTATTCAATTTTATTCAATTTTTTGAATTTCATTGAATTTTATCTAGTTTTATTCAATTTTATTCCATATTGTTCAGTTTTATTCATTTATATTCACTTTTATTCAGTTTTATTTGATTTTATACAATTTTATTCAATTTTATTCAATTTTTTGAATTTCATTGAATTTTATCCAGTTTTATTCAATTTTATTCCATTTTATCCCATTTTATTCACGAACAAAGGCAGAGGCCACGGGGGATTTCCCCGTGGGGTCTCTCCAATTGCCGAACGATGCAATTTATCCTCCTTTTCATCCCAATTTCCCAGCCCCATCTCCCTCTCCCTTTCCCCACTGGCTGAGGCACCTGGGAGGTGCAGACTTCCCAACCCACCTGCCGCACGTCCCCCTTGCTACGCGCCCTGCCCTCCTGTGACACCGACACCTGACCAATGAAATGAGCTTTAACTCCACCCTGGGAGGGGAAATTAATATTCATCCACCCGTTAACTCTTTGTTCTTCTTCTGGAAGTTCAGGAATCTGGCAGGATCCTGGCTGAGCAGCAGCCCGACTCCATGAGGAACATTTTCTGGAACTTTCTCTGGTCACTTCCTTATCTACAAGTGCCCGGCCCTGTCCACCAGCAGATTGACACAACCTGTTTGTAGAGACACTTTCCTCTTGTTCCTCTCTGGGGTGAATTAATTGGGGTGAGGAAATTGAGTTTGGTTGCGTTTAACTCCTGACTGTGTGGGAATTGAGGGAATTGGGGCAAGAATGCCAGTCAAGGAATCTCCAAAGAAGTAAAGGGCAGTCAGGAAAATGCTGGGGTGGGAAAAGATTTACTTTTTTCTCAGCTCTTCCTCTTCTCTTTTCCCATTTCCCCCTTTTTTCTCCTTTTTTCTATTTTTTCCCCTTTCTCTTTTCCCCTTTTTTCCTTTTTTTCCATTTCCCCCTTCTTTCTCTTTTTTCTTTTCATCCTTTTTTTCTTTTTTTTCCCTTTTTTCCCCCCAGGGAAAACAGCAATGGTGGCCTTGGTAGCCCTGGTGACCTCATTTCTCTGGGGGTCATGGTGGCCTTGGTGACTTTGGAGACCATGGTGACCTTTGTGTCCCCGTGGCTCAGACGATCCTGGTGGCCGCTGCCAGGGCTGTGGTGGCCAGGAGGACCCCCCTGAGGTGGGAGGGGCCCCTGGGGATGCTCCCACCTGTGGGGACAAAGACGGGAGTGAGGAGACCATGGGGGTGAAGGGGTTGAGGGGGTCAGGGAGGGGTCAGGGGTTACAGGGGTACAGGGGGGGCCATGAGGGGGTTCAGGTGGGACACAGGACCATGGGGGGTGGGGATCAGGGGGCTCAGGAGGGCCATGGGGGTCGCGAGGGTGTGACAGGGGCCATAACACAGGGTTAGGAGTGACAGGAGAGATGGGGGCCATGGGTGCGGGGGGAGGGTCAGGGGTGACCGGTGGCCGGGTTTTCAGGGGGGGATTGGTGGTCAGGGGGGCCATGGGGGCTTTGGGGATGATTGGGTGTTGGGGGGTCAGTGGGGAGACACAGGGAGCAGGGGATTTCAAGGGGGGTCATGGTGGGCTCTAGGGGTGCCAGGGGCTCAGGGGGAGTCAGGGGGTGCCCTGAGGGGTGTCAGGAGGGTGCCAGGGGTTCAGGAGGGGTCAGGGTGGTCCCGGCCCACCCGTGTCGAGCACACAGGGCAGGTCGCCACAGAAGAGGTTGGTAGAGGGCAGAGGGGGCTCTGTCTCTGTCCCTTTCCCTGTCCTTGTCCCTGACCTCCCCTGGCAGGTGTGTCCCTGTCCCTTCCACCATGTGGGAGTCCCCATCCCTGGGCCCTGCCATGGTGTCCCTGTCCATGTCCCACATCACCTGTGGCTGTCACTGTCTCCTGTGCCCTGCCATGGTGTCCCTGTCCCTGTCCATGTCCCCCATCAATCACCTGTGGCTGTCACTGTCCCCCGTGCCCTGCCATGGTGTCCCCGTACCCACAGGGGGTGTCCCTCTCCCCCAGGTTGTCCCCACGATGTCCCGGTGCAGCCACTCGCAGCTGTATTTGCTGAAGGTGCCGGCGGAGCGCAGCTGGATCTGGGCCCTGTCCCCTTCCTGGCTCACCCCGGTGACCTCAAAGGTCTCGAAGGGCGGGATCAGCACCTCCTCCTCGCCGGGGCTGCAGGAGAACTCCCGGATGTCCACGCCCTGGCACGTCTGCACCTGGAACACCGTCTCCGTCCCAAACTGCCTGGCGATCTCCCGGCGCAGCGACGTCGAGGTGAACTGACCGAAGCGGACGGTGTGGCCGGGCCGTGCCTGGAACCGGACCCCGCGCACGCCCCGGAACACCTGGTGACAGCGCGGCCCTCGAGCCTCCCTCAGCGTGGCCAGCGCCTGGGTCAGCAGGAAATGCAGCGCCTTGAAGTGGAAGTTGTCCCGGTACTCCCGGCGGGAGCGCCCGGCCGCGCGCACGGCCGCGTTGAAGTCCTTGGCCGTGTCCTTCATGGTGTAGGTCATGAGGGCGATGGCCTGGGCTGGGGACAGAGGGGTCACAGGGGGCCCCCGCCTCCACCACTGCTCGACGGCCTCCACCCAGAGCCGGGCCAGCAGAGGGTTCTGCTGGAGCTCCCAGCGGTGGAGGGCCGGCAACAGCTCGGCCATGGCGCGTTGGCAACCCCGGTACTGGTCATCGAAGGAGTCCAGGGCCATGTCCAAGGGCACCACCCTGGTGGCCGCGGTGGCCATGGTCATGGCCAGCAGGGCCACGGTCCCAACCAGAGGGTGCGGAGAGGGGAGAGGCCACCAGGAGCAGCGTGGGACACTGGGGGACACAGGGGGAATCCTGAGGCACAGGGCAGGACATGGCTGGGACACTGAGAGGATGTTGAGGGGACACGGGGAAACACCGAGGGACGTGGAGGGACACCAGGGGACACGGGGAAGGTCCCTCCCTCAGGGGCGGGGGAAATGGGGTGGGGTCAGCCTGGGGAGAGGAGAGGGGGGCAGCCTCAACCAGGAGATCCCTGGACACATGCTGGGACCATGACCCCAGTTTCTGGGGTCACTCCTTGATGCCCTCAGTGTCCTCCAGTCCCCCCAGGGACCCCAGTTCCACACCCAAAGTCCACTGTCATTCCCCAGGTGTTCCCTCAGCCCCCTCAGGACCCCATCCCAAATCCTGGGGTCACTCCCTGACTCCCCTGAGTGCTCCTCTCCGCCCACCCCTAGACCCCAATCTCACTATCAGTCCGGTGTCCCCTTTGGGGTTGTTGGAAATGATAGAGCCCAGGACCTCGACCCAAACCCGGGGACCACCCCCTGCCCCTGCAGTGTCCCCCAGCACTCCCATGGCCCCAGGCACACTCTCAGGCCCCCCCTGCTGCCCCCCAGAGCCCCGTGAACCCCAGTCCCATGTCCCCCAGTGTAACCCAGTGTCCCCCAGTGTCCCCCAGCATCACCCAGTGTCCCTCATTGTCCCCCCAGTGTCCCCCATGGTCCCAATCCCGATGCCATTACCCCCTGTGCCCCACAAGTATCCCCACTGTCCCCCCAGCCCCCGATACCAAAATCAGCCGCAGTGAACTCCCGGACAGAACAGGAGGGATCCCAAAGCCGGAATTCTTGATCAGCTTGGGCTCACAGCAGATCTCTCCTGCTCCTGTGGCTCAGGGGGCTTTGCCACGGGGAATTTATCCACCAGAGTTTTACATGTTCATTAAAATGGGCTTCTTAGCTAACACAAAACCAGCATGTTTCCCATAAATAATTTGCATGGCTCTGCCTCTTTCAATAAATGATTTTTATTGTCCTGGAGAGCCATAAAAATGGTTTATCTGTGTGTGGTTCTAACCGAGTGCCCTGATAAGGATAAGAACCCAATGATTGATTGCAATTAGACAAACCTTTATTAAAACGGTAAGTTGAAGTGAGCAGGGCATGCAGGGAAAGCCGGAGAGCACAAGTCTCAGCTCCTGCTCCACGCACAGGTTTCAGAGTTTTTTCCCTCCAGCTTCCCATTTTTATAACTTTTTTTTTTATTACACACCCCTTGGTCCCTCCCCATGTTTTCCATATTTGGTCATCGTTGAGTCTTCCAACTCGGGGAGTCTGGGGTCTTCTGCCCTCTCACGGTGGTCAGTGGATGAAGTCTCTCCTCTTCCTCGCAGCACGTCCATGGGGACTTTCCACTGTGGTCACTACGGTTTCACCAAATATCCTGGTTTTTCCCTTTTTTCATGTCCTATGATACCAAGTATTCTGTACCAAGGCCAGGCTGTCCGTGACTTCTCTGTTTCTGCAGCTTTCAGTTTTGATTAATATCATCTACATATTAATTATTAACTGTAACATTTAACACAAATTACCTAAATCAGTAATATCAGCTGCAACAGCCTCAATATCCCAAATGATCTCGCCTTGAACTTTCACTTTGGGCAGGCGCTGCTCCTTCTGTGAGGCAGAAATTGCCAAAATCCCTCCCTGCAGTTCCCTGTGTCTCTTTCTCCACAGCTTCCATCCAGCTTTGCCCGGCTGTGCCCACACTTTTACATCCTTTGATTGTTTTGGTTTTTTTTTTTCCCCAGTCTTTAAGCTCAACCCAGCACCTCCAGGGGAGCTGAAACTTTCTCTTCTCTCTCTTATTAGAGGTGAGGCCTGGGTGGAGCTGGGCAGGTTGAATATTGGCTGCTGATCTGAAAGCCCACGAGGAAGAGGGTGGCTGGGAGGGTGAGCGAGACCTGCCAATGGCCAGGCCAGGCCCAGCCCAGCTGAGACTGCGATTTGTAAAGGAGAAAAGCCCCAGAAAAGCTCTGGGGGCATCGATGGGACAGGGCCTGGTCTGCGGCCTCAGGTACTTGGTGTCTGTGGGAGTCCAGGGCATTCCTTTGGATCACCTGGACAGTCAGAAACCTGCACAGAGGGGTTGGAAACCTACACAGAAGGTTTTGAAACCTGCACAAGGGTTCTGGGATCTATACAGGGGTCAGGGGTCTATACAGGGGGGTCTGGGATCTGCACAGGGGGGTTGGACAGAAAGGCACTGGCTTTGACTTTAGTCCATCAGAAAAGTTTCCAACACTGAGAGAGGAATTACAAGTCACAAAAATGTGATAGAGAATGGTGTAGTTTGTCACATGTGGGTTTTTAGAACAGGGGTGAATGGGTCCACAATGGAGGATTCTGGGCGGTGCCCTGGGGTCGTTGTCGTCTTCTTCTTCTTCTTCTTCTTCTTCTTCTTCTTCGTCTTCGTCTTCGTCTCCATCTTCTGCTGTGATGGTGGCACAAAGTAGTTCACCCAGGTGCTCCCCAAGGAGATCCTGGCCCGTCTCGGGGTGCCCCCAGGGGTGTCACCTGAGAGGGGAGCCCATCTGGGGTCTGAGGTGTGACAGCAGCTCAGGGAGGAGTGGGGAGTGGGGCTGGCGGGCACTGGGGGCACACGGGGCGGTGGGATTGGGGTCCTGGGGGCTGAGCAATGAGAGAGAGAAGAGAAAGTTTCAGCTCTCCTGGAGGTGCTGGGTTGGGCTTAAAGACTGACTGGGAAAAAAACCATCAGAGGATGTGAAAGTCTGGGCAGAGCCGGGCAAAGGTGGTGAAAGAGTTAAAGGGAACTCCAGGGAGGGTTTTTGGCAAGTTCTGCAACACAGAAGGAGCAAAAGCCAAAAGCAAAAGCTCCAGCGAGGTCATCTGAGATATTGGGGCGCTCAGTGAATACTACACCCAAAAACCCCATTTTTGTGACTGCAGGGCAACAAAAACTATTTCCTGAAAGAGGCGGAGCCATGCAAGTTGTTTACAGGAAACGTGCTGGTTTTGTGTTGGCTAAGAAGCCAACTTTAATGAATGTTTCTAATTAGGGTGGATAAATTCCCCTGTGGCAAAGTCCCCCCTGAGCCACAGGAGCAGGAGAGATCTGCTGGGAGCCCGAGCTGATCAAGAATTCCGGCTTTGGGATCCCTCCCATTCTGTCTGGGAGTTCACTGCGGCTGATTTTGGTATCAGGGGCTGGGGGGACACCAGGGACATTTGGGGGGCACAGAGGGACTGTGGGATTGGGGTCTTTGGGGACCCTGGGGCAGTCACAGGAATGGGATTGGGGTCCTGGGGGGCTCTGGGGGAAAGTGAGGGGGGACCGGAAATGGTGGGAGTGGGGTTGGGGTCATGGGGGGGCTGGGAGATACAGGGGGTAGGGGGTGGTGCCCCGATTTGGGTCGAGGTCCTGGGGTGACACCAAAGGAATTGGGGATTGGGAGTGGGATTGGGGTGAGGGGGACACTGGGGGGCTCATGGAGTGACCCCAGGATTTGGGTCGGGGTCCTGGCAGGGCTGAGGGGACTTGTAATCAATCCTGGGAGGAGGATTGGGCTTCTGTGAGGGGCAGGAGTGGATGGTCCTGTGGGATTGGGGTCCTGGGGGGGCTGGGGGATGTTGGGGAGGCACAAGTGACCCCAGGGTTGGGGATCAGGGACCCCAGGCTGTGTTCAGGGGTCTCCTGGCCAGGAGTGCCTCCCTCCCCCTCAGCTGGGCTGACCCCACTCTGCTCCCCAGTTCCTCACTGAGGAACCCTCCCTGTGTCTCCTCAGTGTCTCCTCACTGTCCCCTCAGTGTCTCCTCCGTGTCCTTTCACTGTCCCTCATTGTCCCCTCATTGTCCCCACAGTGTCCCACACTGCTCCTGGTGGCCTCTCCCCATCATGGCCCCCCTGGCTCACGTCCTGGCCCTGCTGGCCATGACCGTGGCCACCACGGCCAGTGAGGTGAAGCCCCTGGACATGGCCAAGGACTCCTTCGATGACCAGTACCAGGGCTGCCACTGGGAAATGACCGAGGCCTTGCCGGCCCTCAACCGCTCCGAGCTCCAGCAGAACCCTGTGTTGGCCCAGGCCTGGGCCAAGGCCGCGGACAGGTGGCAGAGCCGGGGTCCCCCTGAGACCCCTCTGTCCCCAGACCAGGCCACCGCTGTCATCGCCTTCGCCATGGACGACCTCAACAGGGAGTTCAACGAGGCCGTGAGCAGGGCCGGGCGCTCCCCCCAGGAGTACCGGGACAACTTCCACTTCAAGGCGCTGCATTTCCTGCTGACCGACGCCCTGGCCACGCTGACGGTCACTCGGGGAGGGCAGTGCAAGAAATTCCTCCGCCGCGTGTGCGGGGTCCGGTTCGTGGCACAGGAAGGCGACACCGTCCGGTTCGACCGATTCGTGTCGGTGCCGGGGAGGGAAACGCCCGGCGGCTGCCCCGGGAAGGAGACGTTGTTCTACTTGACCACGTGCCACGGGGTGGATGTCGTCTGTTTCACCGGGAGTTTACCCCACGGCGGGGTGGTGATCCCGCCCCCCGAGACCTTCGTGGTTGTCCACGTCACCCAGGACGGGGACAGGACAGCGATCCACCTCCATTCCAGAGGGACCTCCAGCAACCACAACTGCGAGTGGCTGAAATTGGCACCAACGGGGACACCCCGGGAGGGTGGGGACACCCGTGGTAAGCATGGGGGGCACCCAAGATGGGGCACAGGGGTGACACTCAGTGGGGATGGGGGACATGGACACCCACTGTGGGTGGTGGGGCAAGGACACCCAGTGCTGGGGGCAAGGACAGGGACACTCAGAGCTGGGGATACCAACTCTGGGGACACCCATTGAGGGCATTGGGGACGGGCACGGCCGTGACAGGGCACGGGGATGGGAACCCCCAGATATGGGAGGGGACAGGGAATTCACTGCCAGGCGAGGACAGGGAAAGGGAGAGGGAGAGTGACAGGGACAGAGACAGGGACAGGGACAGGGACAGGGAGAGGGACACCCTTTCCCTCCCCCACCCAAGGCAGTGTGGTGGGGACAGGCCCTGTGTGCTGGATGTGGGTGGGCTGTGACCCCCCATGGCACCCCCTGAACCCATGGAACCCCCTGACTCCCCTGACCCCTGTGACCCCTAAGCCCACCATGACCCCCCTGACCTCCCTGGCCCCTGTACCCCCCCAATACCCTGTCACCTGTCACCGCATGGCCCCCATCTCTCCTGTCACCCCAAACCCCCATTATGGCCATCCCCAACCCCGTCTTTGTCCCCCATGATCCCCCTGATGCCCCTCTTTGTCCCCCAGGTGGGAGTGTCCCTGTGACCACCTTCCACATTGGAAGGTTCCTCCTGGCCACCACAGCCCTGGCAGTGGCCACCGGGATCTTCTGAGCCACCAGGCCACCAAGGTCATCAGGGTCACTGTGGTCACTGTGGCCACCACAAACACCAAGACCACCAGGACCCCCAGAGAAAGGAGGCCACCAAGGGAAACGTTCCCCTGTGTCCCTGCCATGGGTGTGGGTTTGGCCGCTGCCACACCAGGGGTGTCAAAGGCAGAGCCGCCATTTTGTGGATGCGCCCCCGGCTGCAGCCGAGCACCCAGCGCTGCCCCTTTCTCCTTATTCAGCCTTTTGGTTGTCCTGTTGAGGTCTATAAACATTTAAAATTTCAAAGTGAGTGGTTGTTTCCCCCAGGGTCTCTTTCCTTTTGTTCCTTTCTGCTTACAGAATTTTTCCAGGTTTGAAAAACAACGTTTCACCTTTTTATATTTATTTATAATTTTAATAAAAATAAAATAAAATAGAATAGAATAAAAATAGACAATTAAGGAGACTGAAAAAGCTAGCTCTCAGCTGAGGGCGCAAAGCAACATACCGCCCATTCTAAATTCCTTGGGATTTGAAAGTCTTGGTGTTACATACTTAAATAAGCTAATGCATGATTCAAATATTCATTTTGGTTTCAAGACCCACCCTAAGCATACAGGTTATCTGTGAGGCTCCACAAAGTCCACATGTATGTTGGAAATCTGTCTTCTGGAGATTTAGACCCTCAAAGGCTCAATTGTTTCTTATCAGAAATCTTTAGTTCAGGAATTCCAGAGATCTCTTCTGCCTTCTATCTGAAAATACACCTCCATTACATTTTTTAATTCCACAAATTAAAGGAAATACGGCACAACCTTCTTACATTATGTGCATCACATTCATCTCAATATTTGCCAAAACCCAACTCGAAAATATGCACTTATAACACAGGTAAATTGTTAGGAGATGCTAACAAAGCGGCGCTGAAGAAAAACAAAAGCAGTGGCCCAGCTCAGGGGAGGAGGGCACCCGGCTGCACTTCTCTTCTCTGGGAGTTTCTCTCCGAGGGGCAGAGATCCCCAGAGGATGGGGCTGATAAAAGAGGGGGCTGGGGCAGCTGCTGGCTGGCGCTCTCCCTCTCTCGGCTTCGGGGGAGGGCGGTCGGAGCTGCTGCTCGGGGAAGGGAATTCGCTGCTGCTGCTGCTGCCGGAGCCCAGCCCAGAGCTGCTTCTGCTGCTGCCGTGGGGTGAGCCTCTGCTGGTGAGAGCAGCCACTGAGCTGGGGCCTGGTGGACACCGACCCCACTACAACAAACCCTCTCACCGTCTGCTCGGGTGCCCGGGGTTATCAATGAAATGAATGATTTGGGTACTTTGTGTTAAATGATACTGTTAATAATTATAAATATGTAGGGGCTATTCAGCAAGCTGCAGAAATTGTAAATATGTAGAGGATATTATGCAACAACTGTAAGTTGCAGAAACTGCAGAAACAGAAAAGTTAGAGCCTGGCCTTGGCGCAGGATAATGAAATGTAAATATGTATCATAAGACATGAAGAAATGGAGAAAATGGGAGATTTGGTGAAACCGTGGTGACCACAGTGGAAAGTCCCCATGGATGTGCTGCGAGGAAGAGGAGAGACTTCATCCACCGACCACCGTGAGAGGGCAGAAGACCCCAGACACCCGGATCTGGAAAACTCAACGATGACCAAATATGGGAAAACATGGGGAGGGACCAAGGGGTGTGTGCAAAACAAAAAGTTATAAAAATGGGAAATTGTGGTGAAAAAAACTCTGAAAGCTGCACGTGGAGCATGAGCTGAGACTTGTGCTCTCTGGTTTTCCCTGCATGAGCTGCTTGCTTCATCTTATTGCATTGATAAAGGTTTATCTAATTGGCAATCAGTTATTGGGTCCTTATCCTTATCAGGGCACTCTATGAGAACTACACCCAGATAATGCATTTTATGGCTCTCCAGGACAATAAAAATCATTTATTCAAAGAGGCCGAGCCATGTAAATTATTTATGGGTAACGTGCTGCTTTTGTGTTAGCTAAGAAGCCCATTGCAATGAATATTCATAATTAGGGTGGATAAATTTCTTGGGGCAAAGCCCCCCAGAGCCACAGGAGCAGGAGAGATCTGCTGGGAGCCCGAGCTGATCAAGAATTCCGGCTTTGGGATCCCTCCTGTTCTGTCCGGGAGTTCACTGCGGCTGATTTCAGTATCAGGGGCTGGGGGGACACTGGGGACACTTGGGGGGCAGAGGGGGCTGTGGGATTGGGGTCTGGGGGGACCCTGGGGGGACACTTGGGGGGAATTTCATGTGAGATTGTAGTCCTGGGGTACCTGGGGGATGCTGGGGGAAACTGAGGGAGACTGAGGGACACAGGACTGGGGTTCACAGGGTTCGAGGGGTCAGCAGGGGGGGCCTGGGAGTGTGACCGGGGCCATGGGAGGGCTGGGGAACACTGCAGGGGGCAGTGGGTGATCCCCGAGTTTGTTTGTTGGAGGTGTTTCCCAAAGAACCCTTTGGATCCCAACCCATCACCTCCAGGGATCACTGAGAGGGGCAGCACTGCCGGGGGTTCCTGGCAGATGGATTTCCTGAGCCACCACACCAACATGGCTTGAGGTGTCTCCTGGGATTGTGGATCCCTTTTTGGGGGGTGCAGAACTTCTGCTGCCACCCCAACAAAGCTGGAGAAGTCACCCAGGAGCTCCCCAAGGAGATCCTGGCCAGGCTTGGGGTGCCCCCCGGGGTGTCACCTGAGAGGGGAGCCCATCTGGGGTCTGAGGTGTGACAGCAGCTCAGGGAGCAGTGGGGAGTGGGGCTGGGGGGCACTGGGGGCACAAGGGGCAGTGGGATTGGGGTCCTGGGGGCTGAGCAATGAGTGAGAGAAGAGAAAGTTTTAGTTCCCCTGGAGGTGCTGGGTTGGACTTAAAGACTGACTGGGGAAAACCATCAAAGGATCTTGAAGTGTGGGCACAGCTGGGCAAAGGTGGTGAAAGAGATAAAGGGAACTCCAGGGAGGGTTTTTGGCAAGTTCTGCAACATAGAAGGAGCAGCGCCTGCCAAAAGCAAAAGCTCCAGGCAATGTCATCTGAGATATTGGGGTACTCAGTGAAAACCACACCCAGAAACCCCATTTTTGTGACTGCAGGGCAGCAAAAACGCTCTCCTGAAAGAGGCAGAGCCATTCAAATTGTTTAAGGGAAACGTGCTGGTTTTGTGTCAGCTAAGAAAACCATTTTAATGAATATTCATAATTAGGGTGGATAAAGTCCCCATGGCAAAGCCCCCCTGACCCACAGGAGCAGGAGAGATCCACTGGGAGACCGAGCTGATCAAGAATTCCGGCTTTGGGATCCCGCTCGTTCTGTCTGGGAGTTCACTGCGGCTGATTTCGGTATCGGGGGCTGGGGGGACACCGGGGACACTTGGGGGGCAGAGGGGGATGTGGGATTAGGGTCTGGGTGGACCCTGGGAGAGTGACAGGAATGGGATTGGGGTCCTGGGCTGGTCCGGGGGCAACGATGGGGGACACCGGGCTGTGGGAGTGGGATTTGGGTACAGGGGGCACTGGGGGGCACTGTGGGACACTGGGGGACACTGGAGAGCACTGGAGGACACTGGGGGGCACATGGGATGGGATTGGGGTCCTGAGGGGCCACCAGGGATTTCATGGGACTGGGAGTGGGATTGGGGAATGGGAGGGGTACAAGGGGTGACTGGGGGACCCCAGGCCTTGGGTCAGGGTGCTGGGGGGCAGGGGGTTACTGGGAGGGGTACAAGGGACTGGGGTAATAGAGGCACGAGGAAACACTGGGAGGGAGGGACACAGAACTGTGGGAGTGGGATTGGGGTGCTCTGGGACCCTTGGGGGGCTCCAGGAGTGACCCCAGGATTTGGGATCTGGGCCTGGGACATGTCCAAGGCTCTCCTGGCCAGTGCTAGCCCTTCTCCCCAGGCTGACCCCCCTCTCCCTCCCCAGTCCTTCACCAGGCAAGCCTCCCCATGTCCCCCCATGTGTCCCAGTGTCCCCTGTGTCCCATTGGTGTTCCCTGTGTCCCCTCTGTGTCCCCCAGTGTCCCACACTGCTCCCTGTGGCCTCTCCCCACCATGGCCCCCCTGACTCAGACCCTGGCACTGCTGGCAATGTCCGTGGCCACTGTGGCCATCAAGGTGGTGCCCCTGGACATGGCCAAGAACTCCTTCGATGACCAGTACCTGAAATGTGGCGATAACATGACCAAGAAGTTCTCAGAACTCCAGCTCTCAGATTTCCTCAAGAACCGCGAGTTTGCCAAGAACTGGATAAAGGCCTCAGAGGAGTGGCAGGAGCTGGGGTCCGTGTCAGATCCTCTCACCCCAAACCAGGCCATTGCCCTCATGGCCTACACCATGAATGAGACAAACTTGTACTCAACGTTCAACCCGGCCGTGCGCGAGGGTGGAAGGTCCGGCCGGAAGTACCGGGATGAATTCCACTTCAAATCGCTGCATTTCCTGCTGACCCGGGCCCTCCAGACGCTGAGACGTCCCAACGATTGTCGGGACGTGTTCCGGAGAGTGAGGGGGGTCCAGTTCGAGGTGAAGGAAGGCGACCAAGTCCGCTTCGGTCAATTCGCGTCAACGTCGCTGAGTGAAACAGTGACCTCGGATTTTGGGGAGGCCACGAAGTTCAAGGTGCGCACGTGCCATGGCGTGGACATCCATGAATTCTCCAAGCATCCAGAGCAGATGGAGGTGCTGATCCCGCCCTTTGAGACCTTCAGGGTCACTGGTGTCAGGGAGGAGGGGAACATGATGCACATTGAGCTTCTCTCCACTGGGAACTCCAGCAACTACGACTGCGAGTGGCTGAAAGGTGACACCGTGGGGACAACCTTGGGGGATGGGGGGCACCAGTGAGGTTTGGGGACAAGGACACCGAGTGCTGGGGACAGCCATGGCCCAGAGGGGACAGGGACAGCCACTGTGGGTGGGAGGCAGGACACCCAGTGCAGGGGACAAGGGCAGGGACAGCCATTGCTGGGCACAGGGGATGAGCACAGCCAGGGCCAGCTGGGGGGGACAGGGACATTCAGTGCTGGGGACACCCACTGGGGTTGGGAGGACAAGGCCACCCATGGCTGGGCACATATGACAGGGACCTGGTTATGGCCCCCTCTGACCCCCACACCCTAAAGGCCCCCTGTCACTCCTGTCCCTCTCCCTTGGTCCCTCTGGTGCCCTCATGACCCCCTCCACTTACGGTCCCCCTGACCTCCCTCTTTGTGTCCCCAGGTGGGAGCTTCCCCAGGAACTCCCCCCACCTCTGGGGGCTTCTCCTGGTCGCCATGGCCATGGCAGCAGTCAGCAGAACACTCTGAGCCACGCAGTCACGAAGGCCACTGTGGTCTTGGAGGCAGGACCAGTGAGGGCGAGGCTGCAGCTTCCAGGACAGCCCAGGACAGCCCAGGACATCCTGGACAGCTTGGACAGCAGAGACTGGGCAGCACCTGGGGCCGGTTGGGACTTCCTGCCAGAGGCGTTTGGGAGTGGCAATGTCACCATCACCTCCTAAAGCTCCCTGGCTGCCTCGCCTGATGGATCAAAAAAAATGTTGCTTGCTTGCCTGGTGTATAAAAATTGTATCAAAAATTTAATCCTTGCTGGCCTGGCTTATCAAAAGTTTATCAAAATTTGCTGCTGGCTCAATTGATGTACCTGCTGCAGCTCATTGAGCACCTTTCCTGCAGGGCACCTCATTTGATAAAAAAGAGCATTTCCTGGAGTTTTTGTTAAAGCTTTATTTTCTCAACCTCCATCTTCAGAGAGGCGATGGAGAACTGCTCCTCCCTTTTTCCTCTTCACTCCCTTTTCACTTCACTCATCAAGGACCTGGAGGGGCTGGAGCATGCCCAGGGAAGGCACAGAGATGGGGAGGGGTCTGGAGCCCCAGGAGTGGCTGAGGAAGCTGTGGGGTGCCGCTCAGAGCAATTAAAAAAGGATGAATGATCAGTTTGGGGCCAGTTCCAAAGTTCCTGATTTGAGGCAATACCACAAAAGAATGATGGGGAGGGAAAAATAGAAAAGCAAAAGAGAGAAAAAGAATGAAAAATGAAATAAAGGGGACAGAAGAACCATCCCCCATTTATTAATGCAAAAGCCTGATGTTTTGCTCAGGAACCTCTTTTTCCTTTCAAATCAGGCGATTTTCCCTCTTTAGCCCACACACCTCCTGCACTGGCCGTGCCGTTGCGGTTCGGGAATCGCCCACCGGAGGGCAGCAGCGAGCGGGGTTCAACAGCGGCACTGCGCATGCGCCGGCCCCAGCTGCAGTTCCGGGTGCCCCCAGCAGGCGGCAGCACGAGCTGGCGGCGCTGCCCATCCCTGCCCCGGGGCTCTGCAATGGTTTGGGATGGAGGGACCTTAAAGCGCCTGCGGTGCCAGCGCTGCCTTGGGCAGGGACAGCTTCCCCTGCGCCAGGCTGCTCCAGGCACCCCAACCTGCCCTGGGACACGGCCAGGCACCGGGCAGGGACAGCTTCCCCTGTGCCAGGCTGCTCCAGGCACCCCAACCTGCCCTGGGACACGGCCAGGCACCGGGCAGGGACAGCTTCCCCTGCGCCAGGCTGCTCCAGGCACCCCAACCTGCCCTGGGACACGGCCAGGCACCGGGCAGGGACAGCTTCCCCTGCGCCAGGCTGCTCCAGGCACCCCAACCTGCCCTGGGACACGGCCAGGCACCGGGCAGGGACAGCTTCCCCTGCGCCAGGCTGCTCCAGGCACCCCAACCTGCCCTGGGACACGGCCAGGCACCGGGCAGGGACAGCTTCCCCTGCGCCAGGCTGCTCCAGGCACCCCAACCTGCCCTGGGACATGGCCAGGGACTGGACAGCCCTATCTGCTCTGGCCAACCTGTGCTAGGGCCTCAGCACCCTCCCAGGGAAGGATTCCTCTCAAGATCCCATCCATCCCTGCCCTCTGGCACTGGGAAGCCATTCCCCTTGGCCTGTCCCTCCATGCCCAAAGCCCGTCCCCAGCTCTCCTGGGGCTCCTTTAGCTAGGAAGGGGCTTTGGTGCCTCCCTGGATCACTCTCCAGGCTGAACACCCCCAGCTGTCTCCACAGCAGAGCGGCTTCACCCCTGGAAGTCTCTCCGTGGCTTCCTCTGGACTGGCTCCAGCTGCTCCACATCTCCTCTGTGCTGGGGCCCCGAGCTGGTAGAGCAAAATGAGTTGGAATGTCTCACGGTGATGTTATAAATAAAATTAATGATTTTGGCAACTTGTTTTAAGTGTTAGAGTTAATAATTATAAATACATAGTGGCTATTAAGCAAACTGCAGAAACTGTAAATACGTATGCCGGGATGGGCAGCACCGCCAGCTCGTGCTGCCACCTGCTGGTGACACCGGGAACTGCAGCTGGGGGGCGGCGCAGGGAAAAGGTGGGCGGGAGCTGTGGAGAAAGAGACAAAGAGAGCTCCAGGGAGTTCCCTTTTTGGCAAGTTCTGCAACACAGAAGGAGCAGCAGCACCTGTCAAAAGCGAAAGTTCAAGGCGAGGTCTGTTGTCGGGGCTTTTGCTGTTCTCCTCTGTCTCTTTAAAAAGTTTTTTCTAAAGTTCTACTTTCAGCCTTCCGTGTTTACCTTTTGCAGTGGGATCAGACAGGATTTTACATCAACAACTTCCTTGTTATTGTAACTGTAAAAATATGTTTGCACTCTTCTCATGAGGAGGAGACTGTTGATGGTCTGTTGGGTGGCCCAGTGTGGTTGGAGAGGAAGGTTTTCTTCCTCCAATCCACGGTCCCTGCTGGAATTCTATAAATGTCAAAGTTTTTAAATAAACCGTCTCTTTTTCCTGCCTCGGACATCTCAAAGTGTGGGTGTCACTTCTTTGTGTCGTGTGGCTCAGAGGTCATCTGGGACATCAGGGCACTCAGTGAAAATGACCCCCAGAGACCCCATTGTTATGGCTCCAGGACAATAAAAATCATTTCCTGAAAGAGGCAGAGCCATGTAAGTTATTTGTGGGAAAAGTGCTGGTTTTGTGTCAGCTAAGAAGCATATTTTAATTTAATTTAGTTGTAGGTTTATTTTTTAATTAGGTTTCATGTGAGTTAAGAAGCCCATTTTAATTTAATTCAGTTTTATTTTTATTTTTTTTTGTCTTAGCTGAGAAGCCTGTTTTGATTTAATTCAGTTTTATTTTTATTATTTAATTTATTTTTGTGTCAGCTAAGAAGCCCATTTTGAGTTAATTCAGTGTTATTTTTATTATTTAATTTAGGTTTTTTGTGTGTGGTGCAGAACCTTTGGTGCAGCTTTATTGCCAGTCTGTTTCTCACAGGGGTTGGGGAATCCCCAGGCTGGATCCTCAGGGGCAGCGTTTCTTTCTCACGTTTCATCACCTGGTAAATATGAGTGTGACTCATGCTGATAACATTGAAACCACAATCAATACTTTAAAACAATAAAGCAGTAATAAAAAAAAGTGCCCAAAAGGAGAGTGAGGGGGTTCCTCCTTCTCCTGCAGACGTTGGCCTCTCTTGGCTGAGCCAGCCGTGGGGTGTGTGGGGTGTGGGTTTGACTGCTTTGCCTGAGCGCCTTCCCAAGCGGCTCCTCCCAACGAGAGGCTTCTTGGGAACGGCAGCAGCCACCACCATCTAAATCCCACCTTGCTGCAGACACCCACTGTGGCCATGAGGACACCTGTGATAGGCACAGGGGACACAGTGACACTCACTGGGGGTGGGGGACAGGGACAGGGACATTCACTTGGGGTGCGGGGGACAAGGACACCCAGCGCTAGGGGCAAGGACAGAGATACCCAGTGCTAGGGACACCCACTAGGGGCAGGGGGACCGTGAAACCCAGCACTGGTGACACGCAGTACGAGGACAGGGACAAGTGAGTCGTTAAAACCGACAGGATCACGGACAAAGACTCTCGAAGGAGTAAAAGTTACAAAAGTTACAGAAGTAAACACCCGGGGTTTATTAAGACACCGGTGGGCTGCACGGGAGTTGTCTCCTGGACTCGCGTCTCCATATGAGGTTCTCTGCCCTCTGTTTATTTCCCAAAAGTCTTACATACAATACATATGCATAAGCCCAGCACCTCCCATCCCTGCTCGATATTAAAATGAGGCCATTGGTCCTTCACGCGTGCAGAATTCTTCTCTTGAATTGGGTCGGTGGTCTTGAATTGGGTCAGCAGTCTCGAGGGAGGAAGTCAGGAAAGTCTTCATTACAATGACCTTCCTACCTTCTCATTGCTGGCAGGTCTCTGTGACCCTCTGGCACTCTCCAATATCCCCTGCTCCGTGATAATCAATATGAAGTCCAGATGCTGGTCATGGTTCCATTGGTTTCAGTCTGTTCTTATAACGGTTCTTTGTCTATTCCGTTTCCTTCTATAAACAAAACTAGAACAAGCTCATGAGGGCAAGCAATAAAACAATTAGCTCTAGCCTAAACACCTGATAATCATAAACATATCCTTTCCTTATCTAACTTGGATCCTGATCAAAATAAATTGCTTCTATGCCTTGGCTGAAATTTTTACTCTTCAAAATCATGATTCAGCACAGGTTGGCCAGAGATGCTGTCCCTGCCCGGTGCCTGGCCGTCGCCCAGGGCAGGCTGGGGTGCCTGGAGCAGCCTGGCACAGGGGAAGCTGTCCCTGCCCGGTGCCTGGCCGTGTCCCAAGGCAGGTTGGGGTGCCTGGAGCAGCCTGGCGCAGGGGAAGCTGTCCCTGCCCACGGCAGCGCTGGCACCGCAGGCGCTTTAAGGTTGCTCCATCCCAAACCATTGCAGAGCCCCGGGGCCGGGATGGGCAGCGCCGCCAGCTCGTGCTGCCGCCTGCTGGGGGCGCCCGGAACTGCAGCTGGGGCCGGCGCATGCGCAGTGCCGCTGTTGAACCCCGCTCGCTGCTGCCCTCCGGTGGGCGATTCCCGAACCGCAACGGCACAGCCAGTGCGGGAGATGTGCGGGCTAAAGAGGGAAAATCCCCTGATTTAAAAGGAAAAAGAGATTCCTGAGCAAAACATCAAGCTTTTGCTTAAATTAATGCGTGATGGTGCCTCTGTCCCCTTTATTTCATTTTTCTTTTGTTTTTTCTCTCTCCTGTTTTCCTATTTTCATCTCCCAATGTTTCTTTTGTTGCATTGCCTCAAATCAGGAACTTTGGAACTGGCCCTGAACTGATCATTCATCTTTTTTTAATTGCTCTAAGCAGCACCTTGCAGCTCCCTCAGCCACTCCTGGTGCTCCAGACCCCTCCCCAGCTCCATCCTTTCCCTGGGCATGCTGCAGCCACTCCAGGTCTTTGGTGAGTGAAGTGAAAAATGAATGCAGAGGAAAAAGGGAGGAGCGCTTCTCCATTGCCTCTCTGAAGATGAAGGTTTGGAAAAAAAAGTTTTAACAAAAACTCCAGGAAATGCTTTATTTTAGCAAACGAGGCAGTAAAGGTGCTAAAAGAGCTGCAGCGGTTACATCAGGTGAGCCAGCAGAAAACTTTGATAAGCTTTTGATAAGCCAGGCAAGTAAGGATGAAATTTTTGCTATGTTTTTTATATTCCAGGCAAGGAAACATCACTTTTTTTGATCCATCAGGCGAGGCAGCCAAGGAGCTTTAGGAGGTGTCAGTGACATTGCCGCTCCCAAATGCCTCTGGCGGGAAGTGCCCAACCGGCCCCAGGTGCTGCCCAGTCTCTGCTGTACTTGGCTGTCCTGGGCTGTCCTGGGCTGTCCTGGGCTGTCCTGGGCTTTCCTGGCAGCTCCAGCCTGGCCCTCGCTCTTCCTGCCTCCAGGATCACAGTGCCCTTGGTGTCCAGATGGCTCAGAGGGTTCCACTGACCATTGCCATGGCCATGGTGACCAGGAGAAGCTGCCAGAGGTGGGGGGAGGTCCTGGGGAGGCTCCCACCTGGGGACACAAAGAGGGGGGTCAGGATGAACATGGGGAGAGGGACAGGGGGGCCTGGAAGGTGTGGGGGTCAGAAGGGGCCATAACCAGGTCTTGGTCCCCCGTGCCCAGCCATGGGTGGCCTTGTCCCCCCAACCCCAGTGGGTGTGCCCTGGGGCAGCACTGGATGTCCCTGTCCCCCCCAGCTGGCCCTGGCTGTGCCCATCCATGGTGCCCAGCAATGGCTGTCCCGGCCTTTGTCCCCACAGGGGACACTGGGTGTCCTGCCTCCCACCCACTGTGGCTGTCCCTGTCCCCTCTGGGCCATGGCTGTCCGCAGCACTGGGCGTCCTTGTCCCCAATCCTCACTGGGTGTCTCCCATCCCCCCAGGCTGCCCCCACAGTGTCACCTTTCAGCCACTCGCAGTTGTAGTTGCTGAAGTTACCAGTGGAGCGAAGCTCAATGTGCATCATGTCCCCTTCCTTGCTGACAGCAGTGACCTTGAACGTCTCAAAGGGCGGGATCAGCACCTCCTCCACCATTCGATCCATGAAGAATTCCTGGATGTCGGCACCGTGGCACGTGTGCACCTCGAGTATCGTGTCCGCCTTTATATCCCCGACCAGGAAATCGTTCGACAACATCGGCACGAATTCACCGAAGCGGATTTGGTCGCCTTCCTTCACCTTGAAATGGTACCCGCTCAGGCCAATGAACACGTCCTGACAATCGTTGGGGCGTCTCAGCGTCTGGAGAGCCCGGGTCAGCAGGAAATGCAGCGATTTGAAGTGGAATTCGTCCCGGTACTTCCGGCTGGACCTTCCACCCTCACGCACGGCCGCGCTGAATGCCTTGTCCAGGTTGGTGTAGAGCATGAGGGCGATGGCCTGGTCTGGGGTGAGAGGGGATGATGGGGTCTTCATGTTCTCCCACTCCTTTGTGGCGTTTCTCCATTGATTTTCAAACTCGCTGTTCCTGAGGAAGTCTGAGCGCTGGAGTTCCGGCAAACTCTTGGTCATGTTATCGCCACAATTCAGGTACTGGTCATCGAAGGAGTCCTTGGCCATGTCCAGGGGCACCACCTTGATGGCCACAGTGGCCACGGCCATGGCCAGCAGTGCCAGGGTCGGAGCCAGGGGGGCCATGGTGGGGAGAGGCCACAGGGAGCAGTGTGGGACACTGGGGGACACAGAGGGGATACAGGGGACACCCTGTGTGACACGGGGAAGACACTGGGGGACACCAGGGCACACTGAGGGAACACTGAGGGGTCCCAGGGGACACCAAGGGGACACAGGGGACACTGAGGGACCTGGGGGGACATGGGGAGGTTTTCTTGGTGAGGGGCTGGGGAATGAGAGTGGGCTCAGCCTGGGAAGAAGGGGCAGCCCTGGCCAGGAGACCATGGACATGTCCTGGGACCTGATCCCAAATCCTGGGGTCACTCCTGGAGCCCCAGTGTCCCCCTTGTTGCCCTCCCATACCCCGATCCCACTCGCAATCCCATGAAATCCCCGGTGGCCCCTCAGGACCCCGATCCCATCCCATTTTCTTCCTCAGTGCCCCCCAATGACCCCCTGTACCCAACTCCCATCCTCACAGCCCTGTGCCCCCATCGCTGCCCCCAGAGCCCCCCAGGACCCCAATCCCATTCCTGTGACTCCCCCAGTGTCCCCCCAGACCCCAATCCCACAGCCCCCTCTGCCTCCCAAGTGTCCCCGGTATCCCCCCAGCCCCCGATACCGAAATCAGCCGCAGTGAACTCCCAGACAGAACGGGAGGGATCCCAAAGCCGGAATTCTTGATCAGCTCGGGCTCACAGTGGATCTCTCCTGCTCCTGTGGGTCAGGGGGGCTTTGCCATGGGGAGTTTATCCACCCTAATTATGAATATTCATTAAAATGGTCTTCTTAGCTGACACAAAACCAGCACGTTTCCCTTAAACAATTTGAATGGCTCTGCCTCTTTCAGGAGAGCGTTTTTGCTGCCCTGCAGTCACAAAAATGGGGTTTCTGGGTGTGGTTTTAACTGAGTACCCCAATATCTCAGATGACCTTGCCTGGAGCTTTTGCTTTTGGCAGGCGCTGCTCCTTCTATGTTGCAGAACTTGCCAAAAACCCTCTCTGCAGTTCCCTTTATCTCTTTCACCACCTTTGCCCAGCTGTGCCCACACTTCAAGATCCTTTGATGGTTTTTCCCAGTCAGTCTTTAAGCCCAGCCCAGCACCTGCAGGGGAGCTGAAACTTTCTCTTCTCTCTCTCACTGCTCAGCCCCCAGGACCCCAATCCCACCGCCCCGTGTGCCCCCAGTGCCCCCCAGCCCCGCTCCCCACTGCTCCCTGAGCTGCTGTCACACCTCAGACCCCAAATGGGCTCCCCTCTCAGGTGACACCCCTGGGGGCACCCCGAGCCTGGCCAGGATCTCCTTGGGGAGCTCCTGGGTGACTTCCCAGCCTTGTTGGGGCAGCAGGAGAAGTTCTGCAATAAAAGGGATCCACGAACCCCAGGAGACACCTGAACTGGTGTTGGCGTGGTGGCTCAGCAAATCCATCTGCCAGGAACCCCTAGCAGTGCTTCCCGTCTCCGTGACACCTGGAGGTGATGGGTTGAGATCCAAAGGGTTCTTTTGGAAACATCTTGGGCACTGCTCTGCTCCAGAGCTGACACTTCTGTCCTGGCGCTGGGGAAGCTGTCCCTGCCCGGTGCCTGGCCGTGTCCCAGGGCAGGTTGGGGTGCCTGGAGCAGCCTGGCGCAGGGGAAGCTGTCCCTGCCCACGGCAGCGCTGGCACCGCAGGCGCTTTAAGGTCGCTCCATCCCAAACCATTGCAGAGCCCCGGGGCCGGGATGGGCAGCGCCGCCAGCTCGTGCTGCCGCCTGCTGGGGGCACCCGGAACTGCAGCTGGGGCCGGCGCATGCGCAGTGCCGCTGTTGAACCCCGCTCGCTGCTGCCCTCCGGTGGGCGATTCCTGAACTGCAACTCCCGGAATCCCCAAATCCCAGAGGGGGTGGGGCTGGAAGGAGCACGAGGGGGCACCTGGGCCAAGTTCCCAGCTCAGGCAGTGTCATCCCTGAGCACAGGGGTGGGTCCTGATAGAGAGAGACGTTCCCAGCAGTGTTGGTGTGGGGAGCAACATCAAGCCCTGCTTGGGAATTGCCCCTTTTTGCTGGTGTGACAGAATTCTTTAATGCAATTGTTTTGAAAGGATTTTTGATAGAATGGCTTTGCCTAATGGCCACAGTGGTCACAGTGGCTGTGGCTCAAGGAGTCTTGGATGATGATAGTGGCCTTGGTGGTTGTAATGACCATGGTGGCCATGTTGGCCACAGTGACCACAGTGACCTCGGTGACGTTGGTGGCCTGGTGGCTCAGAGGATCCCAGTGGCCACTGCCAGGGCTGTGGTGGCCAGGAGGAACCCTCCAATGTGGAAGGGGGTCACAGGGACACTCCCACCTGGGGGACAAGGAAGGGGGTCAGGGGGACCATGGGGGACAAAGAGGGGGTTGGGGACGACCATAATGCGGGTTTGGAGTGACAGGAGAGATGGGGGCCATGAGGTGACAGGTGACAGGGTCTTGGAGGTGTACAGGGGTCAGGGAGGTCAGGGGGTCATGGTGGGCTTAGGGGTCACAGGGATCAGGGGAGTCAGGGGGTGCCAGGGGGTGCCAGGGGTTCAGGGGGTGCCAAGGGGGATCACGGCCCACCCATGTCCAGCACACAGGGCCTGTCCCCACCACACTGCCTTGGGTGGGGACGGAAAGGGTGTCGCTGTCCCTGTCCCTGTCCCCCTCCCTTTCCCTGTCCTCACCTGGCAGTGAATTCCCTGTCCCCTCCCAGATCTGGGGGTCCCCATCCCTGTGTCCTGTCATGGGTGTTCCTGTCCCTGTGCCCTCAATGGGTGTCCCCAGACTTGGTGTCCCCAGCTCTGAGTGTCCCTGTCCTTGTCCCCAGCACTGGGTGTCCTTGTCCCACCACCCACAGTGGGTGTCCATGTCCCCCATCCGCACTGAGTGTCACTGTGTCCCCTGTGCCCTGTTGTGGATGCCCCCATGCTTACCACGGGTGTCCCCACCCTCCCAGGGTGTCTCTGTTGGTGTGAATTTCAGCCACTCGCAGTTGTGGTTGCTGGAGGTCCCTCTGGAATGGAGGTGGATCACTGTCGTGTCCCCGTTCTGGGTGACTTCGGGGACCTCGAAGGTCTCGAAGGGTGGGATCAGCACCCCCCAGTTCTCTGAATTTTGAGTGAAATACCCAACATCCACCCCCTGGCATGTGTACACGCGGAACATTGTTTCCTTCCCGGAGCACTTGTCAGGTGTTTCGCTCCGCGACATCGACATGAATCGGTCGAACCGGACGGTGTCGCCCTTCTGTGCCATGAACTGGACCCCGCACACACGGCGGAGCAATTCCAGACACTTCCCTCTCAGAGCCTCCCTCAGCGTGGCCAGGGCGTCGGTCAGCAGGAAATGAAATGTTTTGAAGTGGAAGTTGTCCCGGTACTCCTGGGGGGAGTGCCCAGCTGTGCTCACGGCCTCGTTGAACTCCTTGTGTAGGTCATCTATGGTGAAGGCGATGACAGCGGTGGCCTGGGCTGGGGACAGAGGGGACTCAGGGGGCCCCCGCTTCTGCCACCTGGCTGCTGCCTTCTCCCAGGCCCCGGCAAACACAGGGTTCTGCTGGAGCTCAGAGCGGTTGAGGGCCGGCAAGGCTGCGGTCATGGCCGGGTGGCAGCCCTGGTACTGGTCATCGAAGGAGTCCTTGGCCATGTCCAGGGGCTTCACATCGACGGCCACGGTGGTCACGGTCATGGCCAGCAGGGCCAGGGCGTGAGCCAGGGGGGCCATGGAGGGGAGAGGCCACCAGGAGCAGTGTGGGACACTGTGGGGACAATGAGGGGACACAGAAGAGACACAGGGAGGGCTCCTCAGTGAGGGACTGGGGAGCAGAGTGGGGTCTGCCCAGGGGGACGGGAGGCACTCCTGGCCAGGACACCCCTGGATGTGTCCAGCATCCCTGATCCCCAACCCTGGGGTTTCTTGTGCCTCCCCAACATTCCCCAGGACCCCCAGGACCCCAATCCCACAGGACCATCCCCTCCTGCCCCCCACAGAAGCCCAATCCTCCTCCCAGGATTACAAGTCCTCTCAGCCCTGCCTGGACGCCAACCCAAATCCTGGGGTCACTCCCTGAACCCCCCAGTGTCCCCCCTCACCCCAATCCCACTCACAATCTCCAATTCCTTTGGTGTCACGCCAGGACCTCAAACCAAATCCGGGCACCACCCCCTACCCCCCGTGTCTCCCAGCCCCCTCATGACCCAACCCCACTCCCACCATCCCCTGTCCCCCCTCACTTTTCCCCAGAGCACCCCAGGACCCCAATCCCATTCCTGTGACTCCCCCAGTGTCCCCCCAGACCCCAATCCCACAGCCCCCTGTGCCCCCCAAGTGTCCTTGGTGTCCCCCCAGCCCCTGATACCGAAATCAGCCGCAGTGAACTCCCGGACAGAACAGGAGGGATCCCAAAGCCGCAATTCTTGATCAGCTCGGGCTCCCAGCGGATCTCTCCTCCTGCTGTGGCTCAGGGGATTTTGTCCAGCCTAATCATAAACATTCATTAAGATGGTCTTCTTAGCTAACACAAAACCAGCTCGTTTCTCACGAACAACTTGCATGGCTCTGCCTCTTTCAGGAAATGGTTTTTGTTGCCCTGCAGCCACAAAAATGAGGTTTCTGTGTGTGGTTTTCACTGAGCCCCAGCGTCTCAGATGACCTCACCTCGAACTTTCACTTTGGGCAGGCGCTGCTGCTTCTGTGAGGCAGAACTTGCAAAAACCCTCCCTGCAGTTCGCTTTGACTCTTTCTCGGCAGCTTCCAGCCACCTTTGAATATTGGCTGCTCATCTCTCATATTCATCACAACGGGCTTCTTAGCCAAAACTAAACCAGCACTTTTCCCACAAAAAACTGGCATGGCTCTGCCTCTTTCAAGAAATGATTTTTATTGTCCTGGAGAACCATAAAAATGGGGTCTCTGGGAGTTGTTTTCACAGAGTGCCCTGATGTCCCAGATGAGCTCTCTGTCACACAACACAAAGAAGTGACACCCACATTCTCAGATGTGCGAGGCAGGAAAAAGAGACGGTTTATTTACAAACTTTGACATTTATAGAATTCCAGCAGTGACCGTGGATTGGAGGGAGAAAGTCTTCCTGTCCAACCACACTGGGCCACCCAACAGTCCATCAGCAGTCTCCTCCTCATGAGAAGAATGTAAACATAGTTGTACCGTTACAATAGCAAGGAAGTTGTTGATGTAAAATCCTGTCTGACCCCACTGCAAAAGGTCAACATGGAAGGCTGAAAATAGAACTTTAGAAAAAACTTCCTAAACAGACAGAGGAGAACAACAAAAAACCCAACAGCAGACCTCGCCTTGAACTTTCGCTTTTGGCAGGCGCTGCTGCTCCTTCTGTGTTGCAGAACTTGCCAAAAAGGGAACTCCCTGGAGCTCCCTTTGTCTCTTTCTCCACAGCTCCCGCCCACCTTTGCCCTGTGCCGCCCCCCAGCTGCAGTTCCAGGTGTCACCAGCAGGTGGCAGCACGAGCTGGCGGCGCTGCCCATCCCAGCATACGTATTTACAATTTCTGCAGTTTGCTTAACAGGCACTACGTACTTATAATTATTAACTCTAACGCTTAACACAAGTCATCTAAATCATTCATTTCATTTATAACACCATCGTGAGACATTCCCACTCGTTTCCCTCTGCCAGCTCCGGGTCCCAGCACAGAAGAGATGTGGAGCTGCTGGAGCCAATCCAGAGGAAGCCACGGAGAGATTTCCAGGGGTGAAGCTGCTCTGCTGTGGAGACAGCTGGGGGTGTTCAGCCTGGAGAGCAATCCAGGGAGGCATCAAAGCCCCTTCCTGGCTAAAGGAGCCCCAGGAGAGTTTTGGGCATGGAGGGACAGGCCAAGGGGAACGGCTTCCGACTGCCAGAGGGCAGGGATGGATGGGATCTTGAAAGGAATCCTTCCCTGGGAGGGTGCTGATTCCCCAGCACAGGTTGGCCAGAGCAGCTAGGGCTGCCCGGTGCATGTCCATGTCCCAGGGCAGGTTGCGGTGCCTGGAGCAGCCTGGCGCAGGGGAAGCTGTCCCTGCCCACGGCAGCGCTGGCACCGCAGGCGCTTTAAGGTCGCTCCATCCCAAACCATTGCAGAGCCCCGGGGCCGGGATGGGCAGCGCCGCCAGCTCGTGCTGCCGCCTGCTGGGGGCACCCGGAACTGCAGCTGGGGCCGGCGCATGCGCAGTGCTGCTGTTGAACCCCGCTCGCTGCTGCCCTCCGGTGGGCGATTCCCGAACTGCAACAGCACAGCCAGTGCGGGAGATGTGCGGGCTAAAGAGGGAAAATCCCCTGATTTGAAAGGAAAAATGAGATTCCTGAGCAAAACATCCGGCTTTTGCATAAATAAATGGGTGAGTATGCCTCTGTCCCCTTCATTTCAATTTTCACCCTTTTTCTTTTTGTTCTTTTCTCTTTTTCCCTCCCAATACTTCTTCTGTTGCATTGCCTCAAATCAGGACCTTTGGAACTGGCCCCGAACTGATCATTCATCCTTTTTTAATTGCTCTAAGCAGCACCTCCCACCTCCCTCAGCCACTCCTAGCACTCTAGACCCCTCCCCAGCTCCGTCCCTTCCCTGGGCATGCTCCAGCACCTCCATGTCCTTGGTGAGTGAAGTGAAAAGGGAGTGCAGAGGAAAAAGGGAGGAGCGCTTCTCCATTGCATGTCTGAAGACGGAGGTTTGGAAAATAAAGCTTGATCAAAAACTCCAGGAAATGCTTTATTTTAGCAAATTAGGTGCCCTGCAGGAAAGGTGTCAAAAGAGCTGCAGCGGATATATCAGGTGAGCCAGCAGCAAATTTTGATAAGCTTTTGATAAGCCAGGCCAGCAAGGATTAACTTTTTGTTGCTTTTTTTTTTATACGGCCAGGGGGCCAGCAGCAAATTTTGATAAACTTTTGATAAGCCAGGCTAGAAAGGATTAAATTTTTGATACATTTTTTAAACTCCAGGTAAGCAAGCAACATTTTTTTTGATCCCTCAGGCGAGTCAGCCAGGCAGCTTTAGGAGGTGGCGGTGACATTGCCACTCGCAAACTCCAGCCCAACCCTCACTGGTCCTGCCTCCAAGACCACAGTGACCATGGTGTCAGCGTGGCTCAGAGGGTTCTGCTGACTGCTGCCACGGCCAGGGTGACCAGGAGAAGCCCCCAGAGGTGGGGGGAGGTCCTGGGGAGGCTCCCACCTGGGGACACAAAGAGGGGGGTCAGGGAGACCATAAGTGGAGGGGGTCATGGGGGCACCAGAGGGACCATGGGAGAGGGACAGGGGTGACCAGGGACCCTGAGGGTGTTGGTGTCAGAGGGGGCCATAATGAGGTCCCTGTCCCCTGTGCCCAGCCATGGGTGGCCTTGTCCCCCCAACCCCAGTGGGTGTCCCCAGCACTGGATGTCCCTGTTCCCCCCCAGCTGGCCCTGGCTGTGCCCATCCCCTGTGCCCAGCAATGGCTGTCCCTGCCCTTGTCCCCAGCACTGGGTGTCCTGCCTCCCACCCACAGTGGCTGTCCCTGTCCCCTCTGCGCCATGGGTGTCCCCAGCACTGGGTGTCCTTTTCCCCGACAATCACTGAGTGTCCCCGATCCCCCCGGTTGTCCCCACGGTGTCACCTTTCAGCCACTCGCAGTCGTAGTTGCTGAAGTTCCCGGTAGAGCGAAGCACGATGTGAATTGTGTCCCCTTCCTCCCTGACAGCAGTGACCCTGAAGGTCTCAAAGGGCGGGATCAGCACCTCCTGCTCCTCTGGATGCTTGGATAATTCCTGGATGTCCACACCATGGCACGTGTGCACCTTGAACATTGTGGTACCCCCAAAATCCCAGGCCACCCCTTCGCTGAGCGACGTCGATGCGAATTGACCGAAGCGGATTTGGTCACCTTCCTTCACTTTGAACTGGACCCCCCTCACTCCCCGGAACACGTCCCGACAATCGTTGTGGCGTCTCAGCGTCTGGAGGGCCCGGGTCAGCAGGAAATGCAGCGATTTGAAGTGGAATTCGTCCCGGTACTTCTGGCCGGACCTTCCACCCTCGCGCACGGCCGGGTTGAAGGCCTTGTACAGCTTTGACTCACTGGTGGTGTAGGCCATGAGAGCGATGGCCTGGTCTGGGGTGAGAGGGGATGACGGGGTCTTCTTGTTCTGCCACTCCTTTGTGGCGTTTCTCCATTGATTTTCAAACTCGCTGTTCCTGAGGAAGTCTGAGCGCTGGAGTTCCGGCAAACTCTTGGTCATGTTATCGCCACACTTCAGGTACTGGTCATCGAAGGAGTCCTTGGCCATGTCCAGGGGCACCATCTTGATGGCCACAGTGGCCACGGTCATGGCCAGCAGTGCCAGGGTCAGAGCCAGGGGGGCCATGGTGGGGAGAGGCCACGAGGAGCAGTGTGGGTCCTGGGGGATACAGAGGGGACATAGGGGACGCACCGTGTGATATGGGGAAGATACTGGGAAACACCAGGGGACACTGAGGGAACACTGAGGGAGCACTGAGGGGCCCCAGGGGGCACCAAGGGGACACAGGGGACACTGAGGGACATGGGGGGACATGGGGTGGCTTTCTTGTTGAGGGGCGGGGGGGGCGAGTGGGGTCAGCCTGGGGAGAAGGGGCAGCCCTGGCCAGGAGACCATGGACATGTCCTGGGACCTGATCCCAAATCCTGGGGTCCCCCAATGTCACCCTTTTCCACCTCCCATACCGCAATCCTAATCCCAGTCCCATGAAATCCCCGGTGGCCCCTCAGGACCTCAATCCCATCCCATGTGCCCCCCAGTATCCTCCAGTATCCCCCCATTTTCCCCCAGTGTCCCCTTAGTGCCCCCCAGTGTCCCCCAGTGCCCCCCATAACCAAACCCCACACCCACAGCCCTGTGCCCTCCATTGCAGCCTCCAGAGAACCCCAGGACCCAGTCTCATTCCTGTGACCCCCCCAGGGTCTTGGGGCACCCCAATCCCATTCCCACAGTTCTGTGTCTCCGCCCCCCCAGTGTTTACCAGTGCCTCTATTATCCCAGTCCTACTCCCAGTCCCTTGTACCCCTCTCAGTCACCCCCTGTCCCCCAGCACCCTGACCCAAGGCCTGGGGTCCCCCAGTGTCCCCCTTATTCCCCTTCCATACCCCGATCCCACTCCCAGTCCCATGAAATCCAGTGGCCCCTCAGGACCCCGATGCCATCCCATGTGCCCCCCAGTGCCCCCCAGTGTCCCTTGTACCCAAATCCCATCTACACAGCCCTGTGCCCCCCATTGCTGCCCCCAGAGCACCCCAGGACCCCAATCCCATTCCTGTACCTCCCCCAGTGTCCCCCAGACCCCAATCCCACAGCCCCCTCTGCCCCCCAAGTGTCCCCAGTGTTCCCCCAACCCCCGATACCGAAATCAGCCGCAGTGAACTCCCGGACAGACGGGAGGGATCCTAAAGCCGGAATTCTTGATCAGCTCGGGCTCCCAGCGGATCTCTCCTGCTCCTGTGGCTCAGGGGGTTTTGTCCAGCCTAATTATAAACATTCATTAAGATGGTCTTCTTAGCTAACACAAAACCAGTTCGTTTCTTATGAACAACTTGCGTGGCTCTGCCTCTTTCAGGAAATGGTTTTTGTTGCTCTGTAGTCACAAAATTGAGGTTTCTGTGTGTGGTTTTCACTGAGCCCCAACAACTCAGATGACCTCGCCTTGAACTTTCGCTTTGGGCAGGCGCTGCTCCTTCTGTGGGGCAGAACTTGCAAAAATCCTCCCTGCAGTTTGATTTGTCTCTTTCTCAGCAGCTCCAACCCACCTTTGCCTGGCTGTGCCCACACTTTTACGTCCTTTGATGGGTTTTCTTCCCAGTCAGTCTTTAAGCTCAATCCAGGACCTCCAGGGGAGCTGAAACATTCTCTTCTCTCTCTTATTAGAAGTGAGGCCTGGATCAAGTTGGGCAGGTTGAATATTGGCTGCTCATCTATCATATTCATCACGACGGGCTTCTTAGCTAAGACAAAAATAAACTAAATATTAAAAATAAAACTAAATTAAATCAAATAGGGCTTCTTAAACATCACAAAACCAGCACTTTTCCCACAAAAAACTGGCATGGCTTTGCCTCTTTCAAAAAATGATTTTTATTGTCCTGGGGAGCCATAAAAATGGGGTCTCTGGGGGTCGTTTTCACTGAGTGCCCCGATATCCCAGATGACCTCTCTCTCACACGACACAAAGAAGTGACACCCACACTCTCAGAAGTCTGAGGGAGGAAAAAGAGACCGTTTATTTACAAACTGCAACATTTAGAGAATTCCAGCAATGACCGTGGATTGGAGGGAGAAAATCTTCCTCTCCAACCACACTGGGCCACCCAACAGTCCGTCAGCAGTCTCCTCCTCATGAGAAGAGTGTAAACATAGTTGTACCGTTACAATAGCAAGGAAGTTGTTGATTTAAAATCCTGTCTGACCCCACTGCAAAAAGTCAACATAGGAGGCTATTAATAGAACTTTAGAAAAAACTTCTTAAAGAGACAGAGGAGAACAGCAAAAGCCCTGACAACAGACCTTGCCTTGAACTTTCGCTTTTGGCCGGCGCTGCTGCTCCTTCCGTGTTGCAGAACTTGCCAAAAAGGGAACTCCCTGGAGCTCCCTTTGTCTCTTTCTCCACAGCTCCCGCCCACCTTTGCCCTGCGCCGCCCCCCAGCTGCAGTTCCAGGTGTCACCAGCAGGTGGCAGCACGAGCTGGCGGCGCTGCCCATCCGGCATACGTATTTACAATTTCTGCAGTTTGCTTAATAGCCACTACGTATTTATAATTATGAACACTAACACTTAACACAAGTTACCTAAATCATTAATTTCATTTATAACACCACCGTGAGACATTCCCACTCGTTTTGCTCTGCCTGCTCTGAGCACCAGCACAGAGGAGATGTGGAGCTGCTGGAGCCAATCCAGAGGAAGCCACGGAGAGACTTCCAGGGGTGAAGCCGCTCTGCTGTGGAGACAGCTGGGGATGTTCAGCCTGGAGAGCGATCCAGGGAGGCACCAAAGCCCCTTCCTGGCTAAAGGAGTCCCAGGTGAGCAGGGGAGGGACTTCAGGCATGGAGGGACAGGCACAGGGGAACAACTTCTCTGTGCCAGAGGGCAGGGATGGATGGGATCTTGAGAGGAATCCTTCCCTGGGAGGGTGCTGAGGCCCTAGCACAGGTTGGCCAGAGCAGAAAGGGCTGTCCAGTCCCTGGCCATGTCCCAGGGCAGGTTGGGGTGCCTGGAGCAGCCTGGCACAGGGGAAGCTGTCCCTGCCCGGTGCCTGGCCGTGTCCCAGGGCAGGTTGGGGTGCCTGGAGCAGCCTGGCGCAGGGGAAGCTGTCCCTGCCCACGGCAGCGCTGGCACCGCAGGCGCTTTAAGGTCGCTCCATCCCAAACCATTGCAGAGCCCCGGGGCCGGGATGGGCAGCGCCGCCAGCTCGTGCTGCCGCCTGCTGGGGGCACCCGGAACTGCAGCTGGGGCCGGCACATGCGCAGTGCCGCTGTTGAACCCCGCTCGCTGCTGCCCTCCGGTGGGCGATTCCCGAACCGCAACGGCACGGCCAGTGCAGGAGATGTGCGGGCTAAAGAGGGAAAATCCCCTGATTTAAAAGGAAAAAGAGATTCCTGAGCAAAACATCAAGCTTTTGCTTAAATTAATGCGTGATGGTGCCTCTGTCCCCTTTATTTCATTTTTCTTTTGTTTTTTCTCTCTCCTGTTTTCCTATTTTCATCTCCCAATGTTTCTTTTGTTGCATTGCCTCAAATCAGGAACTTTGGAACTGGCTCTGAACTGATCATTCATCTTTTTTTAATTGCTCTGAGCAGCACCCCGCAGCTCCCTCAGCCACTCCTGGTGCTCCAGACCCCTCCCCAGCTCCATCCTTTCCCTGGGCATGCTGCAGCCACTCCAGGTCTTTGGTGAGTGAAGTGAAAAATGAGTGCAGAGGAAAAAGGGAGGAGCGCTTCTCCATTGCCTCTCTGAAGATGAAGGTTTGGAAAAAAAAGTTTTAACAAAAACTCCAGGAAATGCTTTATTTTAGCAAACGAGGCAGTAAAGTTGCTAAAAGAGCTGCAGCGGTTACATCAGGTGAGCCAGCAGCAAATTTTGATAAACTTTTGATAAGTCAGGCAAGTAAGGATGAAATTTTTGATACGTTTTTTATATTCCAGGCAAGGAAACATCATTTTTTTTGATCCATCAGGCAAGGCAGCCAAGGAGCTTTAGGAGGTGTCAGTGACATTGCGACTCCCAAACGCCTCTGGCAGGAAGTGCTTAACCGGCCCCAGGCGCTGCCCGGTCTCTGCTGTCCAGGCTGTCCTGGGCTGTCCTGGGCTGTCCTGGGCTGTCCTGGCAGCTCCAGCCTGGCCCTCGCTCTTCCTGCCTTTAGGATCACAGTGCCCTTGGTGTCCAGATGGCTCAGAGGGTTCTGCTGACCATTGCCACTGCCATGGTGACCAGAAGAAGCTGCCAGAGGTGGGGGTTGGGGGAGGTCCTGGGGAGGCTCCCACCTGGGGACACCAAGAGGGGGGTCAGGATGGACATGGGGAGAGGGACAGGGGTGACAGGGTGGACTTGAAGGTGTGGGGGTCAGAAGGGGCCATAACCAGGTCTTGGTCCCCTGTGCCCAGCCTTGGGTGGCCTTGTCCCCCCAACCCCAGTGGGTGTCCCCGGCACTGGATGTCCCTGTCCCCTCCAGCTATCCCTGGCTGTGCCCATCCCCTGTGCCCAGCAATGGCTGTCCCTGCCCTTGTCCCCAGCACTCACTGGGTGTCCTGCCTCCCACACATTGTGGCTGTCCCTGTCCCCGCTGGGCCATGGGAGTCCCCAGCACTGGGTGTCCTTGTCCCCAACCCTCACTGGGTGCCCCCGAACTCCCCAGGCGGTCCCCAAGATCTCACCTTTCAGCCACTCGCAGTCGTAGTTGCTGGAGTTCCCGGTGGAGCGAAGCTCAATGTACATTGGGTTCCCTTCCTTGCTGACAGCAGTGACCCTGAAGGTCTCAAAGGGCGGGATCAGCACCTCCATCTGCTCTGGATGCTTGGAGAATTCGTGGATGTCCACGCGGTGACACGTGCGCACCTTGAACTTCGTGGCCTCCCCAAAATCCGAGGTCACCGTTTCACTCAGCGACGTTGACGCGAATTGACCGAAGCGGATTTGGTCGCCTTCCTTCACCTCAAACTGGACCCCCCTCACTCTCCGGAACACGTCCCGACAATCGTTGGGGCGTCTCAGCGTCTGGAGGGCCCGGGTCAGCAGGAAATGCAGCGATTTGAAGTGGAATTCATCCCGGTACTTCCGGCCGGACCTTCCACCCTCGCGCACGGCCGGGTTGAACGTTGCATACAAGTTTGTCTCATTCATGGTGTAGGCCATGAGGGCAATGGCCTGGTTTGGGGTGAGAGGATCTGACACGGACCCCAGCTCCTGCCACTCCTCTGCGGCCTTTATCCAGTTCTTGGCAAACTCGCGGTTCTTGCGGAAATCTGAGAGCTGGAGTTCTGAGAACTTCTTGGTCATGTTATCGCCACATTTCAGGTACTGGTCATCGAAAGAGTTCTTGGCCATGTCCAGGGGCACCATTTTGATGGCCACAGTGGCCACGGCCATTGCCAGCAGTGCCAGGGTCTGAGTCAGGGGGGCCATGGTGGGGAGAGGCCACAGGGAGCAGTGTGGGACACTGGGGGACACAGAGGGGACACAGGGAACACCAATGGGACACAGGGGACACTGGGACACATGGGGGGACATGGGGAGGCTTGCTTGATGAAGGGCTGGGGAGGGAGAGGGGGGTGAGCCCAGGGAGAAGGGACAGCCAAGCCAGGAGAGCCTTGGACATGTCCCGGGACCTGATCCCAAATCCTGGGACCACTCCTGGAGCCCCCCAAGGGTCCCAGAGTGCCCCAATCCCACTCCCACAGTTCTGTGTCCCTCCCTCCCAGTGTTTCCCAGTGCCTCTATTACCCCAGACCGTTGTACCCCTCCCAGTCACCCCCTGCCCCCCAGCACCCTGACCGAAGGCCTGGGGTCCCCCAGTCACCCCTTGTCCCCCTCCCATTCCCCAATCCCACTCCCAGTCCCATTAAATCACTGGTTGCCCTTCAGGACCCCAATCCCATCCCATGTGCCCCCCAGTGCCCCCCAGTGCTCTCCAGTGTCCCCCAGAGTCCCACAGTGCCCCCCAGTGCCCCCTGTACCCAAATCCCACGCCCACAGCCTTGTGCCCCCCATCGTTGCCCCCGGACCAGCCCAGGACACCAATCCCATTCCTGTGAATGCCCCAGTGTCCCCCCAGACCCCAATCCCACAGCCCCCTGTGCCCCCCAAGTGTCCTCGGTGTCCCCCCAGCCCCTGATACCGAAATCAGCCGCAGTGAACTCCTGGACAGAATGGGAGGGATCCCAAAGCCGGAATTCTTGATCGGCTCAAGCTCACAGCGGATCTCTCCTGCTCCTGTGGCTCAGGGGCGCTTTGCCATGGGGAGTTTATCCACCCTAATTATAAACATTCATTGAAATGGGCTTCTTAGCTGACACAAAACCAGCATGTTTCCCTTAAACAATTTGAATGGCTCTGTCTCTTTCAGGAGAGGGTTTTTGCTGCCCTGCAGTCACAAAAAAGGGGTTTCTGGGTGTGGTTTTCACTGAGTACCCCAATATCTCAGATGACCTTGCCTGGAGCTTTTGCTTTTGGCAGGCTCTGCTCCTTCTATGTTGCAGAACTTGGCAAAAACCCTCCCTGCAGTTCCCTTTATCTCTTTCACCACCTTTGCCCAGCTGTGCCCACACTTCAAGATCCTTTGATGGTTTTCCCCAGTCAGTCTTTAAGTCCAACCCAGCACCTCCAGGGGAGCTGAAACTTTCTCTTCTCTCTCTCATTGCTCAGCCCCCAGGACCCCAATCCCACCGCCCCGTGTGCCCCCAGTGCCCCCCAGCCCCACTCCCCACTGCTCCCTGAGCTGCTGTCACACCTCAGACTTCAGATGGGCTCCCCTCTCAGGTGACACCTCTGGGGGCACCCCGAGCCTGGCCAGGATCTCCTTGGGGAGCTCCTGGGTGACTTCCCCGGCCTTGTTGGGGCGGCAGCAGGAGAAGTTCTGCACCCCAAAAAAGGGATCCCCCAACCCCAGGAGACACCTGAACCCGTGTTGGTGTGGTGGCTCAGCAAATCCATCTGCCAGGAACCCCCGGCAGTGCTGCCCCTCTCAGTGATCCCTGGAGGTGATGGGTTGGGATCCAAAGGGTTCTTTGGGAAACACCTCGGGAAAACAAACCTGGGGATCACCCCCTGCCCCCTGCAGTGTCCCCCAGCCCTCCCATGGCCCCGGTGACACTCCCAGGCCCCTCTGCTGCCCCCAGAGCCCTGTGAACCCCAGTCCCATGTCCCCCAGTGTCCCCCAGTGTCGTCCACTGTCCCCCATGGCCCCAGACCCCACTACCACGATCCCCTGTGCCCCCCTCACTTTTCCCCAGAGCACCCCAGGACCCCAATCCCATTCCTGTGACTCCCCCAGTGTCCCCCCAGACCCCAATCCCACAGCCCCCTCTGCCCCCCAAGTGTCTCCGGCGTCCCCCCAGACCCCGATACCGAAATCAGCTGCAGTGAACTCCCGGACTGAACCGGAGGGATCCCAAAGCCGGAATTCTTGATCAGCTCGGGCTCCCAGCAGATCTCTCCTGCTCCTCTGGCTCAGGGGTGCTTTGTCCCAGGGAATTTATCCACCCTAATTATGAATATTCATTAAAATGGGCTTCTTAGCTAGCAGAAAACCAGAACGATACCCGTAAATAATTAGCTTGGCCCTGCCTCTTTCAATAAATGATTTTTATTGTCCTGGAGAGCCATAAAGTGGGTTATCTGGGTGTGAGTCTAACAGAGTGCCCTGATAAGGATAAGGACCCAATAATTGATTGCCAATTAGATAAACCTTTATCAAAGTGAGAAGCTGAAGCGAGCAGGGCATGCAGGGAAAGCCGGAGAGCACAAGTCTCAGCTCATGCTCCACGCGCAGCTTTCAGAGTTTTTTTCACCACAATTTCCCGTTTTTGTAACTTTTTATTTTGCACACACCCCTTGGTCCCTCCCCATGTTTTTGCATATTTGTTCATCGTTGAGTCTTCCAACTCCGGGAGTCTGGGGTCTTCTGCCCACTCACAGGGGTGGGTGGATGAAGTCTCTCCTCTTCCTCGCAGCACATCCATGGGGACTTCCCACTGTGGTCACTACGGTTTCACCAAATCTCCCTTTTTCTCCATTTCTCCATGTCCTATGATACAAATTTACATTTCATTATCCTGCGCCAAGGCCAGGCTCTAACTTTTCTGTTTCTGCAGTTTCTGCAACTTACAGTTATTACTTAATATCTTCTACATATTTACAATTTCTGCAGCTTGCTGAATGGCACCTACATATTTATAATTGTTAACAATATCATTTAACACAAATTACCTAAATCACTCGTTTCATTGATAACCCCGGGCACCCGAGCAGACGGTGAGAGGGTTTGTTGTAGTGGGGTGGGTGTCCATCAGGCCCCAGCTCAGTGGCTGCTCTCACCAGCAGAGGCTCACCCCACGGCAGCAGCAGAAGCAGCTCTGGGCTGGGCTCCGGCAGCAGCAGCAGCAGCGAATTCCCTTCCCCGAGCAGCAGCTCCGACCGCCCTCCCCGGAAGCCGAGAGAGGGAGAGCGCCAGCCAGCAGCTGCCCCAGCCCCCTCTTTTATCAGCCCCATCCTCTGGGGATCTCTGCCCCTCGGAGAGAAACTCCCAGAGAAGAGAAGTGCAGCCGGGTGCCCTCCTCCCCTGAGCTGGGCCACTGCTTTTGTTTTTCTTAAGTGCTGCCTCATTAGCGTCTCCTAGTGTGTCCATGGTGGCCTTCAGCAAGGAGGGACAGGGTTGGAATGGGGGTGTCCCTGTCCCTGTCCCTGTCCGCCCCTGGCAGGGGTGTCCCTGTCCCCTCCCAAATCTGGTGTCCCCATCTCTGTGCCCTGTCATGGGTGTTCCTGTCCCCATGCCCTCAATCAGTGTCCCCAGAGTTGGTGACCCCGGCCCTGGGTGTCCCTGTCCTCACACCCACAGTGGGTGTCCCTGTCCCCCATCCCCACTGAGTGTCCCTGTGTGCCCTGTGCCCTGTTGTGGGTGCCTCTCTTATAAGAGAGAGAAGAGAAAGTTTCAGCTCCCCTGGAGGTGCTGGGTTGAGCTCAAAGACTGACTGCGATGAAAAACCCATCAAAGGAGGTAAAAGTGTGGGCAGAGCACGGCAAAGGTGGCCGGAAGCTGTGGAAAGACAAAGTGAACTGCAGGGAGGGGTTTTGCAAGTTCTGCCTCACAGAAGGAGCAGCACCTGACCAAAGCTAAAGTTCAAGGCGAGGTCATCTGAGATGTTGGGGTGCTCAGTGAAAACCACACTGAGAAACCCCATTTATGTGGCTGCAGAGCAGCAAAAACCATTTCCTGAAAAGCACAGACATTCAAATTGCTCATGGAAATGTCCTGGTTTTGTGTTGGCTAAGATGACCATTTTCATGAATATTTATAACAAGGCTGGATAAATTCCCTGTGCCAAAGCCCCCCTGAGCCACAGGAGCAGGAGAGATCTGTTGGGAGCCCGACCTGATCAAGAATTCCAGCGTTGGGATCCCTCCTGTTCTCTCCGGGAGTTCACTGCAGCTGATTTCGGTATCGGGGGCTGGGGGGACACTGGGGACACTTGGGGGGCAGAGGGGGCTGTGGGATTGGGGTCTGGGGGGACACTGGGGGAGTCACAGGAATGGAATTGGGGTCCTGGAGGGCTTTGGGGGAAAGTGAAGGGGGAGAGGGGATGGTGGGAGTGGGGTTGGGGTGATGGGGGGCTGGGAGACACGGGGTGTAGGGGGTGGTGTCCGGATTTGGGTTGAGGTCCTGGGGTGACGCCAAAGGAATTGGGGATTGGGAGTGGGATTGGAGTCTGGGGAGGGGCTGAAGGGGACACTGGGGGGCTCAGGGAGTGACCCCAGGATTTGGGTTGGGGTCCTGGCAGGGCTGAAGGGACTTGTAATCAAACCTGGGAGAAAGATTGGGCTTCTGTGGGGGGCAGGAGGGAATGGTCCTGTGGGATTGGGATTGGGGTCCTGGGGGGTTCTGGGGGGGCTGGGGGATGTTGGGGAGGCACAAGTAACCCCAGGGTTGGGGATCAGGGACCCCAGGCTGTGTCCAGGGGTCTCCTGGCCAGGAGTGCCTCCCCTCGCCCTCGGCGGGGCTGACCCCACTCTGCTCCCCAGTTCCTCACTGAGAACCCTCCCTGTGTCTACTCCATGTCCCCTCTGTGTCCCCTCTTTGTCCCCACAGTGTCCCACACTGCTCCTGGTGGCCTCTCCCCTCCATGGCGCCCCTGGCTCACGCCCTGGCATTGCTGGCCATGACCGTGGCCCCTGCAGCCTTTAGGGTGGTGCCCCTGGACATGGCCGAGGACTCCTTCGATGACCAGTACCAGGGCTGCCGCCCAGCCATGACCACAGCCTTGCCGGCCCTCAACCGCTCCGAGTTCCAGCAGAACCCTGTGTTGGCCCAGGCCTGGGCCAAGGCCACAGACAGGTGGCAGAAGCGGGGGGTCACTGATTCCCCTCTGACCCCAGACCAGGCCACCGCTGTCATCGCCTTTGCGATGGACGGCCTCCACAGCGAGTTCAACGAGGCCGTGAGCAGGGCCGGGCGCTCCCCCCAGGAGTACCGGGACAACTTCCACTTCAAGGCGCTGCATTTCCTGCTGACCGACGCCCTGGCCACGCTGAGGGAGGCTCTGGGAGGGAAGTGTCAGGACACTCTCCACCGTGTGTGTGGGGTCCAGTTCGTGGCACAGAAAGGCGACACCGTCCGGTTCGACCGATTTGTGACAGTGCCGCTGAGCGAAACACCCGGCGACTGCCCCGGGAAGGAGTCGTTGCTCCAGGTGTACACGTGCCAGGGCCAGGATGTTACGTTTTTCACTACAAATTTACCAAACGGGGGTGTGGTGATCCCGCCCTTCGAGACCTTCGAGGTTGTCCAAGTCACCCAACATGGGGACAAGTCAGTGATCCAGCTCCATTCCACCGGGACCTCCAGCAACCACAATTGCGAGTGGCTGAAAGGTGAAATCACAGGGGACACCCTGGAGGGATGGGGGCACCCATGACAGGGCACAGGGGACACAGTGACACTCAGTGGGGACACCCACAGGGATACCCACTGTGGGTGGTGGGACAAGGACACCCAGAGCTGGGGACAAGGACAGGGTCACCCTGTGCTGGGGACACCAACTCTGGGGACACTGATTGAGGACGTGGGGACAGGAACACCCATGACAGGGCACAGAGATGGGGACCCCCAGATCTGGGAGGGGACAGGGACACCCCTGTCAGGGGTGGACAGGGACAGGGACACCCCCATTACTACCCTGTCCCTCCTTGCTGAAGGCCACCATGGACACGCTAGGAGAAGCTAATGACTCGGTGCTGAAGAAAAACAAAAGCAGTGGCCCAGCTCAGGGGAGGAGGGCACCCGGCTGCACTTCTCTTCTCTGGGAGTTTCTCTCCGAGGGGCAGAGATCCCCAGAGGATGGGGCTGATAAAAGAGGGGGCTGGGGCAGCTGCTGGCTGGCGCTCTCCCTCTCTCGGCTTCGGGGGAGGGCGGTCGGAGCTGCTGCTCGGGGAAGGGAATTCGCTGCTGCTGCTGCTGCCGGAGCCCAGCCCAGAGCTGCTTCTGCTGCTGCCATGGGGTGAGCCTCTGCTGGTGAGAGCAGCCACTGAGCTGGGGCCTGATGGACACCGACCCCACTACAACAAACCCTCTCACCGTCTGCTCGGGTGCCCGGGGTTATCAATGAAATGAATGATTTGGGTAATTTTTGTTAAATGATATTGTTAATAATTACAAATATGTAGGAGCTATTCAGCAAACTGCAGAAATTGTAAATATGTAGAAGATATTAAGCAATAACTGTAAGTTGCAGAAACTGCAGAAACAGAAAAGTTGGAGCCCGGCCTTGGTGCAGGATAATGAAATGTAAATTTGTATCATAGGACATGAAGAAAGGGAGAAAACGGGAGATTTGGTGAAACCGTGGTGACCACAGTGGGAAGTCCCAGGGATGTGCTGCGAGGAAGAGGAGAGACTTCATCCACCGACCACCGTGAGAGGGCAGAAGACCCCAGAATCCTGGAATTGGAATACTCAACTGTGACCAAATATGGGAAAACATGGGCAGGGACCAAGGGGTGTGTGCAAAATAAAAAGTTATAAAAATGGGAAATTGTGGGGAAAAAAACTCTGAAAGCTGCGCATGGAGCATCAGCTGAGACTTGTGCTCTCTGGTTTTCCCTGCATGAGCTGCTCGCTTCATCTTATCGCTTTGATAAAGGTTTATCTAATTGTCAATCAATTATTGGGTCCTTATCCTTATCAGGGCACTCTGTTAGAACCACACCCAGATAACCTATTTTTATGGCTCTCCAGGACAATAAAAATCATTTATTGAAAGAGGCAGGGCCAAGCTAATTATTTACAGGTATCGTTCTGGTTTTCTGTTAGGTAAGAAGCCCATTTTAATGAATATTCATAATTAGGGTGGATAAATTCCCTGGGGCAAAGTCCCCCTGAGCCACAGGAGCAGGAGAGATCTGCTGGGAGCCCGAGCTGATCAAGAATTCCGGCTTTGGGATTCCTTTTGTTCAGTCCGGGAGTTCACTGAGGCTGATTTTGGTATCGGGGGCTGGGGGGACAGCGGGGACACTTGGGGGGCAGAGGGGGCTGTGGGATTGGGGTCTGGGGGGACACTGGGGGAGTCACAGGAATGGGATTGTGGTCCTGGGGTGCTCTGGGGAAAAATGAGGGGGAAAAGGGGATGGTGGGAGTGGATCTGGGGCCATGGGGGACTCTGGGGGACACTGGGGGGGGAATGTGATGTGGGATTGGAGTCCTGGGGTAGCTGGGGGACAGTGGAGGACACTGGGGGACACTGGAGGACACTGGGGACATGAGACTGGGGTTCACAGGGCTCTGGGGGTCAGCAGGGGGGGCCTGGGAGTGTGACCAGGGCCATGGGAGGGCTGGGGGACACTGCAGGGGGCAGGGGGTGATCCCCGGGTTTGTTTACCCGAGGTGTTTCCAAAAGAACCCTTTGGATCCCAACCCATCACCTCCAGGGATCACTGAGAGGGGCAGCACTGCCGGGGGTTCCTGGCAGATGGATTTCCTGAGCCACCACGCCAACACAGGTTCAGGTGTCTCCTGGGGTTGGGGGATCCCTTTTTTTGGGGTGCAGAACTTCTGATGCCACCACAACAAGGCCAGGTAAGTCACCCAGGAGCTCCCCAGGGAGATCCTGGCCAGGCTCGGGGTGCCCCCAGAGGTGTCACCTGAGAGGGGAGCCCATTTGGGGTCTGAGGGGTGACAGCAGCTCAGGGAGCAGTGGATAGTGGGGCTAGGGGGCTCAGGGAGTGACCCCAAGCTTTGGGTCGGGGTCCTGGCAGGGCTGAGGGGACTTGTAATAAATCCTGGGAGGAGGATTTGGCTTCTGGGGGAGGCAGGAGGGGATGGTCCTGTGGCATTGGGATTGGGGTCCTGGGGCGTTCTGGGGGGGCTGGGGAATGTTGGGGAGGCACAAGAAACCCCAGGGTTGAGGATCAGGGATGCTGGACACGTTCAGGGGTCTCCTGGCCAAGAGTGCTTCCCCTCCTCCTGGCCTGACCCTACTCTGCTCCCCAGTCCTTCACTGAGGAACCCTCCCTGTGTCTCCTCCATGTCCCCTCTGTGTCCCTCAGTGTCCTCTCTGTGTCCTTTCACTGTCCCTCATTGTCCCCACAGTCTCCCACACTGCTCCTGGTGGCCTCTCCCCTCCATGGCCCCCCTGGCTCACGCCTTGGCCCTGCTGGCCATGACCGTGACCACCGTGGCCATCGAGGTGAAGCCCCTGGACATGGCCGAGGACTCCTTCGATGACCAGTACCAGGGCTGCCGCCCAGCCATGATTGAGGCCTTGCCGGCCCTCAACCGCTCCAAGTTCCAGCTGAACCCTCTCTTTGCCCGGGTCTGGCCCAAGGCCGTGGCCAAGTGGCAGAGCAGCGGGTCCCCTCTGTCCCCTCTGGCATCCTCAGCCCAGGCCATCGCCCTCATGGCCTTCACCATGGACGACCTGTACCAGCAGTTCAACGCGGCCACGCACGTGGCTGGGAGCTCCCCCCAGGAGTACCGGGACAACTTCCACTTCAAAACGCTGCATTTCCTGCTGACCGATGCCCTGGCCACTCTGAGGGAGGCAGAGAAACCCGAGTGTCGCTGTGTGTTCCGCATCGTGAGCTGGACCCAGTTCACGGCAGAGCAAGGCCAGAGGGTCCGGTTCGGTCAATTCACGCCGACGTCGCTTTGCAGAGATAGCGCTGAGGATTTTGAGATAGGCACGGTGTTCAAGATGGAGACGTGCTATGGCGTGGACATCCAGAAATTCTCCAGATTTCCTGATGAGAAGGAGGTGCTGATCCCACCCTTTGAAACCTTCAATGTCACCAAAGTCATCCAAAACGGGGAGAAGACACAGATCTGGCTCCGCTCCAATGGGACCTTCAGCAACTACAACTGCGAGTGGCTGAAAGGTGACACCACAGGGGACACCCCGGGAGGGTGGGGACACCCGTGGTAAGCATGGGGGCACCCACAACAGGGCACAGGGGACACAGTGACATTAAGTGCGGATGGGGGACATGGACACCCACTGTGGGGGGTGGGACAAGGACACCCAGTGCTGGGGACAAGGACAGGGACACTCAGAGCTGGGGACACCAAGTCTGGGGACACTGATTCAGGGCACAGGGACAGGAACACCCATGACAGGGCACAGGGATGGGGACACCCAGACATGGGAGGGGACAGGGAATTCGCTGCCAGGTGAGGACAGGGACAGGGACAGGGACAGGGACAGGGACACCCCCATTCTGACCCTGTCGCACCCCACCCAAGGCAGTGCTGTGGGGACGGGCCCTGTGTGCTGGACGTGGGTGGGCCGGGACCCCCCATGGCACCCCCTGAACCCCTGGAACCTCCCGACTCCCCTGACCCCTGTGACCCCTAAGCCCACCATGACCCCCTGACCTCCCTGGCCCCTGTACCCCACCAAAATCCTGTCACCTGTCACCTCATGGCCCCCATCTCTCCTGTCACCCCAAACCCGCATTATGGTCGTCCCCAACCCCCTCTTTGTCTCCCATGGTCCCCCTGATGCCCCCTCTTTGTCCCCCAGGTGGGAGCATCTCCATGGCCTCCTTCCACCTCGGAGGGTTCCTCCTGGCCACCACAGCCCTGGCAGTGGCCACTGGGATTCTCTGAGCCATGAGGCCACCAAGGTCACTGAGGTCACTGTGATCACTGTGGCCACCATGGCCTGCATGGCCACCAAGGTCACTGTGGTCACCACAATCAGCAAGACCACCAGGACCCCCAGAGAAACAAGGCCACCAAGGCCACCACTGCCGCTCTGGCCACCTTGGCAGCTCCTGCTACCATGCAGTCACTGTGGTCACTACTGTCACTGTGGCCACTGTGGCCACCACAGCCACTCTGGACACCACGGTCACTCCAACCACCAAGGCCACTGTGACCATCACCATCACCCGGACTCCTTGATCCACAAGGCTACCACAGCCCCTGTGACCACTGTGGCCACCAAGGTGGCCTTTGTGCAAAGCCGTTCTATTAAAAATTCAAACAAAACAATTCCCTTAAACAGTTCTCTTGAAGCAATTTTATTAAATGATTCCATCCAAACAGTTCCATTTAAGAATTCTGTCCCAGCAGCAAAAAGGGACAATTTCCCAGCAGGGCTCGATGGCGCTCCCCACACCAACACTGCTGGGAACGTCTCTCTCTCTCAGCCTCGCGCAGGATCCTTGGGGAGCCTCCCCTTCCCGAGGGAGGAGCCTCACACACATTTCATTCCTGGCAGGAACACGGGAGAGGTTTGGGGATCCTTTGGGGTTGGAAATTTGGGCCGGGTTTAGCCCAGTTTAGCACCAGTGCCATCCCCTGGCTGGACAGGACCTGCTGGAGCAGCTCTGGAGAAGGACCTGGGGGTGCTGGTGGGTGACCAGTGGAGCTGACCGTGCAGCCTGAGGGCCAGGAAGGATCCAGGGGGCATCAGGCAGAGCGGGGCCAGGAGGTCAGGGAGTGATCGTGCCCTTCTGCCCTGCCCAGTGAGGCACATGGGGAGTGCTGTGTCCTACTCTGTCCAGTGCCATGTCCAGTTCTGCCCAGAGCCATGTCCAGTTCTGTCCAGAGACATGTCCAGCTCTGCCCAGTGCCATGTCCAGTTCTTCCCAGTGCAGTGTCCACCTCTGTCCCATGCTGTATCCACCTCTGTCCAGTGCCATGTCCAGTTCTGCCCAGTGCCATGTCCAGCTCCCCCCAGCGCCGTGTCCAGCTCTGGGCTGCTCCGGACACAACCATTTGCACAGGAATGCCACTGCCTGAGCTGGGAGCTTGGCCCAGCTGCCCCCTTGGGCTCCTTCCAGCCCCACCCCCTCTGGGATTTGGGGATGCTGGGAGTTGTGAGTCTGGAATCGCCCACCGGAGGGCAGCAGCGAGCGGGGTTCAACAGCGGCACTGCGCATGCGCCGGCCCCAGCTGCAGTTCCGGGTGCCCCCAGCAGGCGGCAGCACGAGCTGGCGGCGCTGCCCATCCCGGCCCCGGGGCTCTGCAATGGTTTGGGATGGAGCGACCTTAAAGCGCCTGCGGTGCCAGCGCTGCCGTGGGCAGGGACAGCTTCCCCTGTGCCAGGCTGCTCCAGGCACCCCAACCTGCCCTGGGACACGGCCAGGCACCGGGCAGGGACAGCTTCCCCTGTGCCAGGCTGCTCCAGGCACCCCAACCTGCCCTGGGACACAGCCAGGCACCAGGCAGCCGCAGCTTTTCTGGGCAGCCTGTGCTGGTTTAAGAGACTGTCCCTAATTTCTCCTCTGCCTCATGATCATCGACAAGGAAGTCCCCAAAAAGGACTGAGACTGGGGCCTGAGACCCCAGGATAGGAGTTCTGGCCTGGCTGTGGTGGGATACCTGCCAACCCCTGCCTGCAGGTGCACTCACTGAACCTTTCCATTTCCATGGGAACCCGGTGGAAACAATGGGTTTTCACAGCAGGTTGGTTTTGGGCCGGTCTGTTCTGTGTGCCCTGTACCTGTACCTGTTCCCTGAAGTGGACATCTGCTCTAAGCACCAGAGTGGTGCGTCCTCTTTCAGCGTATCTGCTGATGTTGAGCTCACCTTCTGGCCAACTGCCTGTCACTTCGGAAAAGGACTATAAGAGACACCTCAGGATGGCCCAAATTCTGAGATCTCCAAATGGAAGAAGACGTCGTCTATTGGTCTACGTGCACCACGAGGACCTCGTCTCTCCGTCGGTAGCTATACCCCCCTTTTTCTCTCTCTTCCTCTCTTTTACTTTATCTCTCTTTCTCTCTCTCTTCTCCTTCTATGGCATACAGTGATGAGTGCACTTAATGAAGTGAAATGCCTTTTGAGCAAATTGTTGTTGTCCCTTGCCATATCTTTTACGCCTTGAGATCACCCGAACCATCACGAACTTGCCTGCATTAGCGGGTCGTGACAGCTGGGTCCTCAGCACCCTCCCAGGGAAGGATTCCTCTCAAGATCCCATCCATCCCTGCCCTCTGGCAGTGAGAAGCCGTTCCCCTTGGCCTGTCCCTCCATGCCCAAAGTCCCTCCCCAGCTCTCTTGGGGCTCCTTTAGCCAGGAAGGGGCTTTGGTGCCTCCCTGGATCGCTCTCCAGGCTGAACACCCCCAGCTGTCTCTACAGCAGAGCAGCTTCACCCCTGGAAATCTCTCCGTGGCTTCCTCTGGACTGGCTCCAGCAGCTCCACATCTCCTCTGTGCTGGGGCCCGGAGCTGGTAGAGTGAACCGAGTGGGAATGTCTCACGGTGGTGTTATAAATGAAATGAATGATTTAGGTAACTTGTGTTAAGTGTTATAGTTAATAATTATAAATACTTAGTGGCTATTAAGCAAACTGCAGAAATTGTAAATACGTATGCCGGGATGGGCAGCGCCGCCAGCTCGTGCTGCCACCTGCTGGTGACACCTGGAACTGCAGCTGGGGGGCGGCGCAGGGCAAAGGTGGGCGGGAGCTGTGGAGAAAGAGACAAAGGGAGCTCCAGGGAGTTCCCTTTTTGGCAAGTTCTGCAACACAGAAGGAGCAGCAGCGCCTGCCAAAAGCGAAAGTTCATGGCAAGGTCTGTTGTCGGGGCTTTTGCTGTTCTCCTCTGTCTCTTTAAGAAGTTTTTTCTAAAGTTCTATTAATAGCCTCCTATGTTTACCTTTTGCAGTGGGGTCAGACAGGATTTTACATCAACAACTTCCTTGCTATTGTAACGGTACAACAACGTTTACACTCTTCTCCTGAGGAGGAGACTGCTGATGGACTGTTGGGTGGCCCAGTGTGGTTGGACAGGAAGATTTTCTCCCTCCAATCCACGGTCACTGCTGGAATTCTATTAATGTCGAAGTCTATAAATAAACCGTCTCTTTTTCCTGCCTCGGACATCAGAGAGTGTTGGTGTCACTTCTTTGTGTCGTGTACAGAGAGCTCATCTGGGATATCGGGGCACTCAGTGAAAACAACCCCCAGAGACCCCATTTTTATGGTTCTCCAGGACAATAAAAATCATTCATGGAAAGACGCAGAGCCATGTAAGTTATTTGTGGGAAATGTTCTGGTTTAGTGTTGGCTAAGAAGCCCGTTGTGATGAATATGAGAGATGAGCAGCCAATTTTCAAAGGTGGCTGGAAGCCGCCGAGAAAGAGACAAAGGGAACTGCAGGGAGGGTTTTTGCAAGTTCTGCCTCACAGAAGGAGCAGCGCCTGCCCAAAGCGAAAGTTCGAGGCGAGGTCATCTGAGATGCTGGGGCTCAGTGAAAACCACACCGAGAAACCCCATTTTTGTGGCTGCAGGGCAAAAAAACCCATTTCCTGAAAGAGGCAGAGCCATGTAAGTTGTTCATGAGAAACGAGCTAGGTTGTGTTAGCTAAGAAGACCATCTTAATGAATTTTTATAATTAGGCTGGACAAAACCCCCTGAGCCACAGGAGCAGGAGAGATCCGCTGGGAGACCGAGCTGATCAAGAATTCCTGCTTTGGGATCCCTCCCGTCTGTCCGGGAGTTCACTGCGGCTGATTTCGGTATCAGGGGCTGGGGGGACACCGGGGACACTTGGGGGGCACAGGGGGCTGTGGGGTTGGGGTCTGGGGGGACCCTGGGGGAGTAACAGGAATGGGATTGGGGTCCTGGGGTGCTCTGAAGGCTGCAATGGGGGGCACAAGGCTGTGGGAGTGGGGTTTGGGTACGGGGGGCACTGGGGGACACTGGGGGGTACTGAGGGGACACTGGGGGACACTGGGGGGACACTGGAGGACACTGGGGGGCACATGGGATGGGATTGACATCCTGAGGGGCCACCGGGGATTTCATGGGACTGGGATTGGGATTGTGGTATGGGAGGGGGAAAAGGGAGACACTGGGGGGCCCCAGGATTTGGGATCATGTAACAGGACATGTCCATGGTCTCCTGGCTTGTCTGCCCCTTCTCCCCAGTCTGACCCCACTCGCCCCCCCGCCCCTCAACAAGAAAGCCTCCCCATGTTCCAATGTGTCCCTCAGTGTCCCCTGTGACCCATCAGTGTCCCCTGGGCTCCCTCAGTGTTCCCTCATTGTCCCCTGGTGTCCCCCAGTATCTTCCCTGTGTCACACATTGTCTCCCCTGTGTCCCCTCTGTGTCCCGCAGTGTCCCACACTGCTCCCTGTGGCCTCTCCACACCATGGCCCGCCTGGCTCAGTCCCTGCCACTGCTGGCCATGGCCATGGCCACTGTGGCCATCAAGGTGGTGCCCCTGGACATGGCCAAGGACTCCTTCGATGACCAGTACCTGAATTGTGGCGATAACATGACCAAGAGTTTGCCGGAACTCCAGCGCTCAGACTTCCTCAGGAACAGCGAGTTTAAAAATCAATGGAGAAACGCCACAAAGGAGTGGCAGAACATGAAGACCCCGTCATCCCCTCTCACCCCAGACCAGGCCATCGCCCTCATGGCCTACACCACGAGTGAGTCAAAGCTGTACAAAGCCTTTAACCCAGCCGTGAGTGAGGGTGGAATCTCCAGCCGGAAGTACCGGGACGAATTCCACTTCAAATCGCTGCATTTCCTGCTGACCCGGGCCCTCCAGACGCTGAGACGACCCAACGATTGTCGGGACGTGTTCCGGGGTGTGAGGGGCGTCCAGTTCAAAGTGAAGGAAGGTGACCAAGTCCGCTTTGGTCAATTCGCATTGACGTCGCTCAGCAAAGGGGTGGCCTGGGTTTTTGGGGGTACCACGATGTTCAAGGTGCGCACGTGCCATGGTGTGGACATCCAGGAATTATCCAAGCATCCAGAGGAGCAGGAGGTGCTGATCCCGCCCTTCGAGACCTTCAGGGTCACTGCTGTCAGCAAGGAAGGGAACCCGATGTACATTGAGCTTCGCTCCAATGGGACCTTCAGCAACTACGACTGCGAGTGGCTGAAAGGTGACACCATGGGGACAACCTGGGGGGATGGGGGACACTCAGTGAGGCTTGGGGAATAGGACACCCAGTGCTGGGGACACCCATGGCCCAGCGGGGACAGGGACAGCCACTGTGGGTGGGAGGCAGGAGACCCAGTGCTGGGGACAAGGGCAGGGACAGCCATTGCTGGGCACAGGGGATGGGCACAGCCAGGGCCAGCTGGGGGGGGACAGGGGCATCCAGTGCTGGGGACACCCACTGGGGTTGGGGCGACAAGGCCACCCATGGCTGGGCACGGGGGACCAAGACCTGGTTATGGCCCCATCTGACCCTCACACCTTCAAGGCCCCCCTGTCCCTCTCCCCATGTTCATCTTGACCCCCCTCTTTGTGTCCCCAGGTGGAAGCCTCCCCAGGACCTCCCTTCACCTCTGGCAGCTTCTCCTGGTCACCATGGCCATGGCAATGGTCAGTGGAACCCTCTGAGCCATCTGGACACCAAGGGCACTGTGGTCATGTAGGCAGGAACAGCTCAGGCCAGGCTGGAGCAGCCAGGACAGCCCAGGACAGCCCAGGACAGCCCAGGACAGCCCGGACAGCAGAGACCGGGCAGCACCTGGGGCCGGTTGGGCACTTCCCGCCAGAGGCGTTTGGGAGTGGCAATGTCACCGCCACCTCCTAAAGCTCCCTGGGTGCCTCGCCTAATGGATCAAAGAAAATGCTGCTTGCTTGCCTGGAGTATAAAAAATGCATCAAAAATTTCATCCTTGCTGGCCTGGCTTATCAAAGGTTTATCAAAATTTGCTGCTGCCTTACCTAATGTAAATGCTGCAGCTCTTTTAACACCTTTCGTGCAGGGCGACTCATTTCTTAAAATAAAGCATTTCCTGCTGTTTGCGTTCAAGCTTTATTTTCCCAACCTCCATCTTCAGAGAGGCAATGGAGAAACGCTCCTCCCTTTTCTCTCTGCACTCCCTTTTCCTTTCACTCACCAAGGACCTGGAGGTGCTGGAGCATGCCCAGGGAAGGGACGGAGCTGGGGAGGGGTCTAGAGTGCTAGGAGTGGCTGAGGGAGGTGGGAGGTGCTGCTTAGAGCAATTAAAAAAGGATAAATTATCAGTTCAGGGCCAGTTCCAAAGTTCATGATTTGAGGCAATAACAAAGAAGAAACATTGGGAGGGGAAAATACAAAAATGCAAGAGAGAAAAAGAATGAGAAATGAAATAGAGGGGACAGAGGCACCATAACCCATTTATGCAAAAGCCTGATGTTTTGCACAGGGATCTCCTTTTCCCTTTCAAATCAGGGGATTTTCTGTCTTTAGCCCGCACATCTCCTGCACTGGCCGTGCTGTTGCAGTTCGGGAATCGCCCACCGGAGGGCAGCAGCGAGCGGGGTTCAACAGCGGCACTGCGCATGTGCCGGCCCCAGCTGCAGTTCCGGGTGCCCCCAGCAGGCGGCAGCACGAGCTGGCGGCGCTGCCCATCCCGGCCCCGGGGCTCTGCAATGGTTTGGGATGGAGCGACCTTAAAGCGCCTGCGGTGCCAGCACTGCCGTGGGCAGGGACAGCTTCCCCTGCGCCAGGCTGCTCCAGGCACCCCAACCTGCCCTGGGACACGGCCAGGCACCGGGCAGGGACAGCTTCCCCTGCGCCAGGCTGCTCCAGGCACCCCAACCTGCCCTGGGACACGGCCAGGGACTGGGCAGGGACAGCATCTCTGGGCAGCCTGTGCCGGCGCCTCAGCACCCTCCCAGGGAAGGATTTCATTGGAAAGATGGGTGGTGATGTTTTTGAAAACAACGTAGTGGGTGTGGGGGCCTTTAGGATTCCCTTCGGTGTGGTGAAATTAATAAACCTGTGCTGGAATTCACCATCCCAAAGGTCCTTCTGGCCTCTCTTGGCTGAGCCAGCCGTGGGGTGTGTGGGGTGTGGATTTGACTGCTTTGCCTGAGCGCCTTCCCAAGCGGCTCCTCCCAAAGAGAGGCTTCTTGGGAATGGCAGCAGCCACCACCATCTAAATCCGACCTTGCTGCAGACACCCACTGTGGCCACGGGGACACCCGTGATAAGGCACAGGGGACACAGTGACACTCACTGGGGGTGGGGGACAGGGACAGGGACATTCACTTGGGGTGCGGGGGACAAGGACACCCAGCGCTGGGGGCAAGGATGAAGATACCCAGCGCTGGGGACACCCACTGGGGGCGGGGGGACAGTGAAACCCAGCGCTGGGGACACGCAGTATGGGGACAGGGACAAGTGAGTCGTTAAAACCAACACGATCACGGACAAAGACTCTCAAATGAGTGAAAGTTGCAAAAGTTACAAAAATAAACACCCGGTGTTTATTAAGACGCCGGTGGGCTGCACGGGATTTGCCTCCTTGAGTCGTGGCAGCTCCGTACGAGGCTCTCTGCTCTCTGTTTATTTCCCAGAAGTCTTACATACAATTCATATGGATAAGCCCAGCACCTCCCATCCCTGCTCAGTATTAAAATGAGGCCATTGGTCCTTCACGCGTGCAGAATTCTTCTCTTGAATTGGGTCAGTGGTCTTGAATTGGGTCAGTGGTCTCGAGGGAGGAAGTCAGGAATGTCTTCATTACAATGACCTTCCTACCTTCTCATTGCTGGCAGGTCTCTGTGACCCTCTGGCACTCTCCAATATCCCCTGCTCCGTGATAATCAATATGAAGTCCAGGTGCTGGTCATGGTTCCATTGGTTTCAGTCTGTTCTTATAAGGGTTCATCGTCTATTCCATTTTTCCTTCTACAAACAAAACCAGAACAAGCTCATAAGGGCAAGCAATAAAACAATTAGCTCTAGCCTAAACACCTGATAATCATAAACCTATCCTTTGCTTATCTAACTTGCATCCTGATCAATATAAATTGCTTCTAAGCCTTGGCTAAAATTTTTACTCTTCAAAACCATGATTCAGCAAAGGTTGGCCAGAGAAGTTGTCCCTGCCCGGTACCTGCTGGTGTCCCAGGGCAGGTTGAGGTGCCTGGAGCAGCCTGGCGCAGGGGAAGCTGTCCCTGCCCGGTGCCTGGCCGTGTCCCAGGGCAGGTTGGGGTGCCTGGAGCAGCCTGGCGCAGGGGAAGCTGTCCCTGCCCACGGCAGCGCTGGCACCGCAGGCGCTTTAAGGTCGCTCCATCCCAAACCATTGCAGAGCCCCGGGGCCGGGATGGGCAGCGCCGCCAGCTCGTGCTGCCGCCTGCTGGGGGCACCCGGAACTGCAGCTGGGGCCGGCGCATGCGCAGTGCCGCTGTTGAACCCCGCTCTCTGCTGCCCTCCGGTGGGAGATTCCCGAACTGCAACTCCCAGCATCCCCAAATCCCAGAGGGGGTGGGGCTGGAAGGAGCCCGAGGGGGCACCTGGGCCAAGCTCCCAGCTCGGGCAGTGTCATCCCTGAGCACAGAGTTGGGTCCTGATAGAGAGAGACGTTCCCAGCAGTGTTGGTGTGAGGAGCAACATCGAGCCCTGCTTGGGAATTGTCCCTTTTTGCTGGTGTGACAGAATTGTTTAATGGAATTGTGTTGAAAGGATTTTTGATAGAATGGCTTTGCATAATGGCCACAGTGGTCACAGTGGCTGTGGCTCAAGGAGTCTTGGTGGTGATAGTGGCCTTGGTGGTTGTAATGCCCATGGTAGCCATGGTGGCCACAGTGACCACAGTGACCTCGGTGACGTTGGTGGCCTGGTGGCTCAGAGGATCCCAGTGGCCACTGCCAGGGCTGTGGTGGCCAGGAGGAACCCTCCAATGTGGAAGGGGGTCACAGGGACACTCCCACCTGGGGGACAAAGAGGGGTGTCTGGGGGATCATGGGGGACAAAGAGGGGGTTGGGGACGGCCATAATGGGGGTTTGGGGTGACAGGAGAGATGGGGGCCATGAGGTGACAGGAGACAGGATTTTGGAGAGGTGCAGGGGCCAGGGAGGTCAGGGGGTCATGGTGGGCTTAGGGGTCACAGGGGTCAGGGGAGTCAGGAGGTTCCAGGGGTTCAGGGAGTGCCGTGGGGGGTCCCGGCCCACCCACGTCCAGCGCACAGGGCCCATACCCACTGCACTGCCTTGGGTGGGGTGTGACAGGGTCAAAATGGGGGTGTCCCTGTCCCTGTCCCTGTCCCTGTCCCTGTCCCTGTCCCTGTCCTCGCCTGGCAGTGAATTCCCTGTCCTCTCCCATATCTGGGTGTCCCCATCCCTGTGCCCTGTCATGGGTGTTCCTGTCCCCGTGCCCTGAATCAGTGTCCCCAGAGTTGGTATCCCCAGCACTGGGTGTCCCTGTCCTTGTCCCCAGCACTGGGTGTCCTTGTCCTCCCACCCACAGTGGGTGTCCATGCCCCCCATCCCCACTGAGTGTCCCTGTTTCCCCTGTGCCCTGTCATGTGTGTCCTCATGGCCCCAGTGGGTGTCCCCATCCCCCCCAGGGTGTCCCCTGTGGTGTCACCTTTCAGCCACTCGCAGTTGTAGTTGCTGAAGGTCCCATTGGAGCGGAGCCAGATCTGTGTCTTGTCCCCGTTTTGGATGACTTTGGTGACATTGAAGGTTTCGAAGGGTGGGACCACCACCTCCTCCTCATCAGGAAATCTGGAGAAATTCTGGATGTCCACGCCATAGCACGTCGTCACCTTGAACACCGTGCGTGCCCCAAAATCCTCAGCGCTATCTCTGCAATGCGACGTCGGCGTGAATTGACCGAACCGGACCCTCTGGCCTTGCTCTGCCGTGAACTGGGTCCAGCTCGCGATGCGGAACACACAGCGACACTCGGGTTTCTCTGCCTCCCTCAGGGTGGCCAGGGCATCAGTCAGCAGGAAATGCAGCGTTTTGAAGTGGAAGTTGTCCCGGTACTCTTGGGGGGAGCACCCAGCCACTTGCGTGGCCGCGTTGAACTGCTGGTACAGGTCGTCCATGGTGAAGGCCATGAGGGCGATGGCCTGGGCTGAGGATGCCAGAGGGGACAGAGGGGACCCGCTGCTCTGCCACTCGGCCACGGCCTTGGGCCAGACCCGGGCAAAGAGAGGATTCTTCTGGAACTCGGAGCGATTGAGGGCCGGCAAGGCCTCAGTCATAGCCAGGTGGCAGCCCTGGTACTGGTCATCGAAGGAGTCCTCGGCCATGTCCAGGGGCTTCACCTCGATGGCCACGGTGGTCACGGTCATTGCCAGCAGTGCCAGGGTGTGAGCCAGGGGGGCCATGATGGGAAGAGACCACCAGGAGCAGTGTGGGACAATGAGGGGACACAGAGGAGACACAGGGAAGGTTCCTCAGTTAGGAACTGGGGAGGGGAGTGGGGTCAGCTCAGCTCAGGGGGAGGGGAGGCACTCCTGGCCAGGAGATCCCTGGACACAACCTGGGGTCCCTGATCCCCAACCTGGGGGTTACTTGTGCCTCCCCAACACCCCCCAGCCCCCCCAGGACCCCAATTCCAATCCCACAATGCAATCTCCTCCTGCTCCCCAAATCTCCCAATCCTCCTCCCGTGATGGATCACAAATCCCCTCAGCCCTGCCAGGACCCCGACCGAAATCCTGGGGTCACTCCCTGAGCCCCCAGGTGTCCCTATCGGCCCCTCCCCAGATCCCAACCCCACTCCCACCATCCCCTGTCCCCCCTCACTTTCCCCCAGAGCACCCCAGGACCCCAATCCCATTCCTGTGACTCCCCCAGTGCCCCCCCAGACCCCAATCCCACAGCCCCCTGTGCCCCCCAAGTGTCCCCGCTGTCCCCCCAGCCCCTGATACCAAAATCAGCCACAGTGAACTCCCGGACAGAACGAGAGGGATCCCAAAGCCGGAATTCTTGATCAGCTCGGGCTCCCAGTGGATCTCTCCTGCTCCTGTGGGTCAGGGGGGACTTATCCAGCCTAATTATGAATATTCATAAAAATGGGCTTCTTAGCTAACACAAAACCAGCACGTTTTCCATAAACAACGTGCATGGCTGTGCCACTTTCAGGAAATCGTTTTTATTGCCCTGCAGTCACAAAAATGGGGTTTCTCAGTGTGGTTTTCACTGAGCATCCCAACATCTCAGGTGGTCTCGCCTTGAACCCTGCTTTGGGTAGGTGCTGCTCCTTCTGTCTTGCAGAACTTGCCAAAAACCCTCACTGGAGTGCCCATTATCTCTTTCACCACCTTTACCCAGCTGTGCCCACACTTCCAGATCCTTTGATGTTTTTTCCCAGTCAGTCTTTAAGCCCAGCCCAGCACCTGCAGGGGAGCTGAAACTTTCTCTTCTCTCTCTCTCTCATTGCTCAGCCCCCAGGACCCCAATCCCACCGCCCCGTGTGCCCCCCGTGCCCCCCAGCCCCACTCCCCACTGCTCCCTGAGCTGCTGTCACACCTCAGACTCCAGATGGGCTCCCCTCTCAGGTGACACCCCTGGGGGCACCCCGAGCCTGGCCAGGATCTCCTTGGGGAGCTCCTGGGTGACTTCCCCAGCCTTGTTGGGGTGGCAACAGAAGTTCTGCACCCCAAAAAAGGGATCCCCCAACCCCAGGAGACACCTGAACCCGTGTTGGCGTGGTGGCTCAGCAAATCCATCTGCCAGGAACCCCCAGCAGTGCTGCCCCTCTCAGTGATCCCTGGAGGTGATGGGTTGGGATCCAAAGGGTTCTTTTGGAAACACCTCAGGCAAACAAACCCGGGGATCACCCCTGCCCCCTGCAGTGTCCCCCAGCCCTCCCATGGCCCCGGTGACACGCCCAGGCCCCTCTGCTGTCCCCCAGAGCCCCATGATCCCCCGTCCTGTGTCCCCCAATGTCCACCCAGTGTCCCCCATGGCCCCAACCCCAATCCCACAGCCCACTGTGCCCCCCAAGTGTCCCCGGTGTCCTCCCAGCCCCCGATACCAAAATCAGCCGCAGTGAACTCCCGGACAGAACGGGAGGGATCCCAAAGCCGGAATTCTCGATCAGCTCAGGCTCCCAGCGGATCTCTCCTGCTCCTGTGGCTCAGGGGGACACTGCCAGGAGGAATTTATCCACCAGAGTTTTACATCTTCATTGCAATGGGCTTCTTAGCTCACACAAAACCAGCACAATATCCGTGAATAATTTACATGGCTCTGCCTCTTTCAATAAACGATTTTTATTGTCCTGGAGAGCCATAAAAATGAGTTAATTGGGTGTGGTTCTCAGTGAGTGCCCTGATAAGGATAAGGACCCAATAATTGATTGCCAATTAGATAAACCTTTATTAAAACCATAAGTCGAAGAGAGCAGCGTGCAGGGAAAGCAGGAGAGCACAAGTCTCAGCTCACGCTCCACCCACAGCTTTCGGAATTTTCCCCACAATTTCCCATTTTTATAACTTTTTGTTTTGCACACACCCCTTGGTCCCTCCCCATGTTTTCCCATATTTGGTCACAGTTGAGTCTTCCAACTACGGGAGTCTGGGGTCTTCTGCCCTCTCACGGTGGTCGGTGGATGAAGTCTCTCCTCTTCCTCGCAGCACGTCCATGGGGACTTTCCACTGTGGTCACCACGGTTTCACCAAATCTCCCGTTTTCTCCCTTTCTTCATGTCCTGTGATACAAATTTATATTTCATTATCCTGAACCAAGGCCCGGCTCCAACTTTTCTGTTTCTGCAGTTTCTGCAACTTACAGATATTGCTTAATATCCTCTACATATTTACAATTTCTGCAGCTTGCTGAACAGCCCCTACATATTTATAATTATTAACTATAACAACACAAATTACCTAAATCATTCATTTAATTTATAACTGTCCTCCCCTTTCTTAATTAATTAATTGACTGATTGATTTGTGCTAATTCACTAATTTACTAATTTGTTTGATCATATGTAACTTCTGTTAGTACTCTACTGTAATGCTGAGCAATCATACCGGTTGTGAATTACAGCTCTGGCTTAAAGCTCATCCCTATAAACACCCCAAGGTTGTGTTCTGTTCTCGTCGTGGATTTGCTTTTTGCTTAAGTTCTTTTGGTTTTTTTTTCTCTATCTTTACCTGGGTCTCAAATTTGATGAAGAGTGTGCTGTGAAAATTGATTCCATCCGATTCCCCGCCCAAACAGTTTGGTCATACTGATTGCAAACAGGAATAATGGAGTTTGAATTTTTTTTTTTTTTTTAATTTGCCTTAGTTTATTTTCCTCAGGGATTGCAGTTATATTGTGACACGCTGTGATGTTTCCCCCCACATCATTTAACACATCGAATGCTATGACATTTACAAACTCCCGTGCTAAAGTCGGCCGGGCATCCCAAGTGGCAGAGTCAGAACTCCCAGCAGCATTCCCCACTTCAGAAACCCTCTGCCTTCCCCGACGCCTCCGCTTTTGCTTTCCGGAGCCTGGATTTCCATCTTCTCGGCAGCAAGGAAATTCTTCAGGCGTGCCTGGGAGTGACTGCCGGTTTAAATGTCTTTTCTTGTACTTACCTTTCATGTTTCATTTGTTCTGCCCAGTAAAGAACTCGGGAGTATTTTCAGAACTTTATAATAATAATAATAATAATAATAATAATAATAATAATAATAATAATATTTTATATTATATATAATATTATTATTATATAATATATATTATATTATTATTATTATTACTATTGTTATTATTATTATTATTATTTCAGCTTGGGTATCCAATTGACCCCTCACCCCATTTACAACTAATTGCCACCACTCAGAAAATCCCTCTTCAAGTCTCCCTGTTTGTACAGCCAGGTATAATGTTTGTTTTGTTATCTCCAGCTCTTCTCTTCCACAGGGAGGGCACAACCCCTTAGGAAAATATCCTGCCCTACAGTGAGTCCGCCACTTTTCTTTAAAGCTCGCCTTTACACAGCCTTTTCCCACAATAATAGCATTCACAACTTAAGCTTTTTGGTTTACTTTGTTTGCTCTTCCTCTCCTCCTGCCTCACACATCTTGCTTTTCCCACTGCGGCTGCCAACACTCTCACCTCCCCTTTCACTTTCCTCTTCCCTCTTACACTTTCTGCACTTCCCTCAATGAATCTTGTATCCCCCGCCCTTGCCGCCACCCTTCTGTAACCTTTCTCATTTCCTTCGTGTGCCTTCTACCCCTGAGCACATCCTCAAGCTATTCCTAAGCCTTTCCAACCAGTCCGTGGGGGGGGATTTATCCTTTTTCTGGTGTTCACTAAAAGCCTTGTTAATATCCTGTCCCCCCGGGACTGCCTCCCGTATCCCTTGTCAACGGGACATTCACAGAGCCTGTGCGTTCTGGTCCCAGGAGAACTTCCCTTAACGGCAAAGGCTGAACCCTCCTCGTGTTAATTTTGCCCTTTGCACCTTACTTCTTGTTTGCCTGGGCGATGAGACAGCCTTTTGCTCAGACCCGTGGGTAAACAACTTTCGGATTCTTGGTGGGGCAGGGGTAGGGAAGCAGCAGGTAAAGGTTTGAGGATGGGAGGGTTAGGTTGTCCAAGGGGTCCCAATCCTCTTTTTTTTTAGATTTTCCTTGTTTTGTCGGGACCAATGGGAACTATGAAGGTGGGTTGGTTTTTTTTTTGCAATTTCTGCAACAGAGAAGGAGCAGCGCCTGCCAAAAGCGAAAGTTGGAGGTGAGGCCATCTGGGATACTGGGATGCTCAGTGAGAACTGTCATGGGGGATAATTCATGTTTTCATAATACTCGTTGTTACAGTAAATATAGTTTATAGAAAAGCCGGAAGGACACCCTCCCCTCGCCGCCTCCCCCCAAAGCAAAGGGCCTGGAAAGTTTCACAAGAACCATCTCCAGCTCTGGGAAGAAGACAAAGAAACTACAATTCCAATAGAAGGAGAAAGAATAGCCAGGATGGAGTTGATCAACCCCTGATGACTCCGAGATGGTTTCTTACCAGGACCATCCAAATCGCCCGGGAATCCCATTCACCCAGGAAGTCTTTTGAGACAGCAAAACCGGTCCCTAGACCTTTCAACATCCAGGGGCACCTGGACCCGAGACAAGCCTGGACATGTATAATTTTAAAATCACGTAGTCCCGAACCAGGAGGGGTATAAAAGCTAACTGGTTTGGGCTCGGGCTTTCGTGAAACCACGGGGGACGTGGTGCGGCAGAGGTCACGTCGGTCAGATTCACCCAGAGCTAACTCTGTTCCTTGGGCGCTGGCTTTGTCGTTTGCTTGTCCGAAATCATCCTTGGCAAATAAATTGTTTTTCGTTGAGATTGGCTTTCTAAATTTATAACAGAATCACACCCTGTAACCCCATTTTATGACACTCCTGGGCAATAAAAATCATTTATTGAAAGAGGCAGAGCCAAGCTAATTATTTATGGGGAAATTGCTGGTTTTGTGTTAGCTAAGAAGGCCATTTTAATGAATATGCATAATTCTGGTGGATAAATTCATTATGGCCCCCTCTGACCCCGACACGTCAGGGCCCCCCTGTCACCCCTGTCCCTCCTCCCATGGTCCGCCTGGTGCTCCCATCACCCCCTCCACTTATGGTCCTCCGGACCCCCCTTTCTGTGTCCCCAGGTGGGAGCCTCTCCAGGAATTCCCCCCACATTTTGGGGGCTTCTCCTGGTCACCATGGCCATGGCAACAGTCAGCAGAGCCCTCTGAGCCATGAGGCCATCAAGGTCTCTGTGGTCTTGGAGGCTACTCTGGCCACCATGGTCAGGAAGGTCACTGGGACCCGCAGGAAAATGACACCACCAAGGCTACCGAGGCCATGGTGGCTACTGTGGTCACTTTGGCCACTGTGACCACTCTGGACATTGGAACCACCATGGCCACTATGTCCACTGTGGTCACTGTGACTGATGAGGCCATGGCGGCCACGGTGGCTGCCATGGTCACTGTAGCTATTGAGGCCAATGTGGCCGCTGTGGTTACCAAGGTGACCAAGGTCACCATGGTCACTGTAATTACTGAGGTCACCAAAGTACTGTGGTTACCGTGGTTACCAAGGTGACCAAGGTCACCATGGCCACCGCGGCCACTGTGGCCTCCATGTCACAGTGACAAGGGGTCCATCCTGGGGAGTCCCCTCTGAGAGCTGCTCAGGAGGGAGCAGCACAAGACCAGCAGGATCAGCCAGGGCTGGACTGGAGCTGCCAGGACAGCCTGGGACAGCCCAGGACAGACCGGTCAGCCCGGACAGCAGACACCAGGCAGTGCCTGGGGCCGGTTGGACACTTCCCACCAGAGGCGTTTGGGAGTGGCAATGTCACCGCCACATCCTACAGCTCCTTGGCTGCCTCGCCTGATGTATTAAAAAAAATGTTGCTTGCTTGCCTGGTGTATAAAAAATGTATCAAAGATTTAATCCTTGCTTATCTGGCTTATCAAAAGTTTATCAAAATTTGCTGCTGGCTCACCTGATGTATCTGCTGCAGCTCTTTTGACACCTTTCCTGCAGGGCATCTCATTTGATAAAATAAAACATTTCCTGGAGTTTTTGTGCAAGCTTTATTTTCCAAACCTTCATCTTCATAGAGGCAACAGAAAAACCCTCCTCCCTTTTTCCTCTGCACTCTCTTTTCACTTCACTCACCAAGGACCTGGAGGGGCTGGAGCATGCCCAGGGAAGGGATGGAGCTGGGGAGGGGTCTGGAGCACCAGGATTGGCTGAGGGAGCTGCAGGGTGCTGCTCAGAGCAATTAAAAAGGTATGAATGATCAGTTTGGAGCCAGTTCCAAAGTTCCTGATTTGAGGCAATGCAACAGAAGAAACATTGGAAGGAAAAACCAGAAAAACAGAAGAGAGAGAAAAAAAGAAAAATGAAATAAAATGGACAGTGGCACCCTCACGCATTTTTTTATGCAAAAGCCTGATGTTTTGCTGTGGAATCTCTTTTTCCTTTCAAATCAGGGGATTTTCCCTCTTTAGCCCGCACATCTCCTGCACTGGCCGTGCCGTTGCATTTCGGGAATCGCCCACCGGAGATCAGCAGCGAGCGGGGTTCAACAGCGGCACTGCGCATGCGCCAGCCCCAGCTGCAGTTCCGGGTGCCCCCAGCAGGCGGCAGCACGAGCTGGCGGCGCTGCCCATCCCGGCCCCGGGGCTCTGCAATGGTTTGGGGTGGAGCGACCTTAAAGCGCCTGCGGTGCCAGCGCTGCCGTGGGCAGGGACAGCTTCCCCTGTGCCAGGCTGCTCCAGGCACCCCAACCTGCCCTGGGACACGGCCAGGCACCGGGCAGGGACAGCTTCCTCTGCGCCAGGCTGCTCCAGGCACCCCAACCTGCCCTGGGACACGGCCAGGCACCGGGCAGGGACAGCTTCCCCTGCGCCAGGCTGCTCCAGGCACCCCAACCTGCCCTGGGACACGGACAGGGATCCAGGGGCTGATGCAGCTTCTCTGGGAAACCTGCACCGGGGTCTCAGCACCCTCACAGGGAAGGATTTCATTGGAAAGATGGGTGGTGGTGCCTTTAAAAAATGTCTCATTGGGATGGGATCTTTAGGAGAATCCACAATGCCAGAGGTTGGAGAAACAAATCCATGGAAGGTGGCGTTGGCTCGGGATTTGGTGATTTGATTATTGTTAATTAATGATCTTTTATTGTTAATGATGTTGTTGATGGAATGTCGCGATGTTGTTGATGTTGAGGCGGTGATCTTTTTGTGGGCGGTGGTTGGCGTTGTTTGATCCCAGTTTGATCCCAGTTTGATCCCAGTTCTCTCTCAGTTCCATCCCAGTCCATCCCAGTTCATCCCAGTCCCTCCCAGTTTGATCCCAGTTCTCTCTCAGTTCCATCCCAGTTCATCCCAGTCCCTCCCAGTTTGATCCCAGTTCTCTCTCAGTTCCATCCCAGTTCCATCCCAGTTCACTCCCAGTAACACTCAGTCCCTCCCGGTTCTGTCCCAGTTTGATGCCAGTTCTCTCCCAGTCCCTCCCAGTCCCCCCCAGTTTGTTCCCAGTTCCCTCCCAGTCCATCCCAGTCCATCCCAGTCCCTCCCAGTTCCTCCCAGTCCCTCCCAGTCCCTCCCAGTCCATCCCAGTCCCTCCCAGTCCCTCCCAGTCCATCCCAGCCCCTCCCAGTCCATCCCAGTCCCTCCCAGTTCCCTCCCAGTCCCTCCCAGTTTGATCCCAGTCCCTCCCAGTTTGATCCCAGTTCTCTCTCAGTTCCATCCCAGTTCCTCCCAGTCCCTCCCACTCCATCCCAGTCCCTCCCAGTCCCTCCCAGTCCATCCCAGCCCCTCCCAGTCCATCCCAGTCCCTCCCAGTTCCCTCCCAGTTTGATCCCAGTCCCTCCCAGTCCCTCCCAGTTTGATCCCAGTCCCTCCCAGTCCTTCCCAGTTTGATCCCAGTCCCTCCCAGTCCTTCCCAGTTCCCTCCCAGTTCCCTCCCCGTCCCTCCCAGTCCCCCCCAGTTTGTTCCCAGTCCCCCCCAGTCCCCCCCAGTTCCCCCCCAGTGTCCCTGCCAGGGGTGGGGGAGGGGCTGGCCCGGAGCCCAAGCGCGGCCGAAAATAACCCGGGGGGGGTCACGTGACCGGGGGGAGGGGGGGACAGGGACATTGGGGGGGGGAGGGGAGCGACAGCGGGACCCGGCAGGTAACGGGGGGGGGGAGGGGACAGCGGGGGGGACACCCGGGTGGCACTAGAGACACTGGGGACACCCCGGGGGGACACCAGGGTGGCACTGGGGACACTGGGGACATCCCGGGGGGACACCAGGGTGGCACTGGGGACATTGGGGACACCCCGGGGGGACACCAGGGTGGCACTGGGGACACTGGGGACACCCCAAGGGGATACCAGGGTGGCACTGGGGACACTGGGGACGCCCCGGGGGGACACCAGGGTGGCACTGGGGACACTGGGGACACCCCGGGGGGACACCAGGCTGGCACTGGGGACACTGGGGACACCCCGGGGGGACACCAGGGTGGCACTGGGGACACTGGGAGACACTCGGGGTTGGGGACACCTGGGGGGGACACTGGGCTGGCACTGGGGACACCAGGGGACACCTGGGGACACTTGGGGAGGGGGCTGAGATGACACTGGGGGGGACACCAGGGTGGCACTGGGGACGCTGGGGGACACCCGGGGTTGGGGACAACTGGAGGGGACATTGGGCTGGCATTGGGGACATTGGGGAGGGGCTGAGGTGACACTGGGGGGGGGACACTCGGGGTTGGGGACACCTGGGGGTGACACCGGGCTGGGGACACCAAGGGGGGGCTGAGGGGACAGCGGGGGGACACTTGGGGTTGGGGATACCTGGGGACACGGGGTGGCATTGGGGACACTGGGAGTGACACCGGGCTGGCACTGGGGACACCGGACTGGGAACACCGGGGAGGGCTGAGGGGACACCGGGGGTTGGGGACACCCTGGGGGGGACCCCAGGGTGGCATTGGGGACACCGGGGGGCGGGGACACTTGGGGGGGGGCTGAGGTGACACTGGGGGGGGGGACAGTGGGGGCTGGGGACACTTGAGGGGGACACCGGGCTGGCATTGGGGACATTGGGGAGGGGCTGAGGTGACACTGGAGGGGGGAGGGAACACTCGGGATTGGGGACACCTGGGGACAGGGGGTGGCATTGGGGACACTGGGAGTGACACCGGGCTGGCACTGGGGACACCGGACTGGGAACACTGGGGAGGGCTGAGGGGACACCGGGGGTTGGGGACACCTGGGGGGGACCCCAGGGTGGCACTGGGGACACCGGGGGGCGGGGACACTTGGGGGGGGCTGAGGTGACACTGGGGGAGGGGGGGGGACAGTGGGGGCTGGGGACACCTGGGGGGGACACCGGGCTGGCATTGGGGACATTGGGGAGGGGCTGAGGTGACACTGAGGGGGGGGGACACTCGGGACTGGGGACATTGGGGACACCGGGCTGGGGACACCGGGGGGGAGGTGGGGCTGAGGTGACAGTGGGGGGGACACCCGGGGCTGGGGACACTGTGGGGGACACCGGGCTGGCACTGGGGACATTGGAGATACCGGGGTGGCACTGGGGACACTGGGAGAGGCTGAGGTGACACAGGAGGGGGCGACACTCGGGGTTGGGGACACCGGGGGACACGGGGTGGCATTGGGGACAATGGGGGGGTGACACAGGGCTGGCACTGGGGACACTGGGGACACCGGGGAGGGGGGGACACTTGGGACTGGGGACACCTGGGAGGGCTGAGGGGACACAGGGAGGACACTCGGGGTTGGGGACACCGGGCTGGCACTGGGGACACCGGAGGTGACACTCGGGAGTGGGGGGACCCAGGGGACACTGGGCTGGCACTGGGGACACCAGGCTGGGGACATCGGGGACACCTGGAGACACCGGGCTGGCATTGGGGACATTGGGAGACACCTGGGGACACCGGGGGGGGAGGGCCTGAGGTGACACCGGGGGGACACGGGGTGGCATTGGGGACACCGGGAGTGACACCGGGCTGGCACTGGGGACATTGGGGACACCAGGGGGACACAGGGCTGGCACTGGGGACACCTGGGAGGGGCTGAGGTGACACTGGGGAGGGGACACTTGGGGTTGGGGACACCTGGGGACACGGGGTGGCATTGGGGACATTGGGGGTGACACTGGGCTGGCACTGGGGACATTAGGGACACCAGGTTGGGGACACCAGGAGTGCCACTGGGCTGGCATTGGGGACACCAGAGGACACCTGGGGACACTTGGGGAGGGGGCTGAGATGACACCGGGGGGACATGGGGGGGCATTGGTGTCCCCTCAGTGACCCCTGGGTGTCCCCTGGGTGTCCCCTCAGTGTCCCCTCAGTGTCCCCTGGGTGTCCCCTGGGTGTCCCCTGGGTGTCCCCTGAGTGACCCCTCAGTGTCCCCTGGGTGTCCCCTCAGTGTCCCCTCAGTGTCCCCTGGGTGGCCCCTGTGACCTCTCCCACCATGAACCCGCTGCTCTTGACCTTCCTGGCACTGACCACGCTGACCACACTGACCACTCTGACCATGCTGACCACTCCGGCCATGGCCACCACCCTGACCACCCTGACCACGCTGACCATGCTGACCTCTCTGGCCATGGCCACCACCCTGCCTGTGCTGACCACCCTGACCATGCTGACCACTCCAGCCATGGCCACCACGCTGAGCATCCTGACCACACTGACCACGCTGACCATGGTGACCACCTGCCCGTGCTGACCACGGTGACCACCCCAGCCACGCTGCCCACCTTGACCACGCTGACCACACTGACCAGTCCAGCCATGGCCACCACCCTGCCCGTGCTGACCATGCTGACCACACTGATCATGCTGACTGCTCCAGCCATGGGCACCACACTGACCACACTGACCATGCTGACCACCTTGACCACACTGACCACACTGACCATGCTGACCACCCTGACCACACTGACCACACTGACCACACTGACCACCCTGACAACTCCGGCCATGGCCACCACACTGACCACACTGACCATACTGACCACTCTGACGATGCTGACCACGCTGACCACTCTGGCCATGGCCACCACACTGACCACCCTGCCCATGCTGCCCACCCTGCCCACCCTGACCACGCTGATCATGCTCACCACTCCAGCCATGGTCACCACCCTGCCTGTGCTGACCCTGCTGACCACGCTGACCACCCTGACCATGATGACCACTCCAGCCATGGCCACCACCCTAACCACCCTGACCACACTGACCACACTGACCACCCTGACAATGCTGACCACACTGACCACTCTGGCCATGGCCACCCCACTGACCACTCTGACCATGCTGACCACTCTGACCACACTGACCACTCCAGCCACAGCCACAACGCTGACCACGCTGACCACTCCAGCCATGGCCACCATGCTGACCACACTGACCACACTGACCATGCTGACCATGCTGACCACGCTGACCATGCTGACCACCCTGCCTGTGCTGACCATGCTGACTACCCTGACTGCTCCGGCCATGGCCACCACCCTGCCCACCCTGACCATGCTGACCACCCTGACCATGCTGACCACCCTGATCCCCCTGCCTGCGCTGACCACGCTGACCACACTGGCCATGCTGACCACTCTGGCCATGGCCACCACACTGACCACGCTGCCCATGCTGCCCACCCTGACCACTCCAGCCACAGCCACAACGCTGACCATGCTGACCACTCCAGCCATGGCCACCATGCTGACCACCCTGACCATGCTGCCCACCCTGACTACCCTGACTGCTCCAGCCATGGCCACCACCCTGCCCACCCTGACCATGCTGACCACCCTGACCATGCTGACCACTCTGACCACGCTGACCACCTGCCCGTGCTGACCACGGTGACCACCCCAGCCATGGCCACCACCCTGCCCATGCTGACCATGCTGACCACCCTGACCATGCTGGCCACTCCAGCCACGGCCACCATGCTGACCACCCTGATCCCCCTGCCTGCGCTGACCACGCTGACCACACTGACCACTCCAGCCATGGCCACCACCCTGCCCGTGCTGACCACCCTGACCACACTGGCCATGCTGACCACTCCGGCCATGGCCACCACCCTGACCACACTGACCACGCTGACCACACTGACCACGCTGACCACACTGACCACACTGGCCATGCTGGCCATGCTGACCACTCTGGCCATGGCCACCACCCTGCCTGTGCTGACCATGCTGACCACTCTAACCACACTGACCACCTGCCTGTGCTGACCACGGTGACCACCCTGACCATGCTGGCCTCTCCAGCCATGGCCACCATGCTGCCCACCCTGCCCATGCTGACCATGCTGACCACCCTGACCATGCTGACCACCCTGACCATGCTGGCCTCTCCAGCCATGGCCACCATGCTGACCACACTGACCATGCTGACCATGCTGACCACTCTGGCCACGGCCACCACCCTGCCTGTGCTGACCATGCTGACCACGCTGACCACTCCAGCCATGGCCACCACCCTGCCCACCCTGACCATGCTGACCACCTTGACCACACTGACCACTCCAGCCATGGCCACCACCCTGCCTGTGCTGACCATGCTGACCATGCTCACCACTCCAGCCATGGCCACCATGCTGACCACCCTGACCACACTGACCATGCTCACCGCTCCAGCCATGGCCACCATGCTGACCACCCTGACCGCGCTGACCATGCTGACCACGCTGACCGCTCCGGCCACGGCCACCACTGAGGCCACCACGCCGGTGCCGGAGGTGACCCTGGACATGGCTCCGGACGCCTTCGATGACCGCTACCGCGGCTGCGCCGGCGCCATGGCGGCCGAGCTGCCGGCCCTGAACCGCTCCGAGCAGAGCGGCCTCTTCGGCCAGGCCTGGGCTGCGGCCGCCGCCGAGTGGCGAGCCAGGGGGTCACCTGGTGGGTCACCTGTGTGTCACCTGTGTCACCTGTGTATCACCTGTGTCACCTCTGTGTCATGGGTGTGTCACCTGTGTCACCTGTGTCATGTGTGGGTCACCTGTGTCACCTGTGGGTCACCTGTGTCACCTAAGCAACCTGTGGGTCACCTGTGGGTCACCTGTGTCACCTCTCTGTCACCTCTCTGTCACCTGTGTCACCTGTGTCCCCAAGCCAGGCCTGGGCTGTGGCCGTCGCCGAGTGGTGAGTCAGGGGGTCACCTGGTGGGTCACCTGTGTCACCTGTGTCACCTCTGTGTCACCTGTGTCACCTGTGTGTCACCTGGTGCGTCACCTCCTCTGTCACCTGTGTGTCACCTGTGTGTCACCTGGTGGATCACCTGTGTGTCACCTGTGTCACCTGTGTGTCACCTGGTGCGTCACCTCCTCTGTCACCTGTGTGTCACCTGTGTCACCTGTGTGTCACCTGGTGGGTCACCTGTGTGTCACCTCTCTGTCACCTGTGTGTCACCTGTGTGTCACCTGGGTCACCTGGTGGGTCACTTGTGTGTCACCTGACCTGGTGGGTCACTTGTGTGTCACCTGTGTCACCTGTCTGTCACCTGTCTGCCACCTGGTGTGTCACCTGTCTGTCACCTGTCTGCCACCTGGTGGGTCACCTGTGTCATCTGTGCATCATCTGGGTCACCTCTATGTCACCTGTGTCACCTCCTGTGTCACCTGTGTCACCTGTGTGTCACCTGTGTCATCTCTGTGTCCTCTCCTCTGTCCCCAAGCCAGGCCTGGGCTGCAGCCACCTCCGAGTGGCGAGCCAGGGGGTCACCTGGTGGGTCACCTGTGTCACCTGTGTGTCACCTGTGTGTCACCTGTGTGTCACCTGGGTCACCTGGTGGGTCACCTGTGTCATCTGTGCATCATCTGGGTCACCTGTGTGTCACCTGTGTCACCTCCTGTGTCACCTGGTGGATCACCTGTGTCACCTCTGTGTCCTCTCCTCTGTCCCCAAGCCAGGCCTGGGCTGCAGCCACCGCCGAGTGGTGAGTCAGGGGATCACCTGGTGGGTCACCTGTGTGTCACCTGTGTCACCTGTGTCCTGTGTGGGTCACCTGTGTCACCTGTGTCACCTGTGTCACCTGTGTGTCACCTGTGTGTCACCTGTGTGTCACCTGTGTCAACTGGTGGGTCACCTGGGTCACCTGTGTCACCTGTGTCAGCTGGGTCACCTGTGTGTCACCTGGGTCACCTGTGTGTCACCTGGATGTCACCTGTGTTACCACCTCTGTCATCTGTGTCACCTGTGTCACCTGTGTGTCACCTGGTGGATCACCTGTGTGTCACCTGTGTCACCTGTGGGTCACCTGTGTGTCACCTGTGTGTCCCCTCGGTGTCCCCTCGGTGCCAATTAGAAGGAGATAACCCTCAATGGCTCATTAGCAGACGATAATAATTAATGGCTCATTAGCAGGAAACAATCATTATTGACCCAATAGCAGAAGACAATCCTCAATGGCTCATTAGCAGGAGATAATCATTAATGGCTAATTAGTATTCTGTTCGTTTTGAAAACTTCCATTCGAACAATTTCCATCCTTTCTTTCCATTAATTTTTAATTACTTTGCTTTAGCAGGGGATAATCCTTAATGGCTCATTAGCAGACAATAATCCTTAATGGCTCATTAGAAGGAGATAATCCTTAATGGCTCATTAGCAGACAATAATCATTAATGGCTCATTAGCAGGAGATAATCCTTAATGGCTCATTAGCGGGAGATAATCCTCAATGGCTCTTTAGCAGACAATAATCATTAATGGCTCATTAGCAGACAATAATCATTAATGGCTCATTAGCATTCCACTCGTTTTGAAAACTTCCATTCGAACGATTCCCACTCTTTCATTCCATTCATTTTTAATTACTTTAACTCTAAAAAAATCTTTTTAAAAACTTGAATTCTAACTATTGCCATCATTAATGGCTCATTAGCACAAAATAATCCTTAATGACCCATTAGCAGGAGCTCATCCTCAATGTCCAATTAGCAGGAGCTAATCATTAATGGCTCATTAGCAGGAGATAACCTTAATGACCCAATAGCTGGAGATAATCCTTAATAGCTCATTAGCAGAAAATAATCCTTAATCGCACATTAGCAGACAATAATCAGTAATGGCTCATTAGCAGGAGATAACCCTTAATGGCTCATTAGCAGGAGATAATCATTAATGGGCCATTAGCAGGGGATAATCGCTAATGGCTCATTAGCAGGAAATAACCCTTATTGATCCATTAGAAGAAGATAATCATTAATGGCTCATTAGCAGAAAATAATCCTTAATGGCTCATTAGCAGGAGATAACCCTTAATGGCTCATTAGCAGTAGATAATCATTAATGGCCAATTATCAGGAGATAATCCTCAATGGCTCATTAGCAGAAGACAATCATTAATGTCCAATTAGCAGGAGCTAATCATTAATGGCTCATTAGCAGGAGATAACCCTTAATGACCCAATAGCTGGAGATAATCCTTATTGGCTCATTAGCAGAAAATAATCCTTAATGGCTCATTAGCAGACAACAATCATTAATGGCTAATTGGCAGGAGATAACCCTTAATGACCCATTAGCATGAGATATTCCTTAATGGCCAATTAGAAGAAGATAACCATCAATGGCTCATTAGCAGAAGATAATCATTAATGGCTTGTTGGCAGGAGACAACATATTAATGCCTCATTAGCAGACAATAATCATTAATGGCGAATTGGCAGGAGATAACCGTTAATGGCTCATTAGCTCGAGATATTCCTTAATGGCCAATTAGAAGAAGATAACCCTCAACGGCTCAGTTGCAGAAGATAATCCTTAATGGACCATTGGCAGGAGATAATCCTTAATGGCTCATTAGCAGACAATGATCATTAATGGCTATTTGGCAGGAGATAACCCTTAATGGCTCATTAGCAGGAGCCAATCCTCAATGGCTCATTAGCAGATAATCCTTAATGGCCATTTAGCCTAAGATAATTCCTAATGGTTCTTTAGCAGATGGGAATCATTAATGGCCATATAGCGGAATATAATCCTTAATGGCTCATTAGCAGTAGATAATCATTAATGGCCAATTAGTAGGAGATAATCCTCAATGGCTCATTAGCAGAAGATAATTTTAATGGCCAATTAGCAGGAGATAATCATCAATGGGCCATTAGCAGGGGATAACCCTAATGGCTCATTAGCAGGGGATAACCCTTAATGACCCAATAGCAGGAGATAATCCTTAATGGCTCATTAGCAGATAATTCTTCGTGGCCATTTATCAGGAGATAATCCTCAATGGGCCATTACCAGGGGATAATCCCTAATGGCTCTTTAGCAGGAGATAACTCTTAATGACCCATTAGCAGGAGATATTCCTTAACGGCTCGTGAGCAGAAGATAATCCCTAATGGCTCATTGGCAGGAGATAACCCTTAATGGCTCATTAGCAGACAATAATCATTAATGGCTCATTATCAGGAGATCATCATTAATGGTTCATTACCAGGAAATAATCCATAATGGCCAATTAGAAGAAGATAACCCTCAATGGCTCATTAACCGAAGATAATCATTAATGGCTCATAAGCAGAAGATAATCCTTAATGGCTCATTAGCTGGAGATAATCCTTAATGGCCAATTAGAAGAAGATAACCCTCAATGGCTCATTAGCAGAAGATAATCATTAATGGCTCATCGGCAGGAGATAACCCTTTATGGCTCATTAGCAGTAGATAATCATTAATGGCCAATTAGCAGGAGATAATCCTTAATGGCTCATTAGCAGGAGATAACCCTTAATGACCCAAGAGCTGGAGATAATCCTTAATGGCTCATTAGCAGACAATAATCAGTATGGCAAATTAATAGAAGATAAACATCAATGGCTCATTAGCAGACGATAATCATTAATGGCTCATTAGCATTTGTTTTGAAAACTTCCATTTGAACGATTCCCATCCTTTCATTCCATTCATTTTTAATTACTTCAACTCTAAAAAATAATTTAAAAACTTTAATTTTAATTATTTCCCTCGTCACTCTCTGTCCCCTCAGCCTCGGCGGTGTCGCCAGGCCGGCCGCTCCCAAAACCCTGCACTTCCTGCTGACCGGGGCTCGTTAGCAGGAGATCATAATTAATGGCTCATTATCAAGAGATAACCCTTAATGGCTCATTAGCAGGAGCCAATCCTCAATGGCTCATTAGCAGATAATCCTTAATGGCCATTTAGCCTAAGATAATTCTCAATGGTTCATTAGCAGACGATAATCATTAATGGCCATTTAGCGGAAGATAATCCTTAATGGCTCATTAGCAGTAGATAATCTTAATTGCTCATTAGTAGGAGATAATCCTCAATGGCTCATTAGCAGGAGATAATCATTAATGGCTCATTAGCAGAAAATAACACTTAATGGCCAATTAGCAGGAGATAATCATTAATGGGCCATTAGCAGGGGATAACCCTCAATGGATCATTAGCAGTAGATAATCATTAATGACCCATTAGCAGGAGATAAGCCTTAATGGCTCATTAGCAGGAGATAATCCTTAATGGCCAATTAGAAGAAGTTAAACCTCAATGGCTCATTAGCAGACGATAATCATTAATGGCTCATTAGCATTCTATTCGTTTTGAAAACTTCCATTTGAACGATTCCCACCCTTTCATTCCATTAATTTCTAATTACTTTAAAAATCCTTTTAGAAACTTAAATTCTAACGATTTCTATCCTTTCATTCCATCCATTTTTAATTACTTTTACCCTAAAAAACTCTAATTATTTGTCCCCCCCCTCAGCCTCGGCGGTGTCTCCGAGCCAGGCCGTGGCCCTGTTGGCCTACAGCGCCCCCCTGCCGCTGCACCGCGCCTTCAACGCCGCCGTGCGCCGGGCCGGCCGCTCCCATCGCGACTATCGCGACGGCTTCCCCTTCAAAACCCTGCACTTCCTGATGAGCCGGGGCTCGTTAGCAGGAGATCATCATTAATGGATCATTAGCAGGAGATCATCATTAACGGCCCATTTGCAGGAGATAACCCTTAATGGCTCATTCGCATTAGATAATCATTAATGGCCAATTAGTAGATGATAATCCTTAATGGCCAATTAGCAGGAGATAATCATTAATGGGCCATTAGCAGGAGATAATCCCTAATGGCTCATTAGCAGGAGATAACCCGTAATGACCCAATAGCAGGAGATAATCCTTAATGGCGCATTAGAAGAAAATTATCATTAATGGCTCGTTAGCAGGAGATAACCCTTAATGGCTCATTAGCAGGAGATAACCCTTAATGGCTCATTAGCAGTAGATAATCATTAATGGCCAATTAGTAGAAGATAATCCTTAATGGCTCATTAGCAGACAATAATCAGTAATGGCAAAATGGAAGAAGATAACACCCAATGGCTCATTAGCAGACGATAATCATTGATGGCTCATTAGCATTTGTTTTGAAAACTTCCATTTGAACGATTCCCATCCTTTCATTCCATTCATTTTTAATTACTTTAACTCTAAAAAATAATTTAAATACTTTCATGCTAATTATTTGTCCCCCCCTCAGCCTCGGTGGTGTCACCGAGCCAGGCCGTGGCCCTGCTGGCCTACAGCGCCCCCCTGCCGCTGCACCGCGCCTTCAACGCCGCCGTGCGCCGGGCCGGCCGCTCCCATCGCGACTATCGCGACGGCTTCCCCTTCAAAACCCTGCACTTCCTGCTGACCGGGGCGCTGGAGACGCTGCGGGAGCGCGGCGGTGCCGGCGCCGGGCGGTGCCACCGAGTGTTCCGCGGGGTGCGGGGGATCCGGTTCCGGGCGCGGCGCGGCGACCGCGTCCGGTTCGGTCACTTCGCCTCGGCGTCGCGACGCAACGAGAGCGCCCGGCAGTTCGGCAGCGACACCGTCTTCGAGGTGAGGGGGGTGGGGAGGGGTTTTTAGTTGGGGTTTTTGAATATTTTTAAAGTTTTTTTTAATGTTTTTTAATGTGTTTAATTAATATTGATATGATATGATATATGATATGATATATGATATGATATGATATGATATGATATGATATAATATGATATACCATAATATACCACACCATACCATACCATACCATAACATAACATAACATAACATAATATAATATAATATAATATAATATAATACAATACGATATGATATGATAAAATACTATATAATGTAAGATATAATATGATATGATATGATATGATATAATATAATACAATATAATGTAATGTAATGCAATGTAATGTAATATAATATAATATAACATAATATAGCATAATATAATATAATGTAACATAATATAATATAGTGCGATATAATATAATATAGTATAATACAATATAATACAATATAATAATATAATATAATATAATATAATATAATATAATATAATATAATATAATATAATATAATATAATATAATATAATATAATATAATATAATATAATATATAGTAATAATTTCAATGTATTTTAATGTGTTTTAACGTGTTTTGAGGTATTTTAGCGTATTTTCATGTATTTAATTTAGTGTGTTTTAATGTATTTTAACGTAATTTAATGTGTTAAAATATGTTCATATGCTTATATATATTTTCATATATTTTTCTTATATTTTTCCTATATTTTCCTATATTTTCCTATATTTACATATATTTACATATATTTTGTTTAGATAGATCTTTATATAGATTTATACATTGCTAACACGTATTTATATATATTTATTTTTATATGGATTTTATGTGTTTATAAATATTTCTAATATCTTTTTTATATTTATATGTTTATATATTTGTTTTTGTATGCATTTATGTATTTTTAATATATTATATACATTTTATATATACTTATGTCTTTTTCTATATTTATATATATTTAAATCTTTTATGTATATATTCATGCCTTGTTAACATGTATTTATATGTTTTTATATTTTTATATTTGGTGTATGCGTTTCTAAATATTTCTAGTATTTTAATATATATTTATAAATTTAGATATTTGTATATTTTATATGCAGTTATATATATAATATAGTATATATTTTTACATTTTTTGCAAATTATTTATTTTATATTTTAAATATACTTTATATATTTACAAGTTTTTTTTATGTATGTGTATAAGTATATATTATATTATATATTTATATAGATTTTTATATAGCTTCATATATTCTTAAGTGTATTTGTGTATATTTATATTTTTATATGTATTTGATTTATTTATAAATATTTCTAAAATTTTCTATATTTTTAATATATTTATATATTTTTATATGCATTTACATATCTTTAAAATGTTTTATATATATTTTATATATTTTTTTATATATGATTTCTATATTCATAGATATCTATATATTTTTATATTGCTAACATTAATTTTATATATATATAGTATGTATTTTATGTATTTATAAATATTCCTAATATCTTTGCACATGTTTATATATTTACATATTTATATATTTTATATGCATTTATATATTTTAATATACTTTATGTATTTTATATTTTTTACATATATTTTTATGTATTTAAAATATTTTTATATATTTATATATATTTATATATTTTAATATGTATTCATATATTGTTAACGTGTATTTATAGATACTTATATTTTTACATATGTTTTCTGTATTTATAAATACTTCTAATATTTTTATATATATTTATAGATGCATATATTTTATAGGCATGTATGTATTTTTAATGTTATATATATTTTAATTTTTTACACATATTTTTATATTTTTACATATTGATATATTTTTATATCGATTTTTATAGATTTAATTTTTTACGTGTATTTATATATGTTTATATTTTCATATGTATTTGATGTGTTTATATTTCTAATATTTTTATATAAATTTATTGATTTTATAATATATATGCATTTATATATTTTTATATATTATCTGTATTATACATGTATTTATTTTTTCTATATTCATATATATTAATATATATTAATACATATTAATATATATTTATGTATATTTGTATATATTTGTATATATTTATTTGTATGTATTTTTATATATTTGTATATATTTATATATATTTATACATTCTTAACACATATTTATAAATATTCTATTTTATATATATTTGATGTATTTATAAATATTTCTAATATTTTAATATATATATTTATATATAGCAAACGATAATTATTAATGGCCAATTAGCAGGAGACAATCATTAAGGGCTCATTAGCAGACACTAATCCTTAATGGCCAATAGCAGAAGAGCATCCTTAATGGCCAATTAGCAGAAGATAACCCTTAATGGCTCATTAACAGACGATAATCATTAATGGCCCATTAACAGAAGACAATCCTTATATGTTGTTTTATATATATATTTAAATTCTTTCATTAATTAACAAATTTAATAATTATTTTTATTTTCTCAAGTACTAACGTGCCAGGGCGCGGCAATTCCTACACCGTGTTTATTTTTAATTACATTTAATTCTTTTATTTAATTAAATGTCAATTAACTTCTTTCCCCCAGTTTTGTTCTTATAAAATTTATACTTTTCAAACTTCTTTTCTTAATTAATAAATCTACATAAATTTACTCGCGATTATTTTCAATAAATTACATTTATTTATTCCGTTTTTAATTACATTCGTTCAGATTTTGATCAAAATTAATTTTATTTACATTCATTCTTCTAAAATTTATATGTCTTTTTTACTCCTTTATTAATTAACAAATTTATTAATTAGGATTTATTTTGCCAGGTGCTGACGTGCCAGGGCGTGGCAATTACATTTACTTCCTTTATTTAATTAAATGTCAATTAACTTACTTTTTTTTCCCTATGTTTATTCTTCTAAAATTCTTTTTTTTTTTTACTTCTTTAATTAATTAACAAATTTATTAATAATTTATTTTCTCAGGTGCTGACGTGCTATGGCACGGCAATTCCCTTCCCGTGTTTATTTTCAATTACATTTCATTCCTTTATTTAATTAAATGTCAATTAACTGACTTTTTTCCCCACGTTTATTCTTATTAAATTTATACTTCCCAAACTTCTTAATTAATGAATTTATATTAATTTACACATGATTATTTTCAAAAAATTACATTTACTTATTCAAATTTTAATTATGTTTAATCAAATTTTGAACAAAATTAATTTATTCACATTTATTCTTCTAAAATTTATATTCATTTTTTACGTCTTTAATTAATTAACAAATTTATTAATTACAATTTATTTTCGCAGGTGCTGACGTGCCAGGGCGCGACAATTCCCATCCCGTGTTTATTTTCCATTAAATTTCATTCCTTTATTTAATTAAATCCCAATTAACGGACTTTTTTCCCCACGTTTATTCTTATTAAATTTATACTTCCCAAACTTCTTAATTAATGAATTTATATTAATTTACACATGATTATTTTCAATAAATTACATTTATTTCTTCAAATTTTAATTACACTTACAAAAATTTTGAACAAAATAAATTTTAATTTATTCACATTTATTCTTCTAAAATTTATATTCATTTTTTACATCTTTAATTAATTAACAAATTTATTAATTACGATTAATTTCCCAGGTGCTGACGTGCCAGGGCGCGACAATTACATTTAATTCCTTTATTTAATTAAACATCAATTAACTTACATTTTTTCCCCACATATATTCTTCTAAAATTTATATTTATTTTTTACATCTTTAATTAATTAACAAATTTATTAATAATTTATTTTCTCAGGTGCTGACGTGCCAGGGCCCGGCAATTCCCATCCCGTGTTTATTTTCAATTACATTTCATTCCTTCATTTAATTAAATGTTAATTAACTTACTTTTTTCCCCACGTTTATTCTTATTAAATTTATACTTCCCAAACTTCTTAATTAATGAATTTATATTAATTTACACATGATTATTTTCAAAAACTTACATTTACTTATTCAAATTTTAATTATGTTTAATCAAATTTTGAACAAAATTAATTTATTCACATTTATTCTTCTAAAATTTATATTTATTTTTTACTCCTTTAATTAATTAACAAATTTATTAATTACAATTTATTTTCTCAGGTGCTGATGTGCCAGGGCGCGACAATTACATTAAATTCCTTTATTTAATTCAATGCCAATTAACTTACTTTTCTTCCCACGTTTATTCTTACAAAATTTATTGTTGAATTCTTTAATTAATTAACAAATGCATTAATTACTTTCCTTTTGCCAGGTGCTGACGTGCCAGGGCCCGGCAATTCCTACCCCGTGTTTCAATCACATTTAATTCCTTTATTTAATTAAATGCCAATTAACTTACTTTTTTCCCCACATTTATTCTTACAAAATTTATTTTTTAATTCTTTAATTAATTAACAAATGCATTAATTACTTTCCCTTTGCCAGGTGCTGACGTGCCAGGGCGCGTCCATCCGGGATTTCTCCTTCTTCCCGCTGGAGGAGGAGGTGCTGATCCCGCCCTTCGAGACCTTCCAGGTCACCGGGGCCACCCGGGATGGGGACACCCAGAGGGTGGCCTTGACCTCCACGGGGACCTTCAGCAGATACAACTGCCAGTGGCTGCGAGGTGACAGCGGGGACAGAGGGACACGGGGACAGAGGGACAGGGACATGGACATGGGGACACAGGGACAGAGGGACATGGGGACAAGGGGACAGGGTGGCCCTGACCTCCACGGGGACCTTCAGCAGATACAACTGCCAGTGGCTGCGAGGTGACAGCAGGGACAGACGGACACGGGGACATGGGGATGGACAGAGGGACACGGGGACAGAGGGACAGACACACGGACATGGGGACAGACACACGGACACCAGAGGGACATGGGGACACAGGGACACAGGGACATGGACATGGGGACACAGGGACAGGGTGGCTCTGACCTCCACGGGGACCTTCAGCAGATACAACTGCCAGTGGCTGCGAGGTGACAGCGGGGACGGACGGACACACGGACACGGGGATGGACAGAGGGACACGGGGACAGACACACGGACACCAGAGGGACAGAGGGACAGACACACGGACATGGGGACAGATGGACAGGGACATGGACATGGGGACACAGGGACACAGGGACATGGACATGGGGACACAGGGACAGGGTGGCCCTGACCTCCACGGGACCTTCAGCAGATACAACTGCCAGTGGCTGCGAGGTGACAGCGGGGACAGACGGACACACGGACACGGGGACAGAGGGACAGGGAGAGGGACATGGGGACACATGGACATGGGGACAGGGTGGCCCTGACCTCCACGGGGACCTTCAGCAGATACAACTGCCAGTGGCTGCGAGGTGACAGCGGGGACAGACGGACACGGGGATGGACAGAGGGACATGGGGACAGATGGACAGGACATGGACACGGGGATATGGGGACACATGGACATGGGGACAAGGGGACAGGGTGGCCCTGACCTCCACGGGGACCTTCAGCAGATACAACTGCCAGTGCCTGCGAGGTGACAGACACACGGACACGGGGATGGACAGAGGGACACGGGGACAGAGGGACATGGGGACACAGGGACAGGGTGGCCCTGACCTCCATGGGGACACTCAGCAGCTACAACTGCCAGTGGCTGCGAGGTGACAGCGGGGACAGACGGACACGGGGACACGGGGACAGACACACGGACATGGGGACAGAGGGACATGGGGACAGAGGGACACCAGAGGGACAGAGGGACACAGGGACACACTGACATGGGGACACCCAGAGGGTGGCCCTGACCTCCACAGGGACCTTCAGAAGATACAACTGCCAGTGGCTGCGAGGTGACAGCGGGGACAGACGGACACGGGGACAGACGGACACGGGGACACGGGGACAGAGGGACAGACACACGGACATGGGGACAGACAGACACAGGGACACAGGGACATGGACACGGGGACACAGGGACAGGGTGGCCCTGACCTCCACAGGGACCTTCAGCAGATACAACTGCCAGTGGCTGCGAGGTGACAGCGGGGACAGACGGACACACGGACATGGGGACAGACACAGGGACATGGACACCAGAAGGACACAGGGACACACGGACACGGGGACAGGGTGGCCCTGACCTCCATGGAGACCTTCAGCAGATACAACTGCCAGTGGCTGCGAGGTGACGGACACACGGACACGGGGATGGACAGAGGGACACGGGGACAGAGGGACAGGGACATGGACATGGGGACACAGGGACAGGGTGGCCCTGACCACCACGGGGACCTTCAGCAGCTACAACTGCCAGTGGCTGCGAGGTGACAGCGGGGACAGACACACGGACAGACACACGGACACGGGGATGGACACACGGACACGGGGACAGATGGACAGATGGACACAGGGACAGACAGACGGACACAGGGACACGGGGACATGGGGACACCCAGAGCGTGGCCCTGACCTCCACGGGGACCTTCAGCAGCTACAACTGCCAGTGGCTGTGAGGTGACGGACACACGGACACGGGGATGGACAGACGGACACCAGAAGGACACAGGGACAGAGGGACAGAGGGACAAACGGACACGGGGACAGACACATGGACAGGGGGACAGACAGAGGGACACAAGGACAGACGGGGACGGGGACAGGGGGACAAGGCCACCCCCCGTGGTGACGCTGTCCCTCCCCTCGCAGGGCAGCGCTGCGGGGACGGGCCCTGCGCCTTCGACGCCGGTGAGCTGGGAGCGCCATTGTCACCCCCATTGTCACCTGTGTCACCTCCTGTGTCACCTTCTGTGTCACCTGTGCCACCTGTGTCACCTGTGTCACCACCTGTGTCACCTCTGTCACCTCCTGTGTCACCTGTGCCACCTGTGTCACCTGTGTCACCACCTGTGTCACCTCTGTCACCTCCTGTGTCACCTGTGTGTCACCTGTGCCACCTGTGTCACCTCCTGTGTCACCCCCTGTGTCACCTCTGTCACCTCCTGTGTCACCTGTGCGTCATCTGTGTCACCCCCTCTGTCACCTGCTGTGTCACCTCTGTCACCTCTTTGTCCCACCAGGCTGGAGCATCACCAGGGCCCCTCCACACCTCGGGGGGCTCCTCCTGGCCACCACAGCCCTGGCGGTGGCCACCAGGACCTTCTGAGCCACCAGGGCCACCAGGGCCACCGGCGACACCAGGGCCACCAAGGACACCAAGGACACCAGGAGCTCCTGAGCCATGAGGCCACCACCATGGTCAACTGTGGCCACCAAGGACACTGAGGCCACCAGGGCCACCAAGGACACCAGGGCCACCAGGGCCACCAAGGACACCAGGGCCACCATGGTCACCGTGGACATCAGGAGCTCCAGGGCCACCAGGGCCACCACCATGGCCACTGTGGCCACCAGGACCATCTGAACCACCAGGGCCACCAGGAGCTCCTGAGCCACCAAAGACACCAAGGCCACCACTGTGGTCACTGTGGTCACTGCGGCCACCAAGGACACCAAGGCCACCGGGACCTTCTGAGCCACCAGGGCCACCACCGTGGCCATTGTGGTCACTGTGACCACCAAGGACACCAAGGTCACCAGGAGCTCCTGAACCACCAGAGCCACCACTGTGGTCATCGTGGTCACTGTGGCCACCACGGCCACCAGGAGCTCCTGGGCCATGAGGCCACCAGGGCCACCAAGGACACCAGGGCCCTCTGAGCCACCAGGGCCACCATGGCCACTGTGGTCACTGTGGCCACCAAGGCCACCAGGAGCTCCTGAGCCATGAGGTCACCACCGTGCTCACTGTGGCCACCAAGGACACCAAGGCCACCAGGACTTTCTGAGCCACCAGGGCCACCACTGTGGTCATCGTGATCACTGGGGCCACCATGGCCACCAGGAGCTCCAGGGCCACCAAGGACACCAGGGCCACCAAAGACACCAGGGCCACCAAGGACACCAGGGCCACTAGGAGCTCCTGGGCCACCATGGTCACTGTGGCCACTGTGGCCACCAAGGACACCAGGAGCTCCTGAGCCATGAGGCCACCACCATGGTCACTGTGATCTCCAAGAACAACAAGGTCACGAGGAGCTCCTGAGCCACCAGGGCAACCACTGTGGTCACTGTGGTCACTGTGGCCACCAAGGACATCAGGAGATCCAGGGCCACCAAGGACACCAAGGCCACCAAGGCCACCAGGAGCTCCTGAGCCATGAGGTCACCACCGTGCTCACTGTGGCCACCAAGGACAGCAAGGCCACCAGGACCTTCTGAGCCACCAGGCCCACCACTGTGGTCACTGTGGCCACCAAGGACATCAGGAGCTCCAGGGCCACCAAGGACACCAGGGCCACCATGGTCACTGTGGTCACCAGGAGCTCCTGGGCCATGAGGCCACCAGAGCCACCAAGGACACCAGGGTCCTCTGATCCACCAGGGCCACCATGGTCACTGTGGCCACCAGGGCATCAGGAGCTCCAGGGCCACCAAGGACACCAGGGCCACCATGGCCACTGTGGTCACTGCAGCCACCAAGGCCACTGGGACCTTCTGTGAGCCACCAGGGCCACCTCTGTGGTCATCATGGTCACTGTGGAGCCACCACGGCCACTGTGGTC